>CM036617.1:216512970-217205470 GCA_020746105.1 Trogon surrucura
TGATAGACAGCTTTGGTTTAATCGCTGAAGGGAAGGTGTAGTCAGGTGGGGGTCGGGCTCTTCTCCCAGGCAACCAGTGACAGGACGAGAGGGCACGGCCTGAAACTGCGTCAGGGGAGGTTCAGGTTGGGTCTCAGGCAGCCCTTCCTCACGGAGAGGGTGCTCAGGCACTGGGATGCTTTGCCCAGAGAAGTGGTGGAGTCACAATCCCTGGAGGGGTTTAAGAAGAGGCTGCCATGTTAGTGTCAGGGTCTGGCCATTGCGATGCTGTCGAGTCATGGGCTGGACTTGATGATCTCAGAGGTCTTTTCAAGTCCCAACAATTCTGTGATTCTGTGATTTTGTGAGTACTCTCCAATAAATCTGAAGGACAACTGCTATGTTATAGAATCATAGAATCATAGAATGGCCTAGGCTGGAAGGGACCTTAAAGATCATTTAATCCAGCCTCCCAAATATATTTACAGTATGTCCATGAACACAATGTGACAGATATTCTTTCCAGATATATCTAAAATTGTAGAATTTTAGAAAGATTTGGGATGGCAGAGACTTCAGAGATCATTTATTTCCAAATTCCTGTCATGGGCAGGGATATCTTTCACTAAAGCAGGTTGCTCAAAGCAGCATCCAGCCTGGCCTTTAACACTTCCAGTGACGGGGCTTCCACAACTTCTCTGAGCAACCTGTTCCAGTGTCTCACCACCCTCACAGTGAAGAGCTTCTTCCTTGTATCTAATCTAAACCAATCCTCTTTCAGTTTGAAACTATTACTTCTTGTCACTATACTCCCTGATAAAATGTACCCCATCATCTTTCCTGTAGCTCTCTTTAAGGACTGGAAGGTCACTATAAGGTCTCCCCAGAACTTTCTTGTCTCCAAGGTGAACAACATCAACCCTCTCAGCTTGTCCTCATGACAGAGGTGCTCCAGCTCCAGGACCAACTTTGTGGTCCTCATCAAGTAGGTCCATGTCCTTGACTCTCAGTTCTGCGGGGAAAAAAAAATATTTAAAAAGCTTTCCAACAAACAGGTACAACTTGGGCTAATAATCCTACTTCAGACACATTCATAAACTGGATCAATGGGTACAGACCAACTGTATGAGCTTCAATAAAGCCAAGTGCTAAGTCCTGCACTTAGGTTACAACAACCCCAGGCAATGCTACAGGCCTGGGGAGGAGTGGCTGAAAAGCTGCCCAGCAGAAAGAGCCCTGGGGGTCCAGCTGAACACGAGCCAGCAGTGTGCCCAGGTGGCCAAGAAGGCCAATGGCCTCCTGGCCTGTATCAGAAATAGTGTGGCCAGCAGGGTCAGAGCAGGGATTGTTCCCCTGTACTTGGCACTGATGAGGTCACACCTGGAATATCTGTGTTCAGTTTTTGGCCCATCATGACAAGAAAACCACTGAGATTCTGGACCGTGTCCAGAGCATGGCAACAAAGCTGGTGAAGGGTCTTACGAACAAATCTGATGAGGAGTGTCTGAGGGACTTGAGGTTGTTTAGTCAAGAAAAGGAGAGCGAGGGCAGACCTTCTCACTCTCTACAGCTCCCTGAAAGAAGGTTGTAATGAGGTGGATGTTGGTCTTTTCTCCCAGGTAACAAGTTTTAGAAGAAGAACAAATAGCCTCACATTACACCAGGGAAAGTTTAGGTTAGACACTAGGAAAAACTTCTACACTGAAAGCGTTGTCGGGCACTGGAACAGGCTGCCCAGGGAAGTGGTTGAATTGTCATCCTCGGATGTATTTAAAAGCCATCTAAGTATGGTGCTTAGGGACATGATTTAGAAGTGGGCCTGGTAGAGTTAGATAACGGTTGGACATGACGATCTTAAAGGGCTTTTCCAACTATAATGATTCTATATGATTCTATGATTCTACAATACCTGCTGGAAGAACACCCGCATTTGCAAGTAGGAGTTTGTATTTTTCAGAGTGTAATGACAACATTAAGATGTTCTCAGCTGAGTATTTTGTGCTGCCCTCAAACTCTGCGTAAAATACTGCACAGACTATATGGACCTAATTGTCGGACACAGGTTGTGTTTCAATCTACTGAGATGGACGTACCTAATGCACTGCATAACACAGGAAAGTAAAAATCTTTGACTAGAGCTCATTGAATCATAGCTAATACCCATATGAAAGAGATGACAGTTTCTCTCACCTCTCTGAGTTCTTACCACAATATTTAGTGTTTCTGTTTCATGTGTGGGGACATGTGAACAATTTTTTCCTATGAAAGAGCATTGAATGAGACATGGGTGATGTGCTGAGCTCTTTCATTCTGACTTAAGTCGTGCTTGGTGTTGAGGTTGAAGAGTGATAGACATTTTAATCTCATCTGAAAATGGCAAAATTAAGCATGTTCCTGAGGTGCCTTTTCCTGGCTTTTAGACTGATAGAGAGCCTATGCCATTCACTTACTTACACTAGATGCCTAATTTTTGGATGTTCAAGGAAAATGAATTTTTTCCCAACTAGAATGAAAATGAGCCAATTAAGTAATTTGGCAATGACAAAAATATATAAAAGAGTAATTAACAATTTTAGGGTGTCACATCAGTTGTTTCTCATAGAGACAAGGCAGACAGTGCCATTTATGAGCACACTTCAGCCTTTGCCTAGAGTAATATGGACAAGGCTGATTACACATTCACAAGAAAATCAGCTTAAAATAGGAGAAGAAGGCTGTAAGGGGGCATAAGTTTAAGTACAGTGGTGTACAAATATGTTTCGGAGTTCCATGCAAAAGAGAGACAATCTGAACCTCAATGTTATCATGAATAAGAATGATATAAATTGCCCATTAGTAGATTTAGGGTGAAACAAGGATATGAACATATGTTTTAGCAAGAGGCTGACCTAAATAAAGCAGGAATCACCATCCAATTCCATGTGTCTATGATACGGGCTGTGCAATCTCCTTAGCTATTCATGTCTCATTATGTATGACACATCCTTCTTGATTCACATTAGCCACAGAATGCTGTTTTTTGCTGACTGCATCTTTCTCTTAAAAGACATTAAAAGGGGTGAGGGAAGTGAGAAGAAAACCCTTAACTGTGTAAGTAGGAACAGGAAAAAAGCAGCTTAGTGCAATGTATGCATGTGTGTGCTCATTTGCAGATGTCCCTAACACTAAACGCAGTGTAAAACGTGTAGTCAGAAATGGATTAAAACATCAGACTGGAACTGAAATTCAATTTTTTATCTGTCTCACAGTTCTTAGTGGATTTGAGATTTCTTAGCTTATAAAGTGTCTCAGAAAATTCATTGAACACTAAGACAAAACTTAGCATCAACCACCTCACCTTGTCTAAGAGCTGTGTCCTTAGACATGTGCTATAAATAATTTTCCTGTTGTTTAAACACTGACCAGGTAGATGTGGGGCAAGGTCTCAGAAACAGTTCATTTGTTAGGCACGGTGGCTCCAGCTTGGGACAAGATATTGAATTTCTAGGTCACAAAGACCGAGCTCTTAGTCTTTGACCTAGTGACTAATCTAGTTACTCCTTGGAAGAACATCCCACCCAGAGGCATATCTTGAAAGGCAGAGTCCATGCTAATCAGTGCAATAGCATGACCTACATCCTACCGCAAAAATCCATGTACGTGAAATATCCCTGTGAGGCCCGGGGCACTCCAGAGGTTAAAATAAGAAACATATTTACTTAATAGTTAGCTAAAGCCCTAAGAAAAACTCTTATAATTATAAAAGCTCCCAACCTCTTTTCCATCCCTCTTTCTTCCTCCTTACTCTGAAGCTACAGAGAACAAACAATAAAATGTTGGTTTGGGGCACAGAAAGGCATCCAGTTAGATCTTTCAGGGTTACATGATGAGATGCATTTTACCGTCTCAGAGGTCAGAAGATGTGATGAAAAAGTAAGAGGCCAAAAAGAGAAACCAAACAAACTTCAGCAGCAGAGAGCAGCAGAGCAGAGACTCTTCAGGTGTGACTAAGGCAAGGTAATGATATCTTTACAGAGCTGGTCGGTGGTCCAGAGCCTGTTCAGTTCACCCTGGTGACAGTGCCAGGATGTATGCCTGAATAAGGTGAGAAAAGGTCAGAAAGACAGGTATTTCTTATAGGCAAATGCCACAAAAGATGTTTCTGTACAAGGAGCTCTGTTTCTCCTGTAGACTGCTTTTGAATTGCATTATCTTGCTAAGCAGAAGACAAATTTTAGCTGCTCAGCCTTCAATGGAAGCTCATGGAGCACCTTATGCTTGACAGGGATAGTGTACTTTAAAAGCAGTATACTTGAAAAAATATTAAAAAAAAAATAACTTCTCCAAAATCCCAGCAGTCAAGTAAGTTTTTGTTGTTTCCCATAGAGAGATGATAAGATAGAAGTAGCTGGAGGAGGTGGATCCCTAGAACTTGCTTCAGACACTAGTGTACTCTTCTACTCATTCCCATCATTCCCAAAGTAAAAAATACCAGCATTCACTCTGAGTGCACTCACGGAGACATTTTCAAGGGCTCCAGTTCTGTATGATCTAAATCCCCTACTTCAAGCATGCCCAGAACTTTATTTTTTTACCACCCCTGAAAGACAGGAAGGCAGTGGTGGTGTGATAAAATTACAAATGGGAGCCAAAGGTATGGAGAAACTGCATCAAAAAGTTTTCACCTAAGTGAGAAACCAAATCCAAGTAGTCCTAAAGTCAAGAATAATCTTCCTCATTCTTTTCATAGTCTGTGGTCTATTGCAATCACAAAATACAACCCAGCTCTGAAACACAGAAACTGAGTAGTCACAAACTACTGTTTTTTCCAAATATCCACATTTATAAATAAATCATGATGAATTTATGCAAAAAAATCATGATGAATTTATGCAAATATTTACTACATTAGAGCATGATTTTTGTGCCTGAGGGGTAACTGAACCCCTCTGTAGTTCATTGCTTTCTGTAGTTCATTACTCTGTTCTTGTTTTATTTTCAGGTAGTGGACATCTTTCTTCCCTTTGCCCATTTGTGGAAAAGTCAATAAAGCCAATGCTGAACAGGGAAGAAACGTTGATGACACTGACATTGAGGAAGCAACAGGTTAGAAACATTGATGACCTTGACCCTGAATCACAAGCAGAGAATATCAGCCTGGGACTAAGATTGGGTAAATGTAAAACATATAAATAATCTGCAGGAAATAATATATATTCTAAACAAAGTTCTACATGGACTGGAATTAGGAAATGAAGCCAACACCCTTTAATATGGTCTTCATTATGAAGCCAATGTTTCAAGAAAGGAAGCAATAAACAGAGAACCAAGACATCTAGTAAAACAAAGAAAACCAGCTTTTAGATATTTTCAGTGCCTAATGGATTAAAGCAAGCAAGCAAGTAAAAAACAAGAAGAAAACATCAAAAGAGACCTAAAATGTGGAATTATTCACTTCTGTTATCCTTGTCTTCAACCATCTGTATACCTCATTTTTCTCTCACTCATGAAATATCCCACATCTTTATCAGTTTTGCTGTGAAATCCATCTTCTCCAGAGGATACAGAAATTAAAAAAATTAAATAAATATATTTTTAGGTGACTTTGCTGGCTGTATCCTAAACTTAAAAAAAAAATCACTTCTCTTGTCATCAGAACAAAGTAGAGAAGTAGAGAAAAGTCATTGGAGGGGAAAAAAGGAGAAAAGGAGAAAAATAATGATCAGACAGAGAGACTTGAAAAAGTCCTCTTAGACTGCAGTGGAACTGCTTACGGGTTAAGCAGATGTTGAAGCGTTTGTCTGGACCAAGATCTGAAAGAAGCCAAGGTGTGATGAAAATCTCATCGGAGTCAGCAAGAAGTCTTTCACTGATTTCAATGGCTATTGATAAACCTTAAATGTGACATGCTATAGAACAAGACCAGAGGGACATAGGTACCCATAAATATTTGCAGACTTGAGGTCCATCCTATGGTTCATACGTAGAAGCTTTGAGGGTTGTTCATCCACACTGATTTCTTTTGCAAGCTGCAGCATGAAAGACATCTGAACCTCTCCTTCCTCTTCTTGAGAACAAACACATTACCCTGCGATGCTAATGCATCTTCTGTTGTTTGACATTATTTCAGGTGACTTCTCTGCTATTCAATCATGTGAGATAGCCAGAAAGATAAATGCATTTGGGGATAGCAAAGAACAATACAGCAGTATTTTAATCTGTGTCCTGGTTTTCTCTCTTTTTATTTTTAATTCCCCCCTTTAAAGTTTGCTTGACAACGGCATTTATTTCATGTTGCAGTTGTTACAGGTTAACAATATTGTTTTATCGGGAAACATTTATCTTCAGGAAGAAAGTTATCCTAATATAGGAGATATCTTATCCAAGGACAAATAGAAAGGGGAACATTTCCAGAGGGTAATGTTAATGTCCCTAATGCTATAAAAATAAATGAAATCTGATTAACACCACTAGGAAGAAGTAAGTCATAGCTTGTATATAAAATATAGTTGACTTGATTGGAAGCATTATTTTTTTGGCAGTTAAGTCAATGCATTGAAAGATGTGATGGTATTAAAACTATGAAAAATAACTTAGTGCTTTGGTATTATAAATAGAACTTGAAATCTGGGAACCTGGAGAGATTTTTTAAGTCAGCTTTTCTGCAGTAAGAAGGAAGTAACTCTCTGCACACGCCCATGTCCTCAGCTCTCTGGAAATGGCATGGAAATGACACTTGCGCTGTGGGTTGTATGGGTTGTATGGCAATGGGGACTTTGGACACCTCTTGTTCTGGATGTCAATTCATGAGAGGGCTCCTCCAAAAACTAGTAGAGTTTAGAGCAGTCTCTGATATGGTCCAGGATGCATTGTTTTTTTTTAAAAAATGGCCTCCTGTTATACAACTTCTGAGTGAAATCCAAAGAGGGGAGCAGCTTTTCATGTACCATTCAACCTCCTCATCTCTGCAGAGGGTGGAATGCTCAAAGGTAAATGTTCAGACTTACCAGCACATCATTAAGTCAGGATAACCTTCTAACCAGGGACAGAGATCTAAGATGTGAAGTCAGGTAGGGACAGTAGGTTTGTCAGGAGAGGTGCCACCTTGGCAGCAGAGCCCAGAGGCTGTTATGCTCCCGCTGATCAGACACTGGTGGGACAAAGGCAAATGAAAGTCACCAAAGAGATGGTGCTGATCTTACCTAAGCAGACATTTTTGAAGAGCTTGAGATAAAGAGGTTGCATGAGGATCCTGGTGAGGCTGTGCACGGTGAGCACGTGCCTTTTCTATCTAAACGCAAAATGACCTTCCCTGTGAGTCTTAAATCTGTGACAAATATCAGCAAAAGATTTTTTGTTCAGCCTCTGCATCATTTATTCTCCCTTTTATTCTGGTAAATGTATGCATGGGTGCTAAGGTCTTGTATAAGAATTTGGAAAAAGTTATGGAGTCACCATCGTGCTCTATATATCCAAACAAGAACACAAATATTCTGTATGTCCCATGCAGTAGGTTGCTGTGGTTTCTTTGAAACAACTGCCTTCAATGTCCAGTGAAAATTCTGCATACCTGGAATGTATTTACTTTTTGTTGTTCAGCTCAAAAGCTAATTTAATCCATGATTATTATTCTGTTGACACAAGCCATCTGAGTCACTCTGAAAACAAATGAACCAAAAGAGTTTAGATCATCTGTTTCTTCCATTTTTCCTAAAGTATTTCTTTATTTTAATTATATTGATAAAGTGATGTAATTCTCCCTTCATGAGCACACCTTGTGTGCAAAATAAAACCTGTATATCAAAAATTTTATACCATGGGGAACGGGAATAGTTAATATCAGTATAAGGTACCTTTATTCACATGGTAGCCCTTTGTATTAAGGAATGACAGCCTAACTGATATTAATTGTGAAATATTTATTCCCCTGTGAAGAAGGGAAAACCCCCTCATCCTCTAAGTAAAATATACTGCTTCATCTTGATTTATTGCATTCATATGCACTTAAGCACGTCTCAGAGCTACAAAACTAAGCTGAACTAAACTTACAAGGCTATGGGATCAACCTTTAAGTCCTTGGCTCCAGTTGGATTTTCACAGTACTGTGAGACAGTGGTAGACATGGCTTTAACCTTAATAGGTGAGGTCTGCTTATCAAATCTGCAGTGGGGCTGGTGAGAAGAAAAACCACACATAGATTCCTACTGACGGGAAAAAAAATGCTAGTGTCTCCTCTGTCAATCCCCACCTGTGGGGAGGAGAAGGAAAGAGATGAATGGAGCCAAGATGAAACTTTCAAAAGACAAGCTACATGCTGAGATGCTGGAACAATCTGAGGAGAGAAGGCTCCCTCTTGCTTCACATCTACTGTTGCCACAAAATACATAAGCCAAACCGTTTTCAGAAACAGGAGAGATCCTGGACCATGTCATTTCCCATCGCTGAATTAATTTACATCATTAAGAATTAAAATCTTCATATTTCCATTATTTAAAATTTCCAAGTTAACAAAGCCTGTAAGCTTTTTCTATTAAGCTTGTCCATACTTCAACATTTACATTTGCATCTCTTTTTCTGGTACATTATTCATTAGCTTATTTATCTATCTTTTTAATTTTTATGCCCATCTGCTTAATTATCTTCTTAGAGGGAATATCAATGCTTTTCATTTTCTTTGATGTCAATTTGAAAAGGGACAATGAGTTTACAGACAACTATCATTTCAGCCATTTTGATGACAAGCCTTGCCCTTTGACCAGCTTGGCAATCAACTGACCCTCCCTCCTGACCTTTGCATAATTACCTATCCAATTTCCTTATCACCATTCTCCCTCTCATTTCCTAAAAGCAATATAGCTGTGGTCACTGTCAAAGTCATGGTGACCTTGTTAGGACTCCTTCTATAGCCCTAAAAGATAACCAATTAATGACTTATTCCTTTATCTCAATGTCAAGCAATTTCTAAAACTCCTGTTATGTCTTTTTTTTTCTTTGAGTGTTAATTAACTTGACCAAATTTTCCTCTTTTGTATTCACCCATTATAAAATAAAATTCACCCATTATAAAATGTATCTGAGTAGGTTTTTTCCAAAGTTCCAAGTGTTCAGAAAGTCCAGTTACTTTCCAGATTAATTTTCTTGCTCTCCTATGTACTCCTTAAATAAACACCAAGTTTAAGGAAACTCCATGGAAGCAAAATCCGTGAAGTTCTGCCACAATTAATTCCCAAGAATAATTATCTAGCTGGAATAGATGGAAGAAGTGTCAGCTTCAGCTTGCTTTCAAGATAAGGTTGCAATATATTCTGCCTGCTTTCCCTGATGATTCCCTAAATCTTTCAGAAACCCCAGGAGACACAGCTGGACCACTCCTGAAGACCATTAGAGAAAAATGTAACTAGCAAAAAAAAATATTTCAAGTACAGATTTACTCTTTCGCCATCCCTCACCTCTTGCTCTGCTTCTAAAGCTCACAGAAGCCACTAAGTATGTTCCACATTTCTCAGAGGAAGTTCCCTCCATGTAGAAGTTGCCCCAATTTAAATTTATCTAAGACCTAGGCAAAATGGAGGCAGGAAAGAAATAATGGACTAAGAAAAATGGATCTGTCAAGTCCATGTAAGTGTAAGAGCGGATTAAGGAGACCTTCATACCAAGATAACCTAAGCTGTTGCTGTATAGCATCAGTCCAGGTATCTGTAGCCACAAGCACATTTATGCAGTTTTCAACTTTACATGCATGTGAAACTGGCTCAATTAAAGTCAGCTCAGCTGTCGCTGGCCTGTATCTCCTCTCAGGTCTGATTCCAGGGGTAACCTGTGAGCAGCCAGCTCAGGTGTATGCAGCCAAAGGATACGTACGCCTCAGGAGAATTTGAATCAGAGAGTACAGGATCCAGCATGTTGTTCAGGGATATCAGGAGAACTGGCTTTCAGAGAAAAGACAGTCATGGAGAAAGGAATATCTTCCAGAAGGTGTTAGGTGAGACAGGCATTCTATAGCCCTTTCATCTCAGTCCCAGACAAGCTATTACAATGAAAAATTGAAGTGAAACCTTTTGATACACATATAAATTTTGAGGTCAAAAAGAACTATTTGGATTATCTGCTCTGATCTATGACTAGAAGTATTGTGGGCTCTTACTACTCCTCAGTTGGACTATTTGCCATCCGAGAATATTTGCCTTGAAAGAGGCAAGGTCTCATCAACAAAATTTCTCTGCAGCAAGCGCTCTTCAGTTTGCCGTGAATCCCTCCAAAACTGCACATAAACAAAGTCAGGAGATGTTAAATGTATGATCAATGGGCAAAGGCTGTAACTGAACAGCATTCATCTCTCCTTCGGAACTGACATATTCATGGAGGGAATCAGTGCCAAAACTCATGCAAGCAAAGTAATAGCCTGGAAATACTTTAAACATATTATTTGAATTCTCAGAAGTATCATTTTTAACTTAAAGTAAACATTGGCATGCAAACCTAACAGTCTGCGTAATCCAGTCTTGAAGTGTAACTTTATTTGTTATGGGGATTTGCTCAAGGAAAGGAGGAGGGAGAGCGAGGTGGAAAAATAAAATAAAAACACCCCTCCTTCAAAAAAAAGCCCTCTTCTCTCCTACTACAAAGAGGAACTGGTTGTTTCTGCAATGCTGCAGACATTTTACAAGGTCATGGAAGTGACTGTCTCGAGTTGCTTTAGCAATTTGGCAGGAAGGAGGGATCAAATTGGACGTTCCACTGGCACAACTGGATGGGTAGTCTTTGTCACTGTTTTAACAAGAGTCAGAGGCTAGGACATGCCAGCCACATTCCCACCCTCGCAAGCACAGGCACTGGGAGCTGTGGAATTGGTCTTCTGTGAGGAAGAAAGGGCCATAACCCCCCATCTTTGGGAATCTCTTGTGTCATCCTGCGGCCCACCTTTTTTTTTCTGAAAGATTGCCTGTTTCTGGCAACCTCCAAATAAAGTCTTCAATTAACGGGGAAACAAAACCCTCCAAGGACTCTAGCCAGGATGTGCTACTAAATGGGAGATGTCATGAGAAACTTTTCCAGCTGTGAGAGAACTTGGAAGAAACATAGAGACAATACTTTAAAAAGAGACCATTGGCAAAACAGCCTGCCCTTGCTGGGGATCAGTTTTATGCACTGTGGAAGAAACAGAAATCTTTATGATTTCTCCCATTTAACTACTAGCCAATAATCTTAATTAACTAATAAAATAGATGAGTATTCCTGACTTTGTAAGTGTTGAGTCTGCATCTCGACAGAGTTATGTGACTTTCAGGACTCAGCACTCCTTAACAAGACTTCCATTTGACTGTGTTATTTTCACCGTAAAACTAAACCTATGTAACTCAATGTCATTCTGTTAGTACACTGTCATACATCATTTATACTTACCATCTGAAAAACAGAAGTTGACAATGTCAAAGTCTAACCATTTGAAAGCAAAAAGAAGTCTCAGCTCCCTTAACTTTATATAACTAAAATTGAGATATCTAGCTGAAGCTTATTATCTGCATTCTTTCTCTGGACAGAGAACTAGAAACAATCTGTGAAGAGATTCATTTTTTCTTGAGGTAGTTTAATAAAGTGGGGAACATAAAACATCCTCCAGAAGTATCCAGCCTTCCTCAGGGGAAGAAAAAGGGGTCCTTGCAGACCAACTTAAACTAGCATCTTAACTTTTAATTTACTAATAGCGAGGTGGTGAACTTGACGCTTAGTAACTCATTTTATGCACAGGGTCATGTTGGAACAGGCAGTATCATTGTCATTTGCCAATGGGAAAGCAACCAAAACTGACAGCATATATGACAGATTACAGACAGCCGGCGAGAGATTCCTGCTTTCACATGGAAAATGGTGGGGAATTTGTCTCCACTGAATATTAAATAATTAAATATTCATTGGAACAAAGAGACAAACTGGTTAAGTAGTTCATGCTTTTGTACAGCTCATATAGAAGTTCATATTTTATTTCTGCCTTAATGACTGTTTAATAATTTACAGAAAGTGGAAGCACTTCAGTAGGAAATTCTGAGAGACACCTACCTCCACATTGTCATTGTTGCAGGAACTCAGCCAAGCTCCTGTGTTTGGGGCTCTTACCTGGACTGTGAAAACCTAAGGATGAGTTCTGGACCTAACAGGAGAAGGACTTAAAATTAGATTCCTTTCATTCTTGGTGAGTCCCAGAAGCCATTGTACATGTCAAAACGGAGCGCTACAACTTCTTCAAAATTCAAAGTGATTATCCCATTGTAGAACAGAGAAGGGAATAAAATCAAAGCCAGAAATGGAAGTTACATTCAATGCTTTCACATCGTTAGAGCTCCTGGTTTCAACTGAAGAAGCCAGCAAAGAAAGTTTTGACCTGAGATTCTCAGCACTATTTTTGAACAGCAACACATTTTCATAGTGTGAATGCAGCCTCACAAACTACTGAATCACCAGACCCGTGTGCTGTGATTAAATAGAAAATTACAGGCATTGATACTTAAAAAAAAAAAGAAAAAAATATTTTAAATCCAAACCCTTCTTCTCTTCCCCACTTTATTAAAACAAAAACAAAATAAAAAGAAAAGATTAGAAAACAAAAACTCAGCATAACTGAAAGCCAACTCACCTCAGGAAAATAATTTGGCATCAGCCTTTATCGACAGCTGCACTTCAGCACCTGTGTGTATCATTTCAAGTGATGAATGATTGGGAAAGCTGTTTTGTATTAATGAAACACGTTGTGGCAGGGCATATATTTATATTTACAGGATGAGTTTGAGCTGAACCTGTCTTATGAGACTCAGAACTTGGTGGTAAAGGTGGGATGTATTGGCTGTGTCTATATCATTAAACCTAGGAGTGCCTCCAAATTCTAAGGTCTGAGTAGGTATGTTGGCCATGTCCCAACCTGGTGTTAAGGTAAGATTTTCTCCACCCAGTCCGAAAGTCCTGGTTTTCATTCCAAGACAACACAATTTGATTAGACAGAAGCAGTGCTACTCAACAGCTGTTCTGTGCTTGTGATGGTCATATAGCTAAAATTGATCATTTACATAAATCCCATGACGTTTCATTTTGCACGCAACCTACAGAAGCCCACAAGAAGAAAATCAAGGTTTAGCTTTAGAAACTCACGAAGTCAGATATCTTTGTGCAAGAGGAGGCAGAACATTAACCTGTATAAATTAACTTAATGAAGGAGGAACTGAAATTTTGTGATACGTGTAAGACAGCATTTTAGCTTAAATAATCAGATGACCTGAAAGGAAAGTATTGAACACAGTGATTTTACTGAATTCTTAAATGTGGTGTCTATGCAAAGCAGGAAAAAATACATGGCAACTAATAACTTCACTCAGTAATGAACATCTACCAAAATCATAACTATACGTGGTGTTTGATGCAAATTTAGACATAATTGCAGCAAGTACAAAGGTGGGCAGTAGAAAGAGAACTAAAAAAAAAAAGTAGTCAATTATCTTACTATTGTATTTCAAAACACCATTTTCAGAAAGAGATTAACTTGCATCAGGGAAGAATCTTAAAGTGAGGATAAATAATAAACAAATCAAACATTTCATAAGGCATTAGACTGAATACTTGCCCATTAACACTAGAGAATTGTTTCACACAAAGAAAAGAAAATAAGTTGTTTTGGATTAGTCCAAGCTGGAAATGCTTTCTCTGGAGATTTTTTTTTTTCTCATTAAACTGAAATCTCTTCTTATTCGTACTGCTTTAAGATATTTATTTCCAGAAGCTTACTTCAAATCCCATTGAGATCAGCAAAAAACTATCAGGTGACATTAGAGAGTGTTCATTTGAAGCCCATGAGAGTAAACGTTGAATTTTTCCTTTTTTCTTTTTTCCCTAGGGTTTTGTTTCTTTTTTTTCAGTTTGCACTTTAAAAACCTTACAAATGTTCTGTGAAAGAATGATGGTGTTAAAATCAGGTAACGTTCTTCTTTCTCTTCATGAACATATTTTGGAGATATTACGTATGTTAATTGTTCGAAGTACTTTAATACAAAACACAAAACAGATCAAAACTTCCTTCTTTTCACTCAGTGGTACTTTTTTTTTGGTACATTTGGAGTAATATTATCATAATGTTAAAATTACGGATTCTTGGCTGATGGAAACTGCAACAATCTAACATGGATCAGTATCAGCTTATACCTCTAAAACTCTACCTCGCCATTTCTTCCAAGTTAGACAATCATAGGATGCAGAACAGGCTGCAACAGAATGGAGTAATATTTACTCCACCTAATGTGCACATATTCCAGGATACAGGAATACGCTTTCTATGCATCGGTTTTGTTACCCAGGATGTTTACCTAAATATCCGGTTTTAGATGATGCAACACTTATGGTAGAAAAAAGTGATAGTTGATTAACAGGTATTTACTTTGATTCTTCTACCTATTGCTGAGGTTTTCGGTTGTAAAATATATATTTGTTCATCAGTATGGGATCCGTATTACCCCAATAGTGATTGTATTTTTCTTGATTCCTGATGACTATTAAAAATGATCACATATTAGTATCAAGTACTAGTTAAGAAATTATTAAAATCTGAAGTCCAGAGGCCAATGCAGTGCACTAAATTGTCACAAACACATCTTGACCTCCCTTAACTTCCAATTTACTCAGCTGAGTCATTCCAATGTACAACTTACCTCGTCCGTATTAGCATTTTCTAGTATGCTCATTGGGATTTGAAAACTGAAAAAAATCCAGCAAAAGTTTTAACCTCAATGAAAACAGCTTTAGATCTCTTCTGTCTTTCTCTAAACGTACCTTTAAACATGAAGTGATTAGAGTGCTTGATGCCAAGAAAGATCTTGGGTTCTTAAAAAGATGATGCCCATGGTCTGTCAGTGAAGCTTTAGGGTCACATGTCTCCCAGGATACAGTAGTAAATCAGCTGATAGGTCAGAATCAGTGCAGCCACAAAGATGAGTAAACTCATTTGACCTGGTAGAGCTAATTTCACAATTGATATACATACAAAGACATCTTTTTCTATCATTAGAATTGTTTCTCCATCTTTCTCTATATATCCCTCACGAGTTCATACATCGACAAACATACACATACACACACACAGAGAGGTATTTTAACTTGAAATGGTGAGAACTGACAATAGTTTTAATAAGAACTGATAAAATTTTTAATAAATAGGGAACAAATACATTTTTCTGAACTGAAAAGAAACCCCCTTTAAAACAGTGTAATTTAAGCTTATTGAGATTTGACTTTTGTACTTTATATTATACTGCATAGTTAGAGTACACAAAATTAAACTGTTTGTGTTCAGAGAAAAACATTTCTTTTAAAAAAATTGCTTCTGGTTTCTTAATCAATTTTCAGTTTCAAGAACTGCCTAAGATGGAGTTACTGTTTTCAAATGCAGTTGTATCCATTGACCTAAAATTTATCTTCCTGAAAGATATAGTCAAATCGTAATTTTTTTCATTGTACTTTAAGTTCATATTTGAAAATTAAACCAGACTATATCCTCACTAATTATAGTAACTATACTATTATTTTTACAAATAGTCTTTCATTTTGTCCATTTTTCAAGGTAATTCCTTGTGTTACCCATTTAATTCCTTAGGAGAATGAGATGCATTTTCTTAATTACTACAGGTGTGATATTCCCAAATGAAATGATTGCTTTAAAATATGTCTGACGCATGCCTTTGGTGTCAAGGGGATTATCTATTTGCCCAGATCTAATTATGCTGAAGGGAATCTCAAATACAATTAACTGCTTCTCCCTCCTTCATATGGCAAGAGAAAATTAGCTGTTTAATTAATAATGAAAGCTTCTTGATTTTACCAATGGAAATTAAAAGTGTTGGTATTTCAAATAATGACGATATTTGAAGTTTGACTGAAGTTTATTCGCTTGCAGAATGCTGCACTTTTTTTTTTTTAACCTACACATGTTTTTTAGAAGGGAGATCATCTTGCCTAATCATTTACAATATAGCCCAAACTACGCATCAGACGTAGTCTTTTAGAGTCAAGGAAAACAGGGAGGGATGCATGATGTCGGTGGCTTCTACGCTTTGTTTACAAGACACACATGGAATGATACTTTAGTTAACTATGGACTGAAAAAGGGTAGATGTAGACTAGATGCAAGGAAGAAAGTTTTAATGGTGTGTGTGATGAAACACTGGAATAGGTTGTCCAGAAAGGTGGTAGAAGCCCCATCCCTGGAGACATTCAAAGTCGGGTTGGATGGTGCTCTGAGCAACCTGATTTAGTTGTAGATGCCCCTGCTCACTGCAAGAGCATTGGACTAGGTGGCCTTTAAAGGTCCCTTTCAACTCAAACCATTCTATGATTCTGTGATGAATAGATTTGAGAATGATTTGGACATATTATTTTCATAGGTTTGGACTTAAGTTATAGCTTGTTAGAGTAGCTCTGCATAGTCAAAGGTGAAGGACCAATTGTTCTCCTAACACTGCGGTATCTGAGCATCTTCTGGCCACAAAACAGCGTATCAGCAGAGTCCTGATTTCCACTTTATTGCAGGCAAGCTGGGAAACTGAGATTCACATTACCCAACTCATGTCAAACTTTCTCTGAAAAAGGTAGTGAAAACTGATAACACTCATCTGCGACATGGGAGAGCAATACATATGCAGAAGGAACCACCCAGAGCTGCTGTTTCTGTGACATCTTTGAAAGGGTCCATACAGGTTTTCAGGGTCTGAAACGCAGCATCTTCTGCATGCGGGACAGCTTGGCAAAGTGATTCTGGATGCAATTGCATCGTCGCTCACAACACCTGCTTCTCTCTTTGAGAAAGTAGACATGACATTAGTGGTGTTAATGTAAATTTGTCCCAAACCCCCACAACTCAATCTATTCAGAGCAGCAGCTTTGCGTGTTTTTCCTGCTCTGCGTTCTTCCTTGGGACTGCTGATTGTTTGTTGCAACCCTCTCTCTGTCCATCACTTGAAGATCTGTTTCTGTTTTTCTCTACATGTGTTTTCTTCATGTCATTCCCTTTGGAATGCACACACGGCAATTATGCATTATTAACTCTTATACTTTGCATTATTAACCCTTTTTATGTCACTTCAGAAATTTCTCTGGTTTTCAAACTCTGATGTCAAGTCCTTTTCAATAAAAATCTTGACATCTGTCCCCTGAAACATCACCACTGCCTTCAAAACCTAAACAAGCAGGACTTTGTCCGGGCTCCTCTTGATGAAGAGGAAAAAGGCTTTAGTGGTTGGTTACTGACTCTCAGCCATGATTATCAGTATGGCTTTTATCCAACTTTTTTTTTGTGTCTCTTTTTGAAGGATTCAGTGGAGTAGTAGAAGTCACAGAACTTCTACTGAGACCATGTCCTGTTTTCTTGTTACAGACTTTAGAAACCAGAAACTCAAGGGTCAGTGTACACTTCGAAGGACTCAGCATATCAAGGACACAGTGCACACCTTTTCTGGAGAGTCCACCTTATTTCTCTAAGATACATCTATATGGAAATAACATCTCCTCTCCTTTTCTATTTCTATCAGATAACTCTAAGATGATTTTGATGTATGTATTTCAAAGGAGAGGAATTACAGAAAAAACATCCATATATTGTGTCATCATGTGTTTTTTATCTACGAGGAGAATACAGAAATTAAAAGGTTTCATTACTCTGAATACAGGTTGTACATTATTCCTAGTCTTTATCCTCTGAAGTGTCCAAGTTTATGTAATAAGGAACTCATGTAGATGTAACACAAAACATGGGAGTCAAACTTTTAATCTTACACTAAACCTCAGAAGGTCAGAATTTGACCACCCTCTCAAAAGAACTTTTAACACGTCCAGGGTTACCAAATTCATACACATTTAACATATTTTCCTCTGATTTAAGTTATGTTTCTCTCATTGCTGTCAGGAACTAATTATTTAAAACAAGCACATACCACTATCTAACAATTACCAGAGCTTTTAACAAAGCCAGTTCTATGTAAAATCAAAAGGAAAATCATGATGCATCTTGATACATATAACATACAAATCATGTGCATATTTCTCTGTTATGACTTTTCCCTTCTGCTTCCTCTGCTTCATCCTCCCTCCAATTCTTTTGTAAATTTTCAATTTGTTTCACTCTGCATTCTCTTAGGAATCTTTCTCTGTGCCATTTATTCCTTTCTTAATAGCCTAATTACATTCATCTTCAAGGTGTATATCCAGTCCTTTAATAGTTCATCAAATTTTGAAGAAGATGAAACAAGATTGTTTACTGTTATGATAATGCTCATATTTTACTGCTTCTTTTCAGGACATTTACCGTGCCACATAAAATATTCATCTATTAGTACTTTAGTTTATAATCACATCTTCTGTCAAGGCTGTTTTCTTATCCAAGACTCTAAGCAAGCTGCAAATAAGTACGACTCAAGCTGGTTAAACCCAGCAATGTTCTTTGGGACACTGTAGCTGGCTAAAGAAAACTTTTTAAAAATCCTCCATACCCTGGAGGTAGAATTTGTCAAGATGCTCACGTAATTGAAATTTTCTATGGCTGTTAAGAACCAAGAGAATAGTAGTTCTTCCCTCCAAATGAAATCTCACTGCCAGATTTGTATGACATTTCATGATCCAAGCTTAATTTGTTATACATTGTTCCCAGAAGGTGAGATGAGATTACATGGAGCCATACATTAGTTAGAAGATTTATTTTACACTTACCCACTCAAAGTTCCTTTCTAGTTATTCAAACAGAATAGAGCGATCTTGATTAGTTAATCTCTCTACATCAGCGTTTTTTTCCACGGAGCACTTCACAGAAATGTTTTAAAATTTCACCACAATTAAAAAAGCAATTAAAAAGGATTATCAAAATCAAAGTTGATCTTTAATTACTGCCTATATCTAGATCTTTATTCCATGATATACCAGATAAAATACTCTTAAAAATGCTTTGTTAATAGCTTTTTATTACTGAGAACATAAGAAATTTCAGTCTTTTGAGGCGCATCCCTTTTTAGATCAACTTCATTTTCAGGTTGTCATCTAAAACCTTATTTCCATCAATCTTGCCTTGCTATAGCTGAGTAAGCCATTCCTTTATTTTGTCCCTACTGTAAGAATTGAGCACTTTGCAGTGACTTGGGTTCTGTGGTCAAAAGTACAGCTGTAATTTCTCCAGTGAAATCTGTTCAGTCTGAGTTGTCCATGTGAATGTCTGACCTTAATTTTTGGGTTTTTGGACTCCTAGGAATATTTAGAGCTATCATGGTTCTTCTTCAGAGCGGTGCTGACGTAAAAGTGTGCTTCAATTTTTTTCAGTTTTACAGTTCTTGCTGAAAAATAACCCTTTTGAGCAGAAGAAATAGCAGAATGGTAGAAGCTTCTCTAAGAGATGATTTCAGCCTGAGCTGTAGTGTTTGGATGAACAGTAGAGAAGAAAAAATTTCAGTACTTGGGACTGTTCTGTGTTTGCACATATTCACATTTAAGACTGTATCAACAGTATAAAAAAAATCTTCAGCTTTTCACTGCCTTTCTTCTGTAGGAATTCCAAAGGGACTTGTCTTTTAATCCACGTTGCCTGATCCACAACAAGCTCTTTGTATCCATGTGGGATAAAAAAGTGTTAGAAGGCACTGGTAAATCATCCAGTACCTACATTGCAGGTTTTGTCTTTGGGATTGTCTCAGTGGTCTGACCTTGTTAGTCTTCACAGAATTGAATGACTTCGTTGAAGTAGACATGTAGACACATGCACTGTATCCTGTATTTCATTGCTCAGATTTAGATCATGAACAGTGACATGGAAGATTAACATCTAAAAGGAAAGACAATCTGGATTTTGCCTTTTTAAAACATTCTTGCTGAATTTGCAGGAGATACTTAAGCACATGAAAAATAATGAAGATATTTTGCCTATTAGATTTTCCATCACTGAACCTTTTTCAGAACAGAAGAGCAAAAAGACTGAAGGATTTTCCTTCAGATTGATAAGACCTCCCCAGTTAAGCAAAATTCAGATGAAAATTATCTAGATCTTACTATTTTAACATTTTTCTGATGAATGGCATCATTACATGACTAAAGACATCTAGGAATGGGATAGAAAAGAGAAGAATAATACTAATTATCTTATTATTTATACTTCAGTAGAGACTAGAGGTCCCAAGTAATATACAGGATATGATCCTGAGCATAAAGAAGAGAAAATTATTTTGTCCTGGACAGCACTACACTCAGCTATAAGATCACCAAGTCTCTCACTCTGCCCAAGAAAGGAACCCCTCTACCTAGTTCTTGATTGATATTTATCTAGGTTTTTTTAAAAACTATCACTGATGAGGATTCCCACTGCCATTCTCCAGTACTTATCTTTACATGTAAGAAGTTCCTTCTCTGCAATATTTAGTCTAAATTTTCTTTGCTAAAATTTAAGCCCATTACCTCTCAACACAGCAGACATGAAGAGCAAACTATTCTCTTCTTTATTCCTTTTTTTTTCCAGATGTATATCATATTCTTTTCAGAACTTGATTTTTAGTGTAAACTAACAAAAAAAAAAGTAGTTCTTTCAGTATTTTTCTCATAAATTAGATTTCTCTTCTCCTTTTTAAAGGTAGGTGACACTCCAGTTCTTGTTGATTCTCCATAACTTCTAAAAGGCATTTCCTCAGTTTTGAAGCTTGCTCCAGCCACTTCCAGAAGTAGTTTAACCATTTGAACTTCACTAAGTCCAGGAAATTTGAAAAGATCCATGTACTGTCTAACCTGGTTTTCCTTACTTATTCTCCATGATTTTACATCTTTATTAGTAGTATTAACTACATTCACTTCTTCATTACAATTTGTTGTTTTCATTTAGACATGAAAAATACTCTGGTATTCTCAGCATTGTCTGCCTGTTTTTTTTCATTCTCAAATGACTACCAGATAGACTTTCTTTAGTCTGGTTGTTGGTGGTGGCCCTGTTATAGAAGGCTGTCTTCTACTTATTCTTTATATCCCTACTAGAAGTACCTCAATCTGTTACTCATCTTTTCTAATTTTGCCCTTACATAGTCTATATTAGAGCAGGTTTGTCCTTTAATGCGATTGGAGTTACCAACCTTTCTCCTAACTCCCCATTTTCTGTTAGATCTTAACTCTTACTTCTTTTACTTTACTGGACCTACTTATTTCCTTCCTTCCCCCGTTTCTTTCCTTCTGAAGCATTGCTATTCCTTGTGCACTTCTGTGAGTCACCAATCCATCCCATGAGACACCTGGCCAATGTACTTCCTATTCTATTTCTTAGCCTGGAAAGTTTGATCTAGATATGAAA
The DNA here is from genome assembly GCA_020746105.1 of Trogon surrucura. Classification (NCBI taxonomy): domain Eukaryota; kingdom Metazoa; phylum Chordata; class Aves; order Trogoniformes; family Trogonidae; genus Trogon; species Trogon surrucura. The sequence goes on from CM036617.1 coordinate 216,534,263, forward strand.
AAAATAGTTAAAGGATGAGAGGATAAACAGATACAGAGATTTTTTTCATAAAGCTATGTGACAAAACAAGGTCTAACTTCATGTTGATGATTAACTGATCTAAGATCTCACTTCTAAATCTCACTGCACCCAAAACTTTTCATGGTCATTAACTGTATTGTCGTTTAAATCATTTATCAGTTCAAACCAGACAATACCTCCTTTCGATTCTCATTGAATGACCCTACATTTTTTGAACATATATGGAAAAATCTTCAAGGTGCAATTTTTGAATCAGCAAACTTCATGCTATATTGACAAAGCTTTCATAGCTTTCATGTTACTCTGCATCATGCAAGAAGGGAAGACATGCCAGTGAATTCTAGCAAACTTTAGACCTTTGAATCCCATCTACATGATAATGTTAATTTCTAAATTGATTCAAGACAAGTAAGTAAAGAAAAATTCAGCTTCACATTTAGAACTTCTGTATTTAGAATTTGAATTAATTTATCATAACTTCAGCACGAATTTAGTTCCCACACGTTGGTGCAGGTGTTATTTGAGATGCCTTAAGTTATCCCAACAGCCTCACTGTTATTGCTCTGGAAAAAGATCCCTCCGTAATAGGTCCCATAAAATATCTGATGTCTTGAACATTCTAGAACTTCTCAAATGACACTACATAATTTTGTATACAGAACTGGATCAAAGCTTCTTATGTATAAACTTGTAGGTAAACTCTTGCTATAGCAAGAATACTAGCACATTTTTTTTCTCTTTCAGTTTATTCATTAATATATATGTCTTCAAATATCTGTATTTAGAAAACCTATAATGGGGAAATATGTTGAGTCTTTTTTTTTCCTCTGTGAAGCTTGATCAAAACTGGTTGTTGATTTCAAAGTGTATTAAAGGGGACAGACAGATACATACATATCTCATTGGAGTTTATTTCCTGAGCAAATAAAAGATAAAGGTCAATAAAAATATTTTATTCTGATTTCTAACAGTGTTTGTACACCAGGTCCTATAAATGTGAAATGTATAAAGATCTCATTTGTTCTTTTTAATCAAAATTCTATGAATATGTTGGTGTGAATCTAGAAAATGTGGCTCCAGCCCCATGGGAATTTGCATATGCACCTTACTGGAGTCATACAGTGCCCTTCAGTTTGATAGCAATGGTTAACTCAACAGCCCCTCCGTATTCCCTAGTAAATCTGTGCCAGGTTCATAGAAGACAATTTTAAAAGACACACTTTGAAATGTATTCTCTTGTCAAAGTCACTAAGTATTCAACCAACAAAATGGGAAAGAAACTTCAATTGTTCCTGATAGTCTATGAGAAACAAGTAATCCAAACCATTAGAAAGCTACATAGAGGAAAATTATTCTGACTTTAGGGATAAAACTTCATGTAATCTCTAATGTAATTGGATATTAGGGAGCAAACTGAAGCTTTCAAAAGTGGAAAAAAAATAGTGTGGTTCCTGGTTTGGGAGGATTGTTAGGAGTTTAGAACAAGTTAAATATTTGCTCATGTACTAAAAAATGCAGCACACCTTTCACAAAAATCACAGCACTTGTTCCTTAAGTGTGAAAAAAACTTTTGGATTTTGAGAATTTTTAAACAAGCCCTCTAAAAATGCTTCATCTGTTGTTAGGACTGTTTTAATGACAAATGGTCCTAGTCATAAAATAACAGACTCTTCAAATATTATATGCTATTCAGATTCACTTGGATCACAAACATGGAGAATAATGGAGGATTATTTTCATTATTTTAGGATAGGTTATCATTTTTCTTTTTTTTTTTTTGTATCTACCATGTTAAAAGTTTGCTTTTCAGCAGAGATTGTGAAAATTTTCTGTTCTGAACAATTCCTTGTAGAATTTCTGCAATGGCTTGGAGCCCTCATGGAATTGATCTTTCAAGAATGGATGCAATCATTTTCTCACAGTGCATCTTCTGACTGTCTGACAGGATGGTTGGCCTCTGTGTCATCTGAGTGTTGGCTTCACTCCTATTAGGAATAAAATCAAGACAGTAATTTTAAGAGTATGTCCAGTATGTAGTAAATACACATGGTTGAGGTAATGGAGACTGATTCTTGAATTAATGGATCTGTAATTGTGTTTTTTCATAAAACAACAAATTTGGAATTCTAATTTTAAAATATTTTCCTTTCTGAATGTGTGCCTTCAAAATGTTTTATCCCAATATCTTATAAGATATTTTAAAAAACCATGTTTTTATTTTATCATTCTTCTTTACATATTACTATAACCATGATATATATATACTAAGCAGAATTATATACACACCTAAATATGTATACATTTGCACACTTAATAGTAGATGAACATAATAAATACCCTAACAGGACATAATCTGGGCGTTCCTGCTATGGCAGGGGGATTGGACTTGATGATCTTTCGAGGTCCCTTCCAATCCCTAACATTCTGTGGTTCTGTGATTCTGTGATTCTGTGATATATATATTTTACCCAGTTTATCTTCTTCAGAATAGAAAAAGAAGGATTTTTGCATAAAACAGAAAAAATGTTAAAAGTCAAGAACATATAGATAGATACAGATATCACCAAAGTGAAGTTCATTCCTTTTTCAATTAAAGACAATAATTTTCTGGTAAACTCATATTGTCAGTAAATTCTTGTGTCTTAAAAAAAATCCCAGATTACACACCTCTTACGTGGAAGATAGTGAAGGTAAGGCTCAGTTCATCAAATTTCAGCTAAAACTGTGTATGTGGTTTAATCTGGTCACCTGAGGCTTCACTCACATACTTCAAAGTGTCGGGTGCCATCTGAGGCTCACTTGGTATCCAACTGTATCTCCAAAGGGGCATCCCTTGCAGGTCCTGGATCCCACTTAGCAGCCACATGTGAACATTTCAGATTTACGGCAAGCTTTCGAAAGGCACTAGACACTTACTTCAAGGAACCTGAATGCAGATTTTGTTTCCGGAATTCTATAGCAATGTTTCACCAAGGATGTAAAGTCATGAGTCATTTTATCTAATTCAAGTATCAAAATCTACAAATCAGATCCCCTAAATTTTAGATGTCTAAACATCGAAGCATGCATGTGAGATGAGTGTCTGAGGTCAGCAAAGAGTTAGATAAATGCCAGGGAAATAAGAAGAAATGAGGTCACCATATAATGATAAGAATAATTGTATAATGAAACTTTTCTGAAGTTCTTCGGCGTGGAAAAGACAAAGAGAGCAATTATTCTCAAATCCCCTCCCACCCATTTTGAGACACTAAAGAAAACCCTGAATCATTACATTATCCTACATCCTAATATATAGAAGATCAAAAGCTCAACTTCTGCCCTGCAGTCCTTGGAGTTTGTGGGACCCTGAACCCAACTTGTTTGGACTAGTGCAAATTGATACATCCAAATCAATAAATCCCTTGTTGGCCTCTTTAACTCCATTTGAACTCACTCAGATCCCAACCACATTGAGCTCCTGCTAAAACAGTGCAAGTATAAGGCAAATAAAAAATCTCAGGACCAGGTGAGGCTTTTCCTGAAGTGACAACTGAGTGAGGACTTTGTCAAAGAGCTTTAATGAAGTCACTCTTCAGCCACCAGGCAGTGTTTTCAGGTTCTTTCTCACACATGAATTTTAGGCTGCAATAAGACCTGAATTCCTAATGTTCTCAAAATCTTTCCTTTTTAATATCTGGATTCTTTCCTAATTATTTTCAGATTAATTTCCAGCTAATACATAAGGATGAAATTTGGCGCGTGACCTATAACCCTAAGCATGTTGTAATTCTGTTACCAATCTCCCGATTTCATAGGGGGCTTTAACAAGCACCATATGTGAAGTGCTGCATTCCTCTGCATTAATACGGACTAATGATCCAGGGAATCTCTCTGCTGCTATCCTGCCTGGCCACACCATCAGCCAAAGAACAATGGTGATATCGAGGTCTACTGAACATGTTGTGGGTTTTTTCCATATCTATATCCTCAAGGCTGCAAAGGACCCTAAGGCATCACGCAGCTGTGCATAAACCAGTTCAGAACATGCTTAAACTGAGCAACATAGTGGGAGGAGGAGGAGAAGGCTTTAGCTCCATGAGCTAGTGTCCTGCTGACTGCCAGCTTTCAACCAAAGCTCTGGATTCACAAACTTTTTGTATTAGTACTCAACACTTCATCTGCCATCGCATCTTCTCTCTCTTACTTATTTCATGTTCTTATCACTGAGACACTGTATGACCATGTAGTGAGGCTGGTTACATTTAAAACTGATGGTGTTTGAAGTGGAAAACTGAAATGTTGGGGGTTTATTTAAGCAGGAGGCATCTCTAGGTCCACTTCACGCTGTGGCTGTGCTAACAGTTGCACCAACATGGGGTCTGGCCTGTTTGGCTCTAATTGATGCCTCTCCTCAGATGATGCCCGAGTTAAAAGCCATTTTCCCCTAACCCTTGTGTTCACTGTGATGATGGTGTTTGATTCAGACACAACTAACCAGTGGTGTAGGAGCAACAAAATTGCCCTGATCTGGGTTTAAATGGCTCACACTTGAGGGATCATGGGGCAATTTGGAGGCAAGAGTTTCTCAGCCCTCCACTACTGGCTTTGACCTAAGAGAAGAATCATTAACAGCAGTAATGAAAAGGTCAGCATGTGATATCATATCGAAGGTGAGAAAATATCTTGCCTGTCAACAGTCAAGTCAGAAAAGAGACCAGTGTTCAGAGTTGAACTGTCTACTGATCCAGATGCCTCCCTGAACACACAATGTTTGTGAGATATCACAGAATGTTTGGGATTGGAAGGGACCTCAAAAGATCATCTAGTCCAACCCCCCTGCCAGAGCAGGGCAGGTCACACAGGAACGCATCCAGACGAGTTTTGAAATTCTCCAGAGAAGGAGACACCACAACCTCCCTGGGCAGCCTGTGCCAGTGCAGGAAGGACTCAATTTTCTGTTCTTGCTTCAGAGAAGGACTCATTCCTCCTCTCCTCCTTCCCAGTTTGCCACATGTTGTCCTTCCTCTAATTGCCTGTCACTGACACCAGCCCGTAAAACCTTGCCACCCTGAACTACACCATTAATGCTTTCTTAAATTCGTATATTCATCAGCTCTCAGAAACTGTCACGGATCTAGAGTATTGTCTGGAAATGAGCTACCAGTCCAAACGTTTGCAGGCCTGTGAGGGAGGAAAGCCATTCTATTTAATAGCTCTCTGCAAATGTGGGCAATTACAGAGAGAAAAATCCTCCTTAGCACTGCTGAAACTCTCTGTGATCAGCTGTATTCATGGTTTCAACCTATAGACTGTAGGACTGAAAGGGCTTCACTAATGATTTCTACATTGGACCAAATGATATCTTTGACAATAATGTAATCCCGAGAGCTTTCACTCACTTCCAGTTGTCACCGTTGAGGCTACAGACTTGCACCGATCAGCCAACAGTCTCCTCCAGACCTGCACTTATGTTTCAATAATAAAAGCCCAAGTGCAGAACGTTTTTTTCCTCCATCTCCTCCCTCCCAAATGCTACTGATCGTCCTATTACCATGGCAACCAACTCCTGCTGGCATGATCAAGAAAAAACCTGATTTGGGATTTTAATTAATTGCTTGGAAATGGAAATGTAACAGTGACTGGCAGTTCAACTAAGCACGTTTGCAAAGTGAATAAAAATAGAGTTTCTGAAATACTTGAAATTGTTTCACTGGATATAACCCACATTTTTCACGAGACACCTTAATTTATTCCGCTTCATAAAATAAATCTGCCAAATGTACTAAGCCATTTTGTCAACACAAATCATTTTGGCAAATACTTTAATCCTTCTTCTTAACAAAATGTATTGTATTAAAAATAAAAAATAAAAATCTAACCCATCAGTATAAACCCATAAGTTTCATCTGAACGTACGCCTTTTTCACCAGCAGTTCATATTTATAAAAGGCTTTCATCTTGTCTTCACAAAAGAGGATGTGCTTCTTTTGATGCACGTGATCTCCCATTAACATTTATGGCAGCCACAGCCCCATATTTAGCACAGAATGGAGTAGAATTGGTTTTCAATTGATTTTTATGACCTCCAGTCTCCTCACTTTTAAAGAAAATAAGGTGGTCACCATTTGCAGGTACCACCGCCCTCTTCTGGGTGCTGCCAGCACTGCTGAGGTGGGTGCCATGGGTCTGTGTCTCTTAGCCAAAAAACCAGCTCCATTTCTTTCCTGATTTTTAGGAACAAGAGGATCAAGAAGACGTCTTTGTTGTCTCTAAGCAGTTCTGACTGTTTTCAGCATCACGATTTTGTAGGCCTTGTAGTTTCACACTATTCATTAAATATATATTTATACATATGGACACACATCCTCCTTTTTTGTTTTAAGAAGTGAGGAGAGTGTGTGAAGGATTCAGAACATCTGCATCACACCTGAAACTGGAAGTAAACTTCATCAGCCACATCAAGTCCTTCAGGTAGCTCTTCACCTTGAAATGTTGGCCTGGTGGGAAAGCTACATAGCATGAACATTGTCATATTGTAAACGTGGCATAGACTCTTCCCAGTGATAATGCAATGCTACGCAGAGTCAAAAAAAATCCATGACATTGCTCAAGTACTTCCTTAATCACTGGCAAAGGTCAGGTCGTCTGGTTTGAATCAGAAACTTTCACTATCAAAAGCTGCCTTACATTTCTCCTTTGAGATTTTAGTTTTCTATCTCCTTTCATTCTTTACAGACCAATGAACTCTCTGACAATCAACAGTAAGTGTGAGCAATTTTACGTCAACTTGCTTACTTTCACATACTTACTAATTTTCCTCCAAGCAGCTTTTGTCAGGCTTCCAGATTTAAAATACCCTGCGGCCCGTGCTGCCAACTCAACAGTTCACATCACAGGACCATATCGCTGACCCAGAAGATACTAAACTTCCTTACTCAGTGGCTTAATTACATTTGAGAGGTGACTCTTCTTGCCAGTTTTCACACATTTGCAATGTTGCTCTTTAGTGAACATCATTCACTCAACCCCTGAACTGTACTGCAGTTCATGGTAGATGAGCTCAGTGAGCAGAATTGGGGTTAATGAACCATCTTTAAAGATTACACATCATGGGATTGGAAGAGGCCCTGGAAAGGTCATCTCATTTTCACTCTTGGGCAGTATTTATTCACCATAACCCACTGCTTTTCTCCTATGATACTTTTAAAATGCAGGCAATTTCCATTACTAAAACATATTTTAGAAGCTAAGTATCATTAAGCCAGTAGAATTGTGACACAAAATGAAAACACAAGAAATCTGGTGGTTATCTATCTCTTCAACTCTCTATCATCTATTGGTATTTCTAAGGCAACTATCTCTGTGTTATCTAAGCACTGTAATATAATACAATCACTTGCAAGTTGTATCTAAGTGCAGTGGGTTTTACTTATTAATAACATAGCACTTATCTTCAAAGTGCTTCACAAACTAATTAATTCTCACAGTACCTTCTCTCTGTCAGACAGGTGAGACAACTATTATTCCCATTATACATATCATTATGATTATTACTTCAGGAAACAAGGTTAAGTTACTCATCCTATCTCCCAAAAGAGACAGAGAGTGTTAGAAAGAACACCTGAGCTCAGATATTAGGGATCAAGGTTTTCTGACCGATTTTGAGACCACCTCATCACGCCTCATGTCTGGACAACATCACTGGTAGCATCATAATTATGTGCTTCATTAAACAGTAGCATGGCAAAGCATGATGGGATTCTTTGTCTGAGAACAATGTTATCTGTCTGTCTATCTATCTATCTATCTATCTATGTATTTACTTCTTTTTAAAATAATTTATTTGTTTATTAAAAAGAACTATAAGCAATCAGCCTAAGCAATCAGTCTGCTCTGTGCTGCTGTGTGAGTAATCCAGATTCATCAGGATTGTGAAACATCTTACTGACTTGGTTGCTTCAGTTTCACGTGCTTCATTATGTTGGCATTATTCCTCAGCCAAGCAATTGCTGTACTTAAGTTTCTGCATCTTGGAGGCAAGGAAAACACACGGGAAGGATATTTAACCATCCTAGAAAAGAAAGAAATGACAATAACAGAGCCAGCTTGTCCAATCATTTTGATTCCTTGATAGTGCTACAGCATTTCTGCCTTATCATACCGTTTACAACTCTCTCTCTCAAGTTTATCTGAAGTTATTGACATCTGATACCATGTGAATATGCACTTAAGAACTAATTCCACTCCTCCCAATTTCAATGGCTAGTTTGGATTTAGGATCGTGCCCTGGGATATTGCACAACCATTGGCAATAGCTAATGACATTCATCATATGAGGCAGTTAGGGGAGGTAAACAAAGATAAAGGCACAATAATTGCCCAAGCGAAGGAGGTCTTACATTAATTAGTCCCATACTACAAAATATCCTTATCAAGCTGCAGGATGGCCTATAAGCTACTTAAGCTCCCACTTGTTGTGTAATGATGATATGGTGGGCAGAAATTTGCCAGCTGCCTTCGTGTAGGAGAGTACCTTCTCTGGGGTACCTGCCAACAAAAACATTATGCAGCAGGATTAAAATGTGTTTTAATTATTTGCTGAAGGTCAACTTGACAGTGTAGCCATTAAGTATATACATACACACACATACAGACATACATAACTTTACTCCTATAGAATTAAAAACATGAGAAATTGGATATTGGCACACCTGTATTTTATAAGGATGAGGAGTGAACTTCAAAAGGTTGGTTTGAGTTTCAGGAAAACACTCCAAGCCTTTGAGGTAAAATTCATCTGCCCTAACTTGGACATCTTAAAACTAAACAATTTAGTCTGAGCTCATCACCCCAAACTCCCTTCATGGAGAAAAATGGGCTCCTCCAGAGTGTAATTCATCTTATCCCATCATAGGTGTCTGAGACAGATTGGATGACTCAGTTATTGGAGGTGCCCACTTGTCTCTGTTGGCTCTGAAGTGAGCCTAGCTCAGATTTAGACATTTAACTTTATGTTACACAACAACAGGAGGAATGAATCCCAACTTTATATCCTTTACTCAGACTTGGTTCAAAATTTTTCACAGTCAGTTGGTGCTGACAGGGAAAGCATAGAGCAGGGTTGATGTGTATATGGGGCATTTTTGCTACTTTTCTCTCTAGGTGGGACAAAGTTTCAGAATTAAAGTAATACAAGAATAGGAAGGAAAAAATACCTTCTTCCTCACAAGATTCAGGAAGAGTTTGTGACATTCTGTAATAATAAGAGAGAGATTTCCTGGCAAGACACTCTCCATTTGGTATTTCTTCACTGAACCACAATCTACAGACTTATATTTTAGCAGGTGAGTAGAGTCTTTGACTACAGAAAGATCACACAACCAGTGAAAGTTGAGTACATACATAAATGTTTTGGGGATCAGGCACATATAAATTAATCAGAATCGCCTATTTAAATACCTTTGTGGATCTTGGCCTTTGTTCATAACCTTCCCCAGCCGAGGCTTGAGTCTGTAACCTTCACAGAACCTGATACCGGACTTAAATTTTCCATTTGAAAGAGTGATGCTGAGGATGGAGAGGAGAGGGAGACACAGTAGGTTTACAGTTTTGGCTGGACGGTGTGGTCATGATTTTATTGGTAATATATTTAGATAGTTTCTAAGATATTGCTGTTTATGTAAAATTGCTGGAAACTATTTATTTCAGAAAAAAAAAAAAACAACACAAAAAACCAGTGGTATTTGTGAGGGGAAGTATAAGCTTTGAAAGGAGATGAGGGTACTCTTTGCATTTCTATGCATTTATTTGCATAAAGACACAGAAACTGGCAGGGGAAACATGACTTTCAGCCTCTTTCTGCTCAAGCTGTTAAGTCTCTTATGAATCTACTTTAACTGTAAGAAACTTTACCTATATAGAATCAGCTTTGCATGGACTTCTTACGTAAAGACTGTCTTTCTCTTCTGTGTTTGCACAGCACGTAAAACAAAAAATGATGAAAACGAAAACGCAGTCACAAAAAAAATATTTTCCGTGCCTAAGTCAACGGAAAGAAGAGAATTCATACTAACTCTCCCACTTTCGTCTCATGGCAAACCCTCTTCATGTTTCAGAAGAATTAAGTGTTGCAAAAGGTCCCTCACTGCCACTTTCTTATATCTCACTTTTAGAATGAGAACATCAAGGCCAGTGGAAAGCAACAACATAAAAACAACTGATTCTTGTTAATGTAGCCTGGAATAGTGGGTGGGCTGTCTCTCAGGTGAGAAAAGGCAAACTGCAAAGCAAATACCTGAGGTGACTTCTGCTTGTTTGAGTCTATTACCCTTAGGGCTGTGTTCTTTTGGCTAGGGATATCTGTTGATCTTAACTCTTAACAGTAATTATGCCAGACAGCTTTTTGGCTTTCAGTACTGCTCCATAGGTAACATAAATCATACAAATTATTACCACAATACTAAACTATAATTACCCACAGACCCTGACATGCCAAAAGGTGTATTAATTTGATAATATAATAAATACTTTACTGCATAAAACTATAATTATTACTTCAAAATTGACACTTATACCATCTTGATTTTTATTTTGTTTTCCAGCAGGCAACTCAATTGTATGTTGACCAATACCAGCATTGCTATTTAAATTCAATGAGAGATATAAAAATGTAATTTGATAGCATGTGGAAGGCTTTTCTAGAAGAAAAATATCTCCAGAGTTGGTTTGCTTTTTAGAGATTATAATTCCATAATGTGATAAATTACACAGTAGTTCAAGGGGAAAAAATCATCTGACAAATTGCTCAGGAAATAGGGATAATATCAACCATATATCTGAAATATTACCAATGGGGAAAATTACTGAGGGATCAACAAAAAAACCCCACCCTTATTTGTGTTGTTTTAAAAGCTATTGGGAAAAATAAGTGACTGACACTGTAGGAGAAAATTCTACTTTTTTTTTTTTGCATGAAACCATATCTGTGGGAAAGACTGAGGTCCCAATTCTGCAACTCCCTGGGTGTGGACAACCCCTGGCACAGCTCCCAGGTTTGTTTTACTCAGTGACTGCCTAATGCAAAATACATAAACAAGTCTGGGAACAGAGGTCGCAATCTAGACCCACTCCTTCTCAGCTAGGCAGCCTAACTGATATAAAGTTCAAGTCAGGACCCCATTTCCCATTTTCTTTACACATTTCTCCCTCCACATTGTCAATATAAACTTGTGAGAAGTGACACTTACATGTACAAGTGCTCATTTTAACTGCTGGTTACTGTGAGAAATTGGTCACGTGCACCTCCATTGTGCCATATTGAATTAATACTTACACACTGAGTGTTTATGAGACACTTTCCGTTTTAGTTTATTATTGTTATCAATATTTTTAAAAGTGTAGCTACTAATAGAAATAGTCTTAACTATTTGTTTCCAATTTTAACACGCTGAATGACGGTGATTTTTCATGTTCTTCCCCATTGGTACTTTGGCTTGCAAAAGGAGGTGAAAAAAAAAGTATCAAAGGAAAAGGGAATATCAAACTTTTTTCAAGTTTTCATTCCTGGGTGGTATTGCTATCATTTACTTCATGTATTTACACTTGGAAGTTTGTGTGTGAACCAGTTGCCATAGGCATACTCCGTATTCAAAGGACAGCTATAGGCTTCTTTGGAAGAGGTAACAGCTAAATCAGAAAATCTTCCTTCTGCAGGTGCAGCATCAGAGCAAATGACTCTCATCCAGACTTTCTGTTTTTTTCTTTTACCAATATAGAAATAGAGAAGAGGAGAGAACTTCTCGGGAGGAAGTTATCAAGAACAGAAGAAAGATGAAGGGGAAAAATGTTAAAATATTGATATTAAAACCCCCAAAACTTCTTTGATTAAAAAAAAATATATACATGTAAATGCATTTGTTGAAAGAGTGTAAAATGTGCCCATTATATCTAGCTACCTGCAAGATAAGTATATCAACAAATCTGAGGTATGCTGGGAAGATAAATATTTTGAAGATTCCTCATTATGAGACTGGAGACTGTACAAAATAGTGAAAAGGTCCTGATTCTCCTATATGTAAATACTCATTCAACTTCAGTGTAAACAGTCAGAACATGGTGGATTCCTGGATTCCCCTGAGGGTCAGTGAGAATGGCTCTTGTGCAGTTTTTTTCATTAGCTTTAGTGGTTGTCCTTCCACTGAGCAAATGGAACGACGCAAATAGTTCAATGAAACTGCTTGGCAAGAACTGTTCATCTGTATTGACATGGCTTTCCTCAATCATAGAATCACAGAATCATAGAATCATAGAATCAATGTGTTAGGCTGGAAGGGACATTTAAAGGTCATCCAGTCTAATGCCCCAGCAGTGAGCAGGGACATCTTTATCTAGATCAGGTTGCTCAGAGCTCCATCAAGCCTGACCTTGAATGACCTGTTAGGAATGTATCACTTTGGCAGAGTTTCCGGTGACTTTCATCCTGGTGGGACAGAGTGAGACACTCCTCCTGTACAGGGAGAGCAGGAAGAGAAGTTTTTTGCAAAACCATTATTACTTTCAGTGAGACTTGCTGAAAAATCACTATATTCATGTTCGGATTTGGGCAGAACTATTGGCTAAAACTGAAAAAAAATGAGGAAAAAAAATAAGCTCGCAAACATCTAAAATAACTGAGAATTTGGTGTGAAAGATATGAAAAAGGATGTTCAAGTACCTTACCTAACTTGGAAAAAAATTAAGATCTAAGAGTATGAAGATATCTTCATTAGCTTCTTCAAGAACAGTTACTGCTCACTGTCCAGTTGAAGCCTAGAGGTGAATTTCTTTCTAATAATTTTCCCAATTGTAAGGTAGATGAATGCACCTTTTCAACCGAATTTTTTATTCCGTCTGCTCAGGGGTGTTCTTGATCTCTGCAATTTGTTTGTCTGAATGCACACGCTGACAGTAGATAAGTTGCAGAAAGTCTTAACCTATTCACCTCTCTGTCTTAGGTTTTTCCTATGTAAATGATCATGGCTATCATTTTGATGTATCATTTTGTTTGATGAAAATAACAGCTGACATGCACAGTCAGAATTTCCTTTTCTTCTTCCAGTACTTTGGGGGAAGGAGGGAAGAAAATAAAAAGGTAGTTGTGATTACTTAAATCTTTCCTTTTAATAATGTGGTAGACAGTCAGCAATGATGATGTGATTCATTACTTGCCTATAACGTTAATTATACATTATTAGCTGTTTCACATGTGATAGCTGGCAATTGGTGATATGATTCATAAAGTGCTATTGTTAAGCAAATTTGCAAATCTGTTTGATTTAGGTTAAAAGAAAGGGCGATAGGTCATAAGAAGTAAGGGGAAAAAAAAAGAGAAAGAATAAAGAGAAGACCGACATAATTTGTGGTTCTATTTTTATATGAACAACAAGGTTTACAGTGAAGAGCTGTTGGATACAGTTTCGGTGAGCAAGGATTTTGTAGAGAGATTAGATCAGTTACAAATTGCTAAATCTGATGACTTAGATAAAAATTTAACCAGAGGCTTTGAAAGAGGTAGAACACGTTTCTGTGGAGAAGTGATTGCCCCGTACTTCCGAGATAGAGCTAATCACAGAAGGCCGCACTGACTGTACCTGCAGTAAAATCTGAAAAGGGAAGAAGTCATTCGTTTGAGGATGGAGATCACACTCTTGTGCAACGGACTGAGAATTACACCTCACTCTGAAAGTGCACCCTACAATTTGCAGAACCCCTAGAAGACAGTCCTGCAAGTGTACTATAATGTGCTCCCTTCCAATGTAGCTCTCTCAGATCTGCGTTACCAGCTGAATGAATTGAATAAAACATTTCCTCCTCCATGGTCTTTGTAACATTCCAAATCACTTTCCCTTTTCCCCAAAATACCCACCAAATTTAAAACAACCACTTAAAAAATCTAAAGACAAGAGATTTTACCTAAAGATGGTAAATACTCTTAAGCTTAAACATCCATTTCAGATCCAGACCGGTTCATATTTGCAGTGTATCTGAGCTGGGAAGGGGAATTGAACCTTCATCTTCCTTGTTCCAACAAGCAGTGATGCTTTCAGAGTGTACATCAAAAATGAGTTGCAGATCTGAACTTCTGTTCCCCAATAAGGGTACTGCTCAGGTAGGCACATCTCACACACAGATTGCAGTTTCTAGGAGTGGGTACTGCCTTAGTAGAAACTCTTTGTTTAAAAAAATAAAGCAACTAAAGAAAGAAAACAAACACAAAATAATAAGACAATTGAGATGAATAGTTTTTCTTTATTGATTTTAATATCCTTTCAAGTCTTAGGGGAAAGAGTTAAGACTGAAGTCATATCAACTTGTTCTCAAAGGGGTTTATGTCTTCAAGGTCAGGTTTGATGGGGCTCTGAGCAACTAGATCTAGTTAAAGTTGTCTCTGCTCACTGCAGCAGGGTTGGACTAAATGACCTTTAAGGGTCCCTTCCAACCCAACACATTTTGTGATTCTATGATCTGTTCTATGATTCTATGATTGATTCTATGATTCTATGACTTCTCCTAGAAAACGGTCCAAAAGAATAACATTCTTTTTCATGTATTTCCTCGTATACTCAGCTCTTCTGTGCAGCAACAAACCTTGTCTAAATTCACCTAGAGAAAATGGGAAGTGTTGTTTTCGGAACTTCAAGTTCTTTAAAACATATGACCTCAAAATACTTCATGGCAGCCTTTAAGACCATTTGCTGTTATGTTTGTCTTCTTAAGGGAAAGGTTTTGTGGGACAAAGATAGGCCTGGGAGCTAAGAATTCCTTAGTACTGTCTCCAGCACTGGTTTGAGTGTCTATTGCCTACATATCACAGTGATTGGGTGATTTATTTATAAAACATAGATTAGATTAGCTCAAGCAAGATTAAATTAGATAGAACAAGTCACTTAAACTCTCACTGTGTATTTCCTCATCTGTAAAACAACGATATCTATATTTACCTCTTACACATGGTGACTGTGAGGATTACTTAATCTCCCTAAAGAATTATCATGATTATCATTAATCTGGAACACACGGAACAAGTCCCGATAAGGAAACAAGCTTGTGAATCAGCTGAGGTGGAGTAAAGGTACCAAAGCAATTCTTCTGCTGATCTGATACTTAGACCTTCTTGATAAAGGTTTTGAGATGGCTTCATCTTCGGTTAGGCATCTAAAAAAGCAGTGTTTAATATAAGATAGTTGTTTAAATTCCTTCTGTAATTCCAATGTATGCAGACAGACATCGTGCTTTAAATGAGTCAATCACCTAACAGTTCTGGGATTAATCAACCTATGGATTCTCTTTGTTATCTGTAGAGGGAGCCTAGACAACTAGACAAGCTGTATTGTACACAACATCATGTGAGACCAAACTGAAGGATTTAGTAACATGCTCAAAAGACTACATCCAGATGTCGTGTTTCACCCACACTGGAGTGGAGTAAAATAACGACCAATGCCAGTCCACTCACAGATGCTTGTCTTAAAAAATTGTCATCCATTTTGAATGGTCGACAAAGCCACACAATAGTTTCAAGAAATATAATTTGAAAATTCTGTTAATTAAGATACAACAAAGCACCATAATATTGCCAAGTATCACAACATGAGTAAGAATTTAGTACAAGTAGCCCTTGTACTTGAGGGACAGAGGGGAAGAGTTTAGGTTAAATTTGTGTTTCTTAGCTAATTTGTTCTTCTGGGAAGTGACAGGACTTCTCCTTGGAAGAAGTCATTCCATTTTAGCGTCTCCAGCAGAGCAGATCATTAGGACTCATTTCTGGAATTTCTTTGTCACTCTGTGGTAGAGTGAAGATCCTCACATACGATCTCCCACCCCAGCTCTGCTCTTCTGAAGACTTACGCACCCTCCATCCTAAGAGAACAAATCAATTTTTCCCCAGTGTTAACCTAAGGGCAGAAGATCTTGCGTGCCTCAGGAGGAAGAAGGAATATCACCCCTTTTGACTCCTTCTCTAAAAGAGACGTCACGGGGTAAGTAAAAGACATAGGAGAAAAGGTGGCGGACATGAGTCTGTAGTGGGGACAGCTGTGGAGCAGGACTGGGGTGAGCCTTGTGGCACAGGCTGAGTCAGAGTTGGGCACAGGATAGGGTCAGGTATACTGTAATTATACTAGTGCCTTCTTGCTTGTGTATGGTTTGGTTTCACACACGTGTGGAGATGCAGTAAGGTCATGGTGCTGCTACACAGCAGGATCCCAGGTTTGCTTAAAAGCAAGAAGATATTTCTGCTCCAGAACAAACTAACAAAACCCGAGGAGGCAACAAATATCCCAACAACATGTTTTGTGTGTACATTGGGGGTGAGAAGTGAGAAATACCTTCTTAGTGCTGCAAGAGGGGGCTGGAAGAAGACAATGAATATAAACACGTGGGAGCAGGCTAAGACTTACCGCCTTTAGTAGGGCTCAGCTGCAAAAAGACTTTTAGGTTAGATCTAAGGCTTTTCTGAGTCATGAGGTAAACTGCTATTGATGTAAATCAAAGTACATAGGTGAAGATTACTGGAAAGGAAAATTCTTTATGAAGGAAGAAAAATGCAGAAAGCCTACAAATACAAATTTATGCAGTGAGAAGCAGTTTAAAAACTACTGTTTCTTCTTAAGAACAATGACACAAGGAGCAATAAAATTGAGCAGACTTTTAGAAGTTTTAGAAACCAAATCATGACTTCTCTTTAATTTGTTATAATCTTAGCATGGAGGAGGAAAATATCTTTCTAATCCTAAACCCTCTCTTTGTTTTTCTGGGAAAAAGGAAAATTATTTCAGATAAAATAGAAACCACCCTGAAAAGACATCTGCAATCTGAAATTATTCCAGACTACCTATGAGTAATATCTACAAAGAAGGGTCTGCCTTCACTTGTGTCTTGTACTGAAGCGAGTATGCTGTCAGCACTTAATAAATAATTAGAATAATAATACTTTTCACACACCTTTTTACTTCTTGAGCTGTCTGGGACTGGAAAGAGCAGAGCATTTCCAAATGGAAACAGAGAGCATTAAATTACTTTTTAAAAACAAAAACAAAATAAAACCAAACAAACCGAGGCTGCGCTGAAGTTTTTCAGTCCTTCGGTCCAACTTTGAAAACTCATTAGGGGTAGATAGTTCAGATAAGGTATGAATCCAGATGTTTCTGTGTTTATCTTCACCAAAACTGAGTCCAAAATTTTGCTTAAAAAAAATGGCTAGGGTCCTAAATCTGAACTTAAACATGTAAGAAAATGTCTTGATGCGTAAGAACATGAACACATGCAGCTTTTCTTGACCTTAATGAGATGTTCAAGGTACTTAACACTTTTGAAAATCGGGCCACAATTCAGCTAAGCATTTCAACGTGTGTTTAACATTAAACACATATTTAATCAGATTAAACCATATACTTAAGCACATTCCTGAACCAGGATCAATTTAAACATGTGCTTATGATCTTTGCTAAATAAAGTTCTCACTTAAGCTTCTAAATAAGGGTTTGGGAGTTTAAAATTAGTTTCTTTTTAAATAATATCTTTGGTCTGTTTTGAATGAAAAAAAAATACGTGAAAGGAAAACACATAATAACCTCACTTGTTTTGTTAATCGTACTCTTCAATGCTTGACAACAACCAGGTAACTAAAAATTTGAGTCACTTAAAGACAAATAAAAACACTGTTGAAAAATGTAAATCTTTCTTATGCCATCCAACTGTGTTTCTTTAGAAGTGTTTTATATCAGATATTTTTACCCTATATTAGCCAAAATTAGAGATACAAATGAAATGTCACTACGTTTACTCTAATTTTATCCATAGTGTTTCTATTGATAATCATAGAATCATCATAGAATCATAGAATCATAGAATAATAGAACAGCCTGGGCTGGAAGGGACCTTAGAGATCATTTAATCCAACCTCCCTGTCATGGGCAGGGACGCCTCTCAACTAGATCATGCAACACATAATATTGGTGAGGGGGGAAAAAAGGAGGGTTTTCCTCTCTTTCTTTACTTTTGCTTCTATTTTTTCTTTTCCTTCAGCATCTTTTATTTTGTTCTTGTAACAGAACTAGCTACATTCCTTCCCTTTCTGTTAACACCCCTGCATACAGTTGAGTTTCCATCAACCGCTCATCATTCTGCTAGTTGTGCAATTACATGTGTTAAAGACAAAGGCAGCGTCGAATGCCACCGTTTTGATTAGGGTAATAGTGACTCATTGGGACAGTAGCAATTCAGAGCATGCCTGCGCACACATTTGAATGGATGTAAGTCAGCCAAAGCAGCACAGAGGCACATAAATAAGTTTGAACGAGAAGAGTGAATTTGCAGTTTTTTAGTAGTTTGACACAGATGGTAACCACCTTCTCTCCATCCTCCCTGTCATTCCTGCAAGGTAGAGAACTGCAGACCAAGCTATGGGATACCCCTTACCCAAATATCTTCCTTTTTTCTTCAGTTCACATTGGACATATGCCAAATCCTGGCTGCTTCACAGTATTTAATCTGTGCATGTTTCCACCGTGTGTTAAAAAGGGCAGTAACTGGAGGTAGGTTATCTCTTGATGAAAATTACGGGTTTTGGAGAGGAGATGCTGAGGGGTAAATGCACTAGTAGGTACTGCTTAATCATTTCCAAGCTGTAAATTAATTTTCTGGCTTATACCATGGTTATGGCCATGGTTAAACTAGAGTAAATCCCTATGTGGACACACTAATTTCAGTTTTAGGGTGGCTTATCTCAGTTTATCGTAAACTTGTTCTGAATCAGCTTATGCTGAACCAAAATAAGCTTAATTTAAAACTGAAATAAAAGGATTAGGATAAATGAAATTGGTGTAAAATCACACCTTTATTTAAACCAATACAACTCAGTATGTGGATAAAACCCTAGGCCGTGTGTGTTTATTTAAAAGTGAGTGTTTGAGTAAAAAAAAGGGGACAATGAATGAGGTAAATATTTCCAACCCTTGTTGAGAGGATATTGGTAACAACGAAGAGTTAAAAGTAATGCAATTTGAAAAGAACTGTTTTAAAATTGCCTAATCTCCATGGTTCAGAGCCTCTCCCATTCAGCCACATTAGACAGCAAGACCCTTCAGGCACTTAATAATACTTTCATATAGTAGCACTTTACATTGCCATTGTGCAGCAAAAGCATTCATTAATTAATCTTCACAACAGCCATCTGAGGTTGAGAAGTAAGGAGTAATATCCCGTTCTTAAAGACAGAGAAGATAAAATACCAGGCATATTAAGGGCCCCTATTCCTGAGTATTTTGTGCTTTGCTTTGTAAGTGAGAAGGTCTCTGACACCAAATATGACGGGATAAAGTTGGACACCCAGAGCTGGAGCCTCCCTCCCATATAACAGGCTTGTTGCTGAAAATGTGGCCTCAGAAGATATGTTTTGCAGACTCCAAGCCAGGAGGTCCCTTAAGCTTATGCTTAACATGAAATGCAAATAGCATGGAGAAACCAATGGTGTCCTGTGTATATATATGTAGTTCAGTGCTTTGGTGCCTCAGGTACAGAGGGGTAGATTCCTAAAGAGGCTTAAGTCCCACTAGGGAGGTGATGAGTCAAAATCCCAAACTTCTGGGCATTGATTTCCAGAACCTGACTAGACACCAGAAGATCCCGATTCAGAATTCTGACCCTAAGGAATCACAGAGGGAAAGGAGGTTTCCAGAGGCCATCAGTCCCCTAGGAAGGCCACACCCTCCTCAAAAACAGTGGAGATGTTCTTAACCAACTTGAGAGATCCTACTCTGAACCATTCTCTGCTGCAAATAGTCACTCAGTCTGCCCCACACAGTCTCTTAAATATGCGGTCTCAAAATGCAGTGAATTTTCTTAAGCTAGTGGATGGCATTTCTTTATTTCTCTGTGAAACTCTTTGGCCAGGCTCCCTGAAAGGACTCGTTTCCCTGAATATTTGTGTTTTATTTAAGAGAATGCAGCATTCACACAGCCAGACTGCATCTGTCTCAAACTGTAAGAGACAATGTTTCATAACCACACCTTCACGAGGTTCCCTTAGCTCAGCTTTAAAGTTAGGCAAGCTAAATCTCTGAGCTATTATGACAGATACACCTCACTGCCCTTTGGTCATATAAACTTCTGTTTAGTCAAAACCACTTGGTTATGGTTCCTTTCTTGTCCTTTGAGACAAGTCCAACTGAAGTCACAATCTAGATAGTCAGCAAGGTGCCTTCCTGTCACTTGGTTTCTTGCCTGTAGAGGCACTTGAATAGCTAATTTAGACTAAATATCCAAGTTTGAGACAACTAAAATTAGATCAGGCAAGTGCGTGTGTGAATCGTGCATCATTCTTTGTTACAGTGGGCTAAAAAACCACCCTTGGTAAACTGACATGGTGGTTTCTGATGTTGCTTCTGAGGAGGGTAAATGGTTACGAGGTTAAGCAGTTCTCAGTGTCACTTGGAGTGGGACTGACATGAGGTCTTGTTTTTCTTGGAAACAGGCATATATCCGAATTGTATCACACAACCTCAGAATCATAGAGTCATAGAGTCATAGAATCATAGAATGCATTGGTTTGGAAGGGACATTTAGCTGTCATCTAGTCCAACCTCCATGCAGTGAGCAGGAACATCTTTAGCTAGATCAAGTTAACTTCCTTCTGAGTATTTATTTTAAAACGTTTCAAATACCAAATCCTCCTTTTTAGTATTTATTGAATACAACGGGAGCATCTTGTCTAGCAAGGTGAAGGTGGCTGAGAGGGACAGCTCTGATCACGTTCTAGCATGCCAAGTTGAGATTTTGGCTGGTGCTAACAAACATTGCAACATTTATTAATTCATTACTTGGGAAATTGTCTCACCCAATTTCTTCAGGCAGCACCTCACTCATTGCTACACGTTTGGAGAATACGTTAAGGATGCCTCATATTATTTCAAAGTCTGAGTCACTGTTGTTTGGGTGTGGACACTCCATAGCCTGGACTTCAGAAATTGAAAATAAATGAGAGGTGGAGGTACAGAAACTATTCTCATTAAAACCAGGGGGAAATGAAGAAGCAAAAAGATGAACCCTCAAGTAAAAAAATAAATCCAAACAACTAGTCTCCTTAATTCAGAGGGTATAAAAGGACTTAGATATGTTATATCCTGGGAGACCACAGGCAGTTAATGAAATGTAAAGCAAAATATTGAATATGGTATCTAAGATACATCATAACATATAATCTGATACGCCGCAGTATTTTGGCATTCTTTTCAATGGAGACCTTAGGTGCAGCGGAGACAAACTACAACATGTAGGTAGTTAATAAGGCAGACTAGGCCTCCAAAGGGATGCAGAGAATTTCATTTTTTTGATGTTCATCTGGTGTGTCTTCCTCTAATAGATCTGGGAGCATTTCATCCAACTACCTCTTCCTAAAGGATTGCAAACATCTGACAGTTCACAGCCCTGATTCACAAATGGCAATACCTTAGTTTACGACAGATATGGTGGTTCTTAGCATTCTTCTCTCCCCTCCATCACTGTCTGAGGATATCCTTCAGGGATCAGCAGTTCATACTCCACCTCAGTTTACAGAGAGCATATTGACATAAATCAGCAGTGCTTTCATGTTCTTTTAATAAGCCGGGCCACAAATGGTGGCCCTGTAAGTCATACAGAGATCCTTTACCAAGACCACAGTTATGAGACTTAGTGTAAACGTAGCCAAGGCAAACTTCATAGCCTGAGTTATAGAGTATCAGACTCTTGTTCTCAGCTCTCCTTTGCCTCTTGCATTTGATGAATCTCTCTTTTGTCTGTGTGATTTCACAATATCAATAAGACTTTGAGAGTCTGTCAGCAAACTAATTACATGCAGAAATTTTATTCTAACAGCAAAAAAGAACTTTAACAGGTAAAAATATAAAAATAATTACATAGAACTTCTACAATTAAGCAATGGAGTATGTAAATTGTAAAGGTAGACTTAGTCTAGGTTAGCCCGTGTTAAATATAAATGAAAAAAAATTTACAGACATATTGTTAATTTAGCATGAAGGCAAAAACATTGCTGCAAGATTACTGTAATGGAGTATAGTTAATTCCATTCAATTCTTTTTCATGGTTCTTAAGGATAGGTCAGAATAAATATTAAATCCACAGGAGATTTATTGCTTGCTTGGAAAGTCAATATTCTGTGAATCAACATTAACATGAACTTTGGACATTCTGTGTATTTTCTTGCCCGGGAAATTTTTTTAAGTCTGAATGCATCTGTGGAGATTTTGACCACGACTCAGGAAAAACTCTTTTTAGAATCATGTCAGATAACTGTGATTAATTACACAGATTTAACTAGGTTTGAGGCTTGTGAGATCTGAGAACATTCTTAAGCAAGGTGGAGAATCGAGAGCTAAACCCTGAATGCAACTGAGCTCAGTCTAAACTGACTTGAAGTCGCGTTCAACATTGCACAAGTGATTCAGACCTCACCAATACATTAAACACAGCCAACATTAGTAATGGAGACTGCCCCACCTGCCCAGCCTTTGCTAGTGTTGCAGGTAATTATATGCCATCAATATTACCACCCTCCTTTTCTGGTATCTCCCTTTCCATCTCTTTCTGTCTGTTGCCATCACCAATTGAAACCTTGCTTCGATGTTACTGGAATGTAGGTTGGGTTTGTGTTGAATTCTCCAGCATTTCCTACAAGGTTGGCATATTTTGTTAACCTGTTTGGACCAAAAAAGTCAGATTTGGGTAATATTTTCTCTTGTGTACTACCTGTCAGACTGAAGTGTAGTACTGGTATTAAGTTTAGTTTTGGTTTTGGTTGGTTGATTATTTTTTTCCCCAAATCATGTAAAGTTTTCTGAGAGAGGTCATTCAGCACAAGGTCTCATCAGATGTTATTCAGCTCCAGATTCAGCCACTCAAATGTAAAGGTATAATTATGTCAATATAGACTTGAGTCAGTTGCCCACATAGGAATTAAGTGTCGTTTGAGACGCCATGGCATATCTGAGACATGTTTGTAGGCCGTGTATATTTGACTCAGGACTTACAGAAGACCCTTAGGCCCTCCCAAACCCTTCCTGATATCTATAGTATTGCAAATGCCAGTAAAAGCCCATGGTTAGGTAGCTGTATCACATCTGGTCAGTTGAATCACTCCTGTGCACACAAAAATAGGAGTTTAAACACCAATTGATAGAAACACCTGCATGGAAACACCTTACTTGGGTATCTGAGCCTGGAGTCAAGATATTCTTCATCTGAGCTTGCTTCTGTTGCTTAAATGAAAATGTCTTCAGATACGCAAGGTTACTCCATGCCCGTGGCAAGGAGATTGGAACTGAATGGTCTTTATGATCCCTTCAAATCAACACCGTTCTATGAAGGACCGGTTTAGCTCACTCAGTTGAACGTGGTGCTGAAACACCAAAGTCGCGGGTTCGATTCCCATTCGGTCCTCATGTGTCGTATGATCTAGTTGAGAGGCATCCCTGCCCGTGACAGGGGGGTTGGATCAAATGGTCTCTAAGGTCCCTTCCAGCCTAGGCCATTCTATGATTCTATGATCCCACTTGATTCCCCACTCCAGGTGATATGTCAGTCAGATGATGGCTTCCCACAGATCAATTCAGGTATCTGCTACTCGTCAGCCATCCACCTTGAATACCCTAGGGCATCTCAAACAGCAGTAAACACTTGTGATTAGGCAACAGATTTGTGACTGTTCTGTTTTCAAGACCAAAGTGTCAGGTTTCTTAGCTCTTTGCCTTCCCGATCTTTTCCGCATGAGGTATCAGCCCATACAACATCAGTCCTTGTTTCTACACCACAAGGCTGGGCAGCTTTACAGACTCCAGGCAAGATCCATGTAGCCCACAGGTTTTTTGATCGTGCTGCAGGTGAGCGCTCAAGAAGTCGGTTCCAGTGGGAAGACGTCGGTTCTTTGATTCTTATTATCAGAGGTAATGCATTGCAACCCTGCAGGCCTGATGAGGTTCCTGCAATAATCTCAGTGTTGTATCTTGTTGTACAGAAATGAATCATGTTTAGGAGCAGATTTATTTGCAGGTGGAGCGAATAAAGAGGAGGAGAGAACTGTGAGATATTTAGCTCTTCTAACCGACATCACTTACTTACCCACCACAACATCAACCCCACTCATGTTCCTAATCCAGTGCAGCACCAAGGCTTTCAATCCCCTCAGACAATAGCAGGGAGCTAGGAAAAAGGTCCTTATACAACAAAAGCAAATAATCTGTCAGAGGAGCTGGAGGTTCAACTTCCCTTCAGCTGATGCCTTGGCCATCTCTTTCGCACCTGAAACCCTCTCCTTTCTATATATTTTATTTTCTGATTATAAACCATGTCATGCAGGGTTAACAACCTGATTATGAAACAGTTGTTGGCTCAAAATGGAACCAAATGGTAACAAACTAGACTGGAACTGAAAATTGCTTTGCTAAACTCTCTGGGGCAGGGTTTGTCTCTTACCACTGCAATGCAAAGTCATACCACAATTGGTCTTCCAGGCGTGTCCACATTGCAAGTCATGGTAAAAATAATAAGTAACATAATGCTGATGTCGCTGGTGACATTATAATAATAGTAATAATAGAGGACATGATTAGATTAATTTTGAGAAGACCCACTGCCTGAAAGTACAGAGAATGACATTCAGGTATCATTTTTCTTTTTTAATGTAATTCAACATTATTATAATTACTATTGGCGTTTTGGTTATCCGTCAGCACATGGTGGGTGGAAATAACTTGGGGTGTGACTGATGGAGCTAGTTGTTCTTTTTTTTTGTTGTTCTTTTCTTTTTTTTTTTTTTTTTCCTGCTGCATTTCTTGATGTGTATGCTTTTCCACGCAGATGGCACCTTTGGCAACAGCCTGCCTGGCAGGATTTCAGGGCACCATTAATCTATCAAAGCAATGCTAATGAAGTTGGACTCTTAACAGTTTACTCACCATCTGCTTCTAACCGTCATCCTGCTCTGTGCTGTCCCTAATGCTTCCCTCCTGGAGGATGGGAGCTTGGGAACAGCACTGATTAATGTTCTTTATCCTGGTGCAGATACTGACTTCCTGTAACTCTTTTTCCTGCAAGACAGTGTAAAAAAGTCAAACTCACAACCACTGAAAAACTTTTGCAAGTCAAAGGTCATGTTTTAAACCCTTGAAGTTGCCTAATTTTGCCTAACCCTTTAGACACTTAACTTTCCATCAGTTTCTACCTTTCCTCTAGAGTAGCTTTTTTAAAAAACGTTATTAAATTTAGAAAGTCATTCTCAATTTCTCATTTGCATTAAATATTTCTGGCTTTACTGCAAGCCTGAAAAAAGGTTTGGGGCTTATTTGCCTAAAACACTTGTCTGTTTTTTACAGAAATATTAGTTGGTCTAAATAAAGCCAATGACTCTTCGCAAACCTCATCCCACATTATCACAGAATCACAGAATGTTCGGCATTGGAAGGGACCTCAAAAGATCATCTAGTCCAACTTGCCAGAGCAGGATCACCTACAGTAGATCGCACAGGTAGGCGTCCAGGCAGGTTTTAAACGTCTCCAAAGAAGGAAACTCCACAACCTCCCTGGGCAGCCTGTGCCAGTGCTCTGTTACCTGTACAGGGAAAAAGTTTTTCCTAATATTTTTGTGGAACCTCCTGTGCTCGAGCTTGTATCCATTGCCCCTTGTCGTGTCATTGGATGTTGCTGATCATATCCCCAGACCAGCAGCTATCACAGTTACCGCTCTTCCAGTAAGATACCTTACACCAGTCTCGTATTGCCAAGGTGTTCCACACCTATTCTCATTCCGCCATGGCCTGGATTTGCAAACTAGGTGGTTTCCCTGCCTATCTGGCCTGCAGGACCTAAGCCAGAAATGTTCTCAGAGCACAGAGAAATACATCCAAGAAAATGAGATTTATAATCTTCTCTCCGACTCCTTTTTTATTCAAAAGTCTCATGGCTTTGCCTGGAATGAGGCAGTCCCAGGTGCAAGTTTCTCTTCTTCCTGAGGGGATTTGAAACCACATGTCTATTTTTCTACCTCCCAGGAGAATACCCTAACCACTAAGAGATAGCCCACGAGATTGTGGGTCTCACAATCTTTTCCAGTAAATCTGTTCCACTTTAATTAAATATTCATTGTGCTTATGGAAGAGATAATAACTCTAGACATAGGCAGAATGGGAAAACTTGGGTTCTAATCCCATATCTAACAGATATGCTCAACATGATGCACTGGGTTTGTGAAACTAATTGTGGGAGATACATGCCTTACGTCATGAGTTTGCCTAGGGAGAATATAGACTCCTTTTGAAGATGCATGCACCAGTCAGCAGCCAAAGCTAGACACTGCAGCAATGAGCTCAGGAGTGTTCTAGTCTTTCTGCATCTCTAGTGGCTAATTCATCACTACCTGAATTATTTCCTTTTAATTAGAAAAAGTAAACAATAACAACTACCCAATGTTGCAACTGTAGATGCATGGTGATTTATTAATAACAGTTGATGAATATGGGCTAAGCAACTTAGGACAGCAACTAAAACCATTAATTATAACCATTGCAATCGACCACTAGTCGATCATGACAGGGAGGTTGGATTAGATGATCTCTAAGGTCCCTTCCAGCCTAGGCCATTCTATGGTTCTATGATTACAACGACAGATTCAGCGTTGCAATTTATATGATTATCAATCAAATGGTGAGAAATACGATAGAATTCTGGGCCTAACATTGTCACCATCAAAATAATAAAGCAAGGGCTTGGCAATGGGTAATGGAAATGTTGGAGGCACATAAAAAATACCTATAACGAAACATAGATTAGGAAAGAAAGAGGATAAACAAACATGAGGGATGTGATAGAGATCATGAAATTGGTTGTTCCCAATTACCCTGTTTCATATAACAAGAATAATGAAACATCCTATGGAACTGGATGGCAAGACGTTCAGAGAGGATAAAAGGGAAGACAGTTTTTCACAATGGATAATTGACCTGTGGAACTGATTGCCACATGATAGCTGCAAGTCCAAGAGCTTAGCAGGTTTTAAAAAGGATTAAACATGTATAGGGATAATTAGTTCATCCATTATTAAACAAGATAAGTTTTATTAGTCACTAGTTACATTAAACAAGATAAAGACCTTGTAGGAAACTTTAATTCTTATCCAGTGAGAAATTCCAGAATCTCAACTTTCAACGTCATTTTCAAAAAAAATAAAAAATTACTTCTGTTCCATGGAAAAATTTGAATTTTAGTTCCAAAAACAGTCAGTATATCTCCACGTTCTCTAGTCTGATATAACCAGTAAATAATGTGGTTTCATCGAGTCTTAAAGATGAGTTAGCACTGACATGTCCTAGCTAATGTCTGGTATCTGCACTGAAGTAGTGCCTGTAAGATAAAACAGATATCAAGGTTTTCCTGTGAAAAGCACATAGGAGAGCTCAAACATCTCAAGGTGTTTGTGACTGAGATTAGTTTAAGTTTCTAGAAGACATTCTACTTAGGAAAATCACATCCTGTATACTTTCAGGGTGACTGGATGCCTTGCATTCTAGAGTGACAGTGCTCATCCAACGACTCCACCTATGTGTAATAAACCACCTTTCTTTCTTACTCATTGTGAAAATATTCCTTTTTCTTGGCCTGGTTTCCATTTCACACTTGGAATTTATGAGAAGTATCTGCAGGAAAGTGACCCTCCTTTGCTTTCTAGACAATCAGTGGAGAGAGTTACCACATCCAGATGGCAGTCTGAAGAATCATGGGATCACAGAGAAACTTAGATTAGATGGGACTTTTGGAGGTCGTCAGGTCACAGCAAGGTTAAAAATGAATTTCGATCAAGCTTTGTAGGCCTTTTAAACATCTAAATCACTCTGTAGAAGTATGGGTATTGCTCTTCCTATAGAAAACGCTGTGGTGACAACAGAAGGAACCCACGAAAAAATCTAAATTAGCACCTCCGTGTAAATGGAGTAAATTCCAGCCACTGCAGTCAACTTCTTAGATTTCTTCATTTTCTCCCTCATAGCGTAAGATATATTGTATCATATCGTATTCTTTCCACATTCCTTGCTCATTCATTCAAATGTGTCATTAGCCCCTCAACTGTCAATTCCCAGTAGTTTCAGCAAAAGAAGTGTCATATCCTGAAATGGCTGCCATCTTGTTAAATCTGCAAATATATTTCAGCTCATTCCTGAAATACATCTTTTCCCTTGTCTTTCTTTTCTCTCCTTGTCACTTAGTTGGTCGCATTTTCCCTTGACTTTATCTGATGCTCGGCTCATTTCTGTGGTATTTTCCCGAAATATGCAAAACAAGTTTGAAAACAACCTGTACCAAAGATTTTCCTTGCGAGAAGTATGGTGGTATTGAGAAATCATATTTTCTTCAGTGCTTTTCCTACTAAAGTAATATTTTTTTCAAAATTTTACACCTAGATAATACTGTACTCAGAGTTCTTTGCTAACATGGTTAGATTGTTAGCCTGCTCAAAGCCAGAAGAGGTATCTCAACACTATACTTGTAACTTAAGGGTAGACATACGTTATACACAGTTCTTGATGGCAAAACTGTCAACCATTAATGTAAAAAAAAATCTCAGAATCTAGTTCCAAGAATGTGTGAGATTGACATCAAATTATTTCCTTCGTTTGGCTTTGGATTATTGTGCCCTTAGGGGTGTTCAGGTACAGACACATCATCAAGCTTCATTTTCATTTGTCCTGTATTAATAATTTTTTTTATGGTAGTTAAGTATGTAATAGATTATTGGAGCACTGCATGTTTTGAATGTATTTATCTTCACATCACTCCTATGAGGAAATCAAGTACACTCATTCCCATTTCACAGATTGGGAACCGAAGCAGAGAAAGGAAAAACAACTTGCTGAAGGATCACCTCCGTGAAGGAGTAAGGACTTAAGAAACCAAAACCACCCTTCACTTCAGGGTTATACTGAAGTGTGAGATCCTCACATAACCACACACTTCCAGGAGTTAAGAACTTAAGACAAAATACAAACTACAACAAAAATTCCCCTGAAAACCTAAGAATTTGCAGCATATTATAGATTGAAATACTTCTGTTCAATTTTCTCCTTGGTCCAGATGGCTATTTCTTTTTTAAAACTGAATATCACTCGTCTTTCCCCAAGACATCAACAACAAAGGGCAGATTTTTCTCTAAAAAATGCCTCTGTGCCTCAGAGTGTCACTCTTTCCCCAATCCTTAGAGCAACAGCTCATTTTCCCAGAGATATACTTCTTGTTCATCCTTACACATTTATCCCAAAGAACCAGATCGCCCATTTCATTCATCACACTTTCTTTCCCATTCCTTTTTGTTGTTGTTTTGGTGGGGTTTTTCCCTCTCTGTATCACTTCTTGTTATTCTTGTTATCTCCACTGACACTGCTGTGGGTTATACCCCCAAGCTTTGGAAAGATCAACACTATATTACAGGATATGTGAGCAAACTGGCCAGATTACAGAGCTCTGGGTTAAATAACAACGCATTCCCGAAACACCTGTTAGAACCCTCCAAAACATTTCACTCGCAGCAACTTGCTGCAACACATTGGGACCTTTTAAGACACGCGTTTCCCCAGGAGCTTCCTGGTGCTTTTCTAAATAATAACCAGCACCCTGTAATGCTAAACTTTATCTCTCAATGTTTCGACAATGATGTACAATATTAATAAATAAATAAAAAAATTAGACAAAAAATCCTGACTTCTGTCGTTTAGTTTTAATTTATTTTTTACTATAGATGGATTGTGGATAGGGGGTTAATCTGGAGATATCTTCGGGCTTTTGGTTATACCAATATAGCATGTCTCTGTCTGCATTTTATCTCAGCTGAGATTCTGAATTAAACATGCATTTAAAAATAATGGCATCTGAACAGGGAGCCTCATTCAATTTTAGCCGGCTGCAGTATTTTGTTATGTTTGTATGTTACTCTGTAAATGTTTGTGTTCCTTATCCTGATTACAGATGCAATTTTACAGCCTGTTTATTGATTTTAAAACTTTAGAATACCATTGACATCGGCCATAAGGAACCTCATTTTTCTGGAAAGAGATTGCAGAAAGAATTTTAGACCTGATTAATTTGGTCTTGTGCTGCTTTTCCACTTGAACTTGTAATAGGAAGTCTACATATTCATTGTATTGTTTGCATTTGTAAAAAGCCAATACATCACATTGGTGTATTTAAACACACGCAAGATTTTTTTTTCTTTCTTACTCATTTTAGTTATCTTGTATAAACAGTTTGAAATAAATAAGTGTACACATGAAAATAGATAAGAATTCATAAGGTTCTGTTAAAGAAACACACACAACTAAATATGTACTGTATTTCGCACTGTAAGTAACAAACACAAATAAAACTGCATTTTTGATATTCAGTCATAACCACCAAAGTTAAGTCAATTTAAATTTTGCCTGAGTACAGAGTTCATGATCTGACCTACGAATTACCATAATATTTTGCACTAACAGCGTTAAAAAAAAAAAATAAAAATTCAAGGACACTTCTCAGGCTGAAGTCTAAGCCAAGAATAACAACTGGTTTAGACTTCACAGCAATCCCATCGACTAAGAATCATCCCACATTACAGAGAAGAAAGCTAAAGCCCCATAGCTAAAAGACTCCTAGATGACACCTATAAAATCATCGTTACCATTGAATGAATGAAGAATTCATAAATGGTTTACAGGAGCCACAAAAGCAGCAAACTTCACATCATGGCCAAGAAAATGTGTCCAATGTTAAATTGTCATTGAAGGGTATTCAATATGATGCGTGACAAATAAACATGCCTCTGGAAAACTTTTATGTTACATTAATCCCATTATTCTCCAAACCGCAGCTTGGACTGCAGCAGTATTATAGACAGCTATAGATGGGAATCCGTGGGAGCAGGGGGTGTCTGTGTGGTGCAAGATCTATTGGCTACTTAATGGTAGACAAGTTCTCCTATGGCAGAACACAGCTTTTTTCTCAGTTCAATGCTTATTCCCTGGGAGTACCATTAATGGAAAAATATAATAGATTACATCGTTTACCTACTTCCTTTAGACACAACTGATTGATTTTTAAAGATTTCATAGTCATCCTACACAATTTGGCCATCTACACTTGACCGGCAGAAGAAAAAATGATAATGTAACTTTATTAAAAGGCTGACAATATATTCAATTTGCTTTATCCTAGAAATGTCTAAAATCTTTATATTAAAACATAACAGGACTGATATGTCAGTCATAAAAGCCTCTCTCTGTTCTGCTCCGTTGAGAACCCACCTGTAGTACTGTGTCCAGCTCTGGGGTCCTCAGCACAAGACAGGCAGGGACCTGTTGGAGCTGGTCCAGAGAAGGGCCATGAAAATGATCAGAGGAATGCAACACGTCTCCTGTGAGGACAGGCCAAGAGAACTGGGGTTGTTCAGCCTGGAGAAGAGAAGGCTCCAGGGGGATCTTATTGTGGCCTTCCAGTACTTAAAGGGGACCTATAGGAAAGATGAGGACAATCTTTTAAGCAGGACCTGTTGCAGTAAGAAAAGGGGTAATGTTTTCAAACTAAAAGCAGATATATTTAGACTGGATGTAAGGAAGAATTTTTTTTATGATGAGGGTGGTGAAACACTAGCACACCTTGTCCAGAGAGGTGGTAGAAGCCTCATCCCTGGAAACATTCAAGGTCAGGTTGGGCTGGGTTCTGGGCAACCCGGTTTAGTTGAAGATATCCGTGCTCACTGGACTGGATGACTTTTAAATGTCCCTTCTGTTCCAAAATATTCTGTCATTCTATAGTTCTATGAAGAGACAATAAACTTTTCTGAAGGAAGAGAGGAAATTGGGGGAGATTCAAATTATTTCAGAAGTTAAATCTGGTGTAGGAATGACTGAAAAACTACAAATAACTTTTTCTTTACATCCGAGACCAATCATAACTTTTACAGTGTTATTCAGGAACTTAGTCTAAAAGGGACTGCGCTTTCTAAGGAAAATTAAGATTTCCTTTATTACTCTTTATTCCTTTGTTACTGAAAGTAAATCGAGCGTGTTTTCTTTGATTATAGACAAGAGATAGAGTTCCATTTTAACTGGGTCCTAGAAAACTGAAAATCACTGAGTTGAGCAGCCATCCAATCTGTCTGTTTTTCAAAGATGAGGTAACCTATGGCTTGGCTATTTTAAGACCTATTTTGAAAACCATCTTATGTGATAAAATACGTACTCAGTGAACTTTCCATAAAGTCCAGCTGCACACTGGAAAAGCCAAAGTGATCATCTCTGTACAATGAGAGATTTAAGAACGAGAATGTCTTCTGCTTTCCAAAACCTGGGTGTGGAACTTGATATAGCAACAAATACATCATCCAATGTTAATTTTCTAGCATTCACTTTCTTAAGTGGCAGCTATAATGAAGGGTGAAATTGCAGGGATAGCTGGAAGCCAATATGCTCATTTTGTCAACAAATTCTATTTCCAGAAGGATTTATGTATCATCCTCACCTTGAGCAAAGAAGACTCTTTTGAGTCATCTCAGAAAATCATCAGGCTGTAAACAAGAAGGGTAAATGAAGTAATACCACGAAAACCAGAAGAACAGACTTCAGAGGGAAAGGAGAAAGTACCACACAGTGTGATAGGAAAAAATAAAATGGTAAGTAGTGGAGAAAAATATCTCAGTACTGAAAACGAAAACTAAGATAAAAACTATCTTGGATAAACCGCTAGGCAGAGTAGAGCAGTACACAGAGGAATCCTCCAGAATTTGGAGCATCTTTAGTCACCTAGAGAGAGCCCGACACCAGAAGAAACATGGAAAATATTGGCTAGGGTCACCCAGGATCAAAATCCATGGTCAAAACATGTCAAGGTCAAAAAGGGTCTAATGATTGTGGAGTCTCTGTCTTTGGGGATATTAAAAACATAACTGGGCATGACCTTAAGCAGTCTTCTCTGCTTGATCTTGCTCTGAGCATGAAGTAGGATACGGTGGTTTCCAGAGGTCTTTTCGAACCTCAGCCACACAGTGATTCTTTGATTGACCTGGTAATTAGAGATGTCCTACTTTCTTTTTTTTTCCCATCAAGACGAATCTCTTCACACTGAAGACCTGCATTAACTTTGGGCTGGCATGTCTACCTGCCTTGTATGGTCAGGAGATGTGCATTTCTTTTAAAAGTTCAGCAGTTCTAACAGCAAAATCTGTGTAGAAGTACATTTTGCATGTAAAAAGGCTCTGGAATTTGGTCAAGATATTCCACAGGCAAGCTTGGCTTCATTCTGTTCTGTGGATTTGAAATGGTATAAGTGACACTGGTAGATAAGTATCAGGCCTGGCATGTTTTCAAACAGTCTGATAGCTGCGATGAGGACACCGTATAAACTAACCCTCCTCCTGCTATAACTTCTTTGAAATCAATGAGATACAAAATGTAGACACCATCCTGTGGGGGAGGAGTCTCAAAACCTTCATGTAATGTAATATTCTTGACATCAGGAATTTAAAGAAATGGGTCCATTTCACCAGAGCTTCATACGCAGAGCTGCCCCATCGCAATCCAAGGGGATGTTTCTTTGGAGATGATTTTACTTTACTACCCTCAAAATGCTCCTGTTGTGTAATCACCATTCTTTTTTCAAATGAGATACAAAATAATGTTGCTGTCATGATGTATTTACTGTTGTGGTATTCAAACATCAGATCGTTTCAAAAAGGAGATACTGCTACATTCCACATGATGGCAGGAGATCTGTTTTTCTTATTGCAAGACCGGAGCCTGCAGTTTAAGATTGTCCTATTAAATATAGAAAGATAAGCAATCTCCCATATTCTCCAAACTGTTTTATAATAGTGTGTTCTCAAGACTTACTCAAAAGGCACAATTCTTCTTTCTATATTAAAAAAAAAAATAACACACACACAAAATCTCCAACATGCTGAAATAGTTTTGCAAAGTTTACCTAAATGATAGAATACTTGCTTTGTGAAATAATACATACAAGTAAACTGGTATTTCAGGGTAGATTTACAATACTTTTTTTTTTGCTGTTGTTGAACATAATTAGTTTAACTTACTACAGGTTTCTTTAGAATGCAAATTTTGTTCTTTATCTTTCTTGGTTTTAGTAGAAAGGAACTTTCTGGCACAATTTAATTTGACTGACTTCAGAACTTTTTTCTTTTTTTTTAATACAGAACTTTTCTACATCTATTCTCAACTTAAGAAATACTGGAAACATTAGGACTGTTTTTTTCGTGGAGCTCCAGTATGTCTTTCCCGATGTGTTTTTGAGAACTTTAATTGAAAAATTAAACATAGGAATTGTTGCAAATAGATAGCAAAGATGTTCTATGTCCAAATCTTTAGTAAGTGGTGATATACAAAGAAAAAATATAAAAGATATAAATTTAAAATGTTTGTCTTTCACTGTGTTGAGTTTATATTATTATTTCTTTTTATTCATTAGCCATCTGCTATCTACTTATATTAAAAAAAGGAAAAAAATATACTTAACAACATGAGCCATTGTTTTCTCATATATTCAAACAAACAAACAAGAGAAAATCTCACATGATTTCTTGTTTTTCTTTTGTATGTAGCTCATCTTTAAGCAATATATATGAATCATTAAATACTTATGCAAGAGTATGTTCTACTCAAAAAGTGCACCGAGTTCATCCTGTGTTTTTCTCTACCAGGGAGTGTCCAATTCTTTTGGCATGTTCTTCTTTACTAACTTGATCTTAGGGCCAGAAAACAATCCCAATATGATATCCTGATATCACTTTAGGCTTCCATTACCTGCATTGTGCTGTTTCCAAAGCTGTTAATAACACAGCAAAATTAGATGATGGGCAGCCATTGGTAGAAGTTATTTGGTTGTTAAAGATACTAAAGAGAGGCTAAATACGTGAATTCTAACATTTCCATATATGAAATCAATTTTTAAGGACTTCTTTCTCCTCTACCTGTCTCAAAAGTCAACCCCATATGTGGCTGAGCTGGAGAGGTGGGGGTAGTTTGCAGGACGGAGATGCTGGCAGTTCCCTCCTTTTGACTCAGTGTGGGAGAGGGGCAAGTCAGCAGCAAGTGTCCAGATGAAACACCAAGAATTAATGTAATCAGTGTTTTGGAGAGTGGTCACCCCTCCACCAGGCACAGAAAACCAGAGGACAGACCCTGGCTTGGAAACCATGCTTGGCTGAGGGACCACATTGGTCGGGAACTACACGGCACTCAATCCTTCCACATAGCATTCCCAGTTTTTAGGCTGTGGAAATGAATATAGTCCTGAGGATTATTTTGTGCTTGGGAAAACATAGAGCCAACATGCTTAAAATTTAACTTTAATGGCTCTAAATCTATCCTTTAAAAACCAACAAAAGAGGAGATATTCCCCTTTGGTTTTATAATGCAGTCAGCTGAGAGTGAAGCATGCTGCTTAAAGTATAAGTCCATCAAAGGCTGGCACCTCCTTGCTTAATAAACCTTTCTCTTTGTGTATTT
This sequence comes from Trogon surrucura, assembly GCA_020746105.1. Lineage (NCBI taxonomy): Eukaryota > Metazoa > Chordata > Aves > Trogoniformes > Trogonidae > Trogon > Trogon surrucura. Next base: position 216,569,836 of record CM036617.1, read on the forward strand.
GACTCATACTTGATCACTTTAACTGCATTTTAGTGTTGTTAGCTCTGGGGAGACAACTCAGTTTTTGGCTCAGATCAGGAGTGGAACTGCAGGATAATTCTCAATTATAATATCTCTCCTATTGATGAATGATACCCAAGAAAGAAAACAAAAACCTGAGCACGATAACCTAGTTTTAACTTGTAACCTAAACAGATGTGATCTCTGGACTTTGAGACTTAATAGCAAAGGAATGCCATATTATTATTTTCCAATACTTTCTGAAGAGGAATTTCGCTGAATGAACACTGATGACAATTTTTAAAAAAAAACATTTTTCTCTAATTGGTATTTGAAATAAGGTATCAGTTAGCCAGGCAACATTCACTCTGTAACTCTTCCTTTTAGGTGCCGTTTAGCTTGTTTTCAGTATGTCTTTAACTTGGACCAAAACCAGATTGATTAGTTTCAATTTAGTTTCTAGTCCATTTTATGTCCCAACACTCATGAGCTACTACAAAATTGTTATGATTAACCTGTAGACACTTGAGCAAAATATTTAATTATGAGCTTCATTTACCATCTCATCTCCTTTTTTTATATATCTTAACTAGATTTGGGGTTTGCAAAAATCAAACCACAAAACTCCCTAGCAAATCCCTGAAATTTGAAAAGAAGCAGACTCAGCTACGCCCCTTGAATAGAAGTGAGGGTCAATTTTGAAGAAACTGAAGAAGCTGTTTCTGTTTTTCAGCACAAATATGAACTTGAAAATCCACAAATCAAAATGCTTATCTTGTGTCGGTGCCAGCACATAACACATGACTCCTTGGTAGATGAATGTCTGCCCGTAGAATGCATTATTAGTCTATTTAGCTTCATGTGCTGTGCTGACCTACTTTAACTTATTCTTAATAATGCACAGCACTGGAGCAATATTGACTCATATATTCGTTTCTCATATACTATGAGGCATTAATAATGCATTGCATTTTTTCCTTCGAAGTGAAGATATGGTTAAACCAAATGGATCCTAATGCAAACATCAACAAATGAAACAGATTGGCCCCTGTACAAGCAAAATGACGTTTTATAAGGAAGATATTTCATTCTGCTTCCCCTGACGAATGTTTCCTTAAATATGCCACTGCTATTTTTATGGTGGGCAAGTTAGGATTTCTGGTTTTGTTTAGGTTTTAGTATAACATTCCCCAGTAGTTTTTCTTTCCTGCATCACGAAAAAAAAAAAAAAGACTGTTGAGTATTCTTTAAAAACATTGGTAGATCCTCTTTGAAAGGAAACCTTACAAAAACCCCTTTAAAAGAATTACTGTTTAAAGGGGAACATATTAAAAATGGGAGCAGATTCTGAGACAGCAAATGTAAAAATCAACATAATAAATTACTCCAAGGGATTGGACACCTCCAGAGTCTAATGCAACTGAATTCCTGATAAGGAAAACTGAAGAAAAGATCATTCACAATATTGTGGATATTTTGTTGTTATTCTTTTTGGCCAACTACAGAATAAACATTTTTCTATGTTTAAAACTTGTACGTGAGCATGGATAGTTTGGTAAATTATTAAAAAAAAAAAAATTCCTGCCCCTGCAATACGGTTTTTCATTATGATTATTTCCTGGGATGAACCAACAGATCCTGGCTGATGACCAGACACATTGCAGTGCTGAAATGCAAGAAATGAGATGGTTTCTCTTTTACCTATATATCAGGATAAGTTGCATCCAAAAAAAAAAAGAACAACAGTATAAGCCATCAGTCCCTGGATATAAAAAGCCAAATTCAGACATTTAACATACATTTAACTCACAATTTTTTCATTTTAAAGCAGTCTGTACATCTTTTCAAGAAATACACTGCAAATATCATTAACTGTTCTACTTGTACTATGAAACTTTGACTTAAGAAGCTGTATTAACATCTTAGCTTCAATCCTTGTATTATTTTTGTAGTTGTGAAGCATGATTAATTCAGGTGAAACAGCAGTGTTACGTTATTTTCAAAAAAGGGTGCATGGAATAAGAATCAACTTGAATAGTCTAAGAGCATATTGACTTATTTTAACACACTGGCTGCTTTATATATTGCATTAAAGGGTGTAACAGCTCTGTTGTACTGAAATATTTAACAAGCTCTGCTAAGTGTTAATAATTTGGCCTTTTTTTAATAAATGAAATCTTCCCCAAATTTTCAGCTTTAAGCTTTAAATAATACTTCAATTTGCTGTGGAGTTTCAAGAAAATTAGTTAATTAGTTTTTCAGAGATCTAATCAGTTTGATATTGGCCTTCAAAAATGTTTGTACATGTAATACCACAAACTTTAAATCTCCACTGGTTTTAAAAGCCACCAACAGGCAGAATTTTTATTTTTTTTCCAACTACAAGAATTATTTTTTTATTCCTTGTATATGGGAATATTTTGTTAATATGGAGGAAGGAAACAACATGTCTAGGATTGTATGACAATGCAACATCTAAAACAAAGGAAAAATAATCTGACAATTTTCTCCAGCACAGTAGAGAGAAATTTTTTAAATGTTTTGCAAAGATCTAAAAGAATTTTAAAACCCTTTTTTTTTTGTTTATTTTCCTACATTAATATTTAAAGGCATTAAAAATAGAGATTTAGATGATTTCTAGGAATTTCCAAAGACTAAGACAGGTCCTTTATCAGTTAGCTATGTTTTTTGACAAGACTGTGCCTCTTATTAAAATACCTGGTCACTGGAGTAATGGAACAAATACATCGAGACACCTGTGCTTGCACATCCTTGCCAAATGCTGGGGTGGCTTGTGTAACTGGAAGGGAAGCATCCAGGTTGCAGGAAGAAAAGGTTTGGTGAGTGTGCTGGAAAACCTGTCTGTGTGTGTATGTTGCTTGCATGCTACCTTCAGGATCTCTACAATTAGATTTGTCTTGCATTTTTTTTCTCCAAATACAAAAGTACTTTGGTTTTACCCTTACAGCTGTATTGAGGGCAAAGGCGATGAAACAGCCAGGCACTTTGAGATAAATCCTTTCCTTCGTGAGACATAGCATTGCTCCCTAGTAGATTCAAGCAGAAAATCTTGGGAGGCAGAAGTTCTTTGACGCTATCTTTAATGTTAATTAACTATGACTGGACAGTGGCAACCCACAAAGTCACTTTTTTTTCCTAGATACTACAGGATAGGGTAAATTTGCGGAATAAGATGTGGTATCTAAAAGTTTGTGTGGTCAGAGAGATTCAAAAGCCCATAAACCATAGACTAAAGGCTACCAGCAATATGTTTCCACCCTGGTCCTCTACTGCACTGACACATCCACTAAGTATACAGCACTCAGCAGCTGGAAGTCTTCTTGAGATTGGATGCCATTCTTCCAGTCTGCCATATCCTTCCCCAAATAGATGATCCAAAAGTCAATAAAAGTGTGTGAAAACCCTTGGCGCTCAAGGAAGGGCTCTCCTGGAGGACTTATGCCTGGATGGGAGACAGGCACTATCCCAATGGGACCAGGAGAGGCTGTGAAAGTGCAGGAGAGGTGGATTTTTATGAGAACTTTGGTCATCTTCTAACCTCAGAGGAAAACTATGCCTGAGTTTACATTGTGGGATATAATCATGTATCCTGCAGGAAGCTTTTACCTGTAAGTGATCACAGAAGTGTGTATTTACAGAAAGTCCCTCTTCCTAATGTCATGTGAAAAATATCAGGAAATTGGTTTTTTGTGCGTTTTTTTCCACAACAGAAGTCTTCAGTTTCCATCTCTTTTCTAAAAAGCTACTGAAAAGCATTTTCATAGAAAATCTTCTCTGATTATAGAAAACTACATGACTACAAAATTCAGAGCAGGGAGTAAAACAAATTTATTCCCATTTTATTGTTGTGAACAGTGCGTGATCGGCATTCTCTTTGCCTTACCTCATCCTCCCTTAGACTAATAACTCTTTAGACAAAAATATCTTCTCGAAAAAAAAAAAAAAGAAGAAAAACAACCAACACTTGCATGAGTTGGCACTTTTGTGCAGTAAAACAGCCCATTGAAAAAAGTCCTAAGCAGCTCCCCCTAGAGATGCAAGCCCTATCAGTGCACGTGTACAGTTTATTTCATTGTACTGTTATTGACATTGACAAAGAATTTCTTATCTTTAGCTTTCAAAGATCAGCCAGACATCAACAGGATTTCTCTTCAATGAGACACGCTAGCACATGATGAAATTAGGTTGCAGCACTGAGAGTTCATTAAAGGTGCCGTTCTAAGAAAGATATGTAGCCAGGGTTTTGCCAGCTAATAAATGACCCTGGATTATTTAGTTACTGTATATTACATTTGGAATTGCTGTGCAAATTGTGAGGACCCTTCTTCACAAGATTTAAGCATGTGCCCTCTTGATCTCTATTTCTAGTAGACAGTATCTCCAGGTCACACTGTATTACAGGGCTTCACAATCTCGATATTCTTTGAGAATGATATAATCTTTACCTTTCTCATCATCAAGATCTGCAGCAGCAAACACAGGATTTGCTGACCCTGGGTTTTCACAAACCAAAGGAAATGCCATTGTGGAAGAAGAGTTTTAAGCAAAAGCTGCAGGATCAGGCCCATTCTGGTTCGTATGCCTGTAAATTGGTGTATTAGGGATGGTTTTCATTGGATATGGAGAGAACCACAAGGTTATTCCTATACTATATGTCCCAGAGCACACACAGTGCCTTGTTCCCCTCACTGCAACAGTCTGAATTTGTGTACTCTTATAAAACAAACAAAACAAAATACTGATACCAAAAGAGACATCTGCACTTTCATTGCTCTAATATAAGGAGTGTAAATTCTGCCTACAGCTCAATCTCATAATGATCAGAAAATCCTGCTTGAACTAAATGCACAATTATTAAAGCCAGAAGGATCACTGGCAGTTTCTCCCAGCTTGCACTGTAAGCTGAAAATGGCATTCTCATCACACAATTAATTAATGTTCTTGATGCAAAGAGATATGGGATAGATTTACGTTCCACATGTTATTGAACAGCTCTCACATGTAATATTGCTTTGGCACACTTTCTGTTCCTGGAGTTAAAGTACACATCAATAGCTCAATGCATCGATAACCTGAGTGTCAGTACAGCTATAAAACCTGATTCTCCTTGAATTTTGCACAGTTTTCAGTGCACTGGTCTCTTCGAAATGGGTCTTTGTTGATGTTATGAAGGTGGCACACAAATCAAAGCAGTTGAATGATATAATCTTGTATAAAACACTTTTTTCCTTCTTTCGGGAGATTTCTTCTTGTCACTGTTAGCCTTTCTTCAACTTGCTGAAGAGGTGCCTTGAGAAGATACCTCAAAATACACTTTGCTTTCACTTTTCCACTGCTTTGAGTTTGTTACCTCTGGGGTGAAACAGTCACTTCTAGACTCAACCCAGGTCTTTAATGTGCTCAATATGTCATCTTGTCTTAAGGCATAATATTGATTTGATTACTAGAATAGAATAGAATAGAATAGAATAGAATAGAATAGAATAGAATAGAATAGAATAGAATAGAATAGAACAGAATAGAACAGAAGAAATAGGATAGTTCAGCTGGAAGGGACCTACAACAACCATCTAGTCCAACTGCTGTTATTGTCCTCTGTCTTAGTTCAAAGGGCTAAAACTATTGCAACGACTATTGCATGACCCCTCAGAGTGGTATTTTTTCACTAGGGTGATAAAAGGATGTTTTGAATGCTTTGAAGAGATCTATAAATGCATGTGAAGATATTTGGAGGTGCAAGATTCGTTGAGCTTGTGTCAAGGCATTACGTAGGACAGATGAAAAGAAAGGGTAAAATGTGGTTTTGACATTTCTTGCTGAAGTTTCAATAACAGGAATTTTATATTTACAAGTTTAAAGTTAATTATTTCTTTTTATTTATTTATTTCCTTCTGTCCTTCAAACTGGACAATGTTTTTTTACCAAGAAAGCTTACAAGTAAGATTCAGAATTTCCCTGAGGAAAATGAATACATGAATGTGGATCTGGCTCTAGTTACATGGAGATATCATACCAGCAGAATCTCCGTTCAAATTTTTGGAGCTAAGTGCAGTAAAACTAGTGTGTCATCAGACTTAAGTCTACACTTAACCAGCCTGCTCTCCTGGTAAGATACAATCTAGTATAATTTGAAAAGAGATAACATCATCTGGGAGGAAAGCTTGTGTCAATAAGTTTAGAAAGTTTTTTTGTTTGCCTGATAACATGTCATTTTACCTTACAGAGGTAAGACTGTACTATCTCCTTTTTATGCGTGAGACACTGAAGAATAGAAAAATAGAATATGATTCATTTAATCAAATTTCAAGGATTTCTGACATCTGTAACAGAACTTTTCTTTTTTGGCTGTCCTTAAAGTCAGGGAAGAAAAGCAGGCACTTCTGGGCATGATTCATCTGACCTAATTGAGAAGAATATTTGAGAACATGATGAATAGTGCCCTGGGCTTCACAGGATATATCAACCAGATTTCCCCTGACTGTAAGGAGAAACTTGAACGACTTGCCAAGGCATAGATGCCTTCATTGTCAACACTTATGCTTAGTCAGGTGAATCCTATCCATTTTGAGGGACAGCTCAGGAAGATTATGATGGAAAAGCCTTTCCCCTGGGTCAATATCCTGACCATCTCTGAGAAACCTGAAAAGCAGGCTTTATCAAATGTTCTTCCATACCTCCCAGCCTTCATGCCCAGCTATCCTACCTGTCCCATGGCCATCAGTAGGGGTGCTAAAAAAATAAATATATGCTGGCCAGCAAACTTGCATTATTTACTAACTTACCAGTAAGGGCTGAATGCTTAAAAGACCAACAGAGCCCGTTGCTACAGTTGCTACAATAACAGTTGAGGGCAGAAAAAGTATGAAAACATCTCCAGGTCATCTCACATCCTTCCTCTATGTACATGTAATCGCTGTTAGAATCAACCTGACTCATTGTTATGTGTGTAGTCCATGCTGTACATGAAGCAGCAGACAAGGACGTCCAAGATGTGGCTCCTGAGTCACGTGTGGCTCATCTATGACAGCTGTTACCTTGCACCATGACAGTGTCATGGCTGAGGGACAACCTCTGCATAGGACAGGAGTTTACAAGTTAAGCCAGACTCTTGGATCTGGGAGAAAAGTAGGCAGGGTGGCTAAGGCAGGACCACCCAGTCTACATCCATTGGGCAATGGCATGAATTTAACAAGAGCTTTGTCTCTCTTGGCTATGAAAAATGGCAGGAGTTCCCTCCATCACTGCCACACCATGCTCCCCACCTCTCTCTCCCGTATGAAGACTTTGGAATGTGACCCATGGAACCAGAGAAGAAGGATGAGAACAGTATCCAAAGAACATGGATAATTGCTTGAAATTAATACTGACAATTGCACAATCACATGTGAAAGAGTTATATTACACAATCTCTTACATAACACCTAATCTTAACCTAATTCTGCTCCGCTGCATATGCCTTGTACTAAACTACTGTTGTCATTTAGGAGGAAGAATATCCTCATTTAAGTAAAATTAAAAATTGGATGTTACAGCTCTTGAATTATTCAAGAATCTGAGAAAAAGCAACATTTCTGGTTTTACTGAGGTTTGTTTTATTTAAGACATTTTTACCATAATATCACTTGCTATCTTAAGTCCTGGGATACTGATGTAGATTATTAAATTGTGCCTGAAGTAATTTCTAATGATTCTAAGAGGAGGCAAAAAATGAGCTCCTTAAGAGAAAATGACAGTACATTTCCCCTGCCCTTGTCTTTGATTTCCTTTTTCAGCGGGATATTCCCAATTGACTTAAAGGCATTTTATATTTCAACAGGCATCTTTCCCAGCCTCAGCAATGCCAAGGGTAATCTCATCCCTGTTGAGGAGTGTGCCTCATTTCTGAGTGTTTTCATGAGCCCCAAACTCTGTTTCCGAAATAGAACTGAGTGCTTTAAAACAATTCAACATTTCAGAAAAGGGGCATGCCTGGGTCAGTTATTACTGTTATTGAGTGTAACTGCTAAAATGCATTATTGAGTACATTTCCTAAGCATTCATCCCCTTAAAATCTGGAAACACTTATCTGTTTCTCACGTGTATCGTGCTTTTTAATGGAAACCAAAATCTTCTCTGACTTCTGGCGATAATTTGTCAATAGGAGAAGATTATGAGGAGGAGATGTGGGCTCCTTAGGAAATTGCCTATATGTCTCACTAAAGAGGCAGTTGTTGAAGGAGATTTCTACACAGTCAGACTCGGCCAAACTTCTGGTAAGTCAATTTGTAACTGTGACCCCTAAAGTTTTGCTGTATCTCTAGCAAAATACAACCCAGAAGAATCCTACAGCATCATCCTGAAGATTCCTGCAGTATCCAGCTTCTACTCCAAGAGTCTGGCGAAGCTGCTTAGAGAGACACTGTGTTTTTGTAATCCAAGAAGCAGTAAACAGTCCTCTCAATGCTCCTGTCACTGGACAATAAACATGAAGGCTTGATTATGGTCTCAGGATTGGTTAGGCTGGATGGTGACTGCTTTAACAAGTTAAACTTCTGTCTGGGTTTCACCAGATGTAATGTAGCCTATGAGCAGTAACAGGGTAAGTCTTTGTGGCTGGAGCATCTTTCTCCCTACAGTTATAGAAAGATAACATCAGCAGCAGCTGAGGTTGGAAAATCTAAGGAAGTACTAAACCAAGTAGGACTCTGCCTTGGTAAAGAGTCTACTGAGGATGATTGTGATTTACACATTCACAAACTGTATGTTCCTTTAACATGAGGAAAACACTTTTTTTTTCCATGCATCTGCAGAACTTACTGCAACAGGATGTTTTGAAATCAAAAGAAATAAACAAATTAACAGAATAGTCTTGAAGTTTATCAGCTAAAGATTACATAAATCACTGATCATCAAAGGATGAATCACTCTTGTTGTCTTTTAATATCATCTACCATTCACTGTTAAAAACAGGATTCTGGGAAAGAGTAACCTTGATGTGACCCTGGATGTTGGGCTTGCGTTCCTGTGGTTTGAATTGCTACCACCATCTGAAAAGATATCAGCAAAAAGCCGGAGCAATAAAGATTTCTGTGCAAATATTTTACTGGTAACAGATTAATTATTGCATATATGTTAAGGGGCTGAAAATGTAACTGGATGTTAAAACTTGGTTAAAAGTACATTCTTTGACTTCATGTCAATATATGTTGATTTAGTTTCATTCTATATGAATTTGTGTCACTCAATTACAGGAATAAAATAGGCTTTGGTTTGGAAAAAAAAGCTAAAGGACAGCAGCTATTGAAAGACACACATGCTACCTCTGTGCCTTGTAGATTTTTCTAACGTAAAGGCAAGCTTCAATTAGCTCAGCATTATATTCAGGTCATAACTGTCATAATGAAAGAATGAATCATTTTCCATTTTAGGAGAGAGGGTAACAAAAAGTGGTTGTGATTGGTGACGTAAGTTCAACTTGTTGATAAATTGAGAAGGAATTTCGTTTGAATTGTTTAGGTTTCAACCAGCCTTATTACTTTATTAATCAGACTAAATCAAAGTTATTACTCACTCTTTTTAATCACTGCAGTTCTCTTGCTACATGTTGAGGGGCCCATGTGGGAAGAAGAAAGGTTATAATTACAATATTTTTTTTCAGTCATAGCAAGTACTGAAATTATCCAAATCATGCTGCCAAGTGCTGGAAAATTGAATTCCCAGTGCTTCAAGAAATAGTGGCCCTGTATGAGGACACTTTATACCACATTGAATTTTACAGCATTGGCTATAGAATGATCATACACCACTTCTCTTTACACAACAGAAAGGGTATACGGTGTACCTCAGAATGGAACCCAGTGCTTCCCTTTGTGAAGGCTAGGAGAAAAATTCTCTTTTTCAGTATGCAGAAAAGCTCATCTTGTACTGAGGCGCTTCACCTGCCACTTGTGATTAATTTCCCATTCTGTCCAATGTCTCACTTTGATTATTAATGATAATGTTTTGATTGATGACGGGTGCCTGCTAAATACTCTATTGCCAAATAGGGAACAACACTCTTGTTCAAACAGATACATGGTGGAGGGGACAAGAACAACAGGCAGATGAGATCATCTCTTCTTGGGCAAGGGCTTGAATCCAGCTCGTACTAGGATCTTTACCTCTCAGAAATAAGTCTTTGGTGGTCCCTATAGAATGGGCGGCAAATTTCTCACAACAAGCAGGAAAGGAGCTCATCTTGAATGGTGAAGTCCATGGAATACCAGACCAAGAAAGTATCTGATAGCCTTCTCTCCCCTCCTTAAAACTCCAACTTTGTCACCAGTGAATAGCTAACACAAGTTAATTTTCCCACCACAAGACACTGGTGGGACCAGACATTGTAATTTTATCACATGTTAACCGGGGTGAGGTCAACCCTAGGCTGCAGGGAAGGGAGGGGAGAAAGTTTAAGTTGCTGACCTCATTTAACTGTTTTGCAGAAAAAACAACAGGTGTCTACTTTCCAATCAGATTTTACACTAAGATCATTATCACACATTAATTATATCACTATTAATAAATAAAATATGTTTTAAAGGCTCCAATCCTAAAGCTAATCAGCATCTTACTATTACCTCTGCTTATCTCTGATGTTCATTACATTTTTACTTTTAGTTTTACAGAACAGCCTAGGAGCCTAAACTGGGTCATACTTAGACATTGTACAATACGCAGAGAGTAAACAACGTACCTGCCCCACACAACTCGCAATCTAAAAGGCAAGATGCAACAGGTGGGTAAAGCAAAGAAACAGGTGGGAGTGGGGAAATCATAATGACAGGATGTGTTAACACTTGTACAGTTCACAGGTGAATCATCAAAATAGTTGAGCTAGAACCGTCTTTCCTTTCTGTCACATAAGACAAATCTTGGAATTATCATTCTGTTTTGCTTTGGGTTTTATTCAGGCAAAAAGTCCCGTGCACTTCAAAACTGGAATAATTTAGATGAGGTCTAAACCTGTTCAAGGAATCAAAGATAAGGCAGTTGCAATGGATAGCCAAGTCCAAAAACAGATTTCCAGAACTGCTTAATTAACCTGTCTCCATACAAGGATTCTTATTACCTCTAATTATTCAGCATTAATTTGGTGAAGAGCTATGCACTGATCTAAAGAGGGAACCTGAAGATACGGTGAAAACCCAAACCATAGCAAGATTTAAAGGAGAGAGGAATGTGAGTGTTCATATTTGCCCGAGTATCAGATATATCTCAAATTCAGTAATTACTGCTGATTACCCAGACCTGGAGGAAACCAATTAAACGTGATCAGGAAGCAGGGAGAAGGATTCCAATGAATCCAGAGGACTGAAGAACTAGTGGAATGGAAGGGTGAGGGAAGGGAAGCCTTGGCGACTGAAGGACCTCTGAGAGGGGAGGGATACTGCAGGGTTTCAAGAACCTTGATGGAGTCTAAGCAGGGAAATGAATTGATGTCAAAATATGACTCTGCAGAGACATGTGGGACCATATACAGGACAGATTTGGTGGTCTTATCACATTTTTTCTCAACACATGGAAAGAGCTTCAGTGGCCTCATCTCCCCTTGCACTGAACAGCAGAGCTCGGTGACGTTTGCATGGACAGGATGTTCCTCATGCCAGTTACTGAACAGCCAAAAGCCAAAGCTCCCCTGATTATAATTTAGCACTCACTTCAGGCTGGAACATCACATCTTTGTGTACTTAATCTCATGGTTTTGCGACTATCTATTGCCCAAAGTCCATGAATCAAGATCTAAAAGGATCTAAACCAAATTTCACTTTGACACAATTACAGGGTGAATTCTCCAGCTCATGCTATGCCTGGGGTAAAATCAGTTAGTCATCAGAGAAGTTTTTTTTTTTCACACTTTGCAACACAGGAATACAATCTGTTCCCATTAAAAAAGACTAAGCTTCAACGACTCCAGATGCATTATCCATGAAGCAAAAGCTGATACTTTTTTCCTGTGTTTTGTGTTTTACAACTCTGACTTCACAAGCACTGCCTAAAAAATAAACCGGTAAGAAATGCTTAAATTAAACCTTATCACATCCCAGATAAATAGGTGCAGAGGGGAATGGAGGAGAATTTGGACTGGAATTAATGTGAGGACCCCCTGAGACAATAGGGATAGCTGCAGCTCTGAACAGCCCTCCCAAGCACAGAAATCCCCCTCATATCATTTAGTCAAAACCCTTTTAATTATGCTGTGGTGGATGATGTCTGTGGGAATAAAATGCCCCATCTTCAGGTTTTCGTCTTTCATAATGAACACATCCCTTGTGAGAAAGCTGTAGGTTTGTGCGTATGCGTGTAATGAACGGTAGACAAATTAGAATTTAAAAATTCTATCCCAAATCTCTCAGTGAACCACAGAAACGAGCAGACACTTTTTAATAAACAGGCCTTTTGTAGTCATGGGTTGCCATAGAAGGAAACTACACATGTAATCAGAAATTATAAATGCAGTGTTCAGAAATGGGTTGTAAGATTTGAGATAATTTTTGCATCTCAGAGGAAAAAAAAATCTTTGAAACTAACCCACAACTTAGTCTTACCCTGATATTCATATTTTATCACTGATCTCACTTGACGTACATGTTTTTGCTTGGGATTTTGACAAAGATAGTTATCATTTTTTGCAGCAGGCTTTGTAGACCTTAGTGGGTTTAATCTCAGTTTGGCATCTTGTGCATTGAGCATATCTTTTTCTTTTTGGGTCTGAATAATCACGTATCGGAAGCAAAACTCTAAACAGTGTGGATATTTTGGGGCCAAATGAAGTTATATTAATAATTAAAGGTTAACCTGAAGTAGAGTTTCTCTGAAGGCAGTTAAACTCTGATTATACATTCTAGAGAAGAATGATAGGATTCCACTGTTACACTTCATATTTCTAGAGGTGATTTCAAAATATCTCAAAATTATGAGGAATCTTGGTAAAGCCTTACAATGCGCCAAGGAGATAAGAAGTCTACTAGTCTCTCTTCAGAGGTGTCCAAAATACTGGTTGGGTGTCACAGACAGCAACAACATTGGAAAAAATCATTGTACTTGTTGTATAGGTGAATAAAAAGCAGGGAAAGCTAAAATGTTGCCATGGTAAAGTAAGGAAAAAGTGGTAATGTATATCAGGAGCTTATTAGTAATTAACCTGAAAGAAATGAATGTCACTATAACCTGTTAAGAACATTTCACACTGCTCATTGGGAGAATCTGGAAGACTTTGTGGTCCTCACATGAGAAACGCTCAAGAGAAATGTACTTAACTTCCCTTGAGACATTTCAGACATGCTTTTCAGAGGGAGGACAGGCACTGGATCACTGAGCTGGGCTCTGGTAAAAATCCTGTGCTCTCTGGGTGTTAAACCACAGCTTGGAGAGGTCACAATATCCCCTCATGTTCCAAGTCACTTCTGGTGACTCTAGAGACCTTTTTCCTGAATCTTTTCAGGGAGAGGGATCAGGTTGCTGGGATTCAGCCATGTCTCAGAAAGGTTCACATCTTCTCCTTCACTCCCACAGATATTTACTGCATCTATGAGTGCAAGAACCAGTGGTCCAAAGATTTCTCTATCTTACCTACTGCTGAAGACTACAGGAATGGAAAGTACTGAGCACCACGCAGGCATCTCTGAGAGTCAAGGTTACCTCCATAATCGGGTTGAACACAAGAAACAGATCACAGAATCACAGAATCACAGAATGTTGGAGGTTGGAAGGGACCTCAAAGATCATCTAGTCCAATCCCCCTGCCAGAGCAGGATCACCTACAGCAGATCGCACAGGAACGCATCCAGGCGGGTTTTGAATGTCTCCAGAGAAGGAGACTCCACAACCTCCCTGGGCAGCCTGTTCCAGTGCTCTGTCACCCTCACAGTAAAAAAGTTTTTCCTCATATTTTTATGGAACCTCCTGTGTTCCAGCTTCCACTCATTGCCCCTTGTCCTGTCAGTGGACGCCTCTGAAAAGAGCCTGGCTCTGTCCTCCTGACGTTCCCTCTTGACATATTTATAAACATGAATGAGGTCACCCCTTAGCCTCCTCTTCTCCAAGCTAAAGAGACCCAGTTCCTTCAGCCTTTCCTCATCAGGGAGATGCTCCACTCCCTTCATTATCTTTGTGGCTCTGCGCTGGACTCTCTCCAGCAGTTCCCTGTCTCTCTTGAGCTGAGGGGCCCAGAACTGGACCCAATATTCAAGATGTGGCCTCACCAGGGTAGAGTAGAGGGGCAGGAGGACCTCTCTTGACCTACTTGCTACTCCGCTTCTAACACATCCCAGGATGCCATTGGCCTTCTTGGCCACGAGGGCACATTGCTGGATGTGTGGCTTAGTGCATCCTGGGATATCTTACACTCATCAGTGCTGGCAAGTCACTCTTTTTTGCATACAATTATAGGATCATAGAACAGTCAAAGTTGGAAGGGACCTTGAAGATCATCTAGTTCCAACTCCACTGCAGTGGGCAGGGATACATTTCTCCCACTAGACCAGGTGGTTCAAAGCCCCATCCAACCTGGCCTTGAATACTTTCAGGGATGGGGCAGCCTCAGCTTCCTTAGGCAACCAGTTCCAGTGCTTCATTTCTCTCATGGTGAAAATTTATTCTTAATATCTAATCTAAATCTACCCTCTTTCAGTTTCAGACCATTGCCCCTTGTCCTGTCACTATCAGTCCTTGTAAAAAGCCCTTCTCCAGCTTTCCTGTAGGCTCTCTTCATGTATCAGAAGGCTGCTCTTAGGTCACCCTGGCACCTTCTCTTCTCTAAGCTGAATAACCTCAGCTCCCTCAGCCTGTCTTCATAGCAAAGGTGCTCCAACCCTCTAATCATCTTTGTGGCCCTCCTCCGGGCTGCTCCAGGACACCCATGTCCTTCTTGTACTGTGGGTTCCAGATCTGGGCATAGTACTCCAGGCAGGGCCTCACCAGAGCAGAGTAGAGGGGAAGAACCACCTCCCTTGACCTGCTGGTCACACTCCATTTGATACAGCCCTGGACACGGTTCACTTTTTAGGCTGTAAGTGCACACTGCCAGCTCATGTTGAGCCTCTCATCAACTAGCACACTAAAGTCCTTTTCCTTAGGGCTACTCCCAAACTTTTCTCCATCCAGCCTATATTTGCCTTGACCTAAGTGCAGGACCTTACACTTGACCTTGTTAAACTTCATGAGGTTGGCTTGAGCCCACCTCTCAAGCCTGTTGAGGTCTCTCTGGATGGCATCCCTTCCCTCCAGCATGTCTAGTGCACCACAGCTCGGTGTCATCAACAAACTTACTGAGGGTGCACTCTATCCCACTGTCCATGTTGCTGACAAAGACGTTAAACAACACTGGTCCCCGTACTAATTCTTGCAGGACACCACTCATCACTGGTCTCCACTTGAACGTTGAGCCATTGATTGCAGTTCTTTGAGTGTGATCGTCTAGCCAATTCCTTATTCACTGAGTAGTCCATCAATCAAACCCATGTCTTTCCAGTTTAGAGACCGGGATGTTGTGTGGCACAGTATCAAATTCTTTACACAAGTCCAAGTAGAAGACATCAGTTGCGCTTCCCTTATCCACTGATGCTGTAACACCATCGTAGAAGGCCACGAATTCTTCAGATGTGATTTAATTTTGGTGAAACCATGTTGGCTGCCACCAGTGACCTCCTCTATATCCGTGTGCCCTAGCAGCGTTTCCAGGAGGATCTGCTCCATGACCTTGCCAGGCACAGAAGCGAAACTGATTGGCCTGTAGTTCCCTGGGTCTTCCTTTTTCCCAAAATGGATCTTTCTGTTTTCTTTTTTTTTCCAGTCAGTGGGAACCTCTCAAGACTGCATAGCTTACTCAAAGGCCCTGCATCAGAGAACATATAAATAGCCTGGTTTTGAGTGCATACATTTCAATGTAAAGCTCATAGCAAAGACTTTCCAAAAGACAAGCATGTTTTTGTTTTTCCGATAGATTTCTATGATGTATACATATCAATGAAAGCAGTACCTGTGTGGTAGCTATTTGGTTTTAAAGAAGATATTTGTGGACAAGTTTATATTTTCAATGCAAAACATCATCCATATATTCTGGCTGCATCAGGATTAAAACTCTCAGGCATAAGCTTTGTCAAGCACAGGGAGCAGCATAAATGACTGTTGATTCATATTCTTTTAGGCCTGTAAAGTTATAACTATGTAATATGAACACAGGCTCTTTAGGGTAGTTCAGAGCCAGCCTGGAACCCTTCCAGCCCGTACCGAAGGATTTAATGGCATAGTTTTTATTTTCTGCTTAGTGCAGTGTACCATTAATTGAAGGTAATTGTCAAGAGGAGACTGGCTTTCAAAAACTACATAGCTCTCGACTGTTCTGGTGCAGAATGGATGCCCTGAGTTTAGGATCACATTTCCCCTGTGCTCTACATTACATTTGTCTTGTCACACAATTGTGTGATTGTATTCAACTAAATAGTTATTCCATGCTATTACAGTATTTCAAAATGGGGACTCAAGTAACACTGCAAGGAAAGACAGGGAGAGAGGGTGAGCCAGGTTTGTTCTGGGATAAGGACTTGTCTGCCTGAGCTGAACAAAACCCTGAAAAGTATCACAGGTCCAAAGCATTT
Organism: Trogon surrucura; assembly: GCA_020746105.1. Lineage (NCBI taxonomy): Eukaryota > Metazoa > Chordata > Aves > Trogoniformes > Trogonidae > Trogon > Trogon surrucura. The sequence continues at coordinate 216,586,470 of CM036617.1, forward strand.
AATGGAGCAGCTTGTTTGTTTTGCTGAAGAAGGAAGCCTTACAAAGTGAGAGAAGCAGCAATGTATGTTGAAGGGAAGAATTAGTTTATTAGGAAAGAGATCCAATAGTCACAAAATGTGCTGTGAGACGTGGCAGTACTCCCCTGCTCCCAGGATGACATATGAACAGGAACCACTTCTCTGCATCCTCTGCTTTTCTTTGCATGTGAACAGAGGAAAATCATGGTGAGCTTCACCTTGTTCTCCAGTTTCAACAGTCAGAAGTCCAGGATTGCAGGTCACTGTACCATAAAGACACCAAGTTCATTTGCTGACACCAATTTTACTGCTCTGTGTGAAGGAATTTCCATAATTGTCTTAACTGGTATAATATTGTTGTTTATTATCTCTACTGCAGCAATTCTCAGGAATCTCAGACACGATCCATGAATCACATCACACCAGGCACCGCACAGACAGAGAGAGAAGACCTTGCCCCAGTCTGGAGGCCATTTGTATCTCAGGGTGTAACTTGGCCCCAAACCTAGAACTTAATTAGCATTGATGTTCATGAGGTGTGAGGGAGAATGGAATCTGGTCCATCCTTCCACAGCTGCACTGGCTTTGCAATGCGAAAACCCAAGATGAGCCAAAAGTGATTAAGAAATTATTTCTGAAACTAGAGTCAGCACATGTAACCACAGTTAGACAACAGGGATCAGCAGATCTGCAATGTAAGGAGGTTTAAGTCTTACACAGTCTTACTTTGAAAGTAAAGTTCCCCTGTGAAAGTCCCTCCTGATTTTATCAACAAATTTATCAGCAGCATTAGCTGAGAGGCAAAGGAGTGTGACCAGCCATGGAGGAAGATCTACTCTCTTGTCTTTTTTTTTTCTTAGAATTCGTTTATTTGGGTTTTGCAAAGAACGCTTTGTTTCTCAGAGGCATTCTTTGGATGAATACAGGGATAGCCATTTGATTACAGATAAAATAAATGCACCTGTCTCTAGTAGAAATGCCACATATCATAATTTAGCTAAAAAATAAGTGATCCTTTTATAAATCTCACTGTGTGAGCTTCTTAGGTGGTCTCTGTACTTATGCATGTACAGGTGGCTAAATCCTGAACAGGATCAAAATGGAAATTCCAGTTGATGTTTTCAAACACTACCCGAGTGAGTCCTCTTTATAAGTCAAAACTTCTTGAACACACAGAGAAACAGTGTTTGCGAGCGTGTGTGGGGATATATATATATATATATAATTAGCTTTCAAGGGACTCATATATAGATGCTGCACAATCTGCAATTCATTAGCGAATAACTTCCCAAAGTTTCTAGCCCACTGATGATAGAAAAAATACCTTACCTGGTCAGGGCTATTGGGAATGGAAAGAAAGTTCTTTTATAAGCTTTTTAAAATAAGAAAAAAAATCAAGTTATTCCAGGTGAAATATAAGACAACCCTGTGGTGGTTTTGTTGTTCCCTTCACTGGACTCATAAACTCACTTTCATTATAAAAACATCTGAAGTGCTGTCCCAGGGTTCCCCAAAACCCATACTGATAATCATGCACAACCTATGCATGCAAACAACAGACAAAGATGCATTTGCAACCTCATATCCCTCCCAGAGGACACTCATTAGCTTCAGAAGGATTTCAATCTCTTGGAGTCAACTGTTGGACTCAGAGAAGCAGAGCCTAAAACACGTTTTCATGTCCTAAAGCTACAGCCTTCAACTGTTTTTACTTTTATTAGACCTTAATGCTATTATTCAGGAAGGACATGCTATTATTTTCACCAGGTTTGTGCCCTCTCGCATGACCAGAGACCGTGGCACCAAACCGAGAGTTCAGTGGAGCTGAACACAGCACAGATCTTCTTAAAATCAATAGGAAGGAAGATTTTTGCGTGATTTCTTACATGTTCACACACTTAGGAAGTAACATTTTGCTTTGTGTGTATATATTTAGACATAAACCTGTCATTTCCAATATATTTTCTAGACACATCCTGTACTAATGTTAAAAAATGTGGGCAAAATTGTAGCTTATAAACTGTTCTTACCATTTGCTTACAAGACACTGAAGAGCTGTATGTCAAAAGAGAAGATCTCAATAAATTATTTAATATAGTCTCATAAATTGTCAGTGATTGGAAGAAGTTGAACTAATTCTGATATATGTTTTAATGAGTAACAAAAGCAAATCTCTATTTCCTCTGGTGCCCCCCAATCAAAACAAATGGTGCCAACCAGTAGCTTTTAGTGATGTTTACAGTTGACTTATCATTTGGGCTCTTTGGGTGATTAATCAGAGATACAGAAGTAGGTAAACACAGTGCTATTAGCTTGTCTTCACTGTATTCTGATATAGACCAAGCTTTGCATAACCCGAAGGACAGGAAACTTTTAAAAGTTCAGTGTTTGGGAATTTTAGCAATTGAGAAAAGTAATAGTTCTAATGCATTTTGCCACTTGTCAAATGCTTTTGTGGAAAGGATATTGATAGACTGGAAAAATCCTTAGAGGAAAAAAGACGTAAAAAATCACACTGAGGAAGAAAAAAGGACAGAAAAGAAAGAGATTCTTTTATAAGGATAATAATCACCATAAGATTTTATTCCAGTAATTAAGAGCAGAAAAAAAAAGTAGAGGTAAAATGGTTAAGCAAAATTTTGCAATTCCATTCTGACATCCTTGTCTGCTGGCTGAAACATTTATGAGTTTATAAAAAATACAGGTAATGAAAATAAGAACCCTCTTGTACATATTTCTAGATGATTCATTTAGTGTTTCTGAAGAAACTGCAATTTTTTTACAGAATGTTTCCAGATTTGTAACCTACCAGCCTCTCTCTCTGAAGAACAGTAATGAAAATGTAAGTGTGAAAATGATCACTTAAAATCAACGGAGCTGAATCAGAAAAGATGTTAGTCTAAGTACCGAAATTAAAAAACAGAGAAAATGCAGAGTTATCAGTTTAGCTGTAAATACATAAATAAATAAGCATTCATTTCAATACAGTTCTTTATGAAACAAAATGGAAACATCTAGATATTTGTTCTGAGGTCCCAGTTTTGCTGAGGTTTCCGTTTAAGCCACTGTTGCAGCATAAGTTCGTATATGGAGTGAGCATCTTTCGTTCCCTTGGTGCTCATGTAATGAGATGCTGGCAGAGCCCTGGGCTCTGTGACCTGATCTACTCTTCTGTGACTGTGGAAAACCTCCATAAACATCATCGCCTATACTTTCTTTGGTAAATTTTACATGTGCTGTTTGATCCAACTCTAAATTTTTTGGATTCTCTGCTCCCAATAAAGCAGAATTCAACTTTAACAGACTGTTATCAGGGGCTTCTGGATATTCCTTTAATGCAAATAGTACTGTACTGAAATGGGAAGAGTAAAAAATTCTTCTTCTTCCCAAAATCCAGATTATTGTCTCTGCGTCAGATAAGCATTTAGAAAAGATAAGATTCCTTTTTGACATCTGCTGCAATATGTTACCAAGCAAGACTAATTATCACACTGGAAAGGTGAAGAGATTTGGACAAAAAAAAAAAAAGAAAAACTTCAGGACAGAATTAGAATCGAAAATTGTGGAATAAAAACAATAAATTTCAAGTAAATAAGTTATGCTCCAGAAATTAATGGTGATCTAGGTTAAAGACTGTAGTAAATTATAGTCGTATTTGAGTATTTTGCTAGTTGCAGACTAACATTTCTAATAGGGTTGGTAGTGGGAAAACAAAAAAAAAGGTTGTAAAATGTGTTGCTGAATTTGACTGAATTTAATGATGTGTGGGGAAACTGTAGCAATGGAAAAACTGACTCAACTATGAACTAAATCAACAAGAAAGACAAAAAATAAACAAATATCTAGATGCAGTATTTCCGTTTGCTTCATTCTCAGAAAAGACGGAACATCCGTGCTCACACAAAATTCTTTGAATTTTGACAAAATGCCCATAATCAGCTGGGGGAAATGGGAGCTTTTCATTGTTTTTTGTAGTATTTGGGCAAAGATTTAAATGGTTAGGTGTGGATATAGGGTGAAGTATTGCTCAGGCAAAATTTTTGCTGTCCAAGAAAACAACTGAAAATATGGAAAGGTCACCAGCTAAGAAAGAGTTTAGTTAACCTAAAAAAAAAAAAAAAAAAAAAAAAAAAGAGGTTGCATCTTATTTTGAAAAAATCTAATGAAAAAGATTCCTGGAGAGTATTTAAAGCAGCTCTAAATAACAGTAATTAAACCTGTGCTGAAATTCCAGTGAAATATATCTTTTAAAAGAAAATAAAGAACATCTGGTGTATTTCTGATATTAGTCATACTTGAAGAAAAATGGCTGTGAACTAAGACCTATTCTCAACTTAACGCGGATCTGTGACTCCCATTGGTGACAAAAGGAACACCAGGAGGAGATCAACGACTACTCCAGCTACAAAATTCAAAATATGAAATAGTCCCTCTGAATCCATGCAACAGGATTGAACACATGGAAAAAATGTCTCTTTCTGACATCACCAGCTCAAAAGTATCTTAACAGTTTAAGTAAAATTTTCTGAGTTATTAATGACTTGATTTAGTAGAACACCTGAAATACATATTTGTCTAAAGGAAAAAGTATATTGGGAGAAAGAATTGAAGAGTATCACAACATCGTTTTGTCTGGGGTTCATCAGCTTTTCTTCATGTACTACAACTGTTGTTAAAAATATATTTTCAAATGACACACAATTATTATTTCCATTAGCACCCACAAATACAAATGCAGAATTCCAAATCCTGAATTAAACTAATACTTAGAAGTAACTATATATTACTAACATAAGGAAACAGTGATTCAATAAAGTGGAAAAGGGGCAAGATTCACAGTTACTTTTTCAGCATGCAGTAGAAAGCTTTCATCACAAAATCCATTGTTACAAATACTCCACAGTGCACTGTGGATCAGATTTTTACCTCAGATATGCCAATGCCAAACAGGGATAAGACTGTTGAGGGTACAATTGGTTCCATCCTCTACAAATGAGTTGCCTGCCTTCCTCCCATTTTATCAGTACAAAATAATTATCCTTCTGTTCTCTACAAAAATAAATTTCAAAACTTTTTATTATTCAAGTTCAGGTTATTTGAGATTTCATAAGACAGTTAAAAAAACCTGACAAATCACCCCACAAAGAAGCTAAGAAGATTTAGATGACCCCAGCCTGTTTAAAAAGAGAAATTAAGAGCTAATGGGGGAACTTTATTAAAATTGTATCTGAACCCAAACTATAACCCAATGTAATTGTGAACTCAAACATAAACCAGTTGTTTTCAAATGCTGCTTCTTCATCAATTCCCTAAAAATTACTGTAAATCTTGTCTATTTTGTAGTTATTGTTTTCCGTTCCAGTACCTACTGCAGGGAGAAATTGCAATGCATGTGATCAGGACTACAATAAGTATTGCCAAAGTATATTGTACTCATTCAAGGACTTATCTTTTTCTTTTCTTTTTTTTTTCTTTCTTTTTTCTTTTTTCTTTTCTTTTCTTTTTTCTTTTTTCTTTTCTTTTCTTTTCTTTTCTTTTCTTTTCTTTTCTTTTCTTTTCTTTTCTTTTCTTTTCTTTTCTTTTCTTTTCTTTTCTTTTCTTTTCTTTTCTTTTCTTTTCTTCTCTTTTCTTTTCGTTTTGTTTAACAGGGTCTGTGCTTTCAGACATAGCTGTGCTTCATACCTACCAGAAAAAAGTCCCTCCCTGTTCAGTATCTCTTCTGAGAATTCAAAAGTATGGCAAAAATCATTTCAGAAGGGAAACTGCAAGGAGACTTGATGCTTGAGAACAAGGAAAGACGATCACTTATGAAACACAGGTAGGAAATGAAACAGGAAAGCTATCAGATCCAGACTTCCTCTACAAATAGAGGTTACCAAAACAAGCACACTAAAAAAAAAAAGAAAAAAAAAAAAGAGGAAATCATTGACATTTGGTCAGTCAGGACAGAACTGGCTGGAGTTATTCCGGGCAGAGGTTGAACTGCTGTGACTCAGACAACCAGGCAGGAAAGGTGCTGAGGGCCAAATGCCAGCAAAAACATGGGAAATATGTTACTCCACTAAAGTTAAAGACACTTCCCACCCTCCCACCCTGCAGCTGTACCTCTCTTCCTGGTGAAACTAGGGCAGTTGCAAAGTTCTTCAAATGGCATCTACCGAAGCTCTGAATTTCTCCTACGGTGTGGCTGTCCTTCTCCACCCCACCAGCGTTGCATCTTCTTGCAAAAAAAAAAGAGAAACTTTTCAGACGTCACACCTGCTTTCCACCATGCTCGCCTGGAGGAAATCTTGCATTATCCCCCTTTCTCCTCAGCTCCGTCTACATCCCTGGAGGTGTTTAGGAGATGGGTAGACGTTGTGCTGAGGGACATGGTTTAGTGGTGTTGACAGGGTTAGGACAAAGGTTGGACTCAATGATCTTGAAGGTCTCTTCCAACCGAAACTGGTCTATGTATAGTCAGCTGTACTGGTATTTCTAAGACTCCTTAATGGTATAAATAAGTGACAAGGGTACTAGGCCAGGACAAGGTGAGGATTTCACCTGAAGGCATTGATACACCCTCAAATTCCTTGTTGGAGGAATTTTTGAAGGTCAGAATCTCTTCAGAGGTCATTTCAGTGAAACACTTGTGGATTATTTTATTCTATTGCAGAATCCAGCTTTTATCCTACACTTCTCAAAGGTATCAGTATTTTAATGATATGGAGTTTAAGTTCTGAGTTGTGTGACTACAGTCTTATACAATCAACATTAGGCATGGACAGATCAGTTACATTCCCACTTTCTTTACTGCATAACTTGTTTTATTAAAGTTATTATTAGTGCTTTCATAGCTATACATTAATATAATAAATTAATAATATTTGTAATGTTTCCACATCAGTTAGCATAGAGGAATTATGACTGAGCCAGAGTCTCAGAAAAAAAAGTTAGAAATGTGAAATAAAATTAATATTAATACCGTCACTCTGTAATATCGACAAATCTGAAGCTGGAACACTTTGGTGAAACTGATTCGGATATGAAAATGAACATTAGAGCTGGAAGGTATAAGTGTTTGATAGAAAGAGAACACTTTTTATCTTCTCTGTAACTATGGTTTTAACATAGTCATTGACTCATACTTTCCTACATATGCATTTAAGATCTTAATCCTTAAATCCAGAGAAGGGAACTGGGTGAAATGCACGAATTGCTATTCTGAGTACATGGTGTGCATAAGCTTATTTACAATAAAGAGAATGTACAAATATATGATAGATAAATACATAGATACACAAGCAGATAAAAAGTAAGTTCTAATATATATCTATCTTCAGGGGAAAAATTACCTAGGAATTCATTTCCTTTGGGAGTTTAACACTTTCTCGCAATTTGTCCAATGAGCCTAAAGTTGCCACAGGTTTCACAAGTTACTGTAGACATCTCGCAGATACACAGTGAAGGTTCACACAGTCCTCATATCCTTACAAAATCAATCTTTAAAGGTCACTTTTTTTTTTTTTTTTTTTTTCTGTAGAGCTGACTCAAATGTAGATCTAGTAGAGATCAAGGACTGTTTCATGACCCAGCCAGAAGCTCTGGCTTGAACCTGAAGTAGGACATACGGACATTACTGCAAAGCTTTTTCTTTCTCTTCACCATTTGGATCTAACCATACTTTTTCCTGTCTTTGTTAGTACTGGACTTCGGTTTTGTTCCCCAGAGCTCATCTCTAGGAACAAAATGTTCTATGACATGGATGTTATCATATCTGTCTCACTTCTCAACCCAAAATCATATTATCATAGACTGGTTTAGATCAGAAGGGACCTTGAAGATCAGCTAGTTCCAACTCTCTGCCACGAGCAGGGACACCTCCCACTAGACCAGGTTTCTCAAAGCCCTGTCCAACCTGACCTTGAAAACTTCTAGGGAAGGTGCTTCCACAACTGTCCTGGGCAACCTGTTCCAGTGTCTTACCACCCTCACAGAAAATAATTTCTTCCTAATACCTAATCTAAATCTACTTTCTTTCAGTTTAAAGGTATTACCCCTTGTCCTATCACTACACTCCCTTGTAAAAAGTCCCCTCTCCAGCTTTCTTTTAGGTCCCCTTTAAGTACTGGAAGGCTGCTATAAGGTGCCCCTGGAGCCTTCTTTAAGCTGAATAACTCCAAGTTTCTTTATAAGAGAGGTACTCCAGCCCCCCGATCACCTTTGTGGCCTCGTCTGAACACAGAATCTCAGCATAATCTAAACTGCAAACAATCTTGAGAGATCCTGAGTACAATCGCCTGATTCCAAGGTAAATCAGGTTGCTCAGAGCCTTACCCATTAAAGTTTTTAAATCTTTAAGAATGTTCCCACAGCCTTTCCAGGTAAACTCTTTCAGCGCTTAACTGCTTCCATAGTAAACACAGTCCCTGTGTTTAAATACCCCTTCCTGCAACGTCAGCATTGCCTCTTGACATTTTTTAGTACACAATGGCAAGAGTCTGGATTCATCTTTCAATATCCAGTGGAAGATGGTCCTACCAAGCCTCCCCTTCCCCTGAAGAAAACTTTTACTCTCTTCTTTAGCTGTGCAAGAACCCATGTGTAAAGCTCCAAGACAGAAAACATAGCCAACAGATCACTTCACATTAGAGGATTGTCTGATCATGTTCTTAGCAGCCATATGGTGCCCTGGTCCTGTGATACAGGAGTAAAGGAGATCCATCATGCTGCACTTGAAGAGTGTCCTTTCTAATGGGGAATTTCCCAGTGCAGGGAAAAACAATCTTCTGAAATGGGCCAGATAATTTTCCCTCTGAGAATACTTTTTACTTTCCACTGTGAGAGCCTGATGTGATTAAAACAAGTTCAAGAACTCCTGAGTCAAAAGGACCAATTTCTGTGTGTCATTAGAAAGTTGGCTTTGGTGGTGACTAATGTGATCTGTCAAAAGACCAGCGGAAACTTCTCCCTACACTTTGTACACATTATTTGCTTTTTGAGCAAGATTTTGTCTGCAACAAAACTCCTATACATTTCAAAAGAAGCCCATCTGTGATTCAGCGTTAGCAAGAAATACACCTGTCCACAAACATAATGAAGTAGAATCACAGAGTCATAGAATCATCATCATAGAATCATAGAATCATAGAATCACAGAATCATAGAATGTGTTGGGCTGGAAGGTACCTTTAAATGTCATCTAGTCCAACTCCTCTACAGTGAGCAGGGACATTTTTAACTAGATCAGGTTACTCAGAGCCCCATCAAGACTGACTTTGAATGAATCAGGGGATGGAGCCTCCATCATCCCTCTGAGCAGTAAAAGAGGAAGTGTTTGAAACAAGCTCTGGGCAAACAATTTTTATACAACTAAAGTCTGTAAATATTCACAAGTTGCTGAAAACTCTTCCCTTTCTTCCTTCAGCTGGAAACAAAAAGGTATTTTAAAAAATATGGTAGTCGTGCGAAGATAACTAAGATGGTCTTTGAATAACCAGAAGTTCTGAATATTTAAAAAAAAAACCAAAAACCTCCTGAAACTTGAAGATTTTGATTCAGCTTGAACTCCTGAGCCATTTGAAGTCCATTACTCAATGAATTTTTTAGAGGTGGTTCTGTCCTAGTCCTAGGACATAGAAGCCTAAGATCTTCTCAAAACAACAAGCATCATATTATCATGGTGTGAGAGAAGACAGTTGAAACTACTCAAAGGGATCCGTGTCACCCACCATTTCCCTCAGAACTTTGCAAAGCAAGTTCATAAATCAGGAGGTGACAGTAAATTCTTAACAGTGTATGTACTCAGACATGAGCAAGAGGCTAGTTTATTTTACGGGCATGATGATAGCTGTGAAGAATGCTGCAGAGTGATATGGATAACATGGTGGCACACCTGTAACCTCCAGGACTGAAAGAGAGAACTGTTTGCACTTCTTCATTCCAGGAAGAAAAAAAATACCCAGTCCTCCTGCCACAACACACCCTACATGGAGCCTTACTGTCCTGAGGAAAAAAAAAAAAAAGGATTGCATACAAAGTATGCCTTGTCAATTCTGTACTTCCATGGTATGTGGAAGTTTTATAGAGCAATTACAACCATTGTGACTTTGTAATTACATTATTAGGAGGTCACAGACAGAGGAAGTTTGCCAAGTCTATTGATTTTCAAGGCTGGCCCCAACAGAATATAGATTTGCCCTGGACTTGTAACTTTCCAATATGTACCCCAAGTGCAGTATGCTCAGAAGACTAACAATGATAAGTGATGTTCAGGCCAGATTCTGATCTCTAGTGGTCTTTCAACATAGATTTGCATGATCACCACAGAAAAAGAATGTCTTTGTGGATATAAGTAGTTAGGGAGACGTCCTAAAGACTGGAGGCAAAAGGTAAAAATAGATTTTAAAAACGTGAATATAGCAACCAAAACCAACCTTACTGACTACCAGCATGGTTTGGATTGTGTCTATAGCCCTTCGCTATTTGCTTTTGAACCACTCAACCCACAGCAAAAATTCAAGGAATTAAAGAAGACTTTTATCAGGTAAGTGGCAAAATTGCTTGAGTTATTGAACTGAATAAGGTTGAACTGATCTTATGGAAGCAGATAAGAGCTGTGCTCACAGAGCGTGGTGGATCCCTACCAATCAGTGTTTGTGAGAATAATGGGAAATCTCAGCCATTCTACATAACATATATTTTTATCATCAGTTTACACACAGAGATACTTGTCAGTTAGGGTACGTGCATAATTAATTTTCTGTAAAAGGTAAAATACTCTTTTAATAACTTTTTGGAGAGGGGAAGAGGATGTGTTAAAGAAAAACTAAATTTATTTATTTTTTAAATTAAAGGAAAATGTCAAAAAAAAATATCAGGAACTGCACAGCACTTCGCACTCATTCTGATATGATGCATTCTAGATCTATTTCAAGCACGACAAAGTCTCTTCCATACGCTGTTTTTAATATATATGCAGAAAAACTATAGAAAACAAAATGAACTCCCTGGAAACAACACTTCTGTAGAAAATACTGAAATGCAATGCTATAACACTAACCAGAATTCATTTTTTTAAAATGAACAGTTTGGCAAACTATAGGTGACACCATTAAACATTTTGGTACAACTGACTGTTTTTTTCACTGAAAAAAAATTATTTTGCTAAAAAATGAACCCTGGTCTACTACACTCTTCAAAGTCTTAAAAAAAAAAAAAAAAAAATCAGTGTAAAAATGAACCAGTGCCTACCAGGAAATTTTTAGCAAACTTTGGAACAACTTCCCTTCTTAATATGGTACTAGAAAATCCAGAGGTTTTTTTTTTATTTTATTATTAGTAGAACTGAAATCAATCTTTTAGTTTCCTGCTGACATCCTCTTCTGGCATGTGCATATTCTAGATTAGTCTGAAACTTATGTTTGCTTAAAACCTGTCCCAAATTCATCAAGATGAAGTTATCCAAAAGGATAACTTCTTTTCAAGGAAACAGAAATATCACAAAAAGTGTAACTAAGATAAATAAGATATGCTGCTTTAAGACAACAGATTGTAGAAAGGAACCTTTAACTACCACTGTGCACAAGACTCATTTACAATAGGGCTACTGAACACTGATCTGTATAATATAATGGGGACATTAAATAGGGTAGGTATAATTAATACATAACATTAGTAAGAGTCAATTTTCATTCTCTTCTTGTGGCCAACTGGCGTTATCATTATTTTATTTTTTAATTTCCTGGTGATATCTTCTTCTTTACCAGCCTTCTTACGGGAATGAGATAAGCTGTTGCGCATTTTTATTTGAAAGCCAGAGGAACGGTAATTAAGAAATTTGAAAAGGAAAAGAGCTTAATCAAGGGGTTTTATACAGTACAAAACTGTGCAGAACCTCCATTTACCTTTGGGCTACACCTTCCTTCAAAATCTCCCCCAGTAAAACAACGCCAGACTGATCCCGGTCCCATTTATTTCAAGAGCAAAGTCTCCGTTGATATCTCTAACACGACACCTCAAAATATCATTGTTTTAAGTGGATGAAAGTTGATTTTTTAACGCATGTTGGTTTTTTTTGCCTGGGAATGCCTAAGCAACTCGAGTCACTTTGAATCCAAATTGTGAATTAGATCTACAGGGATGCCCAGGCACATGATGTTGCACACCGAGTTGGTCACACCACTGTTATCAAATTCACATCCTGGCCCCACTAGTTTTCAACCTCATGTACAGCTTTTTTTCTCACCCTGCTCTGCACCACTCCCATCTGTGAGAGTCCACTGGCTCAGTTTGGAACAAGAAGGGTCGCAACAGAAGAGGCTGGTGCAGTGAAGCCATTGTGTGAAATCTCCTGAGGCTTCATGCTCAATGGAGATGTGATAGAAGGATTATTACTCTGATGCAGCCAACACCATCATTTTCCTTGATTGTTCGAGCTTAATCCTTCACTGTGAAAGCTGATGCTGGAGATCATATCCAACCACATAAGAAACTTGGAGAAAGCTAAGAGGTGGCCATTTACCAAGAGGATCAAGGTGCTATATCTCTTCATGGAACAAATAAAATATCCATTAAATAATGCTACAATAAAGCAGACACATGTAAAACTTGTTTTTCTTCTTGTTTAATTTACCTTTTTTTTCCTGGGACAGGAGGAGCACATATAAAAACGATGCATGGAAAGAGAACATAAGAACTATATCAGTCTGACTGTGTACTAATTACACAGATCTAATCAAGGTTCATAACAAAGGAGACTTCAGCTCTATCACGGAGGTTGGACTAGATATTCTTAGAAGGTCCCTTCCAACCCCTATCATTCTGTGATTCTGTAATTCAGTGGGACTCTGGGACCTAATATTTACAGTACTCAAAATGGAGGGGAAACTGGATGCTGGTTCTAACACCGCAGTTTGCTCATCCCATTGCTTGCCCCATAACTTGTGAGACAATAAATAAGACTGATATAGGGACCAAAACTCAGGACTGTTTCCTTTTATTTGAATATCATGACAGTGAGGCCACAGACACATACATTTATAGGGTCCCCATGGCATAAATCCTCAATTTTGTCCTCCACAGTGTAAAACTACATCGCTTTGTTTCTGTTCTGATATAACCTGCTAGCTAGTGATTAGGTAATGCCTGTGGACAAAAGATGATGGAAGTTTGAAGACCCTACACATAAAGAAAGAATGGCATTTGGGTCATCCACATCCTGGACAAATGATCCTGTGTACATAATGCCTAGATAAGGGAGAAAAGAACTGGGTCTTGTGTTTCCTTCCCAACTAATATACATGTGTATGTGTGTATAGTGAGATACAGATTGTCACGGCCATTTTTCTATACAGATTATGGTAATGATTAAATGAGCATGAATACGGACATCTGAAAACGATAACAAGTAGGGGAAATTCCATTCCATTCTGTATCTCTATCTTTTCTGTGAACATTACTTTGTTATCTGCAATATGCAAGCCTTTTGAATAGGTGCTATTAATTTAATATGCATTTATTCTTTCTGATCTTTCTTTAATTTTAAATTAAGTGAAGTCAGTGATCAAAGAAAGGCCAGAATAATAGCCCTGTAGGTTGATTATTTTTCTTTTTCTTTTTCTTTTCTTTTGGTCCACAGAATAAGAAGTAGCAGTGTCTGTTTTTTCTAGGCCAGTTCTGCAATATGTACTCAGGTGACACTGTCGCCTGCAGGAACACCGAAATACATGGGAGTCACCCAAATAAACAATTACCAAGTAGAGCAAAGGTCTATGATGGAGCACTAACCACCCTTATTTACCTTTTGTGTTTCGGCAGTTGCTAAGAGCCACAAGCTTATTGCTCTAAGCCATTAAACTTGGAGCAGAAAGACTATCCCTGCCACAAAGAATTTGCAATAATAGGTTGTTTAACTCCATATAACTTAATCTCCTTATAAGTGAAAGGCATTTACTCCCACACCCAAACTCACTGCAACAGAATATTTAATTATGTTCTCTAATAAGCATGCCCAAGATTAGAACTGTTCATGAGCTACCAAGTTCTTTGTCGTTCTTCAGAAACCAAAGTAATGTCTATTACAGAATTAATAGCCAAACATTACTGAGGAAGAAGTGGGTTGAGAATTTACCAATTCATTTCTCATAAAGTGCTATTAAAAAAGGTGTTGTCAGACAGACCTCTCCAGCATGTCTATGCTTTTATACAGGAAGATAAGTTCTACAGAGAGAGGATACAGGTTTTCTTAGACAAACCAGTATAACTGAGGGGAAAAAAGTAAAAAAAACCCCACAATCTCTGAGGCACAATAAAACTTCACCCAGTCAAAGGGCTTGTGCATCAGAATGTTAGGGAATATGTTTCTTCCCTTTTTCCTCAGTTATTTTCTTCATCTCTTTCTTCAAAACTGGCCTTACACCCACAGACAATATCAGTCAGCAATGTGATGGACTATAAGACGTCCAGCTTCAGGACACAACTCCAGATTGAATCATCCCTTTGAGCAAAGGTGCCTTCTTGGTGCCAGGATTTAGGGTCTAGACTATGGTGAACAGAAGGGAATCCAGAAATTTCTTTCAAGTTTGCCCTACTCTTGACTTGTCATTCACCTGGCAGTAAAACACACTAAACAGCAACACTAAATTTGGGGTTCTGCCTGCTAAAATGGCTGAGAAGGCCAAAAGAACTCCTTATCCAATCTGGACAATGGGGGGTTAGACTAGATGATCTCCAGAGGTCACTACCAACCACTAAAATTCTGTGATTCTGTAATATGAAAATCTTTGAACCCTTTTTTTCTTCACATTTTGAGTTGAGATGTATAATCAACCATATACCAGAGACAGTTCCAGTTTTACTAAATTTTTCTGAGTGAAAAAAAAGAATATTTTGTTGAATACCTTATGGGTTTTAATGAATAAAAGAAAGCCTAGTTTCAAAAACTCTGTTTATTTTCCAAAAATCAATTATTTTTGGCCAACCTCTGCTGCCTGGCTTACTCCTGCTGTGGTCAGAATTAGTTGTCTTCATATCAGACCAGCCACACCTGTGTTAGAATTCAATCCATGTCTCCTCCTGCCTCCCTTAGTACCTCTACTTTTATCGGTACTTTTAAAAAAAAAAATAAATCAAAATTACTGAAATAATGAGCAAATTGTGTCATAACTGGTGGGATCTTTTTAAATTATTTTCCCAACAGGGCTTTTCTTTTTTTTTGCCATCCTGACAATGAGGACACAGGCTGGGTGCCTTGATGTGTATCATAGGGATTGCTGGTTGTACTTCAGAGCACAGGATCTTCTCTGCTAAAGAACTGGGGAGTGAGGAGAGACCTTATCTTTGTGTGGTCTTGTCCTCTTCCACCATAAACCACATAGCCTACAAGAAGCAGTCCAGGGAGTGATCCATCTACAGAACCTGCAGGTCTGTGCTAAGCTATGAGTATTGTTGCGTTGTCCGTCAGAGGCAACTGAGAAGTTTAGCAGAAAACTGGATTTTGTAGCAATCCAGAAGACTACTACTTCCATCTTGAACAATGGGCTAGGCTCTGCTGGTTTGGCAGGTGTTTAAATGAGTTATTTCCTAAAATGCATCCGTTTCTGGGGTGGATTGTGGGAGTTGCTGATTTCCCTGGTATACAACAGGTTAAGAAAGGAGGCACAGCCTACTGTTTGCAGCCACTGCAAGGGATGACCCAGGTCAGTAAGAATTCAGGCATGAATTTCCAATTCTGAAAAGCATTCTTGCCATTTGGAAAACTTTGTTGGTTAAATCCCACGGGGTGTACAGATAAACATCACATCCTGATATCAGTGGAAATTATCCCCAGTACGAACAATAAGTGCAATTACTTATGGAGAGAATCATCCTACCTAAATGTAGTTATCTACAAGTCAAGCATCTAATCTAAGCTAACCACCGAGGACCGCGCTGTAATGAACAGACAGAAATAGGCACCACGAGAGAAGATTTGTTCTATCCCAAGATAAATGTCCTGAGATAGGTAGACTGAATCACCTTCCAGAGGAGCCTATCTCACTTTATTGACTGCAGAAGGAGCACAGGTAATTAGCCATGACTAGACACCTAATTTTTAGATAGCCAGACATCTAAACTTTAGCAAGATGAATCAGAGACGAGTGATTACCGCTAGGTAAACTTCCTGCTACCCATTCATCAGCGAGGGAATGTCTGACGCCTGAAACAGAAAGCTTGGATTGCTTCCAAAATCTTCTTTTTTTCCTTCTCGTTGAGGATTTTTAATTCTTCTGTGTACCGCTTTATCTCATGTTGCCTCATTATGAGGATATTCAGGCAGTGGCTTCTCTTACGCAGTTTGTTGTGATCAGACCCTGTAAAAACTACTCTTTTTATTAAAATACCTAAAACAATATGTTTTCAGAAGTGACAACACATGATAAATACATATTTTAAAACATTATAATAGCATCATCTGTATTTTATTTGCTTTTCTTCTAAATCTGGAGTGATTTTATGTACAGCTTCTATTTCCTACAGGATTTTAAAAATTGCATCTTTTTAAGAAGATCTGTGCCTACAAATAAATCCAGCTTCATTTTATTGCGGTGCTTGATATAATTTGTATAAGTTACATCCTAATAAAAGATAGGGGAGCAAACTTCAAACCACATCATCTGTTTTTTCCCCCCAGTAGAGATATAAAATTATACTTGTTCTGGTTCTTTTTATGTGGTTCATCAGATTAGGAAATTTTATTAGACCTCCTACTTCGGGCTTGTAACAAAAAGATCCTTCCTATGCCAATAAGTGAAGCTTAGAGAAGTTCTGATGCGCTTATAAGCAATGTGAAAAATATAGACTAGTATTTAAGCACATACTTAGTACAAGATTAAAGTTATTTACTTACATGCTGTCCTTAATATGGATAGGCTTAAAGGCATTTCCATGGATTTTCCTGAATGGGAAACATATTCTCAGATGTGCAATGAATTTTCATTGTTGTTTATTTGGTGTTAAGAATATGAACGGTAGATGTGCTAATACGCACAAATGGAGATAAACCCTGTCAAGTAAAGTACATAGGGTGTCATTAGGGGCAAAAAGAGTTGAATAATGGGTGAATAAGAAAATCATAAGATTGGGCTGAAATTTCCATATAAAATTTTGCTCACTTTTCAAGCATGAGCAACACACAGTTTTTCTACTGGGTTCTGGCACATTTTGCCTCATTTCTGTCTACACTTAACAAAATAGATGTTTAGGTAGGGCCATTTTTTTCACAATCAAAACTTCTTTAATATTCACTTGGTGGCATAGAAAGCCAAGTGCTCTCGCAGGTCTAAATTAGTGTTTTCCAAGTCTTATGAAAATGAGGGTTTTTTAAGGAAATCTGGACAAATTAAGAGACATGCAGTGGGATAGGGCTTGCACTGAGATGCCTGTTCAACCACAGGTAGAAGTCAAGTAAAAATTTTACCAATAGCCAATATCCTCAAAATTATTTAGCCTTTGGAGTGCTTGTAAATATGGACATTGAGATCCATGGGCCAGGTCACAAAAGAAGACACTAATAGAATAATACATATGAAATTTTCTCTGGTCTTGGGGAGCTTGTTACTCTCCAGTTGGTTTTGAGAACAACAGTGCAACCAAAATGTTAAATCACTATGATAAAACAAGCTGAACTTTCTGTAACTGCCAGTGGATATTATTTTCTTGTTACAGAAAGGCCTGAAACCTTTTCTTTCATAAAAAAACCAAATCAAACCAAACCAAAAAAAAAAAAAAAAAAGCCAGCACACCTGTGGTTTTGTGGTTAGGGCACTGAATTAAGACTAGCCAGTGCTGGATTCTGTTCACAGCTTTTCTTTAGTGTGAGGCTGGGAAAGTCTTCCACTTTTCAAACCTGCAGCAATACTTAGGATCATGCCTGGAGCTAACCAAAAGGAAGGGCCCTCAGGTCATCCCATTTAGTAAACTTAATCCACAGTATGTGCATCTGCAGGGCCAAGACTTTGATTTTTTTCTGTGTTCCTTCCAGATGTGTAAATTTAAGTATAACATACTTCCTTCTTTATTTTTTCTGTCTCTATTTGCACTATATATTTAAATTAACTCTGTGAAATAGCCCTTTGGTTCTGCTCAGCCAGCTTCACTTGAAATGCAGTTTTTAGTACTGAGGAAAATGATATACGAGAGAGGTGAGACAGGCAAGCACCCAGAGGAACAACAACAAAAACAGCATATCACTGCAGAAAAGAGAGCAAAACTGGGACTTACTTAAGGCTGAGAAGGGAAAAGATATATGGCCGGAGCTCTGAGCAACCTGATCTAGTTGAAGACGTCCCTGATAATTGGAAGGGGATTGGACCTTTAACGGTTCTTTTCATCCCAAAACATTCTATGATTCCATAATTCTATGATACTACATCAGTCATCTGCTATGTAAAAAAAGTGTCTGAAAAAAAATGTAATTTAATCCCCTATGCACTTGTCAGCAGGACAAAGAAAGATAGGTTCCACTGCATGACCCTCCCAACATCTCCTCCGGTCCTATTGTCTGTGATTTCTAAGACTGCAAATTTATTCTGGGTACAGGATGTTATCACAGTAGGTCCTGAGCTTCATACACACCTCCAGCATTTCTGTAACATGGTAAAACTGGGTATAAACAAGCATCTTTGTGTTGTGGCTGGTTTTGGCCAGAGACTATAAGAAGCCATCCATCAAAGCACAAGACTGCTTACAACTTTTGAGTTGAGAAAGTGCAGCAGCGAGCTTTTGGGGGGATTTCACAATACTGATTTCTTGGTTTGAAGCAAAATATATTTACAAGAGCATCTGCTGGTGTGAATCTCTTAAATATGGCATACACTCCATGTTACTGCTTCATCATCATGTATAATTGGCAATAAACCTATTTAGAATTCAAGATGCATAAAACTGAAAGTCTTTGAAGGGAATAGCTGCTGAGATTATATTTATTGTGCTTTCCCACAATATTTTTCTATGCATAATGTGATAAACCTCCAAGGTGGTTGTAGGCAAAGCTAAAATATTCACAAGGATGCAGTTATTATGAATTTAGACAGGTTGTAAGACATTTTGATATCAAACTCTTAATGAATGGCAGTAAACATATTCTACATTACTTTATTAAAATGCCTATTAAAACATACACATCCACAGAATGATCACTGGATGTGTTTACTTGCTAGTAAAAAATCCATGAAGAAAACAGCATGGAAATAAATTTTCTTTTCCTGCACTACTATGATAAGAATTAAGGCATGCATTTAAAGTTCGTATTATTTTCAGTGTGTTCACAGCACATCCAGATAATCAGATATTCAAAGGATTCCCAGTCAATTCCAATATGCCACGACTCATGGTAAATTGAGTTGTGTAAATGATAGTTCCATATCCCATGATGCTTTTTGAGATTCCAGAAAACCTGATACACTCCAAAATATAAAAAAAAAAGAAACAGAATGAAAAACAAAATCCAATAAACACATTTCTGTTAATTTAATGTTTTCATAATTTAGCCGTATTTGTTCTATTTTTCTAAATCTTTGTTAGCAAACATTTAACACACAAAAAAGTAATGTTGAGCTAGAAGAGCTGGGTTGGTCTTTTTCTTCCTTTTCAACATTTAAGAGTGTACACTGATCATTTGAGGGGAAAAAAAAAAAAGCAAATTATGATTTAAAAACATATGGAAATTTATTCTCTCTGAGTAAAAGTTTTATTTTCTTCACAAAGTCCTAATCCACAATAGTGAGAAACACAAAGCCATAAGTCTCCTGTATCATCCGATAGCAGTCACATAACTCCGTAACATGCTTTTAATCTAGAGATACTGAAGCTCTTAAGGGAGATGAATATGCTACATTTTCTGTTGGCAATGGATACCAACTCTCCTCCTAACAGAAATACCTCTGTGTCTTGCCTCCATGGGAGGCATCCATGCCTCAGCATGAAATAAATGTCTACTAGACCAGCAGAAAGAAAAGAGCTATTGTGCCATAGATTCACACAAAATATCACTTTAAGGTGCAGTGTGTGCTGGACCAGCACATGAGGTGCTGTGACTGTAGAGATGGGAGGGGAGTGGGGAAAGGAACCGTGACACAGCTAATACCTCCCTTAGGACAGACTGAGCCTCAGTTAACGCCTGGAGCTTTCTGTCTGCTAACAGTAAAAACAAAATGATCTTCAAATGTTGGTGTCTTCCTGATGCATGTAGGCTCTACAGTTATTTGCCCTGAAAATACTGGTGCAGTCCGGCTGTGAAAAGCTCTGTGTGCTCATGAGCCTGTATAGCTGCTATGGGCCATACCAGGGGATCATATGGGGTATAAAACCTTGGCCCAAAAACAATCATCACTCCCATTCCCCTTCCCATCAGCAATGCAACTATCTTGCTCCTGATACTTGCATTCTTCCACCCTCAAGAGAAGCTGGATTGTTTTGATGGGTAAACTGAGTCCCAACAGGGTGAAATAACACAGGGAGAGGTTTGCAAAGTGGGTAAGTGGATAGGTCTCCTTTGCTCTTCCCTTAACTATGGAAATAACATGGAAATAACCAGTACCATCTGAAAGAACAGTGCTTCACATCCCAGTGGAGTTTACTATTTTTCTTTGCCATGATTACACAATAGCACATTCCTACCTGTCCGTTGGAAGTATTTTCTCATTCAGAAATGATTTTTTGGAAAATGTACAACAGCAACATACCCTACAAACCTCCTATTTATACAGCACTGCTGTTGCTATAAGAACAGTTTATACAAACAAGTAACATACCCCACAGTGTAATATCTTTCACTCGCCTAATGTACTTTTTGACATATGATGAGAAACTGCAAGCCTTAATCCCCAAGCCTAGGTTAAAATGACTGAGCAATGTACCATCCAAATGAAAGACTGTCATTGTTCTTGTTGGAAACAGACACACTTATTTCCACGTCTGGTAATAATATTGTTTTAAAGCAAACTGTGAAGAAATTATGCTAGCTGAGTCAAAAGCTGGAATATGCATTTAAATATTTTATTAATAGGCTTGGAAGAGGATGCATATTAAAAAAAAAAAGCTTTATATCCCCTAAGAGAAGTCTCCTTGACATGTTTTTATCTACTGTCCAAGCTGTAATACAGTGTTATAGCCCCTCTGATATCACTGATACAAGCACTGTGGGATGCCAGTGAGACAAAGAAAAGAGAAAGAATGGAGAAAGAAATGGAAAATAAAGAAACAAGGATGTCGTGTCACTCTGACACACTGGGAATTCAGCAGACCAGCAGCCTCCCTACCCCGAGGGGTGTTTGTATTCTGATTGAATCATGAAAAAGAACATTATCAGGAAGGGTTTGAAAGAAAAATATGTGACAATATGATGTGCTTGCCCCAAGCACAGACACAGGCACAAAGGTGTGCTTGAACAGCTATCGAAGAAAGCTGGGAGGGGGAGCTGGGAGGGGACCCGAACAGCTATCGAAGAAAGGAGAGGCTGGAGGAGATGTATTAGTGTTCAACGGCAAGAGATAAGAAGATACCACTTGCTAAAGGCTTCGTGGAGCCATGAGAAGTCACCACCCCATCTCTGAGCTCTCTGTGCCCCAAACCCATTCACTACCCCTCAGAGCCAGGGCACGTCCATGTGTTCACACCAGTACCAGACCTGGCACTAGTGGTGCAAACACAGCATAGAGGGTTTCTCAGGGCAGCTTAAATCCTCCCTTCATAGCCTTTTAGAGCCACCACAAAGGGAGATGTAACCTAGCAAACTTACATTAAAGCAGAAAAGTTCTTTATGCCCTAGGAAAGGGGAAAAGAGCAAACTCTTCCCAGTGTCCACATCAGTCACGTTCTCCCCCTCTTCTTTCTGCCCTTCCCCTTCCCCCTCTTCCCCCTCCCCGTCTGCTGCTCAAAGGAGAAAGTAACAGAGATATTTGAGATTATAAAGGGTTTTGGATGAGTGAACCTGGAGTGAGTACAGCTCTTAGAAAAGAATTTAAAGGATCGCAGTGGCATGCAGTCGTGTTATATAAACATATTCTGAATGGTACCATCATACGCCCAACCCTGGCGCCACAATTGCATTAAGTGAAATTTTATACAGAAATTGTGGAAGTGCACCGAAGTTGGTTGATTATCTGCTCCTTCTGTTCCCATTCAGACATGAAGCAAGAAGCCAAGGTGCTGGAGAAAAATGTGGACAGTGCCAAGAGGTTCCTGACCTAATCTAAGCAAAAGGTTTTCTTTCTCTTCTTTTTAGTTTTTTTTTTCTTTTTTTCCGCCTCTCTGGTTTGGTTTCCTCCACAGAATTCAAAGCTGTCACTCCTGTCAGAAATGAACACCTGGATTTGACTGCCACTAGGATTTAAAATTTTCAAACACCAAAGGAAATAGAGGGAAGAAATTGGAATGAGGCCATGGTGCAAAAGCTATATGGTGACTTCCTGAAATGCCTAATGAATATTTTCCCTGTGTACCTTGACAGTTTTGAAGCCTGTGTAGAGGGGGGAAAGTTACAATACTATTCAGGAATTGTTTATTCTTGGCAAAATAAGTTAATTAAAATGAGGTTCTGATTAAAATGAAAGGGTCTGGCTCATTTGAAATATTAATTTAGGCCTCGAATTCTGCAATCTGCCTGCAAGGGTCTCCCTGAAAGATCAGGGCTATGTTTGCATTAAGTAGTAAAAAACACTGTTACAAGTAAAGCCAACTTTCTTGCTTTTCATGTTGTCTGATCTCTTTCCCTGAGCTAGCCCAGGTCTGTTGACCTTCGGGGCAAACTGCAAAGCCTCACTACTACTTGTACTAAGGATGAGTTTATGTTTGCAGGGGGAAGGGAGTGGGGAAAAAAATCTGTGTGGGCTTTGGGTTAAATTCAGTTGGAGGTTATCTTCCCCAGCAATGGTCTTATTTATCCCTGGTACTGTTACTTGTAGGATGTCCCCCATTAACTTGCGTAAATGATGGTCACTATCCAGGCACATATAAACTGGACTAAAACATTTCAAATAAAGAAGCTTGATACCATTTCTGTGACTTCCTCCTCTCCACCCCCCCCAAAAAAAAAAAAAAATTATCATCAGACAAAATTTCTGGTCCCTGTGATATATACGGTTCTGAACTAAATCCTTTTCCTCACTTTCTATACAGAAAAAAATGAAAAATAAAAAAAAAATGTGCCTCCTGTTATTTTTTTCCATCACCTTTGAGTGTAAATATTAATCTATGTGCTTCTCTAGCAGAGGAATTCAGTACTGTGACAGAACATATCCCAAACAACAGAAGAACCCAACAGAGAGCATGTATGTCAGGGTTAACGTCAAGACACGTTTTCCAAAACTCTTAAACAGACAGAGCCAGGGAAATTCCTTCACCCAAACCCCATATAAGGTATTTTAGATAAACAGCAGAAATTGGTACTTCCTTTGCATGAACTTAAAAGTCTATCAGCCATGTCAAATAACTCCTGTTTTACTACAAAATGAGCAAACACGTTGCAAAATGTCCATGCAAATCCTGTTATTTTACTGGCTATACTGACACTAAACCAACTACCAGTGAATCTCTGACTTTTCTCTGGATAAGCTCAGCTCACGCTGGCAGTGCAGTGTATTTCAGAGTTCTGGAGGAGGTGCCACTGTTTGCAATCTCATCAAAGAATATCTGCTGCTGGCATAAGTAAAAATATTTTATCAAAACATTCATGAGGTTAAAACAGACCCACAACAATGAGGAGTTGCAGAAACTGTCCTCCTCCCATCCAGCTCTGTGAGTGCCCCATCAGAGCTTGAGTGAGGATACTATGAAAGTGTCCTTGCTCCAGTGCCACTTTAAGTGTGGGAATCCCATGGGATGCCACAGCACACAAAGTGAGCTGGCAGCAAATCAAACCACCCCAGAGGTGTCTCCCTGCATTTTACGTCGCCACAGCTCCTCTGTTTCTCAGTTTCTCTCTCCTCCTTGCCACCATGCCATGCTCGCTGCAAGCCAGAGCAAGTGTGCAGGCTGACTTAAGGGCCTCAGGGAATGACATTTTCTACAAACCCGTCTCTAACTAGTAGGTACTTTGTCCTGTTTCAAGACATCTTTGTCCTGTTTCAAGACATCTTGGGATTTTTTTGGTGATGGTAGTGGTTTTTTTTCCCTTACTGAGTAAAAGATCTTCACAAGAAGGTGTGGAGACCACGTTCCTGCTCATCCAAGAGTGTGCAGCCTGTGCAACAGGATCTCTGATTCTCCTTTTCAGTGGGAGAGGGCCATGGAGGGAATGGAAATAGGACAGAACATTCCCAGGAATGGATGGAGACTGAAAGGGCATCTTCTAAATCCCAGAGGACAGTAACTTAAACATGTGTCTCTATTACTGCAATCATGAACAGAAAGCGGATACTGCTGCATTTAGGATGAAGCCAGGTTGTTATGCATAATCTGGAAACACCTTTAGGATAAAGGCTTTCAGAGAGGAGCAACCTATAGGCTAGGTTTCAGTTCAAGTGTAAAACATACACAGATAAGTTTCCGTATGAGATGTCTACAAGTATGTATGGAGTCTAGTCTGTCATTATAGTCAAGGGATATGTAGAGCTTAGCTGCTCCCACATTGACATTTGCTCCATTTGAGAAGCCTTAGTGTACTGAGATATGAACTAAATGTCCTTGCTGTGCCTTATGTCCTGCTGAGTATGGTTTATTCTTTATGGTACTGGCTTGGCAGATGTGAGAAGGACATGGAAGACAAGCTCCTTTCTGTAGAAACAGCTGGAGATCAGGTGAGAAACCTTGAGGCAACTCTAAGTGGTACCAGATATCTCTGTGTGGTCAACCAAATTAGGCCCTTGGCTTGCTCAGGGGAGACTAGAGAGATAATCACTTCCCCTTACAACAGATATCAAGAATTGATTAATTGAATTGCTCCCCAGACTGCATTCAGTTATTCAGTTATCAACATCTACATCCTCAATATCCAGTTATCCACATCAAAACATTTAAGTGTAAGAATCTCCATCCCAGACTGAATCTCAACCCTTTATTTCAGTTGAGCTTAGCTATGGGTTGAGTCCTACAAGACTGTATCAAGAGTACAGTGAACACCACTCCGTTCTTAGAAGGTCACTGCTTATACCTGGGTTCAGTTAGCATTTCCCCCAACAATTACCGGGCACACTCTGCGACTTAGCACAGTCAGGAACCTGTCCCAATAAGCAATGTAAATGCACCTAGCCTGTTTTGAAGCATGAGATTCATGAGCCATGTCATCTTCATTAGCCTCTGTGCCAAAGAAACATCTTGCAACATGTGCTTCAACAGCTCTGACCTATGTATCGTACGATTGAAAGTCAGATGAGTAGGATTTACTGGGGTTACAGTTTTAGATTTATGTTCCAAAATCCTGCTTTATTTATTTTCAGTCCTTAGTCCCTAACTAGAGCTGGAAAATAAATCAATTTTTTATAGTTTGAGAATAAAATTAAACGTCTAAGAGAAAATATTTGCCTAATTTATTTCAGGAAACACCACTTTAAAATTCCATTATGTCATTTAAAATTCCTGTGAATTTCTGCTATTACAGTCCCCATTAATAAGGGTTCTGGGGGCAACGGACACCCCACATCCCACTGGAGCTGGCAGGGTTTCTCAGATGGGATAAGATATTGTTTATATGCAGGTTTATACATGGGTCCGATACCCAAACATCTGTTCGGAAGTGAAAATCCCCCCTGATCTTGCAGAGCTGGTCATTCTGGCTCCAACTAAATTTCCAGGGAACGTTATGACTGTATCCTCCTCCTCTTCGCGTCCCATGTGCAGGCACTAAGCATGAGACAGGAAAGAGCAAAGTCCCTCTCCTGAACATAGCTGAACTCACCTGCCAGGCCTCTATAAAATATGTCTTCCCTTATCTATATTTCACTTCTAAGAATGTTTATATTTATTTTCCTTGTACAAAACACCCCAACTCAGTCCATCCCTGTCATTGTGGTTCTTTCCTTCTCTTGCAGTGCAGGAATTTGGCAAAACAAGATAACAGCAGGGAGCTTTGTTACAACCCAAAGACTAAAACCAAAAAGCCTATAAGTGGGAGTGTTTTTCTGATGGAAAACTCGGCACCGACTGCTTCTCAGCGGTAAAACACTTTCCCTGAACCAGTACCTCTATGCTTGTATTATGTGGTTCTTCTCCTTCTATCTCTTTTAATTTTCATTTACATCAAGATTGTTTTCTTAGAGTTGTCTCATATAGTGAAGGGGAAGGGAAGCATGAATAGGCTATTGACTGATCTAGCTTCATATATAATGCATATGGCACTCTTATCTGTGCAAAATATTATCTTTATAGCAGAATATATTTAAGAGGTCAGAGCATTCCGTTTGTTTTGGCAGGGTAGAGGATTCAGGATGACTAGTCTCATCTAGCAGTATCCTAAGAGTCAAGATGCTTGGGTTGTGTTTTTCCCTCGTCCTGTGTTACCTTAGGAAGTCGCGGGGCTCTTCTGTGCTTATGTAAAATATCTACGTCCAGAGCTGCAGCAGGACATTCCTGCACTCACTCACAGAGGACTGTTTTCCTCCATACAAGCCCATTTCAATGCCTCTCTTCTGGATTCACAGGAGAAAAGGCAGGGGTTTGTTACGAGCCTCAGGGCACAACCATTTTATTTCAAGCTTCTTCCAGCCTTCTTACCAACACTTTAACCTCTTACAACTGCTTTCAACATTGTGTGGCTGCCTCTGTCCCTTCTCTCACTGCCTCCGGGACTGGGAGTTATTCAGAAGAAAAGGAGAATGGTAGAGAAGGTGTCGTGCCACCCAGGACACGGTGATGATTATATTCTGTCAAATCCTTTGAAATCATCAGATGAAAGATAAGGCGACAACACTGTTCTAGATTTGCATGTGTACAAAAGAATAGGATTTTCTCCACAGAAGCTGAGTGGATTTGTTGATTTTTTTTCTATTTATTGTGAATTTCTGCACTCCATGGAGTTGCAGCTGTTTTCATAGAGAGATGCCGAGCCAAATATCTCAGGAGAATACACCTCAATACCATTAATATTTATGCTATACATCCAAATACACATGAACGAAGGCAGGTAGCCTCAAGAGGAGAAGAAAACCTACTCCTTCCTGTTTTCTTCTTCACATATATCGCCATGAGAGTATCAAAAGAGAGAAAAGAGAAACTTTCAGAGGTCAAATTGAGATTGGAGTCCCCCTGTAATAAGTAGCTGTTCCTGCATGATGAAGCAAACCCCAACCTAAATTAAAGTTTAAAGCGGGAGGGGAACCGAGGCAGAGATTTGCAGTACTACATGCTACGTGATCTATTGGAGGCTATGTCAGCCATAACCAAAATGGAATTTGAGTCACCTGAACTTCTGTTCAAACGCAGGACAATGGCTGCTATTAGTACTGACAGAAAGACTTACAGTTTGGCTGACAGAGGAAAATTGTCACTCTTCATTTCTCTTATGTCTTGAAACACAGTCTTTCAGATAAAGCCATTATGGGTATTGACACTAAACTGTTCAGATTCCCAGAAGATACAAACTCTCAATAAAAACTACTGGCATAACTATATACAGATGAAGGATAAATTCACCGTTATCTACTCACCTGATATGCAGGATATGCAATTTAGCAGGTTTGAGTACAACTTCAAGAGCCTGATGATCTTCAGCAGCGTACTCACTTTGAAATGCTTGAGCAGAGACATGGGTATCCTACATTATATCCTGCACAACAGGAACTTTGGTACTGGCAAAAGAAGGAGACGGAAAGCACATGGCAGGAGCCACTGGAGCTCCTTCTTCAAGAGAGAGTTTCGCATGCCATTTTACACAACGTGGCGTATTCCAGGGACAAAAGAAAAAGCCCTTCAGAAGATTCTTCACGAGCTTGAGATAAAAGTAATCCCTGCTAGGGATGGTTTAGCAGTGTGCATATATGGGGGAGGAATTTCAGAGGAAGGGAAATACCCCTCCACCCCATCCTGAGTTTTCAATACTACTTTGTAGTTCTGCCCACTTTTGAAGTAGCTTAAAAGAAATGGAAGTAGTTGGAATGTTTTTACACAAGAAATACTTCCTTTTGTATAATTAAAATTATTGTGGTTGGCTCCTAGAGTGAGAGACTCATAAATTTGTTTCCAGTAGCAATCAGTATAGTTAATACCCATCCTATCAAACCAAGTTAACTCCTGTTCATTTTGGGCCCAGTCCAGCACTCATTGATGTCAGAGGAAAGAAACTATTGACTTAAATGGGATTTGGAGTAGACCCTAGAAGCTGAAAAGAACAGATAATCTGGTCATTCCTGTAACAAAAGAGGGGGGACATTCAGTGAAAATAAAAAGGCAAAAGTCAAAATAAAACATTAATATTAAAAAAAAAACCCAACCAAAACCAGACAAAAGGACACCATGACAAAAGGACAAGGTGTTTTTATGTGACCAGAAGAGACAGGGAACCTCATGCTTCAGAGGGTGACCACACCAAAGGTTAGAAATTAGAAGGAGACGTAACGAGGGGAAAATTTGCTTTTCTTATCTGGTATAGTAGGATTAATGCACCTTTCTCTGGATTAATATTTGACCAGTGATGTAGAAAAAGTATTACATGAGATGATCTCAGGCTTTATGTGGTCCTGTAAGACCTGTGATGTCAGGTGTTGAAGTTGCCCAGTTAAAAGTAGAGACCAAAAAAAGATATGAGGCAAAGATCCTGAAGAACACACAGAATTAAGGAATGTTTGTGAAGAACCCAGCATGCTGACTGGCGGTTTTGGCCAAGCTGGATGAATTATTGAAAGCTATGAGGACCTCTGAAATGAGTTCAGTGCTCAGCAGGTTTCCCATGGGAACAGATATCCGCAATGCAAATTCGGTATCCAAGCCCCGCAGCATTATTGCAAGATCCAAGCATTAGAGTCATGAATAAATCCCCCTTTTACTCCCCTTACAAATAATGAAAATATAAGAAATTAAAAAAAAAAAATGAAGTCTTCTGTTGTTTGCCTCATGGTTTAAGGAGCTAGAGTACTGTTGGTACTCTAAAAGCTCCTTTTTCCAACTGTGAGTTTGAGAAATTACTTACTTCTTTAAAAGAAGGATAGTGTACTCACTTCCCCACAGATCTCCATTTATGGTTCCTTCTTGGCTTGTCTGTATCTCATTTCCATATTCTTTCTTTGATTTCTTTCCTTCAACCTCTGGTGTCCTTGTTTTCCATGACATCCTGGAGGTGAACTTCTTCCCTACAGTGAAGCCATTAGTAAAATACCTGTTGAACTCAAGAGCGCCAAGTGTGTGTCAGCGACAGTTAGCTTCATTTCCTACTTTGTAATTTCTTACTATAGTGAAATCATTCTGTGAAGCCCTCTGCTCTGAAAATTTCACCAACATTAACAGTCATGGATTTCCCGTGGTCAGGATGTTACAGCTCCCATGTGGAGTTGACCCATCCCACATCAAACACTGTTATGGGTTAGAAGTCACTATCATGTCATTCTGAGAGTTGCATTAGTTACAACTACAGTGATACTGTAAAATACTATACACGTAACATTGGATATTAATTCCTACATGTCACTCCCTGAGTGCTTTTTTGTGTTCTTTTCATATTTTCAGATTGTCGGTTTGGCCAGGATTATGCTTTACATATTGGCTTTCTGTTCTGCAGATTTTAAATCGATGTAGAGAACCATGCCATATAAATAACAGTTCTAATAACCCAAAAGATTAGCTTAAATCTTCCAGGTCAAAGAGATGACATGAAAGTCCAGTCTTCCACAATCTTCTGTAAGTCTGCAAAATACCTGATAAGTCACTTGACTTTTCCATACTTTGATATCCCCAGTTCTGAAGTGAGGTAATATTTATATTTCTGAGAGAAAAATGAGACTAATTCTTCTACTGATCAATTATTCTGGTAACTTCTCCCAACGTAAAGCTTTACTAAAGTGTTCCAATGGACATACATCTAGAGGAAAAAAAATGCAGAGATACAAAAATAAGAGAAGACTATAAAGGGTCTAACCACAATTGACCATTATAAACGTACGATTTCATTGTTGTGAAATTAAATCCTTAATTTCTGTTTACTCATCTGGTCAAGGGACAAGAGTATGGAAAGGAAGATTACAATTTATGCTCCTGTATGCATTTTCAAGGCAACAGTTCCTTATCTGTACATATACATAATCAAAGCAACTCCCTTTTCTATTAAAAATTTAAAGGGTGATGGTTGTTTCAAAAATATCAAGAGTGTGTAGGGAAACAGTAAGACTTCTATTTATAAGAATTAAAAAAAAAACCTACAAACAACCCTTCCTCTTTAAAACAAAGAAACAAGAAAAAACAAAACTCCAGATCTTGCCTTGTACTTTTTTGCCCATTAAACCCCAAACTATACCAGACATAAAATGCCAAAACATTCGCTACAGCTGAAGGAGATATATTACAACTACTTGGAAATCAAAGAGAAAACTACTTTAGTCATCACATTAGGGTTAAAAATAAAACAAAAAGAAATTATTTTGCCTGTACAGATGCAAATAGAGCAGTAATATTTACAAATATTGATGCAAAGGAAGTTTTCCTTTTCATTTGCATATGGGGGAAGTCCTTTCATTCCTGCATTCAAAAGGGAAGGAAAAGGCCTCATCTGCAAGTGGACTTATGGGAAACAAGCAAAAAATAACAAGTGAATGTACGTACGAATACTTTGAGAAAAAGTGCTGGATTTGTTCCAAAAACCCAGCACCATGATTGGAGCTGATACGCCTCTCTAGAATAGTCAAAACTAATCCCCTGATTGGAAAAGGGTCTGGTGCTGCAGAGGTCTATGGAGGTTCTTGAAATATTGGTTTTTGAGTCAAAGAATATCCTGTACAGTCTGGAACAGATATATCCTGTGCAAACAGAAGCAAAAGAATTTATGTAGTGTTTTCCATGTAAGAAGAAGCTAGCTTGGAGGAATTTTGCATTTAAACATATTCACCTAAAAGCCCAGCAAAACAAAACAAATAAAAAAAACCAATAAAACAAACAAAAACTAGATGAAAAAAAATGACATATTGTTTTTTAATTGGTAAACCAGAAAAAATTAAAAAGTGTATTTTTCAACCAAGACAAACATAAATATTTAATTTTGACTGCTGATACTAAATCCACATCTTGCCAGCCTATTTCACCAGAAAGGAGTATCTTCTTGGTATTACGAGCTAGTTTAGAAGGAAACAGGATTTACAACTAAAAGGTGGTCTGGCATTGAATGTATGTGCTGTATTTCCTGTACTTGGCATAAAATTAATTTCTGTATGGTAAGAATACACTGATTTTACTACTACTTTAACATTTATTTGCAAAAATGCACAGGTTTTATCCAGAGAGGTTGTGACATGATAAAAAAATGAACAGCCCAGCTGATCCTTAATGATTTACCAAAAGGCTGAAACACATTTTTTAGTGTGTGCTCAAGCTGTTCTGGCAAATAATCCACATTTTTTCTGACATTGCATTTTATTAGTTCTCGGATTAGGTGTATCTTTGGGATCTTTGATTATGTAGAAGTTCAAGGGGAGTTGTCCTATCTTTAACTCAAAAAAAAATAAATTTGTTATTTAGGAAAAGATTCCTCTGAGTAAATATCGAAGTGTAAAGTCAGTGCCTCCACCTGAGCTAGTTCTCAAAACTGGATCTCATTCAGATGGAATATCTTCTTAAAAAAACATGCTTCAGGTAGGTGGGATGCCTAAAATACTCTGTGGACTGTAAAGGGACTAGAGAGGGGTTTGTTCAGTGGCAGGCTTCTTGCTAAGATGATTTGAATTTCAATTTACATGAATGACCTTGTCTACTGACACTGCAAATAGAGAAAAGATGTGAGACATCAGCAGGACCATTTATGTCACCCTAAAATAGGCAGCATGAGTTGTCTTCTAAAGTTATGTACCTCTCTTTATAGACTAGAGAGAAAGCTTTGATACTTAACTTTTAGACACCTAAAGTGAAAGGAGATAAAACCCACCCCCAATGCATTTTTTGCTTTTACAACAATGTAAATAATTAAGTCAATTTAAACTCACCAACACAACTCAAAATGGGTTAAAAGTGATTAAACGATTGAGGTCAAATACCTCCTTCTAGCTTCTGCTGTTATTAATTATTTTCTGCATAAGACAGAGGAAAAACTTTTGGACTATATTTACCAGGCAGCATCCAGACAAAGCAGAGACCAGTCAGTGCAAATCCCATTTTGTAGTCGCTATTTGTGAATTTACTGTTCAGAACACACAATTCCGGATTTCTCTCACAAAACTATGTCAGAGATACCAGCATACAAAATATTAGATGAACCTAAACTGAAGTTTGCTCTAAGGTTACTAAAAGGCACCCATATCTTATCGACAAAATCACTCAAAACCAAGGTTATCACCAGATACAGTGACATGAACATCTGCATCTATCTCAACTCGTATCAGAACACAAATGTCAGAACACTCAAAAAAACTCAACTCCACAGCCAACTCCCTTTGAATGCCACTGCACAACCGACCACAAAAGTCACCAAAATGACATCCCTGCCTCCTCTCTGGGGCTCTTCTTTAACTACTTTATTTTCAGAAATAGGGAAAAACATGTATATCTGAGCAAACAGCAGAAATATGAAAAAAAACCCGACATTGCCATCCTCTCTGCTCAGAGAGTTGCATGAGAAAATGAAAAAAAAAAAAAGTCACTTTGCTCCTGGTGTCAGATGCCTACAGATGGCAATGTAACCCCTTTAACCCTCCTGACAGCCCAGCTCAAGCATACTGAGGGTTACAGGTAGGAGATACACACTGCCACAGTCAAAACCTACAAAGCAAATGGACTCCTAGAAACACTCTTGGGAAAATTCTTGCTTGACCTACAGTGGAAGGAGCCTAAGATCGGTAGATTTCCTAAAATACACCAATAATAAAAAAAGACAGTTCGATAAATTAGACTGCTCCCTCCAATAAATCACTTTCTCTTGTCCTCTCCTTGAACATTTCTGACTGTAGGTACATTCATACATTCATGAAAGGGATTCAAACCTTTCACTATGCATGGGAAAGACACAAAAATCCCATTCCTTTCATCAAGTCTAGTAAATGAGTTATTGAAAAACAGATCAGATTTGCCACCATGGGAGCCAACATGAAGCATTCAAAAAAATGTTGTCAAAGAAAAACTTTTAGGCTTCAAAAGCCAGCCAGTGTCCTAAGAAGGCAGTTTTCACGATTTTCACAAGCCAAATCATTATCCAAAATGTTTTACAACATATAGGTACGTAAAAGTACTGAGACATGGACTGTGAAGCATTTCAGGCCATACCTGGTAGGATGGGACTTAGGTCTTTTGTTCATGTTTGTGAAAAGAGCCCCCCATGCTTTTAAGATTCCCAGCTTGGAAATCTGGAAGAGTTGGAATTCCAACAATGAAAAGTAAGAAAGAGTATTTAAAATAGATAAAGAAAGACGCGCCTCGTGTGCCCTTCACAACAGAGTGAGTGGTTGTCAAATCACTTGGACGAGACATGGGAGACCAGATTTGCTGTTCTTCTCTGTGTTTCCATGCACCCATCATTTAAGAAAGGACTCTACTTGGAAACCTTAAGAAAGGACTCTACTTGGGCTAACTGAGTGTTGACTGAGTGATGGAGAGTATGCTGATATAGCATTCTTTAGAAATCTTTCCTCCAGAAAATAAAAGAAGAAAAATACAAACCACTGTATTCTCTGAGAAACAACACAATGACATAAGAGCCTAGTAATTATATGGCTTCCCTGTGATCGGAAAGTAGCCTGGATGCTAATGCATGTTCCAAAGTGATTTTTGGCCGTTTCATATGAAATACTCATTAGACAATACGCAAAAAACAGTTCAACACATGGACTGACATGTAGGATTCTTCTTATCCAAATGAGCCTTTAATTACCAAAAAGCAATGTTTATTTTAGGTTTTCTTGTCAAGAGAATGGTGAATTCTTTTTTAGACAGCTTTGCTTGGGGAACACAGAGCACCTCAATCCCTCTAAAGAGATAAAAGTTAATACCTTTCTCAGTGAAGCGTAGACTATACTTCAGCAGGAATTGAACACATATTTGCTATGCTCTTCAGAAGGGCTCTTACCACTGCACCACAGTGAAGGTAGACTCGTCTACTTCGTTAATGAAGGGGAACATACTCATCCAGCTGGGATTGTAGGCCAGAAAGTGAGAAGTGAATAAAACCTATATTGCCTAAATACTAGGTAAAACATGTTTGCCCTTATTTATCTTCCACTACGTCGCTGCTAGGGATGCCTCCCCTCTTTTTTCAAACATGAGCTGATCTGGGGTCCTGACTGGGTGGTGACATATTCTTAGAGCACCAAGTCAATCACCTTTGGGTTTAGAAGTGGTAGAATTCAAAGCAAAAATTTAGTGTTTCATAATGTTTGGTCAAAGGCAACTGCCCAGATGCCATTCTGTGACAGCACTTCATACAGAGTATACACAATTTTCACATGGCATGTATTAGTCACACAGCTTAACGCAGTCCCCAAAAGTCCTCAGATATTTAATTACTGGGGGAATACAGGCACTATATAAATAAAATAAATATGACTCTACTTAGGCTGGGATGTGTATGAGACAGTAACAGAAACTTGTTCAATTTTATTAGAACCTGTCCTGGTTCCCATCTATATTAATGCAAACACTCTATAGCACAAGTGGAAATAGAGAGAGGCTACTGGTGTGGAAACAGAGGAGCCTGAAGGAAATTTGCTTAAAGCTTCTGCGTAATTGTGAATTAACACTGCAGAGGACTAAATACAGTTTCAGGGCAGATTCAGGGGAAGAACTTGTTCCCAGCCAATGGAAAGCAACAAGCATTCTGGAAAATGAGCTTCTGAAAGTTTTCCCTGCTGTTGTTCGCTGAGTTAAAATGATGTGCGGTGGGAGGGGACATTGCATTTCTCTTGGAAAATGAGAAGAACATGGGAAATAAAATTGTCAGGGTTTTTGGTTGGAATTGAAAATTATTGAAGGTTGAAGTCTTTAATGTAGGGGGTTTATCAACAGAAGCAGAATCTGTGGTTTCTATCTGACTAGCAATGAGGTCTGCAGAAGGTACTTCCTGCTGATGAAATTATTTAGCTAGAGATTTCAGTCCAGATTTTGTACACAGGAAGCCCTTGAAAACTTGTTTGCAGCTGTTGAGCTGTGGGAATTAATAGATATAAAATTAACTACTGATGTATTTTTGAGGCAGCCCAAAGGGTAACAGCAAAGGTCCTAATGCAAGTGGAATGGAGGAGTGTCCCTCTGTGTCACAGTGGGCAGAAGAATGGGCAGCATTGCAAACATCATTGAACGAAGCTGTATTCACATAGGCCTGAAGGGAATCTATCTATATGCCAGGATGGCAGAGCACTCTTTGCACCATCATGCCCTTAACCTCCAAACAAATAGGTCACATGGTGCAAGTCACTGCGACTAAGATTTTTCAACATCAGTTCTTGATTTCTGGTGTCCACGGTGAGGTGTCCCCAAGATCCCTGTTGTCAGACTCAGGGCACTAAACCACAAAGAGGTCATTCCATGGCTCAGCAGTCTCATTAAGTAATGGAGGAGCCCAAAATCACACATTCTACAAGGAAATATTCAAATCTCTATTCTGAGGGTTTTCCTTGCTAAGGTGATGCAGGTTATGTCACTGTTACTTAATGACTTAAACCCTACAAGTAAATTAAAGCGTGTAACTTGGGCACCAATTGCCTCTTTTTGATCGCTGTATAAGAAAGGACAAGATTTAAATACAATGTAAGGGCACGTAAAGGGAAATAAACCAAAAGTGCTAAAATAAAGGATGACCTTGAAGAAGCAGTTACAGGAAGAAAGGCACTAAGGAGCATCCAGGGAAGCGGTTGAGTCACCATCCCTGGAGATATTTAAAAGATGTGTAGATGTGGTGCTTAGGGACATGGTTTAGTGCTGGACCTGGCATTACTAGGTTAACAGTTGGACTTGGTGATCTTAAGGTCTTTTCCATCTTAAATGATTTTATGACTCTATGTAACACTGTCAGAGTGACATAAAAACATGACCAGGGACCATGAACCTGTGGGCTAATGCGGACAGGCATTCCCAGTGCCCATCTCCTCTATGGAGATTGGTACAAATGTTTCCCCAACAATTAATATGAGAAAATGTGACTCCTGTGAATCTAAAATCAGCTCCCCCTCCTTCATGGGTGGCATAGAAGCAGCATGAGAAACATGAGTGAAACACTTTTGAAAATGTAATCCTAATGCTGGATGGAATTTTTCAGTTCCTAAAATAGCCTGAGTTTTTTAAGAGTGTAGGTAGGAGTTTCTGCTTCCAGGAAATTGCTTTGCCTTTGTGAATAGTACAAATGTTTCTCCAACAAGCAGGTCTATGCAGAAGTAGAGAGCTCCTTTAGGGCATGTTTCTGTCCTGAGGAAATCAATGAGAGCTTTGCTATTAACTGTTTTGGGAGCAGGATATGGCCCATAATCTGATTAACAGATGCTTTGAGTCTGTGTAGACTGACTTTTCAAAGACATACACAGATAAAAGACTTTTACTTTCATGTCACACTTATCTTTGTTGTAGCGTAAAAGTCTGTAAAATGTTACCTTACTCCTAACTCATAATACAGCTGTTTTACTTATGCTCAAAATATTTCATCCTGGCAGGGCCATGATGGTGGATAATCTAATTACATAGTTAATTCCACACATGCATTGTGGCCTTTAGGGAAATGACAATTTGGGACTAGATGTTTCACTTCAAGCATGGTTCAGTGCTGACAGAGAAGTGGAGTAACACCATTTTGCCCCGGTAGCAAGTGTATCACTCTGAGATTTAGGCAATCCTACTGAGAAGGGGATGAAATGATTTATCTCTTTGAGCTGAAGAGAGTGAAAGAGAGAAATCTTTGACGAGGAGCTGGACAACCAGATCTATATCAGATTTCCTACATCAAAATAAACTGGTTTTTGACTGTATTGCAACAGTCTTTAAACAGTTTATGTAGTAGTAAGCATAACAGTCAAGTATGATTACTAACATGGATGCTTGGCCCCAGAAAGTGGGCTCCTCCAGGAGGTGCCTCAAGCCATTTCTGAAATTAGCAGCAGGGTCATTGTCATGGCATGCTTTGGGATGCCACGTCCTGATGGCTCAAAACAGACTTCTGGCCATAGATGCTGGTTGTGCACTCTACAGAAGAGTTCTCTTCTCTTGGAAACCAGACGTGTGGAGGAGAATGGTGGTGCACAGCTGGGTCAGGTTGCAACGTGGCTCCATGCCACGTTGTGGGAATGGGGAGGCAATTCTGAGTGCCCTGGTACGAGTATATCTTTAGAATATCTAATATGAGCATTTTTAGTGGTGACACTCTCCTGCCAATTGAAAGTGCTAAGCTAGATTAGGTAGTTGCACCAACACTTCAAACCATCAAAATCCATACTGACGAAGAAAGGGTCATCCTCCCTTTGTGAGGTCCCATCCCTCTTCCCTCCCCAGTCATTCATTCCATTAACACTGTTGGCCATCCAGCAACCCAAATTCTGGAACAGATCTGGCAGAAGGCAGTCTCTTTGGGTTTAATTGGGTTACTCTCTGCTTTGCTACCTAAAATAGGGGGTGGAAATCTCTCTGCTGCAAAACTAGGATTCATCTTGATAATGATGGATACGCTGAGACTTGACAAACATGAGGTCAACTTTTCTCCCCTTGACATCTTGTACGGTAATAATTGAAATGGAGGAAAGAAGCTCCCTCTCAAAATCTTTACAAACATTAGAACATCTTACGGTGAAAGTCTGGACTTCATTTTGTTAGGAAAAAGATGAAATGGAAATAAGAAAAACTCTTACTCTAAAAAAAATAAATAAATTAGCAATGTTTAGTTTCCCTGTATTTGGAATAGGAACTGTGTATAAAATACTGCATTTGTTTATAATTTTATTTTGCTTTATTGAAGTTTCACCTTTCTTTTTGAAATAAGTGAGTTTGGTCAACAAAAAAAGAACATGGTAAGAGCTGCCAGCTTATGAGATCTTACTTTTTTTAATTAAAATTTTAGCATTTTTAAAATACACCTGTCACTCAAACCATGTGATTTCATTATAAACTCAGGTTTCTTTTCTGTCTTTCTTTTCTTCCTTCTTTATCTCTTCATCCTCCAACTCCTTAAAACCACGAAAAAAGCTTGAAAATTATAGTATCTTGAATATCAAACCTCCGTTAGAGAATATCAAACTTCTTTTTAGGGAATGTTAAGCATAGTGGGTAGAGATCATTGTATCACAATATGTCCTTTGCAGGTTATTTCAGAGGAACCAACAACTCTGTATTCTGGTAGGTGTAATATAAGAAAGGTGTTTCAAATTTGTTACATAATTTGAGGTATTTTTCTACTAAGCCTAATGTGTACATATTGAAGGACCAGGTTGAAAAGGCCTGTTATACTATTTATTGCAACGCCAAGATCACAACTGTTTCCCACCATAACACGTTTTTAAGGGATATCAGTTGGAGGGAACAGTTGCTCTCAGCTTCAAAACATCTCATCAAAGTGGCTGAAACCACAGCTATTTTTTGTAAAGTGATCTTAGCTCTCTTATCTTTTTTTTTTTTTTGAAATTATTATTCCTTACTTCTTGCTTCTACTCTCAACTATGACTCTTTAAAAGCTCTTTTTCCTTCCATGAAAGATGGAGAGGGGAACAACCTCTGATGTCCCTTGTGTCTAGGCACAGCCATGTCTTCACATTTGCCAACCAGCCATGTCAAAGGGTTCAGCTTACCCTGCAGTGCATTAAAAACCTCTTTCCAAAACATAAAAAGTCACCCTCATTTCTGTAGAGCTGAGCTTTTTCTCTCCATTGGAATAAAGTGATGCAGCACAGAAACCTTTCTATCTAATGCCAACAGGTCTCAGGCTCCAGCTCTGTGCCTGTGACGGTTGTTGCGAATTTTATTTCTCTCTCCTCACATCCACGCTCTCGTTCACAGTCCATCAGGTCTGGATCTTAGTCACAGTCCCTTCATCTGCAGCTAGAGGGAACAATGTGGGAAATATAAAGCTGGGGCAACACAGCATGTGCAAGAAATAAAAATGAACTTTCAGCCTAGAGGCTGACAATTTCCACTTACTCTGCAATTGCTCCTTTAAGGATTTCTCCTCTTCGATGGGAAGATAGGTTGAGATTGTTCTGGGGTGAAACATGCCTTCTTTAATGGGCCAACATGCCTTTGAATGGCTGTGGCGTTTATTTTTTTTAATTTCTCCCTTTCTGCCACAAAAAATTGCACATGGACTTCAAATAGTAACAGGGCTCACTCTACAAAATGCCATAGAAAGGGTTGCTACTGTTCCAAGGGCAGTTGCAAAATAAAGCTGATGCTTCACCACATGAAAACCTCCAGACCTTGTATATGTGCAGATGTAAAGGACACTGAGACCTCACACACATGTATAGTGGTCACGTCTCTTTCTATTCTTTGGTTTGCAGTCCATTGCAGCTTCTTCTGTGCAATCTCTTGGCCATCGGCCAGTTTCACAACAAACATGGGGCATCTTGCAGTTTCCTGCTAGATTATCTCATTTATCTTGTGTTCTGCTGCAAGCGTGGGCAAAATGATCCCTGTGTCTGCTTTGCTTAATCACAAGGGCTTGGGTTTTTCAAAATTACTCAGTATTGAGGTAAGTATGTTCCCACTGATGTCAGAGACAGCTCAACTGTATACAGAAGTATGGAGACTGGTGTCCACCTCCAAAGAGCCAATCAGGCAGAGAGACTGAATTTGTGCTCCCAAATCCCAAACAGTCATCCTAAAATCTTTTTCCTAGCACTAGGGGTCACTCAGCCTCACCACACTTGATTTGAGTTAAGACTACACGTGCCCAAAACCTCTCTTCTCCTGGCAAGACAGGTTGCAACCACACTGGCTTGTGTCTAGACAGCTTCACAGTCTACAATGAGTTGCTCCTCTGCCTAGGTCTCATGAAAAGGCCAGACTGTCAGAACATTCCTGACAGGAACCAACAGGCTCAAAAGCCCTGGAAGAAGCACTGATGACTACAACTTTGTGACTGACAGTCATCCTGGCATTTACATCATAAGCTTTAGGCTAGATCACTTGTCTAAGCACTGGAAAACTTAAGTGTTAATTTCCTAATTTAGCTTCTTGCTACTTCCATCTCCTAGGAAATAGTATCCAGGCCAGAAGATACTTGGCACAGGAATACTCTACCCTTTCTCCTGATGTCAGGCAATCACTCTAACAGCGTGGTCAAGCTGCAAGAAAAGTCACGATCTTAACACAGGTCTCATGAAATTCACCATGCTGGCTCTTGTTCCAATGTCACCCATGGCATTTTGCACTGATGAACATTTCCTTGAAGACAGAAACTTTCCAGCATGCATCAAGCTCTTGTTAGGAATCCCACCTTTTTTTTGGAGTGCTGCAGTTATGATGCTGCAGAATTAGGTTCTGCCAGGTATGTTCCTCATTTCTGTTTCTCTCTCCAACACTTTCCAATTTTTTCCCTCTCCATGTCCCTGCAGTCTAACGACATTGCTTCCAAAGGACAGGAGGTTACTTTCTCACTACTGCCTATAGTTAGAGTCCTTCTCAAGAAGTGATACACACAAGAATTTGAACGACTTCAGGAAGGGAGGGGACAATTTTCCTTGCATCAGATGATATATATATACCTAGCGTGCGCATCTGTAACATAGGCTTCTGTTTCTGAGATGCTTTCTTTGGACTACATTGATAGCTAATGGAGCTGACTGTGTTTATCTTCTCAATTTGACAATGAAGACAGCTGAGGGAGACTATCTCAGCTGTGAGTGTGAGCACTACTGATATGCTGCGCATCTCACCCTTCACCTTCTGTGACACCTTATTTTATAGCACTGTTGTAGATGACCCAACACAATCAATCCAGGAACCTCTGAACTGAAAAAAAATTGGATTCAAGAGGACATCAAACTCTGCATTCCGGTTTAATTTCTAGTCTTCAATTTTTTTTTTCTCATTTTCTTCTAGAAAGTCTGGTCAATAGACACCACTCTTGCTGTTTCTGCCAGTGAAAGACTAAAGAAGACTAAAGCATGATCATGATTGATGACTCTCTTCCTTAAAGAAGTGTTAGTGCACCTGCTGAACTCGTGCTCAGAGGAGGATGGAGCTCATAACAGGCTGAAAGCTTCTGAGCTGAACGATACCTATTAAGGAATGCTGACGCACGCTACACTAATTCACAAGAATGTGAAAGCAATCTCCGGAACATGACAATTCAGTGACTGGCTGCAGTTAGTAAGTGATTGGGAACATGATCTAAAGCTTCAGCCTCCCATTTATCTCAGGCTAGCTGTTGACAAAACAGTTTTTAGACTTTATGAAATGTAGGCATGTTGCATATGCATTTAGACAGAAATTCCTTGGATTTAGGCCCTGGACAACCTTGTAGTTAAATAGTTAAAGAATAGTGGTCAGAGAAATGAATCGCATTTATTATTTTTGGTCATGTATACATGTGTGTGTATAGAGAAAAATTTTGTTTATTATCTTTTTTTTTTTATTTAAATCAGATAGCTTTATGTCAATTTAGCTACATACAGTACAGTTTGAACTTTCTAGTGACATAGTGACATTCACACAGAATCACGGAATCACAGCATGTTAGGGGTTGGAAGGGACCTCGAAAGATCATCTAGTCTAACCCCGCTTCCAGAGCAGGATCATCTACAGTAGGTCACACAGGAACGTGTCCAGGCAGGTTTTTAATATCTCCAGAGGAGACTCTACAACTTCTCTGAGTAGTATGGGCCAGGACTCTGTCACCCTCACTGTGAAAATGTTTTTCCTAATGTTTTTTGTGGAACCTGCTATGTTCCAGCTTGAACCCATTGGCCCTTGTCCTGTCATTGGACATCCCTGAGAAAAGCCTGGCTCTGTCCTCCTGACACTCCCCTTTGACATATTTATAAACATGAATGAGGTCACCCCTCAGACTCCTCTCCTCCAAGCTAAAGAGACCCAGCTCCCTCAGCCTTTCCTCATCAGCGAGATGTTCCTCTCCCTTCATCATCTGTGTGGCTCTGTGCTGGACTCTCTCCAGCAGTTCCCTGTCTCTCTTGAGCTGAGGGGCCCAGAACTGGACACAATATTCCAGATGTGGCCTCACCAGGGCAAAGTAGAGGATCTCTCTCAACCTACTTGTTACTCCCCTTCTAATACTCCCCAGGATGCCATTGACCTTCTTGGTCACAAGGGCACACTGCTGGCTCATGGTCATCCTGCTGTCCACCAGGACCCCCAGGTCCCTTTCCCCTGCGCTGCTCTCCAACAGGTCAATCCCCAACCTATACTGGTACTTGGGGTTGTTCTTTCCCAGGTGTAAGACTCTACACTTGCCCTTATTGTATTTCATAAAATTTCTCCCCACCCAACTCTCCAGCCTGTCTAGGTCTCAGTGGATGGCAACACAGCCTTCTGCTGTGTCAGCCACTCCTCCAAGTTGTGTGTCATCAGTAAACTTCCTGACAGTGCACTCTGTTCCCTCATTCAGGTCATTGATGAATATATCAACTAACACTGGTCCCAGTACCAAGCCCTGAGGGACTCCACTAGATACAGGCCTCCAGCTAGACTCTTTCCCATTGACCATAACTCTCTTGACTTCTTTCCTTCAACCAGTTCACAATTCACCTCACAACCCTATCATCCAGACCACATCTCCTCAGTTTAGCTATGAGGATGCTGTGGGAGAAGGTATCAAATGCTTTACTGAAATCCAGATAAACTACATCCACTGCACTGCCATCATCTATCCACCTGGTTACATCCTCATAAACGGTTGTCAGGTTGGTCA
This sequence comes from Trogon surrucura, assembly GCA_020746105.1. Taxonomy (NCBI): domain Eukaryota; kingdom Metazoa; phylum Chordata; class Aves; order Trogoniformes; family Trogonidae; genus Trogon; species Trogon surrucura. Next base: position 216,629,398 of record CM036617.1, read on the forward strand.
AACATGACTTCCTCTTGGCAAAACCGTGTTGACTGCTACATATAGTACAGTTTGGACTTTCTAGTGACTTTGCCTTTCACCCAGGACTACCCCGACCCCGCTAACTACACGGATTGCATGGTCATTATGGGTTGTAAAACGTTCTCTTGAAAAATTGACACTACTTTGGTAAACCATCTCACTGCATTTATGATCTGATAAGTAAAGATGAAACTTCTGGCTTGAGGAAGGGGAAGGTCAAGTCCCTCACAAAATTCCCCCATGGAGGGCTCGCTGTTAGTCGTGCACACTGCTGCCCCCTGGCTCTGAGGCTGCAGCTGAGCTGGAAGTTAGACCGTCAGATCCTGCAACCACATCGTTGGCTGACCTTCTGGTTTACCAGCATTTAAGCAAGTCACTACTTCAAAAGCTGCTTCAGCAGTGCTTGAGGTCAAATTTTTCAGGCTCAGAGCTGGGGCTATATTTTTAAGACTGCTTCATGCTTGTAGTTCACCCAGCATTATAAAAGGCTGGTTTCTGACTTGTTTTGCTCACATGTGAAAGAGAATGAAAAATTCCCAACTCTGGGTTAAATGTGGCAGGAAAGGTCTTATTTTGAAAGGGAAAATACTGAAGACCAGTCCTTTCTAAACAAAAAACAAGAGTTCATTCACTATCATATTTCATTCTGAAAAAACTACCAAGACTTTTTTTTGATGGTATTTTCCGCAATTTTTTTTTTTTAAAAAAAGGGTCAGGAAATAACACTAATTCTGGATCATAAAGCATATTCCACATGTACATTTGCATACAGAAAATCTAGCAACATTATTTTGGCAAAGGATCTGGAGACACAGAGACTTCAGTCAAAGGGATAGGAAAAATAATCACATATTAAACTGACCCCTTCTATTGTTTTTACCTGTAGGATCTCTTCCCATACTGTCCCTGGGTTTTATTTATTCACTTTCCTCCTTCTTCCAGTTTCCCATGTTTTGGTAGAACAGCCCAAGAGCTATTCTAACCAGTACCAGTTTACTATTCTTCTTTGCACGGAAGAAGAGTCAATCCTGAAGAGCTTCTTCATACAAAATAAATTTGAAAGCTTTGTGTTAATCATTTCCTTCATGATCAGACCTTAGCTTCAGTAAGAATATTCGTATTTTCCACTAAAGGAGGTAAAGCACTTTTGAAGTTTGGACCTTTAAGAGCATTTAAGTATCAGAACTCATGACAGCAGAGCTGGAGCCCAAGAACAACCCAATTCAGCTTGAACTTAACCATTAGCAATTTCCAATTAATTCCCTGGCTTGGATTGGCTGACTTAAATTACATAAAATAAAGCACTCTAAAGTTAAAAGAACATTTTATGTTGAGCTAAATGGTAAATCTACCCAGCTGCACTGATTCTGAAGACAATAAAAACACTTTAAAAGTCAGAGGGTCCAAGCAAAACTTACTGAAAACTCATGTTTTCAACATAATTAAAAGTAAGTATTTCCACAGAAAGCAAGAGTACAAAGTGCAATGTAAACTGAGCCATTCACTTAACTTTCTTTGCCTGGGCTCTTATTCAAACATCAGCAATTATTGACATTTAGTTATGTAGCAAATACCTTGTTTTGGATAGAGATGGTGAGTGTGGGTGCTATTTATTTATACTGGCACACACTGCTTCGGTTAAGGTCTTGAGGATGGAATAGACACACAAAAATATCCGAGAGGAAGAGATCTTACCCTGGTCTTTGGAGAACACTGCACTGGCAAATTGTCTGTGCAACAACGACATGAAAACTGTCATTCAGATACAACTTTGGGAGGCTCCTGTCTCAAAGGACACTTCCTTGAACAAATGGAAGAAAGTCAGTTAGCTTCCTGGGATGTGGATGCCAAAGCAGTGAGGTTTGCTCTCTGACAGACGTGGTTCAAATCTAACTTAATGTTTCTACTGTGGCTGACCATTAGCTCAACCGGTGGCACAACAGGCAGTCCAATATGCAACCTCTTGGACGGTCATAGGATAATCACCTAGTTCAACATCCTCATAGAAGCAAGGTCAGCTATAATTCTTTTTTGTCTGTGCTATTTTCAAGTTTTCAAAGTAGGGAAATCACCATACCTTTATGATATAAAAAGCACTTTTCGATTTTTTTCTGTGCTGATCTTCTGTCCGGTTCATGCCAAGTCGTGAACTGCACAGGAATACTATTTGCTTAAGTAAATTACATTAACATCTTGGTGGCAAAACCTGATACATGTTGAGCAACTCTTTGCAAATTCTGCTGATTGTAGATGCTTTTGAAGATCCTTCACAAATCCTTAGTCTTCTGGTTTTAGTCTGGAGAGTAACAGCTACAAGAACAAACTCTTAGTTTAAGTCCCATTTCTGTGTGATTCTTAATGCACCCAAAGGTTTCCTTTTCACTCAAATATAATAATTGCTCACACACTGAGGCTCTGTGACCCTTAGAAATGGCTAGTCACAGAAATCCAATAATTTGATCATGTCAAAAGTCTAAAAGAAACAGTTTTTCACATATAGAATCAAAATAATAGAATTATCTGCATTGAAAAAGACCTTCAAGATCAATGAATTCAACTGTTAAACCAACACTGACATAATCACCACTAAACTATCGACATGTCTTCTAGATACCACCAGGGGTGGTGACTCCAGCACTTCTCTGGGCAGCCTGTTCCAGTGCTTAACAACCCTTTCAGTGAAGAAGTTTTCCTGAAATCCAATCTAAAACTTCTCTGGCACAACCTGAAGTCATTTCCTCTCATCGTCTTGTATTAAAGTTTCTGTTTTACACCTTCAGATCTTAGGTTTACCTTTGACCAATGATACGCAAAAGTGTGGCACTACAAAAATCTTAAAGGTCTTTCAATATGCTGATGGTTAGTCTCACTAAAGTGATGCTAATTTACTGGGACATACCACCAAAAAAGGTGGATAGCCATCATTTAGTGAAAGAGTTCAGAGTAGTTTAGGACACACTGTAAGAAGGATAAGTAATAAGGACAGAGGTTTTGATATAAAACTATCACCATGAGCATGAACTCACTTGAGGCTTTCTCTGTCTTTTTGGTAGAGAAGTGAAGCCTTGGAAAAATGGTTTCATTTGGTCTATACCTTTAATTATGTCCTCCTGTACATGAGCCAAATCAAGGTGAAATCAACGTCTGGTTATTCTACAAAGTGCTGCACAGCAGGGACAACCCTTGTACTAATAGGAGCTTACAATGCAAACAGGTAAGTCTAATAATTAAAGAATGGGGCAGAAGCAGAATCAAAATATTCCGTTCCACATGCCTTGCCCTAAAACTAGAAATTCTGAGCACACTAGACCTCAGATTACATCGCTGACTATAAAGGAAATCTCAGTTTATCTTTTTTTCCACAAATTTTGGTTTATTTTCCAAATTATGCACACTGTCATCTGTACTATCCTACCATGGCTGAATGAGCTTGAAAGCTGAACAATTTTTAGCTTGCTTTGGGTTTTTAAAAGAAATACCATATTACACAATATGAGTTGGATATTTTCCTTCCCTTTCTCATTTTTTCCTTGCTTTCTCATTCTCTCTACAACAGAATTGTAATTCAGAGGGCTTGATTTGTTATTTTGTGCAATATTCTGAAACCATTAAGCAACCTGCATGTTATGAACTACTCAATAATTCTCCCCCATTTTTTTCCTCCTGTTAACAGGTTATCACCTTGCCATGCTCCATGTGTTAGATTCAGTCATCGCTGGCGCGCAAGGAAAGCCTGCAGCAACCAAGCGGGGCATTCCTTCAATCTGTATTTAACAGTTAATTGCAAACCTGTTCCTTGAAGTAGTGCCACAATTCCTTGCTCTGCTGCAAAGTCTTTGATATCAACCTACTGCTTTTGGAAAGATTACAACTGGTGCACTCGGCTACTCTGGTCAGATGTGCACAAGTACATCGAGTATGAAAGTAAAATTACTGTCTGTGCCACGCTTGAACCCAACAAACCTCTCAATTGCCATGTTAGATATGCTTCAAACTAGTGCAAGCCCGCAGGGGAGACACTTTGGGAGAACGGAAATTTCCAACAAGAGAGCTGAATTTCTGGATGGGAGGGGAGGCATGAAATGTAGAAAGGATCCACAATGTGGGGTATTTCTCACATAACTGTGCCAGAGCTGTACTCACATCAAATAAATCTATCCTCCTCCGGTATTTTAGCATCAAATATTATTCTCATTTCCAGCAACATAAATCCAGAATGGCACCCTGACAGTGCATTCAAAAGTACTTTAATCAAGTATTATAACTTCTTTTAGGAAAGAGACACGACACACATTGAATGGGAACTTAAAATTACACTTTTCAACTAAGCAGCTCAAATTAATAACCTGCAAATAGTGGGTTAAACCCAGAGCACACAGAACAAAAAGCTATCCATCACACACAGGAGCAGACCTGCTGAAGGATATGAAGGCTTACATGGTTTGTTATATTGTGTTAATATTTGGAATCCACTAAATGGGATCAAAATTACTTATCTTTTGTAGAGTCACATTTGTGTAATTTCAATGTCCTCAATACCTCTAACACTTGACTGATGTTTTAGTGGAGTCCACATCAATATGAAAGCATTGCCACAAATGTATCTATAGTCTGACAATAGTCATGCATAAATGCATAAACTAAATAGGCATTGATTTGCTCTTTCTTTTGTGGAAAAGGGATTTGAGCACAGTGGGGTCAGGAAATGCTGACTCTATTAGAATTTTTGAGATAACTTTGGCTCCAGGCAGTCTTACCTTATACCAGAGTATGGTCCAAGATTTGTGGATGAAGATGTCAGTCCCATGCTGATTATTTTTGCAGATTCATCTATAATTCTGATTACAGTTTGACTAGGAGAATCTTCTTTTATGTTTGCAACTTCATAATTTCTATGTGGACATTATACCACCTGTACAACAGAGTCCAGTAATTTTTTTTATTCTAGGTTAGACATGCAAGATCTAGCTTCAGCCTGAAAACCATGGCCATCATGATACTTCTCCACTGCCAAAAGACCCTGTTCTTCCCTGGACATGCAGTCATCAACTATGGGCTATATTATCAAGGTTAGGGAAGAGCCACGGACTCAGTATCTGTCAGTGAGTCAATGGGCTTGTCAAACAGCTTTTTTGCCTCCACCTAACTGAGATCAGGGATTACATGATGATATTCTGGCCTGAAGTTCAGAGCAGGAAGGGCAGAAAACGTTCTTGGAGATTTTACAAGAAGCAACTACAAAGACTATCTTCATATATCTACACTAGAAAAGGAAATATCAGATCAGAATGATAATCAACAGTCATATTTTAAAAATTTTAAGCACTGAAGAGGCTCCTACAATTATTTTGCATGAGTGTCTGTAGCACAGAATCTCAAGAACTTCACTAAAGAGTGGAGATTTTAAGTTTGGACCCTAAACTCATGTCATCAACATCTTCCAATTCGTCTATATCCTGGTTTAGATATGAATGCCAGAATTGCACATATTATTTCAGTATCAGTCTTAGTGATGTCATGTATCTGAATAACACCACTTACTATTGAATACTAATAGTCTACAGATTCTATTTGCCAGGACTGTATCCCACACCTAAGTAACTTATACAAAAAATGGTTTTATGCAGAACATCTAGGTCTCTTCCACCTGAAACTATTCGATGATTCTATGATTCTATAATGTTCATGTTGTTTGGAGATATTTTCTTCTTTTTTTTCTCTTCTTCTTTTCCATGATGTCTATGGATTTTTTTTATGCATATTTGTGATCTCAGTGTGCACATATACACCTCTGAAACTTCATAACCATGATTCCTGAGTTCCAGATATAGACACTGTACCTACCTGTCTGTTAACTGTGATTTTTTCTTACACCTTAGGGAACTTTTTCTGAGATGTTTAAACATGACTAAGTAATGGTGGTACCAAAGCCTTAGGAAAAGGCTCTGGATAATAAACCTGTATGTGTCCTGTAGTTCTCTCAATAGCAGTTTACATCACTTGAAGAATTCACTTAGGTTTCTTGCCTCATATAAGTCAATTATTTATTTAAAACATGAGATTCCAACAGCTGCTTTAGTAAAATGAAGTTAAGCTCTGCAAACAGTGATTCAAATACAGTTGAGTAATTTTTGTTGTGTTTGGGGCTATATTTACATGACTAGTGGTACTTTCTGCAGTCCAAGCAAAGGATAATATTTCTTCTCTGCTTCTTACTCTCATGTATGAAACCACAAATTGGAGGAACACCAAAGAATGTTTTCATAGGATTGCATGCACATTAATCATTTTAGAGACTTCAAACAATTGCATGTATGAAGTTATAAAACTGAGAATAGAAAGACCTGAACTAAAATCTTGGAACTGAACAACATAAAGTGTTGAGAGTACGTTAAATCAAAAACTGGATCCAGATCAGAAATTTTCAAATGGCATTAGTCTGGCTTCCCAGCAAGCAGAACCTAAAGCCCTGTAACAAGTTAATTTAGGGAAGTTCACATACCACTTTTAAATCTAGGGGTTTGGCTCATCTCTAAAACACATAAATACCGAGATGGATACTAAAGGTTAAGGAATTCTGCCTACGACTTCAACAGAAGCAGGGTTGTTGCCAGAGCACCTTTGCTGTTGGCAGTGTTACCAACAACACCTATTGAAAGCAACTTATCAGTTATGGGTTTGGAAGATTGACTTAAAACCATATAGTCTTAGGCTTGACTAATATCTTAGGATATAAAAAGAAAAGATCTCTTCCATTACTCCTCAGAGAAAAATTGTTTGTTTCTCTTGAATAATTGACTTTCCAATTTTCCACATCAGGACCTTATTCTCTTCACTGCTGAGTTTACCATACAAAGTGACAAACATATTCATTTCTATTTTGATAGCAATTAGTTCTTCAATACATAGGCAGATGTTACTCTTTAGCTGTAGCCTAAATATATGAGCTCCTATTTGCTATAAGATGTAATAGATCATGTTCCACATAAAGTTTTCAAATTACTTCAAGCCTTAATTTTAATAAAGACTCAAGAGTTAACATTCTTTTCATCTATAGATTATTACTGAACATTTCTAATAATCAAATTAAGTTGTATTAAAATCATGGAAAGAGATATGAAACAGATTTCTCTTCTCATTTTCTTCAATACCAAGGGAAAGAAAAATAAATCCAACAACAACACGTTTTCTCTTTCCCTTCTTTCTTTAAGAGAGTGAGTGATTTTCTTTAAAAGAAAATAAGTTGCAAGCAGCTAGGAAAGCTATTGCATGTTGCTTATTTTCTCTGTCACCTGTGAAATACCACACAGAGATTTTAATCTTTGTTTCAGCATTTTTCCCTAAATTAATTCATTTACATGGAACTAAAATTCCTTTGATCCAAAGAAAGAAAACTACAACTACAGTTTGCTTTCTTTTTATGGTTGATTATATGCCTTTAAATAATAAACCGTGCATTTAAAAGGTATGGATTCATTGACAGGTTGCTGATATGTCTTGTAATTGCACTATACCAGTCGATAATTACCAAAGACACCTTCATGTCCTACCCCAAGGACAAGTAGGGGAGAGAAAAGGGAAAATGTGAGCCAGGTGCAAGGGAAAAGAGGAGAAAAGGGTGAACAGTGACTCCCAGACAGGTGGGAGTTTGTGTAAGAGCTTTTTCCAAGCTAAAACTGAAATAATATTTGTCCATCCTGCAGTTCTTTTAGATTAAGTGACATGGCCCAATAAGCTGGATATTGACTCACTAGTCAAAAAAAACCTGTTCCTTTGCATTGGGACATGTAGGTTCATGAGAAATGTAGTTATGGCAGAAAATTGAAGAAGGAATGCTGGACATGAGTCATTTAAGCTACAATTCACCTAACTTTTGCAAGATCATAGCTGAGAGCAACTGAAAGTCGAAGTGACACAAATATAATGCAAGATTTCTGACTAATGTATTCAGGACATTCTTTTCCTTTCCCAAAAATGTGACATTTTGTCCCAAAACAGCCTGAAAATAAATGTTGACGGAGTGGAAACTTCTCTCTGTGGAAGTTCTAACTTTGGTTCTGATAATCCGTATTTGGCTGGAGTCATCAGACATTTCGCAGCTATTTATCGTTGTTTATATTCAAGATGCCCTTTCCAAACAAACATGAAAATGTTTGGTCTCTGCTATTTAGGTCTCGTGTCATGATATAACCTAAATACATATGTAAAAATTATACCGAAGTTTAGAAAATAGAAGTATTTGTCCTCAACTTCATTGAATTTACAGAAAGCCATGATTTATTTCATTCAGATATTTGAGGAAGAGGAGAGAGAAATTGAGATGGAGACTATCCTTAAGAAAGGTTTAACTGGGAAATTTTCTCAGAGCTCTGAAAAAAGACCTGAAAGGAAACAGGACTGAAGACGTGACTGGTGTGACTGATTAACTTCTGCAACTGATTTAGATAAAAATAGGGAAAAGGTTATTCATTCTTCTTCAAATCAGCTGAACTATGTTCATTTGGACTCCAGGAAGTCTGACCTGTGCAAATCTGAGTGTTAAAGAAAAAAAAAGAAAAAGTGAAGGTGGTTTCATTTTGCCTCAGTTTCCCCTTTAAAATGGGCAGAATATGATCGATGTGCTGTGCAGAATGTGTAGGATACTTTTGAGAATAAAAAGGAGTTATAACTTTTTCTTCTAAATGCCTGTAAGAGCCATCATTCAAAGATCTTGGTGTGCTTTCCAAGCATCTGACTGCACCTTCTGCCCCTGTGAGCTAGGTTTTGCTGCTGCCAGCTCATTTTACAACCAGCCAAAATTTAAGTGCCAGCTCTTAAGACAGGTTTGCTTCTTTTGACCAATCCATTTAAATCAAGAGAATGGGTTAATAAACCCTTGCCAGGACTGATGTTCAGGAACAGATCCTGTCCTTCCTTGGGAAAGCTCTTTAGAAATGAGCGGAGCCACCACCATCGCTCCAGAGCAGGATCCTCACTGGACCCCCACGTTTCCCTGCCTGCTCAGCGATATGCATTTCTCCATAGCTTTGCTCCACTGGTTGGAAAGGCTGAAGCTTAATGGCTTTTCATTGCAAACTTCCTTTCAGAGCACAGCCCAGCAATTAGTCCCCAGCCATGCTTCACGACCTCCGGCTGCCTCGCTGTGAGCTTTGATCAGAACTTTGCTCGCTGACACACATCTAATAACCCACCATGGCACCAGCTAAGCTATCAGGTCCTAATTTATGCCTCACCCCACATCCTAGGCCAAATAGGGGGTGTAATTAGCTATTATACCAACCAGAAGTTTGACCTGACCTCCCGTTTGGAAATCAAGCAGGGAAAAGAAAAGAGGAAAACTACTGATGATGGGTTTCATGGGTCCCTGCAAAAGAAAAAATTAAAAAAAAGCAATATATATCCCTTCTCAGAGAAGCCTATGTTGGTTTTCAAGTTTCCACTGAGCACACAGTGTCATCAGTAGCAGAAATTGCAGATTGATAAATATCAATTATTATCTTTATTACCTGGAGATTTTGCTCTCATTTTAGTAGCAAATAGTTCCTGTAAGATCATGCAACATTGCTACAGACATGAGTACAGTCAGATGAATGAAAAATGTGAAGAAGCCAAAGAGTTTTCTATACAAAAAAAAAAAAAAAAAAGGAATGTGGGAAGAGATGTCAAACCCAGAAAAGCTTTTTCTAGGTCTCAACTTTTCTGGATTTCACAGTTACTTTATTCATATTTTTTCTGACTTTTTTTTAAAGTGACATAAAAATGAGAGGTGAAAGCAAGAACAGCAGCAAAAGAAGAAGTTTTATTTCAAGTCTATTTTTTCCAGGGTGAAATGAAATGCTACAGTTCTGAGCCCTTCAAAAGGATGTTTATTCTATTCTAAATAAAACTGAAGTATATTTTTAAATGAAACATCACCTCAAATTACTTTGAAAGCGTCCAAATAAAAAACATTTACATTTTTTCCAAAACCCCTTTCCCATTTTCCTACTGCATTTTTTTCTTCCTCCTCTCGATTGAAACAAACCTCTTTGATCAACATGAATTCACAAAACATTCCTGCCAACTGACTTGTATAATTTGAGTAGGAAAAAATCTTATTTGCATCAACCTTTCTATCCAGTGCGGTCACCCCTCAGGAGACAGAGAGAAAACAGAGCCTGGCCGAGGTGAGTGGATTTTCTGAAGTCCTCCAGAGACTGCAACGGGGTGGTGTGGAGCACATCTCATCCGCACACGTGCATCAGCACACAGATCTCCACCAGCCAGCACAGACAGAAGAAGGTTAAGGATGTCTCTTATCCTCCCTTGGAGCAGGATGAACAGTTTGTGAACACTCAGCCTCATTGTGACTCTACTTCTGGTTAGGATGACAATCTTCCAATCCCTCCTGTAGAAGAGCAATTTGATTTGCTGCACCCAATGCTCATCCCATGAAGAAAGGTCCTTTTGCCGTCTGTGGGCCTAGTGTGGGATCTCTGATGTAAGCACATAAAGGTAAGAAAATGCTGGAGGGGTTATTAGTGTCTTTAAGATGGAGGAGGAAATAGAAATAAGGTGTATCATTGGCTACGAGCTGGCCAGGAGACTATGGTTAATGGTTAAGGTTTAGTGCTGTTTCATTTCAGCTAAGCTGCAGATCACAAGTGATTTTTAAAAACTGGAGGTAGACTGAAGTGCCAAAGAGTTTACTTGACCACTTCTCTGTCACATGATGGCAGAAATGAAAACAACTCTTTTATGTGTTTCCATACCCAAAAAGTCTGATCACCACTGTTATCTTTCCATCTGCGCTGCCAGCTCAGAGAAACCACAGTGGGTTTTTGCCCTAGGATATTCTAAAATAAACTAAGTCACCATATCAATGATGTACAGAGGTTTCTAATGTGGCATGCCTTCTTTTAAAGGATCAATTCATACTTGTACTTTTAAAAACATATTTTAAAGTTGTTTTGGATTTTCTTATAATACAGAGGAGTCAGAATGAGAAAAAGCTGGCAAACAGAATTAAAGAAGAAACCATGGGCATGAATATAAAAAGTGTTTTGTCTTATTACAACTGCTCTTTGTCTGTGGTGCTGTATTCCTATTTTACTCCACTTGGAAAAAAAAAAAACAAAACAAAATCTAATGTTGAGATGTGAATTATATGATGGGAGTGCATCAGGTTTTGGAGCTCAGACCAGCGTGTATCTGTGAAGAGTTATCAAGGATGTGATCTCATAATCTCAGGTGATCTAAAATTGGTCCCAACCACTCCCTACAAGATCCTTAGAGGCAATTAGAAATGCTAAGGTCTCCTTGGAATTAAAACTTGCAAGGGAGGTCAAGGACAACAGAAAGGGCTTCTTCAAATACATTGCCAACAAAACTAACACTAGAGGCAATGCAGGCCCTCTGGTGAGTGAGGTGGGTGCCCTGGAGACAGAGGACAGAAAGAAGGCAGAGTTGCTAAATGCCTTCTTTGCTTCTGTCTGCACTGTTGGAGACCGTCCTCAGGAGCCTCAGTCCCCTGAGGGGATAAAGGAGGAGTTTGCCCTGATTGAGGAGGACTGGGTTAAGGATCAGTTTGAATGTTTAAACATCCATAAATCCATGGGTCCTGATGGGATGCACCCACGGGTGCTGATGGAGCTGGTGGGAGTCATGGCTAGGCCACTCTCCATCATCTTTGGTAAGTTGTGGGCAACAGGTGAGGTGCCTGAAGACTGGAGGAAAACGAATGTCACTCCAGTCTTCAAAAAGAGCCAGAAGGACGACCCGGGTAACTATAGACCAGTCAGCCTCACCTCCATCCCTGGAAAGGTGAAGGAACATCTTACCCTTGATTCTGTCTCTAGGCATATCAAGGATAAGAAGGTTACTAGGAGCAGTCAGCATGGCTTTGCCAAGGGGAAGTCATGTTTGACCAACCTGATAGCCTTTTATGAAGACATAACCAGGTGGATGGATGGTGGCCATGTGGTGGATGTGGTCTATCTGGACATCAGCAAGGCCTTTGACACCGTCTCCCACAGCATCCTCATAGGTAAACTGAGCAAGTGTGGTCTGGATGACCAAGTAGTGAGGTGGGTCACTAACTGGTTGAAGGGAAGAAGTCAGAGAGTTGTGGTTAATGGGGCATAGTCTAGTTGGCGGCCTGTGTCTAGTGGGGTCCCACAGGGGTCAGTGCTCAGGCCAGTGTTCTTTAATATATTCATCAAGGACCTGGATGAGGGATTAGAGAATGTTGTCAGCAAGTTTGCTGATGACATGAAACTGGGAGGAGTGGCTGACACGCCAGAAGGCTGTGCTGCCATTCAGAGAGACCTAGACAGGTTGGAGGGTTGAGTGGGGAGAAACCTTATGAAGTTCAACAAGGGCAAGTGTAGAGTTTTACACCTGGGAAAGAATAACCCCATGTGCCGCTATAGGTTGGGGACTGCCCTGCTGGAGAGCAGCGCAGGGGAAAGGGACCTGGGGATTCTAGCGGACAGCAGGATGACCATGAGCCAGCAGTGTGCCCTCGTGGTCGTATTAGAAGGGGAGTAGCAAGTAGGTCAAGAGAGGTCCTCCTGCTCCTCTACTCTGCCCTGGTGAGGCCACATCTGGAGTATTGTGTCCAGTTCTGGGCCCCTCAGCTCAAGAGAGACAGGGAACTGCTGGAGAGAGTCCAGCACAGAGCCGCACAGATGATGGAGGGAGTGGAACATCTCCCTGATGAGGAAAGGCTGAAGGAGCTGGGTGTCTTTAGTTTGGAGAAGAGGAGTTTGAGGGGTGACCTCATTCATGTTTATAAATATGGAAAGGATGAGTGTCAGGAGGACGGAGCCAGGCTCTTTTCAGTGGCGTCCATTGACAGGGCAAGGGGCAATGGGTGCAAGTTGGAACATAGGAGGTTCCATAAAACATGAGAAAAAACTTTTTCGCAGTGAGGGTGACAGAGCACTGGAACAGACTGCCCAGGGAGGTTGTGGAGTCTCCTTCTCTGGAGACATTCAAAAACCGCCTGGACGCGTTCTTGTGCGCTCTGCTGTAGGTGATCCTGCTCTGGCAGGGGGGTTGGACTAGATGATCTCTGAGGTCCCTTCCAACCTCTAGCACTCTGTGATTCTGTGATTCTGTGATTCTGTGATCCTAAACCTCTTTATCAATGGTGTTCCACATCCTGGGCCATGCAGCATCCTCAAGATACTGCTCCCGCCCTGCTGAGAAGTACATTCACGGGGTTTGTTGCAAAAGCTTTGTACACCTGAAATCCAAGTTACTGCAACTCATTGTCCCCTTTCTTGCATTAACCAGTTCCTCCTTAGGTCCCTTTTCTAGTAGAATGGACATTCCCTTGTTTGAACAGGAAGTCATTCAAGATCCAATTCACACAAGAAGTCAAAGTTTCCAGCCGAAAAGGATTCTTCTGGCTTGCTTGAGATGAATTCAGTCATGCAATACCCCTGGTAGGATCAGACAGCTGATCTTCAGGAAATAGCTCTGACAGCACTAAAGGACTTGTTGTCTCCAGGACGGCACGAGCATTTTCTGTCAAGGGAGATTCAACAATCCAAACAAGAAGGCAAGGTTCATCAGAGGTTAACAGAATACCTTTAGGAAGGGATTACAAATGTTAGAAATCTGGGTTAGATCAGCGTTATTTATTCAGGACTAATGTGCCTGGGAAAAAAAGATGTGGAATCTGGAACACTCAATGTCTTAGTTTTGGAGAGAAGTCTAAGGAGGTGCAGTGCAGAAGCCCTTGGCCTGTTACGTGGAAATGACTGGAGCAGGGCATTAGCTAAAAAGCATCACTTTTAAGTACGGTGGGCCTGAAATGATTGTTCGACACCATGCCTGCAAGAAAACTTTATGTCAGTGCTGATAAAAAATACATTAATAGTACAAAGAACACAGGAGAAGTGAATCATGAAAACAGGCAAATTAAGAACTAAATTGGCCGATGTTACAGCATGTTGCACTTTGACTAAAAATCAACGATGGATAAGGAGAGGAATAGTTATTTTACCAAACAAGGGTATAACGAGCTCCAAGATATAGAAGCAGAAACTAAACAAACACAGGCTGGAACAAATGGGAGTAATTAAATATTGGAACAATTCCTTTTATCACCATCTGCTTTCAAACCTAGAGTGATCTCTGCTGAGAAGTCAAGATCTAGTGCAGTTAAAGTAGGAATACCTTCAGAGAAGTCCCTTGACTGTTGGGTCAAACAAGATGAACAAATAAGCCCTTTCAGTTTTAAGAATAGTCAACCTGCTAACTGTTCTGGGCATTTAATGAGCAACATAACCACTGTGAAATGGATTAAATGTTTTGGTTGGTTTTTTTTTTAAGACAATGTATAATTAACTTATGGACTGCGTTACCATGGGTTGCAAGAGGAACAAATATCTTGGATTCATGTTAAATGTTACACACCCATTTAAATAACCACTTAGAGGTATTAGAGCATTTGATTAGGTAGAGTTAATTTAGCTCTTTAGGATGTCTTTTGTTTCTTTTAAGCATTAATTATTTTCTTCTTGATGGACAGAGAATAGCTGGTTCCCATTGCTCTACTGGGAGATGATAATTGCTAATTTCTGTTTCACCATGACAGATGTTACTGTGATTTTCACAGTTCTGTTTAGAGGCTATTTCTTTGCCTCAGGTGGCTTGGTCTCCAGGGATGACGCCTCAAGCCAAAGCTACAAAGCAAACATTTCCAAAGGCATCATTTCCCTCAAGACAATTCTGTTCCTTTACACAGAATAAATGTTGACCTGATGCACGAAGATTTAGATTCAAGACAGAATCTAACCTGCAACTACTAAAGCTCTTCAGAAGTATTCAGATTCCAGGTTCAGTTAGATTATTGCAGGAAAAAAAAAAAAAACAAACAGCCAACAATTAAACAAGTTTGCATGTTTACCTTACCTCTGGGTCCTAATTCCTTCTTAGCTACTGAAGAACAACTTATATAGTGGTGATTACAGCTCTTGGAACAATCTACTTTAAACAGAAATCACCATATAATATTAATTATAGGCTTGTTCCTGCCACCTCGTAATCAAAGGCCTGGGAGAATCTATATTGTGAAGCGAGCATCTTATATTTAAAAGGTATTTCATTTCAATATTAACACGATTGTGTTTCAGGGAAGATCTTTTCTTTATATTTCCTAATAACAGCTTACGCAGTGTAATTTCAAAGCCATTCCCTCCTTTTCTCTGTTATTTGCCCTCAGTTATTTTCTGTCTAGCTTATTCATGGGCTGCACGCATAGGTATCACTGTACTATTAAAAAAAAAATTATTAAAAAATAAATAAAATAGACATTCAAAGGAGAAATTATTTACCTAAATAGGAAAATTCTCTTTTCAGGAAAGGTATGACTGAGGGGTGTTTTGGGGTTTTTTTTGTAGGTTTCAGAGGTTGTTCCACCCCAGAAAGTATTTTTGTTGAGAATTGCTTGAATTTTAATAAGATATTTCCAAATGAAGCTTTTCCTTTTGAACTGCCATTTCAAAGCATTCAACATGTTGCCCAGAGATGCTGTGGCTGCCCCCTCCCTGGAGGTGTTCTAGGCCAAGTTGAATAGAACCTTGAGTAGCCTGATCTTGTAGAGAGGTGTCCCTGCCCGTGACAGGGAGGTTGGATTAGATGATCTCTAAGGTCCCTTCCAACCTAGACCATTCTATGATTCTATGATTTTTGTTTTGCCACATTTCAGCAAACCCGAGGTTTATAAAAGAGAATTACCTGAAGGAGAGATGCTGTTTCCTAGAATAGAGAAAAGATTTTCTGAGATAGAAGGGAAAAAAGACATTTCCTTGGAGAGAACAGATCCTTTTCTAGTAGGACTGCAAGGTAATTTTTTTTTCAGTATTTCTTAATAGTCAGATATTCCAACAAGCTCAGTCGTAGCAGCAGTGAGGTTTTTCTTACACATGGTAGAGAACGGCTGAATTAGTGCTTCCTGGTGAAATTCTGCATGACAGGCACTGCCAGGTGTTCTTTTAGGGGCCCTATATATAATCACTTTGATGAGGGATCTATGCACTTACCTGCTTTAATTTCTCTCTTAGTGAATACCATCCAGGAAAGATCTTCTTCAACTTCCCTTGAGAGATCTGAAGTTCAATCTGGTGAAGTGTCATTCCAAGTGCGTCCCTTCTCATTTTTTTTTCCAGCTGAAACAGAAACTTCACAGGGAAGGATAGTGCCACCACCTCATCGTGGTTCTCTGTCACCCATAGAATTATGCAACTCCATCATCTTCATCGCAGTTATTTTTAATGTACTGTTATACAAGTAATGACTAAGTTACAGCTAGGGTATGAACTTTCAAGATATCAGCTGCATCCTGAGCCCTGCATCACAGGCAGGAAAAAAAAAAAAAAAAAAGAAAAAAGGTGAAGCAACTAAACTATCCATAAAAGAGGGATAAGGTACCTTGTGTGTGTGCAGTAAGATAAGTACACGTCAGTGTGCAAATACTGTAGAGGAGTGATATATTGGGGATTGATGCCCTCTCGACTTCTCTGTGAGCCCACACTCTGAGTCTGCACTAATGAAGAACTGGTTATTCCTGACTAAAAGAGAATATTCCTGAGTTCATAACAAATGAAATACTCCTGAATAGGAGATGACCAACAATAAAATCTGATAGCATTTTTTAGATCATCACAATGGGGAAAATTTAGTGATTCAAAGGATATAAACACTGATTTATGATACATTATTTATCTGCCTAACAGATTCTAAAGCCTTTTCCCTGGTTGTATTTCAGCAGGGAGAAGCAATCTTGCTGCTAGTATCAAAATCCTGCTGTGGCGAGAAGGTGCTTGATGCATGCGAAGATGTGATTATCCATAGGAAGGAGAGATCCTATAGCTGTGGTGGCGCTGGGATGATGTGCTGACTCAACAAAACATCCCCTGTGAATTTGACAGCTGCGTGGTTTGCAGTTTCAGAAATCCAAGCATCTTTCTGGGTATTAGTCTGGAGGCTGTGGACAAGAAAGAAACTGCAGAGCAGTGGATGAGGGATTAGCAAGCGTGCAGAGGTCACGGTATTAAACAATATGTAAACTTCACGATTTAGATCCTGCTCTAGTAAACAGAGTTAAGAGTTGAACAGAGTTATTTTCCGCAGTCTATGGCTGCCTTAGACTCAGTGTAGCAAATAATATTGGTATAATAATAATACTGGTAGCTGACAGCAAGATCTTGTGATCAAAAATCTGGTTTGTAAATACCTACATGTCAGAGGCTGGCTACAAAAAAGCTCCAAGGAACCTAAGAGCAGCAGGAGGGTTAAGGTTGTTATCACAGGCAGATGCAATCCAGGTCATTCATTCTACTCTAGTGAGCTTTGGGGAGAAGAAAATAGATCTCATGTTCTCTCTTTCTCTGCTCACCCCTCCCAGCTTTGTCTATTTACCTGAAAAAGTTTAAGGAGTTATGCTGCATCTTTTAGCTACAGGCTGCTGTGACTGCTGCTGAAAGACAGAATATGTGAACGCACTCCATGCACTTCAGGGCAAATTAGTGGTGGTTTAAGTAAAGCCAACTGGGAGCTTAAATTCCAGCTGTTTCTGCTGTGATGCTGCTCTTACTGTCACTGAGAGGGAGCCTGCAACACAGAGGGCTCCGGCATGTCATCGTGTCACTGCCGTTTAGCACAGGAACACGTGACATGAAGTGGCTTTACACTTTGTCACTGTTGAACGTTGCCAGATGTAGGGAGCTCTGACTTCCAATTCAAATCAAATATATCTGCATCCAAAAAGATAAACACACCCTACCCAAGCCAGTCACCCTCAGGTCCCTTCATAGTTAACATGAAAATAGGTCATTTCTTCGGGTCTTTACTTCTGGATAAGATCATAGAATCATAGAATCACAGAACAGTTCAGGTTGGAAAAGACCCTTGGGATCATCGAGTCCAACCATGAACCCTACGCTACAAGTTCACCCCTAAACCATCTCACCCAACACCACATCTAAGTGACACTTAAACACATCCAGGGATGGCGACCCAAACACCTCCCTGGGCAGTCTATTCCAGTGTGTGACAAAGAAGGTGAAGCACATCACTGATGTTTCAATACCTGCCCAGTGACTAGGAGGGGAATCCAGCTGGCTTTATCCTATCTGGGTTGCGGGCATCTCCGAGGAGTCCCTTCCCTCCCTCTCTGTCCGGCACACTGCTGGGTATCTTGGTGAGTCCATAGAAACATGGACCCACAGGGGGGCAAACGCAAGACCAGCTTAAAGTTTTTCCTCCTCCAACCAGTTTCTTGTAGCTTACATCCCTTCATTGACCAAGCTGGATTAAGTCTCCATGACGGGAAGTCAGGAATGTAGATTTATTCAGACTTGTTAAAACGGTGGCACACGTCCCAAGGAAGACAAATGGCCTTTTGTCAGATAATTTGCTAACACTGTTCCACCCTAACCTGTATCTGTCCTGTTATCGCATGACTAATATGGACATAACCCTGCACACTTTTATCTGACATGCGTACGTACACCAGCCTGATTTGTGTCTCGCTTCGTTGGGTGAAGAAGCCAATGGACTTGTGCCCGAGCAAAACTTGTTGAGCTGAGATCAAAATCTGGTGTGTGTTTTTAATTCGCCGCTCGTGCCTATTTGCAAGAAGTGGCTTTAGTTCCCAGGAACACTTGCGGAAAGGCTGTTTCTCATTCAGTTGTGTCTTTAAACATATGAAGAAGACTTCACAGAATAAAAGCATTTGTCATTCGCTATCAATGTTACAGTAATTTCTGTTAGTCACATGATTCTTTTGGTTGAAAGGATGGTAGGAATGGGATCAGGAAAAAAACTACCCTGTCAGTAATCCTATAGAATAAACAATGAATAGTGGCTGAATCTTATTATTTTATAGCATTTCTATGAATGTTATAGAATTCTATAGCATTATAGTGACTAACCTGAGGTAAATGATAGTCTGATGTAAATAACATTATTAATCTCCCTGTGGATAGGAAAACTGAGTAAATCGATGTCTCCGGGTGAGAAGTCCTGTATCCCAATTCAACAAAACTTCTGCTAAGTTTCAACAGAAAGCAAAGAGGTCTCTCCATTTCAATACTAACACAATGTTCAGATTTAATTCTCTCTGTGCCTGTGCTGCAGGTGTCTATGTGTGTTTTTCTCTTTTCTGCAAATATTAGGCAGTAATGTTGCCTTTACAAATTGTGAGAGCTTCAGGGACTAGAATGATTCTTTCTTGGGTACTGTAGTACCATTTAAAATAAAAGGTAGCTACTCCTGCCTCTTCTGCCAATGTCAGTGCAGAAGGTTTCCAAACAAACTTTGTGTTGAAATTTAGGCTTTTTATTCCTTCAGAATATTTGACTCGTACAAAATCCGCCTCCCTACCCCCTCCTTGGAAGTTGATTGCTTTTGCTTTCCAGCCCAGACTTGAAAACTTTTGCTTGTGAACTTTCGGTCAGAGACATCCACTTCTCTCCATACAAGCAGCACATATTACAGCTTCTTCACAGTGACATCCAACACACAAAAAAACCCCCAACATTCATCATTAAAATCTCAGTCAACGGATAAACAACCAGCCCCATCTACATCCTGGACATGATTTACAAAAGGAACTACCTTATTTTCCTCAAAGCAAAACAAATCAAGAGATCCTACAAATATTTGCCAGGGTTCATGTCTCACTGAGAGGTGTTTGGGTTGGTTGACATGACTTTGCTCTTTACCCACGCAAGAAGGACCTGTTTGTCCGTGCCAGTGCTGCGACACCACCCCACAGAGGACTCTGGGACGTCCATTCAGGCTGGTGTGACCCTACTGCCACAGTCCCTCTACATTTATTTTGTTGGAGCCAATAGCACAATTCTGTTCATTAAATAAAGATGTAACTAGTTCTACTAGAAAAAAACTTAACATTAAATTATATTGTATTGTAGTATTTTTACTTTCATTTCTAAATAGCTCCAAAACTCACTTATTGACCCAATAAGTTTTGGGGACAAAAGAAAGAATTAAAAAAACACCTCTAAAACTGAAATTAAGTGCTTAGATTGACCTGAATTTTCACCATTCTTTTATTTTATTTCTTGGAAAACTCTGAGAGAAAAACTGCTTTGTTATGATTCAGAACAAGGACTGATTACCAAACACTCGAACTCCCCCGAAAGCAGAAATCGGGAGCACAGGCCAGCTTGAATCACAGTGTTCCCACTCGCTGCCTGTGCAGCCAGTATTGCAGTGGAGGTTGTAGAAACTGCTCAGGAATTTGATGTAAAATCTCTCTCACCCCGTTACACAGGTTTCTCTTTCACGGTGATCTTAGCATTTTCAAAACATTTATGTCAAGGTCCTTCCCATTTCCATTCCTGGGTGCCGCCACAGCCTGTAATAGCCACATGCTCTAAGCATCTCATGTACGTAGTGTTTCTACTTTTTAAAAGTCACATTGCCAATATTTTAGTGGGGAAGGATAGGTGGTTTATAAGATTAAAAAAAAAATATATAGCCACAGATATTTTTTAATTCTTGATTGTATAATTCAATTTCTTAGCATTGCAACACCCTTTAACACTGAAAAAAAACCCATATTTGAAACCCCTTTTTATATCTACTTGTTCTACAATTGAAAGAAAAATGGTATCAAAGTTTGTCAGTTTAATATTCAGTATATTTTAAGATCTAATATGGCTCAGGTGAATTTTCCCTGGAGTATTAAGCTTGATGCTCACTCAGCACTACAAACTGAAAGCAACCTTTCTGGTGGTCATTAGACCTCATTCACCCACCTTTAAACAGATGTAAATCAAGACTAAGTAAAAAAAAAGTAAAAATAAAATCAGTGACATGATGATTTAAAGAACTAGTCCTGCTGAGTCTGCATTACTGCATAATTTGGCAGCAGTGACTGCTTTGCCACGGGATGAAGAAATTTGTTAAAAAGGCTGAGGCTGAGAAGAAATGCTTATTTTTGGCATAGCATAAATCAGACAATGAGTCCTTCCAAACCCCATTCACACTTTCCAGTTACTCTACACTACAAGGTGACACAAGAATTTTCACTGTTCATGATAAATCATTCCAGGAAGACAGTAAGAGGGATGGACTGAGGGGAGCAGGCGAGGAAAATGCCAATTAATAGCTGAATTACTGTAAAATAAGTACTTTTAGTGGATTGCCTTTGATGTAGTGAATAGATCCAGGTGCCGAGAAGTGGATTTAATTACAATACATGACCTAAGATAGATATGCAGAACAGATTTGCTCTATGTAGACTAACTTCTGTTGCTTCATTCTTGGTGCATTTTCATTTTAGCTTACTTTTTTAGCTCTCCCACATGCATGTAAGTGTATACATGTATGTATACACATATATATACACATACACATTATATAGATATTTTTTCTTTGATGTTGCTAGAAATTAAGTATTGCTTGGAGAATATCAGAGCAACAGGGACACAAATTTACCTGGACATGATTAGCCTAGCTGGTTTATTGTAAATTTATATATTTCTGGTCATAAGCTGTAACCAAGTATAAGTCCTAAGATTCCAATTTAATGGAGAGTAAGTTCTTTTCACTTGCTTTTAGATGTCTGCATTCCACCTAATCTTCCTGAGATCCTTTAATAGTCAAGAGATATGATTAATACAGCTCATTCTACCTGTTTGTTTTATGATAAAGTGAACTTTGCCCTAAACCTGACTGTTTTCCTCCACCAGTAAGTCAGATTATGGCTACTGATGGATATGCAGAACACAGATACATTCTCAGTACCTCTCATCTGGTTCCCATTTACCTGCAAGGGCTGAAGGCACACCATGACCAGTTGCCCCTCAGACCCCTTAGCGGATGACCAGCTCCCTGAGATATCAGAAGCAAGCGAGGATTAGATTTTTGGATGCCAGAGCCTGGGAGACCTATGTGGGAAATTAAACCGTGCTGACCTGAGGCTATGAAACAGCAGAACCAACAGGCAACTCAGTTGTCTCTGTGAGAGACAACATCTGGCAGATAGGTGAGGCAGAGGAGAGGGAGGGATGACAAAGTCATCAGCCTTATTGAGATCCAAGAAGACTGTGAGTCATAAACCCATTTAGGAAATATAACTGTTCCTGATGTGATCTACAGTAGCTTTTGATTTCCTGCAAGATGTAGTGGGAAGAGACTATCATTTCCAGCTAGCTGAAGAATCAAATGGGAGGAAAGTCATCTTACATCACCTATCTGATCAGCTGACATGTTCTGGACCCAGTGTGATGCAACCACTAAAACTCAGGGAAGTCATCAGTGAGAAGTACTTAGTCCAATTATGAATTATGCTCTTGAATATGATCTTGAAGAGCAGGATGTGAACTCCAGCTTATGGAAGAATGGGTGGAGGCAACAAGCCTGTAGGTATATTTGGTTATGATATTTTGCAAAAGGCACATGCCTCAAAGCTTCTGGCAGTGTTAATTCTGCTTTGATAAGTGCTTAGTGGTGTAGTACATAGGGTATGACCACATGCAACTTCAACTCTCACAACTTGCCTTTGTATGGGGAATTCCCCTGGTTTTGTGTTTTTAGAGGAAAACAAAGACTAAATTAGTCTCTGGGAGGATTACTGTCCTTTGACAAAATTTATGGAGCTCTCTGAATCAGAGGCCTTTCTGCATCTCACTGTGGAGTGAGTGGGAGTGAGTTACAGACGTGTGCTATGTAAGAAGTAGTTGAAGGAACTTAGGAGAAGAAGCAGCAACTTTTATCGGCACTAAACCCATAAATAAATACAATATGTTAGTCTGAGAAATCTGAATATGGAGCTGGTTATACACTTTAACCCCATCACACCTTTCAAAATCTGCTCTTTCGTCATCTGGTCCCTCATTTAAAGCCATCTACCTGGTTCATTCGGTCCACCACTGCGTATCTGTGACGACCCTGTGACCAACAAGACAGTTGAATTACATCAGGTCATCACAGTGTCTCACTGGAGTTTCTTGTCCAAGAAAAAGGATTACAGAGAGATTAAAATACATCACATACTATTTAAACAGAGGTTTTCATTTTTTTTGCATTGCATACAATATATGTATTAATACATATGCGTGTATAATGTACATACATATATTATGTAAACAAAAACGTGTATTGGTATATATAAGTATATGCATGAGCACATTACTGCATGACAGTCTGGTTATATATGTATGTATACATAGAAATATGTGTGAATATATACATGCATATTTTTATGTTTGATCACATACAGGTACAGCATATATGCACATATATCTTGAATTGTGGTCATAGGCCCTTGCAGCAGTGCCTGGTCAGGCAAACTCACGAACACGAATGTTGGAAAATTTTGACCTGCTAAAGGGCAAGGGAAACACAAACACACATGAGCAAACCCACATGGACAGATTTACACATTACAGCATGTGATGGTACCTAAACATTTACAGACACACACATGCATGCCTTTGTTTGTGTTTCTGAAGCAAAATATTAATGATATTTACATATTTGCTCTCACCACTTTTGTTTGCCAGAAAGCCTTCCTTGAAAGGCAAGATTGCTAATTTGTGTGGGATTTTTTTTTTCAGTGACAAAGCAGTAACAGAAGCTGTGAGATTTAAGCAAACGTAAAACAGTGTCATCTAATAGTCCATCCAACAGCTCTTGTCACACAGATAAACCTTTTATCTCTCTCTCCCAGATTCTAATCAAGGGTACAGTTTGCATGTTTCTTGTGTCACTGCAGCAACCAATTCAGCTGGGATTCCCTATGCCCTGGGAAATAAACTCATTTTGACCCAAATGAGCGTTTCAGAGTCTTGTTTTATCTTTTCACATTAACATGTTGGTTAGTTGTTAGTCAAGACAATAGGAGTGCATTTTCTCACCAAAGGGATGGGTTGCAAAGCAGACTGTTTATTTGAAGAGTTTTGTATGCACAAGAAAACCAAAACACTTTCCGGGAAATATGGTTGCAAGATAATTTTTTTTTATTATTGTGGTTAAAAGACCATTTGAAATACTCTGAAATTTGAGTCCTAAAGAGTAAAATCCCAACATTTTTATTACTTTAAAATTCAGTTTAAATATTCCAGAATCTTTTCTATTATCCAAATATAGAAGGACAGTTTAAAAGAAATTCTGAAGTTTCAATTTCTTTCATATTCGTACCATATTTGCTTTGTGTATCGAATTGTGAATTTCGGTTTAGCTGTGCAAAATCAGTCATCTTTCCTGGTTTTACACTCACAATCAATTGCTCACTTTGACGATAGAAACCAAGTGACAAATGTATCATAGTATCAAGTTAAAGCTTAACTCTGAAAATATAAAAATGAAATGTTTATGTCTTGGTTTTATTGTGAGTCTTATGATTCTTGATGACAGGTTCAATAGTCTTGGTTTCTGAAATCATTTATATGGGCATTCATTCAGTTGATTCTAATTTCTAGCTTGAATGTTGTCGGCAAGTGGTTTAAAAACGGAAGACCTTAAAAAAGGAAGACCATAAAAGGCTGTGTCTATATTGAATAAGGCCAGGGAACAAGGCTTGAGCCAGATATCTCTGCCCTGAGCCATTTCACTTGCTTGTTGGAGGTCAATAAACAAAGTTCCGCATTTATTTTTCTTAGCATTTCTGACTTTCTCTCAAGGATTCTAAACCTTGGCCATGCGTTATTGAACAACACAAGCACAAAGCTGTGGGAGAGAACGAGTGGTTGGACATCAGCTCTTTGGTGACATCCCCAGCACAGGCAGCGAGAGCTGATCTGGTTGCTCCTCACACGGGAGAAACAGGAACTTTTCAGCATGTGACTCTCATGAAGTGTTCTCACATTTACTTTCATATGGGATGATGATGCCTGGTAACACAGCTCCTGCCTCCAGCATAGGAAGGTTCAGGCAGCCCAGGTTGGATGTGTTATGCAGTAGTAGCTCGTTACCTTTCCTTACCATGAGAGGGGATTTCCCCTCTCTCTTTTCCAACTGATTGAAGAGGGTTTTTAGGAATTTTCTTTTCCTTAAGTATTGTTCTTATTAAAAATAGTTCACCACCTTAGGCCATAAAAGAAATTCTCTTCTGATCAGGCCTCCTGCCTCAAGCGACTAAATAAATAGCATCCGTTTGATGTAGCAAATGTGAAAGCTGAATGTTTACTTCTTCACTTTGAAAAAAAAAAATATATAATAGCAGCTACTTTTTTTTTTTTTTCCCAAGGTTCATGTTGTTGTAAAATAAACAGATGCTTTTTTTGGGGGGGAGGGAAATGTGTACATTATAAATATTTAAAATACTCCCAGTCACCCTGATTAACAAGCATAACAAAGAGTGATAACGAAACAGAAGACATCAGAAGTCACTGGCTTTGTTTTTGTTTTGTGTTTTCTATTGTAAAATGTCTGGCATTGCCAAAAAAATAAAACCTGCTTTGAAAACCAAACATCTGTTTTCAGAGCCTTTGAG
The DNA here is from genome assembly GCA_020746105.1 of Trogon surrucura. Lineage (NCBI taxonomy): Eukaryota > Metazoa > Chordata > Aves > Trogoniformes > Trogonidae > Trogon > Trogon surrucura. The sequence continues at coordinate 216,654,878 of CM036617.1, forward strand.
TCTGCAAGCGTGAAATGTAGGAAACATAAGAAAAGACCCTAGCAAAGAGTCCTGTCCCCCTCTGAACATGAAAAGCTATAAGAAAATCAAATCAAAATAAATATGGGAAACCATTTGATGAGCCAAGGTTCCTCTTTAAAGCACGTAGTTTTTGTGGAATATATGTGACCCTCAGATTCCAAACCTGAGCTCACTCGTAGCAGCTCACAAAGACCATCTCAAGGGACTCCCAGCATCTCGTTGTACACCTGCACAAAGTAGATACTGAAGTCTGCTTGGGTGTAATCATGTCCCTACGTCACTGACCTATCTAAGCATCATGTAGTGGGGGATTAAGTGGAGTGATTATCATTACTCACCTTACTTGCTCTCACACTCTGAGGAAGCAGAAATGAAAAGCCAGGGCTGAGCATCTCAGTGTAGACCTCATCCAGCCTATTATTTCTGACCTCATCCAGCATAACGAATCTATTAGAAATTCATATCTGGGCTCCAGATGGATCTGCAGGTGGTAGGATTGACATAGCTCCACTGATGATCATAGGCATGGGTTACCTGTTGAAAGACAGTCATGGTAATGCTACACATTTCATTTCTTTGGGCAGTGTTCATGAGTGTTGAGGTTACTCTGAGGGATCTTTGAAGACTGGATGCCAAACCCCACTGGAGACCACAGGCCTCCTCTGGCTTTGGATCAAGAGCCAATGCAGTTTCACACTCATGTGACCTGTTATTGGCATTCTTGTCACACATGCATCCACTCAGCCTTTTCGTAAGTTACTGTTTTAAAATATATTCAGACTTGAGTTGTCAGATTCCTTTCCTTGGAATTAATTTTTTGCTTGATTTTCCTCCCTTGAGTAGACCCAACTCATGCCTGCCTTTGATAATACACAGCTTTGCAGACCTTAAACACATGGACAATCCCATTTTATTCTACAGGACAAGTGTACAGGTAAGAAGAGTTGTGCATGTTTTCAGGACAGGCACATAATTCAGGTTTTTCTTGTAGCCCTATTATTTCGTTAAATCATTGCACCGTTTAACTGTACAATAAATATTTTACCAGCTTCTATATTTTACGTGGTAAGTCAGTTCAGTGGCATGGCCAGTTTTGGTTTTAATATTTAATTTATAATTATCTAGTTAGTATTATTGAGCAGTTTTACTGCTCTTGAAGATTCAGGCTTGACTGAACAAAAGTGGAATTTGGCATACTTCAAAGTCTGTGATATTACAAAGCCGAAGAATTAGCTTTTGCAAGAAAGAATGGCATTAAAGCCCGAAGTGGAAAAGTTTAATACACTCTGATCTGTACATTTCACACATTTAACAGGAAGACTCTATACATTTAGTGATCAAGTTCTTCCTAAGCTTGAAGACCACTACCTTTGTTTGCTGTTGTTCCTGCCCTTTCAGACCTCATTGGGCTGCTATATTTTTCTAATTCACTTGGTAAAAAAAAAAAAAAAATCAAAGAAGTTTAAATATCTAAAACTACATTAAGTAAACTCTCCTTAACTGAGTTGTCTCCACAAGCAATGGAGATACGTGCTTTCAAGGTCAACAGAGAAATGCTTTATCCACCTAAGACCCTAAACATAGGTGCTAACATCAAATTAACAGATAAGGTGTGTGCCGGAGAAAAATTGTTCATTTATTAGTAAAGGGTGAGCAAATCATGCTGCAGATGTAAATATTTCCCTTGTAGACCATTTGGTAAGTAAGGCTTCTGAGAAGGAACATTGAACCATGCTCTCTCCTGCTGCCTGTGTTCACCATTTAGCAATTGCACAACCACTGGTTATGAATGTTCTGCTCTTCCTTTCCACTGACAAGAAGACAGGAACACGCACAGGTCAAATTTATACTTTATAGAACAAGATTAGAATAATTAAAGGAAAAACAGAAGATTCTAGAGAGAAGGTCAGTGAGGATCTGGGGACAGAAAATCCTTAAGACTTATCCCGCTTCCTTATACAAACAGAAGAAATGTAAAGCTGGCACCTGCCTCCCAGAGAAGTCTGGAGGAAGCATGCTGTGGACTGCAGCTCACCGAGGAGCAAAGACGACACCTCTCCTGAACCACTTGGTTTTCAATGATGTTAAAATGCAGAGGTTCTGGAAAAGCTACTGCTTCACCCTTACAGAAACTAGTGAGACCCAGAGTTCAGATTCTTATTCTATGACAATTATGCATTTAGTCTAATGATGCTTTGCAACCGTAAAAATCAGTTTTGTCTTCATTAGTTGATGCCCAGTGTAGGCTACGAGTATATGCTGCATTGAAACGTTCTCTCTTGGGCTTACACTCCCTTACATTAATTGATAGAAAGTTTATGTTTTCTGTCTATATAAAAAAACCATAAGCTATATTTATAAAATGAAACCTGGCATATTTATACTTTGAAAATTACTATCTTCACAAAATCGAAATACACATATACATGTGTGAAACAGCATATTTATAATTTGCTAAACATGTAATTTCCTCATGCATGACTAATTGTATTCAGGTGGAAATCTACCTCTAGTAAGTAGTTTAGGGTTAGAAAACTGGGCTTCAAAGGAATTTGGTATGCCTTCTTCACCTTTGAGATTCAAACACTGGAGCCAGGTTTGAAAACCAAGGTATTTCAGGTGTCTGCATTTAAAAGACTTTGTTTATGTTAAGGCTTAGGTCACCTTAGCAGGTATGTTTTAATGAAAACATTACCTCCCTGTGACCTTTGGGATTTGAAGGTGAAAATGCAGTCACTGGAAAAAGGAATCCTAATTGTCATGGATGAAATCTTCAGTATTAAAGACATTGTTTCTCACCCTTGTGAGTGACTTAGTGCAACGATAAAGTTCACTTACTTTACAGAAGAGGTAACTTCTGGTGAATTGTCTTCCCTAGGAAACACGTTTTGAAAACATTAACAAAATTAAAGAATGGCTGCAAAGTATTTCAGGACAGACCCTTAAAATGGGCAGGTTAAATTTTTCATTATGTAACTAGACCTCGACCTGCTCTGCTGAAATATTAATAGAAGTTGTGCCAATATCTGCATTTTACAGGACATTACCTAGTTCTTGGTGATTTATTTTACTCCCTGTTGCTCAAGGAATAGTAGTATCCAGTCACTACAACAAAATAAGGTAAAAGCCACATAGCAATAACACACTTTCTGTAAGCATAGTAATTTATAAATTATGTCAGACATCTGGGACAGAGGTTCTTTATGTCAAATATTAAATCTATTTAGCAGTTTATTTGTAACATATTTGCAACTTCAAAAAGAAAGGAAGAAAGGAAAGAGCAGGGTTTTCCCGACATTTTTTGCATTAATGAAACTGACAGCCCTTGTGCATTTTCAATAAGTCAATTGAAGTAAATGACTTTTTACAACCCTTATTAACTTCAGTTGTCACTGGGATGTCATCAACAAGATATTCATTGCATTTCCAACTGGATCTTTTAAGTACAATAACATCAAAATTGCTGAAATCCAAAACTTTATTTTTTTCTTGCAGGGGACAGGGAGGGTGGAAAGCATCTGTCGGTTCCCTAAATTCAGGTCAACTCAAAGTGGGAGGAAAAAAAGGCTAATATTTCAGAATCGTCATTTTACACTAGTTTAAAAGCTTGAGTGATGAGCGAAATACATCATATTTCCACTCAAGTCTTGTGCCATCTGAACTGAAAGATGGGTTTCTGAGCCTTTCTCATGTTACTTATCTAAAGCAAAATCCAAACCGAAACAGGACTCAGCAACACGTACCTCCTGGTGTTTGGGGGAGCCCAGTTGTGGGAGGTGGCAAACAGAGACCGTGTTTCTCTCTGAAACAGGCTCTCACTGCCCAGGCATTTCCCATTTTGGAGCAGAGCCAGCCTTAGGCTGGAAGCGACACAGACCCATTAGTGCTGCTGAAAAACATACTGGTATACTGTGAATACGGGGGGTATGTCTGCGTCATCGAACCCATAGGTCCCCCCGGCAAAGCTCTAGGATAGCTCACTCCAAGGACTGCTCACTATTAACAGCATGGGTGAGATCACACCAGCTTTGGATATCTCCTTTCCAAAGTAATTCCAGAAGGTCTTCAACCTTCTAACATCACTGTATGTCCTTTTGCCCCAACACCATGGGCAATATCCTTGGGTGCCTACAACACCCTGCCCACCTCCTTGGTGGACTGTGTCCTGGCATTATTTTAAGCAGTGTAAATTAGAACTCTCCACAAATGCAAAAATAATTGTACCTCTGGGTTACCAAGCTTCCTGATGGGACTCAAAGCTGATGTGGGCCAAGTGCAGTGCAGCACAGATGTTCATAGTCCATCTGGGAGAAGAACACTCTGAGAGGTGTGGATGAAGGCTTCACTGTAACCTTCATCCTAGGACAGGGATGGCTCTGTGGAGTGGGAGACCTCCACGTTGTAAATGCTGCCAGTGACAAAGTCAATGCTTGTGCCTCTCCTATACTAGCCCCATGTTGCTGTTCCAGTGTGCCAGGTTGCTTTTCTCTGAGGATATGATCCTGGGGAGATACACACCATTTTGGTACATGGATGTTTTTCAAGTAAAGGATTAAGCAGTTTGCCACAACTCACAGTTATGAAGACCGGCTGAGTTTGATCATTCTTTGGTGTGTATTCCATCTCCCCTGGTGCCTTCAACAACCCTCTTGGCATTTTTCATCCTGCCACACACTAAGTCACTGGTTCCAGTTATTTTGTGGGAATTACTAAATCCCTTTTCAACACCAAATAGAGTGTAAATAACAGAGCTCTACAGAGTGCTTCGCTGGTGCAAACCAGCCATTGGTATCTCCTCAACAGATTATAGATGTGAAGTTCCTGCTACAAGATTTCTGGCACATGTGTGTGGATTTAATTTGAAGCAGAAATATTTTCCACTCCTCCTTTCCTCCCTATTTCAAACAGACCTCTCTATAATTCCACCAAAAGAGAGGAATGGGAGAAAGTCTTTCTGCAGGGTTAGTTTGAAGGAAAGACTGGGACGGGTAGAGGGATGGAGTCAGGCAATGAGGCCTGGTCCGAATGGGTTGCAGACAGTAAAGGGACAAGTCCAGGCTAGAAAAGCAAAGAGTCACACAGCACAGAGGCTGCAACAGGTTGGGCTGCAAATAATTGTGCACTTGCAGCTACAACTTTGTCCCACTCCCATGTTTCCATGCATGTGAAGGTCATTTTGCCTGCCTGCAGACCCTCTAGGCAGTTCCTGTTCTGCTTCCCTTGAGAGCAGCCTTTTGGGTAAGAATGTCTTTCTGCTTCAGTTTCTTGATCTGGAAAATGAACTGCTTCTGAGTCGTGAATGAGTGACTGCTTCTGCCAGCAGAATGTTGACAGCAGGAACAGGTAAGGTTCTTGTATGGTTTGAGACAGGCAAAGCAAGAATCAGACTACACCTAGAAGGTGAGCAGAAAGGAGGTGAAAAGGTACAAGAACAGCTCAACCAAGGTTAAGATGTGACCGCAACACTTTTATCTTGTAAGTAGCTTCCATCTACAGCTTCCTCAGGCATTGCTGGCAGCAGGGAGCTTAGCAGAGCTCCAACTTTCTTCCTCTAAACTTTTCAATTTGGACTTTTCTCTGCACTCTCCTGTATGCACTACCCAAACAAGTCAGATGGAATTAGCTCAGAGGTATCCCCACACAGTGTAGTCACACCTTGTCCTGCCCTAAGTTACAGGAATGGAAAACATCTACAGCTTCTTCCTGGAATGAGAAAAATAGCCTTTCTCAGTTCATTAAGGTCAGGACACTGCTGGAAGCATGAAGAGGCAGGAAGTTTTAACTTTGAAACTTCTTTATACACGGGAAAAGAGTCCTTTGTGTTTGGCTGGAGAACAACCAAAGTCTTTGCTTTAATAGCATTCTAATAATGTGTAATGTTATATACATTTGGTTAGTAAAATGCACCACAAATTGCTTTCCTGTAGCACTGGAGACAAACATTATAAGGAAGGAAGGTCGGTGTTTGGCCAAATATGCAATTAGCTGCCACTCTGAAGCTGGGTTGGAGATCAGTGTATCATCTTTTCAGGATTAAAGAGGTGGCCGTTATTAAACAGAAAAAGACCTAAAGGTTTAAGAATATTTGTGGTGAAACTGTTCACACATGACGCGAATTAGCATGCTGCCCAGATACAGAGAAGCAGGGAAGTGAAAAAAACAAAGAATTTGAGCTTGTCTTAAATCTGGCAAGATTCTAAAAGGAAAATTGCATGACCACGCAAAATCATATGGTGGTAGCCCAGGCAGAACTACCTCTTTCAAGTAATTTCCATGACAGTGAATTTGTAAGTGCACCCATTCTCTTGGTCGCTTTTCAAAGTCAATTGAAATACTCCTGGAGGCTTCGGTGGCATCTGACTTTGGTTTTCATTTGAATCCACCAGCAATTTTGCCATCAACCTTGGTGTAAACAAGATCAGGATCTAAATCACTGAGGCAGGTTTTCAGCCAATATAAATTACTTTCATTGCAAGATAGGGCTGTAGCAATTCCGCTTTCAAGCTGCCTCAATTTGCACCATGGAGTTATGACAATTCTGCCTTAGAGGCAGGATAAATTGCCCCATAGAGCAATGGCATTTTTTATCTGTATAAGATCTGCCCCTTGTTTTAGAAGCTCAGGTGGAGCTTGCAGTCACATGCATTAAACATTTCTATTGAAGACAGCAGGGCTTTTGTCACTTGCGTCAGCAAGGATAAAATTCAGCTCTTGATCGAATAATGGGAGAAAAACACCTATATGAAACTACCTGTTTCAAAAGAGAAAAGTATATCAAGCCTATAGCAGCAGCTCTGAAAAATAACTTGCTCTTTATATACTCCTGGTGTGGTTACAGATAGCAAGAGGGCAAGATTTAAAGTTTTTATAAACATTAAATTCTTACATCTGGCCTGTCTGTTTTAGTACCTCTATGCAAAAGCTGATAAAGTAATATTATTAATTAAAAAAAACCTTCCAAGAAATAGGTTTTGAAAAAAAAAAAAAGAGAAACCCAAACACTCTTCTGCCCAAGAAGACTTATGCTTACATGAGCTGAAAGTTAATGTCAGACAAATTTCACTGAGGAGGAGATTTACAAACATGATGTAACTTTGACAAGCTGGGCTTTGTATCTTGGCAAAGGAAAGTTTAAAAAAATACCCATGTACACAGACGCACACACACAAATACGCGTATATATATCATATGTTGGGTTTAAAGGTTTATTGCTCTGGAAAACTTATTGAAGATTGTATGTCTCATCTTGTCTCTTGTTTAAAAATAGAGCACTTATATGTGTTTTTTATTAGCTTGTTTTAGGATTACTTTAATCCTGCCCAAAATTTTTTACCACTTCCCCGTCGTGCAATTTGCAATGGTAATCTGTCTATGAAGGGTGATGTTAGAATAACTGTAAATAACTTTCCAACAGAACATAAACAATGAAAACAAAACCTGCAGCTTAGGGAAGCTTTGGTGTGCTGAAAACCAGGCTCAGTTAGGCAAACCCTGCAATGGATAACATTCCATATCATATCACTGAACCATGAGAAGCTGCAAAGTGTGGGATAAACTCAAAGAAACTTCTCTTTGCTGGGAAAATCCTGCTCTTATTTCATTTTCATGTGGTCTCACAGGTATAACTGAGCATGATTTGGATCCTTTTGTGGTTTTCTATGTAGATATAGTCGTTTACCTTAAAGATGAAAATAGCTTACATTATTTTTTATTTTATTTAGTGAAGATTTTGCAGACCTATTCTGAAATTATTATAATATTTCATAAGTCTAGTGAAGTCACCTGAGTCTGTGTGTAGATTCAGCAATGGATACAGATATGGATGCAGATACTCATGTTTGTCCAAGTCTTCTCCTGTCCAGGTCAGAGATAGATAGGGGTGTATTACACCCCTCTATTTAAACCATGTACGTAGAGTTCCTTTACATGGAAACGAGACAAAGAGATCTGTGTCTGCTTGGGACTCATATGTCAGTAGAGTATCATGCCACAGGTAGGGCATCCTCAGGCCTTTTAGATTAGATCCAGCTTGGATGTCTTGCAGAAACACACTACCACATAAAAATACAATTAAAATCAGTGCATTTAATAACTAAATCAGTGAGTAATCTCACCTATTTGAAATGAAAAGCCCGATAATCAGAAGTGAGTTTAACTCTAAATTGTTCTAATTCTGGAGCCACTATCTTATTTTGTTTGGAAGTTTCTGTGGGGATTAAATGTGGGAGTGAGGATACCTCTAAAACCAACTCTGTTTCCGTTGCAGCCTAGACTCTAGGAGAAGACTGGCTGGTGAAACTAAGGTCTCACAGGAAAGGCAGTGGAAAGATGAGACTTGAGACAAAGGTTTTTTAAAGGGAATAGGATATTCTGATTTGATATGGATCTTTCAGACCACTGATCTATATTAGAATAAAGACATAACTCGACCTCTCTCCTCCCCTACTTTCTTCACATATCCCTTCTTCATCTACACTTTATAAATCAGTTGCTACTATTTTACTACAGACTTGAATCTCCACGAATACCACACACTCAGTGCATGACTGAAATTATTTGGCCTTCCAAGTGCTGCCAAACAGCCACCACAAGATTATCCATCATAGTTAAAAATATACTTAGCCAGGGATGAAGAAGGGAAAAAAGAAAGAAAAAAAGTGGGTTCATTAATCTGTTCTAATAATAAATCCTTATCACTTATGCATTTCAGTTACTCCTTCAGCCTTCACATTCTATATTTAAATGCATCTGCTTCCCACGTGCTTTACCAATTAGCCGGTGATATTAACTGTTCAGCATTATCTATTAACACGTGGCCCTGCCAAACAGCATGAGAGACAATCTTGACCAGGAGAGATAGTCATTCATGAGGCACACATTTCTCTCTATAACTCAGAAGTAGGAAGATAGCAAAGTGGCACAGCAATTGACCTAGGTTGTACATCAAGGCTAAATAGACACAGAGTAAATTACAGACAAGCGAGACAAGCTACTAACTGTTCCTTTAGCAGCCCATAATGGTGGTAATTCTATTACAATGATTGCTAGTTATGCAATGCAGTTGCAATGTAAATTTTTCTTTTTTTTTTCTTTCCTGTCTCTGCCTCTCTGTTTTTCTGCATTGTAAAATTTGTAGGCCAGTGGTGGAGTAGATACACATAAGGGGCCATTGTGATTGTCTTGCAAGAGACAATTGCAAATCACGGAAGGATGGATCTTCCTTGAAGCTATTCCTGTTTTAACTAGACAACAACATCAAAACAGTTCATCTGGTCTATCATGCCATAGGAAAAGATATTATAATAACGTAATGTTTTTTTAATCTCTTGTAACATAATAATGTAAAGGTTTTTCAAACTGAGCTGGACAGTGAATTAGTGCTCGAATAACAGCTATGCTTAGACATCTGAATTAAACACTAGATCTCTATTAATTATAATGGGAGCTTTGACACTGTGAGGTGTAACCCACCCTTTTCATTGCCTAATCATCTATTCCCTACAAAAACACCTTGGGTTGTTCTACCAATCTTTTAATTTTTTTTTTCCCAGAAAAGTGGGTGTCTCCCCTGGATTTTTGTATCATTTCTACTGGTCTTGTGAAGATGTTTCAGATGCTCTGTATCATTTCAGTTGGAAAGCAACTAAATTGAATCCCTACAATTACAATGGGAGAGGACTACTCATCTTATTTCCAAGTTAAAACTAAGCTGAGCTATGGAGAAACAAGTTGTGGCATTGGACAAAAGTATGGAACAAGAGAGAGCAAAGAAATTAAATTTCTTGCCAGTCCATCACTTATTCCCCACATGTTAATAATTAGGTTGATTCACCGTCTACATTGGTTTACTCACCTAACCACTCTGACTTCATCTGGACAACGGTGATAAAATGGATGTGGAATTTAATTTTTGTCATACTCTTGTGAATGAGCGTTTGCTGTCTCTGCTCGAAGAGCATGGGAGAGGTGCATTTTGGGTCAGGCTCTGGATTAGGACTTTGCAGATCAGTTACATTCCTGCTCTGCTGCCAGTTTCCTGAATGACCTTGGGAAGCCACTAAGGGCAGGATTAATTTTCCTTATTTTATAGCCATCCATAGGAAGTTGTCTCAGTCACACAGGTCACACTATGAGAAGAGAGAAGAATCCATCTCTGGAAGTGCCTCTCTCTCTTGGATCTCTAGAAGTCTGACTTAACATAGGTGAGATCAAATGACTATTTAGACAAAATAAATAAAGGGATAATATGCCCTTTCACCTTTGTTTGTCTTTTATTTGTTTGTTTTTCTTGTGATGCATTGGGAGATATAGACCTAGATGACATGTTCAAAGTCAGAAGGGCTTTCCCATCGTAACAACATGGCCATTTCTCTGCAGTTTGGCTTTTTTTCTCAGGTTTCTCAGGGCATAGCCGACAAGTGAGAAAATGCTGAGCTACAGCTATAAACAGGGAAGTAACTGCTATCAAACAGGACATTTACACCGAAAGGTGCAATTCTGTGAGAGTTTTAACCTTTTTAAAGGAAAATGCCACTGAGATATCCATAAAGATCTCTCTTCTAGTAAAGATCAGTGTTAATATGACGCTGGCTCTCTTCAAATCGTAACACATTATGCTGGACAGTTACAATGCATACACAACCCATGTTTTCGTTTAATTAGGTTTTAGATCCCAAGAAGGTCAAACCCCATAACAAGGAAAAAATGACAAAAATATTATTCAAACTATTAAATGGAAATAAATCTTGGTTCAATTCCATGGTGACTTTAAAACTGGAAACAAATTTCTATTATTTTGTAAGTTTTCATAGAATAATTATTGACAGACCATAAAGCTACGTGAAGTTGCTTGGAGGTTTTTGACAAATGAGAACCAGGTTCATTCTACTTGTTTGAATTACTGACACGTGGAAAACTGATGAAGAAATAGAAATATTCAACTTCCAAGAAGAATAGCTGATACCTTCTAATGACATCAAAGAGCTTGTTTACAAAGAGATGGATCAAGGTTGCCTACACACAGGTCCCTGGGCTGTTTGAGTACCCTGGAGAAATTAAAAGATCTCCGAGACATGATGCAGGATTTGTGGGAGACCTGTACTACCCCTGCAGTTGCAACGGCTGCTGATAGTGCAATATCTCAAATCTATGCCCGAAACGCCCGTGTTTAGACAAATGAATCCTACTCAGTATGTCAAAACCAAAAGCCAGCAATTATTTGGAATTAAGACCTACTCTACACATGCAGCTTGCGTGAGCGTTGTGCAATGGGTGAAGGCAAAGGATTGCATTTAGTCATGTGGCATTAGACAAGGGTATTTATACTACCTATCTTTATATACTTATGCTAGAAAGATTAACATTGTGAACCGTCTGTATAGACAAGAGAAAAAGCAGGGCATGATTCAAGGGACAAGTCCATCACGTGTTTTAAATGATGCTCTGACAAATCCTTTCTTTCCTTGTGAGCAACAAATGGGCACAAGCAGACTCTTTGCATCAAATAAGCTCTGAGCAAGATGCCTAGGATCAGACTGCAAATACTGGCTCTTCTCTGGTCTGAAATACTGACTCTTTACAACACCAAATTCTTCATAGACTCTTACAGTCCCACACAAGAAAGAAGGCCCTTGATGTTTTGAAATCTTAATCCTAAATTTGACACTGCTCCTCCTGTACTGTGGGAAACTCACATAAGCACCTCTTGCTGATTTGTAAGAAGAGATGACTGTGCGTATCTACCTTCCCTGTCAAATTCTGGGAAGGCTTAGGGATATGGTAAGTTAAAAGTCCTTTGAAGTATAACCAAAAAATGTCATAAAAGGGCTAAGACATATTGTTAATCAAAGTGGCCATGGAACATGTCGTAAGAAGAGCTACTAAGACTTAAGCCTTACCAACACACTTTATAGAGCACATTATTTGAATTGTGCAGCCCTGAGTGAAGCAAGTCCCTGCTCATGGTCACTAATATATGTACACAGAAATGGCTTCAGGAAGCTCATATGTGCAGAAACATCAGCCCAGCGTGTCCTGCAAAAGCAAAATCACACCACATTAGAGGCAAATCAAGGCACATCTGTCCAGTTGATGTGGCAGACATTTGACTTACACCTTTGAATGCAGGCAAGGATGGTTGCAGCTCCAAAACATCAATAGGAGCCTTCAGGATCTAAACCCTTCTTGAAAACATTTGCAATCAGGAGAAAAAAAAAAAAAAAAAGGAGACTAGCTGGGATCATGAAGGATGGATCCAACATGAGACGTGGCTTTACTCAATTACCAGACATTCTGGGTGTTAGAGGTATAGCCCAGGTAGAAATACAGCTATGTCTTCTGGGGGAAAAACATGCATAGACTGACTCAGATGAGGTTTATGACAGAGACCAGTACAGAAAAAAACACCATTGTTTGGTGCTGTCACAGATTACAGAAGATATAAAAGTGAAAGTGTTTGAAACTAAGTGAGAAATTCATGGCAAAAATAAGATCAGAATCATAGTTCTCCAAAAGAGAGAACAGTGTGTACATCTTTTAATACACATATTATCAAGTTTTGAAATGTGTTTTCTTTATGTTTTAGATAATCTGGACTCTGTTTTAGATAATTTGATTTCCTACAATCTCTAGGAAAGGACTCGATTCTGAAACCCATTCCTAGTCTGAAGCACATGGAAATGGAAGGATCACGTGTATTAGCCACACAGTAGGTGCCTACTGCCCATTTTGCTGGTCAGCAGCTCCAGATCATACCGAGGGATGAAGGCAGGAGCTGGTTGACTACACCTGTGATGAAGTATCTGGGACTGAAGACTTGTGGGAACCCATGCTTCTGTGTTGGAGATGAGAATGAGTAATCCAGTGAAACCTAGGCCAGCTGGGACATGCCAGGACCTGTCACATGTTATGTGACCTGATAAACCGAAATGACCCCACCACTCCAGCTAAAGCACGGAACGTCATGTGCTGGATGAGAAGGTGAAAGGTGTCCAGTAAGCTCCAAATCTATCCTACTGTGTCATGAACAGTGCCCTCCTCTTCTCTGTTGTTCACGGAGGGAGTTTTGAAGGCAAATTTGAGCACCGTGCAGGATGGAGTCCATCCACGTGTGTAATCATCTATTTCCGCTTTGTTGTGAAATTCTGCCTAAATTAAAAGCTATTAAATCTTAACCCTTTCTTTAACACATTTTGTTTGTAAACCTTTGTCAATCTTTTATTCCTAAAAATGTTTCTTTAACACTGCTCTTTGCAAAAGTGTCAGTTATTACTCCTGGGGATAACACCAGTGTATAATCCCTTTGTGATCCTTCTTATGGGGACTGTGGGAATGATAATTAAGTCACTCTCCAGCAAGCACACCTGTGAAGCAGGTAAACATTTATTAGCTCATTTAAAAAAATTAATTAAAAAAATGTTTGTTGTGTTCCGTGCACCTTTTCTTTTCCTTGAAGGCACAAAGAGATGAAGCAACCACGACCCATATTATGAAATTAGAATGCAATTATTGCTTTAAGTAAAACAAAGCCCAGCCTCATACAAAAGGTGTGGAAACTCAAATTGCTAAATGATCCGATCGTAGTCACACTTGGTAATCAGATCCAGTGTTTTTTTGGCAGGGCCCTACTATGAATTATGATGGGAAAATTAAAAGACATGTCTTGTCCCATGCTGTTGCCATGTAAATGTATGCTTCATGTGGAGATGTAAACACTGGAAAGATCTTGAGTTACACTGCCTGTGAGTAATTGCCATCTCTGTAAGCAGGCTGTTTGGAGTTGTAAGAAATAGGAAAATTACACCTTTTGTTCAAGATTTGACAATGTGGAAGAGCCCTGCCAGACCTGTCTTGTTTAATCATGTTAGCTCAGCAGCAAAACGAACAGTTTCTTTTAAAGGGAGCTCAGTTAGTGTAGGAGGAGGGTGTAATTCAGTTCGTGCTCCCTCCTAAGCTGTTTGCACTGTTATGCTGTTAGCATGAAGAGCCTTGAAGGGATTCCAGGCTGCATCATTCTGAAGAGGAAGCAGTCTTCAAGTTTTGTGTTTCTGAGACACCCACTTGTGTTTTTTCATTAAGTCAGAATATTAGCTCTGTTGCCGTTATCTTTTGTGCCAGAGGTTGTACACAGTTGCATGAAAGATCACCCATGGACAAAGGAAATGCATGGAGGTATTGTCATCTCTGTACAGAAGACTGGTGGCAGGGACCCAAGGCAAACCCAAACAGGCTACAGGGGGATGGCTCAGCAGATATTTATCCCTAAACTTGTCAGGTTGCAGGCAGGTCAAATCTGCCACCTCCAGCCCTCCACATATCCATCCCCAGGTGCCCCAAGAAACACCTCTGTGTCAGCACATCCAGGGGAAGGGTTTGAGTCTAATGTATGCAATGAAAATGAAAAAGCGATCCAGTCTGGATGTGACAACAAGCACCGGGCAATTAAAATGTAATATATATATATATATTTATGCATATATAAATTTTAAAAGAAGCCCTGTCTTCTCTAGGATAGCTGCAGACAATTTCGTTCATTTATCTCCACTTGCATAGCCTTGTATTCAGACTAACAAAGATACTGGTCAAAATTATGATTTTCAGGAATAATTGTGTATGAGAGAGAAGGTACAGTACTTGAAGCTCATTCAAATTTTTCTCCCTCATCCCACCACTTTATTACAGTCCTAGGCAAAAACAATAATCAGAGGGGATGGAGGACAGGATTCAGGTATGCTTGGAATTGTTCACTGCTCCTACTTCCTAAAAAAATGGGGAAAGAGAAAGAAAAAGGAAAACTACAAAACTTGCTACCTCTTCTACAACTCTAAATTAAGAGACAGCCCCTCAGATCTGAAAGATCTTAAAGATTTTTTGAATAGCTAAAGAAGGTTGCCTGGCTTGCCACATAGCCCAGACCATAACACATTAAGTCCAGTTTGAAGACACACATGGCCTTCAGGAGAAGAATATTCAGACTTTATTTTTGAGTGTCCACCAATAGAGAAAAAAAGTTTTTTGAAAACACCAGTTTGCTGTTCTGATGGTTTACGGGGATCATGGTTAAACCTAATCTTCCATCTGAATTTTTCTGTGTCCTACTTTTTTTTATTGGGTGTTTTGTAGACTGCTGGCCCAAGAAAACTATCATCAGATGTATCTTTGTCATGTAGGTGTATACAAGCTGAAATTAAATCACTAGTCAACCTTCTCTTTGATAGAAATGCAGATTGAGTTCATTGCGTCTTTCATGCCAATGCAAGTCCGTATTTCAATATTTCATCATTCCCCTGACTGACCAAGGTGTGAACAAAGGGCTCATGCCTGAAGGGAAAAATCATACCTATAAAAGATACACACCCAAAGATTAAAAAATCTCTTAGCCCGTGATGCACCCTGGACACTCAGAAGCAATGTAGGAGTCACGGTTCCTTTCCCCTCACTATGGTTCCTATAAGCATTCCCGATTATACTTTATTTTCCGTGTTCTGTTGTGGAAGTTGTTCACCTTCTTCCCATCAAAGTAACACCCAACCTTCAGATTTAAATGAATTAATCTTTCCTTTTCCACAGTGGTTAATTGATTTTCACTACACTCCATTGACCCATTCCTGCAGGCCAGGACAAATTGTGTGATGTCCTGGCTGCTTGTGGCTGTGCCATCTGTGGGCAACATTCTCAGAGCTCCAAGAGGTAAAAGACATCTGAGGCAATGGTTTCTTCAATTCTCCCACTTACAGTTCCTCCATACCTTTCTCCATGTGCTGATGATTTGGGGTGTCATTTGTTGCTTCTTGAACATTATGTCTGTAATTTTTTATTTCAAAATTGAAATAAAGCACTTTGAGCAGAAATACTCCAAGTCTTTGAGTCCTGGCCCAAGCCTGTGTTGTGTCATGTTCTGCTTCCTAGAACATGGCTGATCTGTCATACGTTGTTAAGAAAGCACAAATTCTAACAATTTGTCTTTAAAACTAATGAGGAGTAAGGGAGAACTCTACCAGCCCCCATCTGAATAATCCCGTCAGGTTTGCCTGTGGATTTTCACAAGTTATCAGTCTTGTTGTATCCACTTTTAGAATTAAATCAGAACAAAATCATCGTGAAACGAAGGCTGCTTTACCTGGTGGGAGAGGCCCACCCAGAACTAACAAGATGCAGAGCCCTGAGTGAGTTATAAGCTACCCACGCAGGAAAATCCAATATACACATGGTGCTCTAGCTGAGTGTTCTCCGTTCATGCTATATCCACCATATATGGCTGACAGAGTCTTTCTCATGGGAGTTTCTTTCAGCAAATTGAAAACATGGGGCACATCCACCTAATCTCTGACCCACCCAACCACAGGGGTGTGAAGGAGAACATTTCAGAATCAAAGTAGCGGTGTGTATATGACCAAGGCTCCGGCCTGCTAGTAGCTGTGATGGTCACTTAGGTACCCGTTCTTTACTGAAGTCTCTGAGGTACCTTTACAACCATTTTACACTGAGATAATTTATCTGCCTTGATTAGAGTTCTGCCATATTTTGCAAACATAGAACTTCAGCTTACTGTTTTGATTTACAGATTTTTTTAACAATCTGCTTTCATAACTATTACAACGCATGTGACTTTCCCATGAGACTATTATTTACAACTTAAAATGTGGATTTTAAAAATCCAAAGATTCCCATATAATTTTGTGGGAAACTTCTTAATTTTTTTGCCTAATACCTGTTAGGCTTAATGTCTAACCTTCTGTGTTGTTTTTTTCCCCTTATACATCTGTTCATATATGGTATAGGTGGATCTTTTTATGAAACCTGTTATTAACACTGTCCAGCACTTCCTGTGTAAGACACCACTTGTAATTATCTGTAATTTTCAGATTTCAACTGAGAAGGCCAGAAGGACTTACTAAGGCATTACTAAGCGGTTACAAGCTTTAAGTTGGTGAAGATTGTTTATTTTAATGCAGTCCACTCAAATGAACAAGAGCTATTTTTACGTCTCAGTCTGAGATGAACAGAAGTGGCAGGGATGTAGATGGTTTCAAGCTGCCATTGTGGGGATCAGAGAGAGCAAGGATCAAGAACCTATGTGTGTCATCACCTTGTAGACTCTACCAATGGATGAATCTCTAATGCTCAGATACTTGGGTAGCCTGGAGATACCCGTGTACCAAAAACTAAAAAGAGATGTCTCGATCTGTGAACTGAATCCTACCCTCTCAGAAGTAGGTGAAAAGAATCCTACCACAGGTCTCCAATCCACAAAAATGTTGAAAAATCAGCAGATTCTGAGGGGGGGGGGGAAAAATGCTGGAATATTTCCAATAACATTTAGCAAGGAGAACCATGGAAAAGCCCAGGAGGAAACCAATCTTTCTGTCATCAGCAGGTAATAAATAATGGTGGGGAGGACCACCCACTGAACAGTGAAGATAAAACATGATTTTGAGTAGCTGCTCAGGGAGTGAGAACCATCCAATCTGCAATCTGAATGAGGGAAAAAGACTTTTTGATTGTAATACATGTACAAGCAAGCATGCAAAAACCAAGAGGAGTTTTATGTGGATACATGTAGGTGACCAAAACTCCACTGGTACCACTCCTGGATAACCAGAACTGGTGCACACAGTACGATGATTTTGCTGTGGACAACAGCATGTGGATGTAAGTATACAGCTTCAGAGCCAGGTCTGGCTTCTTTCTGGCTGGCTCCTATAGCAGAATCACAAATAAGATCAGAATTTTTAAGTCCTGAAGCCTGGACTACCCCTACCTGCAATGTAACTGTTGGAGGATTTAAAAAAGACACGGGATTAACCTAATGTGAAAAGCTGAGAGAGGGTTGTGGCTTTATGACAGGCACAGTGTACAACATCTAACCCATCTCCTGTTGATTTTAAGGAGAAAATTTCCAGTGACTTCAATAATTTTTGAACTTTTAAATAATTGAAGAATAAATGAAATCTGTGTTAAATTGTAGCTTTGCTGACTAAGAGATGCTATTTCACTGATAACAATCCAAAGCACACTGATTTCTGTGAGACAATATAAAGGAACATAAATGCCTATCTATGTTACATAGTTTTCATTATTATAGGTTTCCTCAAAGAAAAAATAATGTTTCCCCCTGTAAATTAAGTACATTTAGCTTGAATGAGTAGTGGATACAAAGTAAGATTGATACTGTCGAGTTTTTATAAGTGTAAGGATAATGAATCTGATTATTTAATGCTTATTCAATAGCTCTATCATACATCTTCTGCTACAAAAATCAACCGAGGAAAAGCAGTTTAGATGCCACTCTGTTAAAATCATTCATTCATATTCCTTAATGGTTTAATAGAGCAGCTTCAGTAATTTTGGAAAAATCTGAACATAGGCCAAGGGAAAAGTGAGAGACATCAGGGCCATTCCTTATCATTGTATATACATTGGCAGTCAAATGTATCACAGCTATAAGATCAATAGGTGCACTAACTAAATTCCACATGGGATTCAGCTATATTGTTCTTAGTGCAACTGTAAAAGCTTTGACCAAGATATGGGTGTCCTTTTGCCTGAGGCAGAGCAGAACAATGGAACAGATGATCTCTTTGTCAGAAAGCTTCTAACTTAATGAGAAAAGTTCACAAAAAGTGGAAGAAAATAGTGTGATGTCCAGTGGGAAAAGCAAGATGCAGAGAAAATAAAAAGTAAAAAATGGACCCAGAGCCTATCTACCAGTGCCCATGGTCTGGCTCCCCAGAAACCGTAGTTTGCTGAGATAGTGTTCATTACACACCATGGTTACTTTGGGATATAGTCTGCACACTTCTGTGTTCATATGGCTGGACTTCAATGGCTCTTTCTAAATCTGCATTGTTTTTGTTCCCACATTCTTAAATTTCTGTTAATTCCTTTTTCCGTTTTCCTATTTTGTGATATTATCGGTAAAACATTAAATTATCTACTGTTTTTCTTTTTTTTTAGTTTTTATTTTGTTGTATTTGTGGAATTTTTGTTTGTTTGTTTAGGGTTTTTTGTTGGGTTTTGGGTTGGTAGGGTTTTTGCTATATGGTGTTTTAACTGTTAAGGTGGTCTCTTAGTAAATAGCTTCTCCTATTCTTGGATCTTCTTTGAAATCGTTCTTCTTCATTCAAGTGTGGGTTTCAGGACATTTTCTTAAATTTTTGAAATCCCTCTGAACATAAGGATAGAAAATCTTATGTGCAAATTCATTTAATTTTCAAATTACTTTAGGAGAAAATAAAAACTTGAGTGGAGGTTTCTGTGTGTGCCCAGTTTCATGGACAAGTTTACATATCTCAATCAAAGCTCTTACCACCTGATTACACCAGAAAGTGTGTTCTTTATGTCCGGAGAAATGGTTCTCATCAATCTTTTGCAACTCCCAGATGTGTCTGGTAGGGAAAAGAGTCTGTATTCAGTGTGTTTAATGCAGCCAAGGGATTCCAATGTCTGACTGGTGCGTGAGGTTTTGTATTAATGGACACAGGCTTGGTTTCTGAACCCAGCTCAGCATGGGCCTCAACATGTGCCCTAGACCCTGATGCGTTCTCTTAATAAAGGCTATTTGTGCAGGAGACACACTCCTGATTTTTAAAGCTTCTGAGTCACAAAAGGAGAAAAAGGCGTCAGCTGTAGCCATAAGTCCATCATTCCTTTAGCCAGCGTTCTCTCTAACTTGCTTGGCATTGTGGCATAAGGATGAGGAAAAAAAAGTACTGCAAGCCAGCATTTTTTACTATTATTATCATGCACTCCCTTTGGCAGAAGAATGGTAGCTATGGGGTCCATGGAGTCATGACGTGGTCTCAAAGCAAACCAGGTCAGGTCCCCAAGTTGACGTCTTCCACGGTGACCTCCCTGCCAGGCAGAACATCGGTTTACAGGACTCCAGCACCAGTGGTGCTAAGCTCACAGAGACGATGTGGTTTTTCCAGTCATGTGGTTGTAAAATGGGAGCTCACACTCTGTATCATTGCAACTTGCCATCCTGCCAGACGTGTGTGAAAAATGGTGTAAGAATCACAGAGTGGCCTAGATTGGAAAACACCTTTAATATCTTCGAGTCTGATCATTAACCTGACACTTAAAAGTCCTCAACTAATGCATATCCCTAAGCACTATGTCTACATGACTCTTAAATACTTCCAGGGACAGGGTCTCCACCACTGCCCTGGGCAACATATTTCAGTGCTGGACAATCCTTTCAGTAATGAGAATTTTCTTAATATCCAAACTAAACCTCCTTTGGTGCAACTTGAGGCCATTTTGTCTTGCCCTATGCTTGTTTCTTGGTTGAAAAGATGGATCCTCACCTCTACACAACTTCCATTAAGGTAGTTGTAGAGAGTGATAAGGTCTCCCCTGAGCCTCCTTTTCTCCAGGCTGAACAACCCCAGTTCCCTCAGCCACTCCTCATAAGACTTGTGCTCTAGACCCTTCACCACCTTATTAGGACAATTTGGAGGTTGTGAGCCTCAATGCTGAATATAAAGGCAAAAAACATGAAATGTGGTCTTATTCTCTGTTTCTTCTAGCAAGTTTTCGTGTACTCTTGCACAGACATTTAGCTTTTTTTGGTTCGTTCATAAGCAAGCATTAAAAAAGTCAATCTTGTTTCTGGCCATACCACAGATTCCACGCACAAGTCACACGCAGGATTCTTCCAGCCTGTCTTGGTCCTTAGACATTTAGTGTCTACAACTGGTCTAGTCACCCCAGAGTCCCTTGAGAGGATGAAGAGTAGAAGGTTCCTCCAGGCAGAAGTAATCTTAATTTATTTTGTACTTAGCCATCCAACTAAAATCTGGATCACTTGCTGTGGCTATCATGGACTTCTCTTAAAGAGAACATTTAAAGAAAAGGATAAGCATCTCCACCTTCTTATTTTTGGCAATCCCACCCATCACCTACTGGTGTCTCTGTTCTCATCTCTCTCAAGTATAACGACAGTTTTGTTCTCTCACACTTTCCCCATCGTATTTATTCAATTAGTAAAAAACATATGTGTAAGGAAATTCTAGGCTGATTACCTTGTAGAGAGATACTAAATCTTAGATACCTAACCAGGGAAAGTGTACATCATCTATAGAAAGTGATAGAAATTTGTCTCTAACAGCAACTACAAAGTGTGATAATAATTATTATTACTTTTACCTTAATTAAAAGTATCCATAAGCTTAATTATGCACAGGGACATGAATGTTTTACACTAGCCCTGAAGACAAAGTGATGATAAGCGATGGTCTTTACCAACACTATCAACACCCTTTCCAAACATGTAGGTTCTGCCAGCAATTAACAGGGATTTTCAAGCTTTGGAGCTGCAATCCCTAGCTCCAGCTTCAATATTTACTATTACTATTATTTCTATTATCCTGAATTACCATGCAGATAGAAAAGGGAGGAGAGATTAATTGTTTTTGAAGGTCTGTCTCTTATGTCTAGGCAAGATATTGATGTGGAGACCCAGACAGGAAATTTCATGGAATTCAAAGGAAGGATGAAAGACAGTCTCTTCCCTGCTGGTATTTGAACTTGCATTTTCTGCAAGTTTGGGTATTTCTAAAAAAACATTCAGAGCACTAATATATCACATGCAGCTGCCACTTAATTGATTAAAGACTATGTTTAATTAAAAACTGTCACAAGAACAGAGTGATGGAAGGATGAGTTAAAACTACATTTCAGCCCACCTGAAATAGTGAAGCTCAGAATATAGACACTGAACCTCACCACTAACTGCGAAAACATTTTCAAGGCTAGATCCAGAACCTTCCTGGGAAGATCCAAGAGAGCGTAATTGCCCATCTGTCAACATTACCTACGAATCCTTACCTATGGGCTGAAAATGCCTTTGGGTATTTTGGGAGGGAGCAGGCTGGAGGGCAGAGTTAAAAAGTTTGTGGAAAGGCTTGTTTTATTCATTTTACAGAAATGAAGAGAGATGGCAACATCGTTGTGAATAGTTGAAGGAATTGTCCCCACTTTATGCCCACATGCCTGTATGCCGTTTAAAACCTGCATGACATCCTCCCTTCGCAACACCTTCAGAAACATACTAGTTCTGTGTGGACTTTTTGGTTTTTATTGTTTAGGGTGATTTGGGGGTTTTTTTTTGGCATCAAGTCTTTCATTGCAGCTGTCCATTTCTCTCGTCTCGGGACAGACGCTGCTGTCACTAGATCAATTACCAGCATTCATTTCGTCTCGCTCTTCAACCCAATGGACTCCTTGTTCTCCTTCTGTTGACAGCTAGAGAAGGCTCCAGCCAAAGTGGCCGCTAGCTACTGACCCCTCCACAGACAACCTTATTAGGGTAATTGCAAGGCTGGAAGTAGCAGAGACTGGGGCCCAATTACACCTGTCCTTGTCCGATCCAGCCAGGGCTTGAATTACTTGGATGGGTCAAGGATGGTAGTGTGCTCAGGTGAACAAAAGCTTTCCCTCTATTCTTATGCCTTTCAGAGACAGACATTCTTAATTATGCTTGTCATTGGGACATAATAAGGCTGATTTCTTTAAACGGCATCTTTCTTCAGCGGGGAAACTGATGCGTTGTCTTACTGAACACCACCATCGAGCAGCCCACATCTTTAGGGCAAGGTAGAGGTAGAAGCAGGTTTTGAGGTTTTCCTCTGGCAATGGTTATAATCTAGTCTGGAATAGAGAGGAGCCGGTGCTTAGTGTGCATTATGTGCTCTTATGCGTGCCAGTAGTTAATGACGGTGGTGATAAAAGCAGGAAGAAGGGGTTCATATTGTTTTCGTGTTACAATGGTCAGGTTCTGAGGCCATTAGTTTAATTTTTTTTGAAGGAGATGGTCATTCAAAGTGTTGAAATGAGCTATAACAGTGATTTAGAGACAAAGAGCTTAAAACCAGTGAGACTATATGTTGGTTTTACATACTTAAATTGTCTTACTGAGGGACGTTTTTTCCCAAAGTTAGGAGCGAGCGCTGTCATACCTGGGAAGTGTAATACTCTCAGCACTTTGGAAAAGCACTCCTGTGTTTAAATTTTAAATTTATTGACCTATATTTGAAGTTCTCACATTTAGAAATCTTGGGAAATTACTGAGCAACATATGGCTGATATATGTATTAATATATTTACCCTTTCAATAAAAAAATGTCTGTATTTTATGTGAAAACAAACAATAAGATTGTGCACACAACGTAAATACCTGTTTTTTCCTACTTACTAAGCAATATTGAAAGATGATTTGTTTGGTTTTGTTGTACTTTGCAGAGCTGGTTAAATAATTTGTGCAAATAAAACCATGAAAATAGGAAGTAAAGTGTAATTTCTAGAGAAGATAGCATATATATTCTTTTGTAGAATTAAGACAGGAGATAACCTCAGCTATCGCTTTTTACTTGAATTTCTAATCAATATTTTATGGGACTTGTAAAAAATGTGATTTAAAAACTATTAGTTCACTTAGTTTACTTTTTATTAGGTGGAAATACTATGCATTTGCTCTCCTAGACCAGATATGCATTATCAACCCTTTCTTGCACTGAAATCACTATGTCTGTGAAGAGTGCGTCAAAAGCAGTAGTGAAAGAATTAAATTTATCACATATAAATAAGACAAAACCTGTCATTTCACAAGGGAAAACCCTAGCAGTTGCAAGGGGACGGAGTGAAGCAGTAAGTTTTATCCCATTTCTAGCAATCTGATCCCATGCTAGGTTGCATCACAGAGAGTTGGGATTGCTTCCAGTTTAGTCACAGCATTCCTCTGCCTTCTGTTTGATCAGATCTGGCCTTTAGTATTAATAAGTGTTATTTTCCATGACATTGTGTGTTTTGCCTTGTGGAAATCAGTTACGAAACCATCTTACATTACTAATCCAAATAATAACCTCATTTAAAACTCTTAGGTTGGAATTCCTCTGCCTTAAAAAAAGACACTTTGAAAGGAAGGGGTTCCTCGTAGTCTAAGATCAGACTCTAAATTAGGTGAGAACAATTTCCAGTCAGCATCAGTTGTGGATTTCATTGATTTTGATGGACAGAGTAAGTTGAAATTAATCTTACCCAATGGAGTTAGAGCAATAAATATAATAAAACCAAACATGTATTACCGGAAGCAAGGTAAGAGCTCTCAGGTTCTCTCTGAGCTCGAGAACGTGCCTACATGGAGTCATGCGGTGTCACTGCCAGGTTCTGAATCAAGTTGCAGCACCAGCAGTGTGTGTTGCCTCAGCTGAAAGTTGCTCAGGAAAAAGTGTCACTTCCACAAGGGAAAAAAAAAAACAAAAAAAAAAATATTATTTCTGGAAAAACTGGTATAAAAGCACCTATATTTAAGATTAAAAAATACAGCCTCATAAGAAACCACAGGATATTAATGATAATGGCTTTTCGCTTCAGCCAAGGACTTAAACACGCTTTAGAAATACTATCTAAATGTCATCGCTGTTTTGGTCAAGCCTTTATGAACCACAGCAGATGTTTCCTTATTCTCTCTGGAGACCTTCTAGTTTTCTATGTCTTTTCATAGCACCCAACAGACATAGTGAGCAACGGGAGCTCTGTACACAGAACGAAAAAAGCACGGGAAGTAGAAGGGAAATCCACTTTATAAATGACACTTATGCCAAAGCAGTGAGATGGAAAACAAACATTTTTCTCCTGGTTACTTCTAAGACCAATAAAAAGAGATTTTGATTGTCTCTTTTTTCTCTTATTTTTAACATTATCCAGAGTTTTTTCCTGTACAACTCTGGCATGTGACTCAGACTTTCTTTTTCATGAACAGACAATGACCTTGACTGCAAAAATCTTCATTCAAGATGCAGGGCATGCAATTTGCCTCCATTGCTCTGCATCAGTTGAAAAAGAGTCGCATTTCTGGGTCTTCACACCCCTGCTGTGGAGCAATATGGAGCTTACCATATAGTTTATACAATGTAGAACGTAGGTTAGGGAAAAAAAAAGTAAGGAAATATCCAGATAAGAATGACTTACAAATTAGAGCACGTGCTAAAAATCTGAGAATTTGTTTCTAAAGCAAGCAGAGATGATCCTGAATATGTATTTTTATCACTGCAGGTAAGTTGCCTAGCCCCACTCTGTTAGTGGGAAGGGAAAAAAAAAACCAAACCCGTTTTAAAATCAGAACTCCTAATTCAGTTCATGCTGTTGCCAGTAATGTGATACGTATTGTCTCCTGCATTTTCAATGCATCTATCGGTGCAGCATGGAGCCCCCTTACACACAGACAGGAATTACGGTATCTGGGCCAGATCAAGAG
The DNA here is from genome assembly GCA_020746105.1 of Trogon surrucura. Taxonomy (NCBI): domain Eukaryota; kingdom Metazoa; phylum Chordata; class Aves; order Trogoniformes; family Trogonidae; genus Trogon; species Trogon surrucura. The sequence goes on from CM036617.1 coordinate 216,680,154, forward strand.
TAAGTTTTGCCATGTTATAGCGTGTGTTTCAATTTGCACTGGCATAACCGAGATCAGGATCAGTCGTGTGAATATGGAAGTGAACACAGCTCTGCTCCCCGTTTAAAACAGCTTTTTCAAGTGGGATTAAGGGATTAGGTTTTGTGGTTGTCTTCCAGAAGCGATGTCACGGGGTGGTTTTACTACGGGAAGACCTGGTGTTTCGCCAGCGTGGAATAAAGTCTGCTGGCAGCATGAATGCAAAATCATTGAGACAGAGGCTTAGCTCAGCTACAACAGCATAACCCCAAAGTTACATGAGCTCTGACCCTCCTGCAGCAGTAGATTAAAATTAGATGGTCAATTCGTGGAATCCCCCTCTCTCCGTACTGTCCCTCTTCCAAGGTTGCTGTTCCTCAACAAAAGTATCTGAAGCAGAGTATGAACAACTGCAATTCCCATGTCAATATTGTGACATGCAATTCGAGTTTGTTTTACTATACTAGGCTGATTAACTACATTTTATATCAGTTTCCATTGTGACAAAAAAGAGTCCTAGTTCACAAGCTGCTTCACAAACTATTTAGCCATCTTGCTGGTAAGTCAATAAAATGGAGGGGTTACAAAGACAATACTGACCTCAGCTATACAGTTTCATGCAGCTGTCATGTGTGGGTGAGAGCAATATCTCCGTTACAGTCCATGGAGCCTGACCTCAGTGCAAGTGAGAATGATACACACAGCAGAGATGTTTGAGCATTGTTCAGTTTACTAGACTTTTTCAAAACAGGGGCTGCTGGTCAATTTTTTTAGCATGGGCTGGAATTCCTGAGGACATTTTTAATGTACAAGCTCCATCCTCCTTTAGAAGAAATTTTCTCATTGCATGGTCAGCAATGTGATTAAATTCGGTCTAACATGATGTCCTTTGACTTGGAAAAGTCCCTCTGTCTCTTTTCATGTCACCATTTCTTGATAGAGAAAATAATATTTTCCTGTTTTGATTTGGAGGGTTGTAGGCTAAAAATAATGAAAATCAGAGTAGCAAACCGGTAAAGTCTTGTCTTTATCTGAGATCATTAATACAATTCAAGGAGTGTTTCTGCCTCAAAAACAACTTAAAGTAATGGCAGGTGTTTGGTCATAAGGCCTACCTCCACCAGGATTAATCATACTGAGCAACCTTACATAGCTTTGTTTTTTGGTCCACACATGATAATTTTCTCAGTTTGCAAAAAAATGGCCAGTATTCTCAAGAAACGAGAGGAATGACTGGAGAACCTTTTCCTGCAAGACCAAAGGCCAGGAAACTCCGTATTAATATCAGAAACTCTAGTTCTCACCAAAAAAAAAAAAACCCGACAACCCAACACAAGAATCCAGAAGCTCAGATGTGGAGTCAAATGTCGGATAGCAAACAGAGCTGGCTGCATTGTGGGAGGTCTCTCTGTTCCCCTCTTGTATATCTAAACTCTTCAAACCTGAATGTCAAATCTGATGAGTCTGAGTCCTGGTAACCAGCCAGGTATATTTCTCAGGAGTCACTGATATATCGGTTTTGAAGAGTCGTTGTCAGTATGATCATGGGGAGAGACATCCGGGACCACGCATAAGGAGATGGCTTAGTCAGCATTGCATAGGACAGACCAGTTTCCTCTAAATATTGCAACTTCCCATATTGAGCTTGCTCTTCTCCCTGCTGCATTAGCATGGCCTACTACACTAGAGATATGTTGTATTATGTTGGGCTTCATGTTCCTTATGGCCAGCTGGAGGTGACACTCCAGCTTTGCTATCTCCGCTGTTTTTAAGTAAGTCACTGCAGCTACAGACTTAGCTGCATGTAGACGCCTGGTCTGGGTCTCACTTGTTGCGCGAACAGACTTTTCTCTTGTCTGCAAGCAATAGGTAACAGAACCAGAATCATAGAATGGTTTGGGTTGGAAGGGACCTTAAAGATCATCTAGTACCACCCTCCCTGCCATGAGCAAGGACACCTTCTGGATCTACTCTGCAGGTCACCAGCAGGACCTCAGAGGCATGAGGGACTCTGCCACCCTCCTGGCAAAACAACACCGTGGTTTTCTGTGCAGAGATAAGGTTCCCCATTCACATTTCTCATTCTTTGAGATGGGACTGGTGGCTCCCTGTAGGCTACAGGTAAGAAAGCGGGGGTGACTAATTCCCATGCCCTATTCTAATAAAAACAAATAAACAAAGTGCCCTGGTGGTGTAATCAGATTTCCAGTGTTCTCAGGAGGAATTAGTGGTGCAGTTCAAGGACTCCTTGGTCATGTCACAGATGGAGAGAGAGAACAGTGGCTCAGAGTTGAAGGCAATAATATTTTCCCTTGTGCTGTCCCTCCAAAAAGCCCAGGTAGAGATTGTTGATCAGCTGTGGTTTAGAAAGAAACACTGCTCCCTGGAACTAGGCATGGCATGGTTTTCAGTATTATACACCCTGGATTTGATCTGAAGGCATAGATGGACTGGTCTTACTGCTTCAATGTGACAACAGCCCATACAATGACTTCCGCAGGATGGGAATTCTTTCTTCTGGCATTGCCTTTGATACACTAAAAACGCAAGTTAGCAGCGCACAACCTCAACCACTCTGACAATGTCTCACTAAGACATGAAACGAAGAGAGAGGGAGAGAGAGTTTCTGGGGTTTCTGGAGTCGATGTATTCATTAAAACTGTGTGTCAAGTGGACATGATGCTCATGACCGCATTCCAGCTAATATTTTGAAGAACATAAGAAATGGGAGATTCTTATTGCTGTATTTCCCTTGCAAATATATCCAGTTCTTATTAAAGACAGAATTAAATTTAAAATGTAGCCACTTAGCAGTAGTATCAAATTCAGACTTAACACAGTTTATATTTTCTTGCTGAAAAGCCAGGGTATTTTTGTTGAAGACTCACCAGCAAAATGCCACTTTTATGTGAGATCGGTTGTATCAGTAAAGTCTTGTCAGTAAGGCTTCAGGCTACTCTGAACACATGTGCTGGTCCAGGACATCTGGAGAGAGGGAGGAAACAGTGAAAGACCATGATAAGTGTTTGAAGTATATGTTTAATATCCACGTCAGTCCTTTCTTTGGTCTGGTCTTGAATCTTTTCTCAATGATTTGATGGATTCAATGTACTGGAAGCTTCTTTTCTCATAGAGCATGGAAGAAAGCTGCAACCTCACCTTGGTGGTATTATGCCTTTAAAGTCACTAAAGATGCATCGCTTTGACTCACTTGCTGAATACAGCATTGCGTCTCCTGTTTTAAGCTCCAAAGGTGTCCTAGCGCGGTGTTTCGGACTCTGTGATCTTGCAGGGTGGCTTAGCCAATGACATTTCTGTACTCCTGCTTAGTAAGCCATAGAAAGATTCACTCTCACTGTGCCTATCTCCCTCTACAGACTTCCTCTTACCCTTGGGGGTGCCTTTGTAAGTGAGACTCCCTGAGGTGTTTCCACCTCATTCCCCACATTTACCTGTCACTCATTTGCATCCTCAGATTGCATCTCTGCTCCTGCTCTAGAGCTTTGCATGCCTGAGACACTCGGTGGCCCTGCTCCCAGGCCACCCCAGCTCCACATGCACAGGGCCTTGCAGGGACACCACAATGCTAACTCATACCTGGAAGAAGCCTGGGATCCCAAAATGAGCCTTGTTAGAAGGTAGATTGTACTCTTGTAAGTCCTGTCAACCTCAGCGTTCTGCATGACCTGACGTACAAAGCTCTGTGCTCAATGCACATGGTGATTTTTTTCCAGAGATCTTCTCAAGTGCTGTTACACTCATGACCCTTTGTATGTCTCACTATAAGCAAAAAAAAATATTTAACTGTGTCATATAAGTATGACCCTACACATTAGACAGGACAACTGTGAAAAATTATGGGTAGAAATAGCTCGCAATACACTTTGAAAATTTTAAAAAACTCACAACACACCCAAACCCTTGTCTAACACAAATGCTGAGAAAGCGTTGTGACGTCACGGCTACCTGGTTGCATTTTCGTGAATGAAAAGGATGACAATACAACAAGAAGTTTCCAAGAGTCTTTTGAGGAAAAATAAATAAGTAAGTAGCAGAAGTGATATTAAACACATATAAATCAGAGTTATAATTACTACCTGGAAATCTGTCAGAGAGATTTTATAGTGAAGCTTTATGAGACTTCCCTTTAGGCAACAGTGAGACCTTGATACTCTCTTTATAACCATTCCTGAGGCTGCTCCATGGTTTTGCTTGTGACAGTCATATGGCGTTGGTATCATTCTCACTGTCTCCTAATTAGCACCGTTCCATTATCCAACACACTGCGCAGATTGGTTTCGTTTGTAGTAGCATGTAATATGTGACAGTTACTAGTAATTTTCAAAATTATGATAAGTCACCAACAACATATGCTTCTTTGCAGATTTCTTACCCCCAATGCTGGTGAAATAGAGGTTAAAAAACCCCACATGTTCACAAAAACAGAGATTTCACAACCACAGTGAACCCCCATATTTTAGGCTCTTTAAGGACCACCCAATTAATCCACTTGGCTTTGCTCAGTAAATCTTTTTAATAGCACAACATGATTAAGTTATTCCCTGATTTTTCATCTCCAAAGATTTACGAAAAGTTACTCAGAGACACCTGTGTGGAAAAAAAAACATAACCTAATTCATCACGGTTTGATGTTTGCCCATAGGCAATTCTCTTCAGCTGAACTAATGGCACTGTGTCAGCTGAGAGTCGTATCTTCACACCACAGAACTATTTTGCCTTTGGGAACACAAGGATTTTTATTTTTTTTTTAAAGATTATTCTTAGTTGTTACCTTTGTAGCAATATATTTATGCAACAGGTGATACTCTGAAGATGAGAAGCGATTCCACTGGAAAACCACAGTATGTTTAAGGAATGTCTCTCGGCTGTTGCAGTGGTGGATTCTTCCAAATGGATAATATCTAGTGTCTGCAGAGAGGATCTTTTTTCCAATGACCTCCAGAGACAGTGCAAACTCTCACAAATTAAACTTCAGAGCGTTTCATAATATACCAAGGAAGCATGCAGAAACTGTGATCACATTTTTGTCTCGATGGCTAACTGGATGTCCTTCTCTTTCAGGACGCCGAGTTTAAGATAAAGAGAAAACCACTTCAGAGGTACCCTGGGGTCTTTTCCAGATGTTTCTCCTAATTCTCCTTCACAGCACTTTGTCTCTGGACTTAAATTGCATAGTCATTTTTTACAATTTGTCTTGGGTATGCATTAAACCATGATAGGCGAAGCTACCTCACTTGCGAGAGCATAACTCTTATCTTTTTACAATCCCCATAGGTCTAGGAAAAAAATTGCCATAATGGTATAATTGACAGAGCAACTCCAAAGCAGCTCCCTCTTTGCATTTTTTCCCTTCATTCATTGGCTTTGTTATTACTAAAGATCTTAAACAATTAACTGAGTTCTAATTCAGTGACAGCTGCACATCTCTAGCTCCTTCATTCAGGTAATAGCTGATTTTGCTTTTATCCACCAAAATATGCAATGGTTAAAGCTTCTTCTGTTTTTTTTCCCCTCAGTTTATTCTTCCATTTCAACCGTCTTACCTGACCTTTGTGAAGCACAGAATTTAAGAAAAAAACAGGGAGAAAAGAAAGCACATATGAACAAGAAAAACCTTTGCATCAAAGCTCGTTTAAATATTTTCAGCAACAAGAACAAGTCCTGCCAAATAACAGGGGATGGATGGGTTGTGTCAGGCTGCTGTGGCCTCCACAAGGAGCAGAGGTTAATGCAAATGCCCACCTGCATATGGGTGAGAAACGGTTGTACTTCTTTGCTTACTGGACCAAATGTTCAGCTAAATATCACTTAAACAAATGCTGGATATCCAACAGCACTCAAACGCAGAATTGGAACCAGATAATGGCAAAGCTACAGCTTAAGAAAAGCTGTTGGCAGCTATGGTTACAGTTTAATTGCAGGCATATACATGCATGCTTTTTCACACCTGGGTTGTTTCCCCACCCTTTCTGGGGACTAGCCCTAAACATCTCACTGACGCACACGCAAGAAGAAAACAAGTCAGTTTGCAATCTGTTCTAATGGAGAGAGTCTCTAGGCAAAGCACTGAGATCTGGCAGGCCTACAAGAAGAAAACACACAAGCAGGGATTAGCCACATTGGTTTTGGCCTCCACTACTTACTCCCTTTTATTGAAAGAGATGGCTAAATCATTAAAACTGGTGAGGTAGGAGTGGAAAAGAAAAATGGGTCTGTTTGGGTCTAACACCAAAGAAGAATCAGAAAGTTGTATGAAGAATGAAGAGAGGCTATTTGATGGTTTTGGTGGTTTAATCCAAAATTAAATGGTTGGGGTTTTTTTTTTTTTTTTTCCTTTTTTCTTTTTTTTTTTTTCTTGCTACATGAACTTCAGAACATCACACTGGGTTTATTAGAGGTTATTTCCCCCAATCCTATCCTGTAGTTCTACTCACCTTGGCAAAAGACCGACTGTACCTGGGTTTCATTAAAACCCAGAGAAAAGGATGTTGCAGTGAGACTTATACTCAAATCCTGCAGAAAAGAGAACAAATGTGTTTCATAGCCAGCAGAGACCTGTATGAATATCTAGGCTGTCATTCAGGAAAGAGCAGAACATCACCCCATGCCTCCTGCTTGCATCCAGTGGACTGAGAGTTCTGACACTGACAGATCTGCTCTTCACCTCTCACATGGCTGTAACCTGGGTTTGGGGCCATACCTGTGACCCTCTGAGAGCACCTGTGGTTTAGGGAGGAATATCTAAAGCTCACTTCTGTATAATAGGTGCAGCTGCAGACGATGTTATTGCATGTCTACATCGCCCCTACAATTGCCCAGAACAGAGTGAGAAAATGAACAAAACTGAAAGAGGAGTGCTTTTGCTATATAGCATTTTCTTTATAGTAAGGCACTGTCTTCCCACTAGGGCAGCTCTCTGTACGAGCTCTTTTATGATCTCGAACATCTGCTCCTCTGTCTGAAAAAAAAAAAACCCACCAAAAAACAACAACCCACGGGGAGGCAGGAGGGGGAAGGAGTGGGAAAGAAAAAAATACTGCAAACCCAAAATGTTTTGAGACCAGCTAACTTATTCTCCTAGGAACCAAATGTCACTGGGCTGAATAGATCTCCTAATGGGTATGAGCACATGCCAGTGATCACAGACAATCACACTAAATTTCCCTTAGCAATATCCAACCGACCAAACTGTGATCAGTGATAACTGAGCCCTTAGGGACTTACTTGTAGCCCATTCAAAAATGCATATGCCCTCAAGGGAAGGTTTGCCTTGTTTTCCTGAGGAAATTAAATAGACCCTTTATAGAATTAGCAAAAATCAGCAGGGGTTCAGATTTCCCATAGACTTTCACGACTTGTGGTTTAATAGCAGACTTTAAGTTAATGTATATCAGATACACGCATTTTGATTTTCCTTTCACTCACGCTGAAGAAAAGACATAGATTTTAATGAGTTATTCCTGATCTCCCACTTTGCACAAATAACAGCAACAGTCACAGTGTGCAAATGCCTCTCTGAAGAAGAATCTCAAAAATTCTGTATTGGCTGTCTATGACAAACATATAGATCATAGCATCAAGCATAAGCTGTTTTGCATTTTCAAAACATTTACAGAAGCATCAGTACAGAGTCAGAGGTAATTATTCAAAAACTTTGAGTTTTTAGACAAAAAAAAGGTGGTTTGCTTTCTAACAAAGTTTTACAATTTTAAGAAAAGGAAAGATTTACTTTTTTCATGAAATTTTAAAATTAAAAACAAGTATATAGAGAGATAACGTTTAAAAAAAATGTGTAAAAAAACCCTGAAGTCTTACGAAACTGAGAATTCAGTTTGCTACTGCTAAATAGTTTTGGCAGAAATATCTCTGCTGGCTCTGGATATTGGTTTCCAAAGTCCAGATGTAAACCGGAAGAGCTGTTCTTCCCAATATTTTGTTTCTTATACTGTGGCAGATTGCAGACACCAATCAGAACTGAAGTATTACCTCTCCCTCTTACTTCTGCCCATCATATCACATTAAAATATGCATAAGGTTCTGGTAAAGCTCTTTCTACTGTAATTTGGATTTGTAGTCCCTCACGCACTTCGGACTCCCTTGAATTGTTGTAAGTAGTGTGGTTTTGCAGTTTGCAGGCCTGCCAGTGACAACCAAACATTTTCAGTTCACTGGTCCCGTGACCAGTGTCACTCTTGAGAAGATCACGACAAGATTTCTCATCAAACCAATCTTTGACAGCTCCGTGCCTGGGGAGTATGAGATCATCAATAACAACAGCCTTCCCAGGAAGAAGACTCAAACAATCGCTCTGCTTTGTAAGGCGTAAGTAATGTACATAGACTGAAAGAAAAGAGAAAGACATGAAATACACTGTCTTGCCTCAGTTTCCCCAAATATTTTCTTGCAAAACCTGTTGTTGCCCAAGGAAAACATCCATCTCCACGCCCTTCTCTTGAATCGCTTCTCACAGATCCCTCAGAGGTTTGGTGGACTGCAATGGATAGTTAAGAAATCCTCTTTTTTTTTTTTTTTTTTTTTTTTTCCAAATGCTTCATTGACTGATTCACACCCCTGGACAGCTATTTTCTGAGAATGGAGGCTTTTTTTCCAAAAAATTCTGGAGTTACGCACCCAAGAAAATTTGGAGTTGGAGAGACCACTGCTCAAACAAGAGGTCCCCTATATTAGTAGTGGACCTGGTATTGCCAGGTCAACCCTGCACTTGATAATCTTAAAGGTCTTTTACAACCTAAATGACTCTACGATTCTGTGATTTTATGCCTGGTGCACACCCTGCTTGGGAGGATGTTGCCTCTCAAATATGTGCAGAAAACATCCCAGATTGTTACCAATGATAACATTCCTGCCAGCTCTTTTCCTGCTTTCCACATCACTGGGACGATAATTTGCCCTTTTCCTTTCAATACCTCTCTTAGGAATACACACTGTGGAGCACATCACGTTCACCTGTAATATAAAGGAGACGGGATGTAGCTAATAAAGAACAAGGCAATTCAAACTTTTTTTCCTGAGCCCTCAGGAGGAATACCCAGGTGTGCTGAGGAAGATATGCTTGGAAAAAAAGAAAAGAGCCATTCTGCAGTCAATCTAAAAGCACTAGGCCTCCTTTCATGAATTGATTTACCCACTGGGTGACATATTGGCAATTTTCTGTTACCTACCCAGTGATACGACTAAGTAGATGAAGCTTAAAGGCAGGTCAGATAAAAAGACTTTAATCTAACAAAGGCAGCCTGAATTTCGCATGTCAAGGAAGATGATTTAACAGGGACTAGCAGCCTAAACACGATACTGAATCAAGGTGGAGAATCCATAATTAATGTTACACAGCAGAAATGTTTACTCAAAAACAGAATGACAAAAAGGGCTAGATTCGCCTTTCCTGTAAAAGGCCCCAGTTCAGCAAAATACATCACCGCAGTCTTTATGTTAAACACATGCTTCAATCTGGACCTGCACGGGAAAGAAAGCCTTTGAATTCATCTCTTTACAACCACTGCAAAAAGGGTGAAAATCAGTCATGACAAGTTTTATAAGACACAGGCTGAGTGCCGCCGTAATTTGATGAATACACTAGGCCAGTTAGACTTGGCAGAAATGTTGTTCAGAGAATTAATTAAAATTGTTTTCTCCGAGGAAGGAAAAGTTGTGGTTTGGGAAAAACTTGCACATATGCAAGTGACATGAGACTTGTTCAAGTGTTTTCAGGCCCAAGGGGTGAAATGCCTAAAGGAGTGGTTGGCCCTTGAATAATGTATTTATCTTGCAGTTACGCTTCACTGTTTTCCTACAAGGGTTAGTTGAATTTCCTGAACAGCAACCCAAAAACGTAACCTCGAGTTACTAAACAACACTAGGGGAAAAGGAAGGTCATATTCTGCTCCCCAAGTTGTTTTATTTGTCCTCGCCACTGTGATGCTTGCTCCCTTCTCTTTAAAATTAAACTCGTGCAGTTGCTCTGTGCTTAGCCCTTGTGTACCAGGGAAAATAGTCACTATCAGCAGCTCCTCAGGTATTCCAGGACTGCTCAGCATTTTGCAGCAGGTACAATATGAAGCCACAAGTGAAGATCAGTGGCTCAGGCTGAACTGGATGGCTTTAGGATGGCTTGCTGCTGGACGGCCGCAAAAATTTTTTTGCCCTTGTTACTAAGAAGCCTGGAGCTTGCTGTAGTTAGAAACTCAGAAGTGTTTAGGAGTAAAAGGCTGTAAAACTTTTACTTCTCACCGTCTTCTACTCATCCTTTTAGGCTACACATCGGTTGTTCCTGGGAGCACCTCCCGCCCGCGTTGCCAATACCCTCAGCACAAGGCGACCTTCAGATTACCTTCTAATTAATAATCTTCTCAATTTGAAGCAATCCAACCTGAAGATACAGCAGTCTTTGAGGTCAAGTACTCTGACCTGAAAACGGGTGAGCACCCACGCTGCAGCCGGAGGCCCACTGGAGGTTGCTCCTCTGCTGCTTATTGCCCTGAGACAAGGAAAAAAAAATTTTTTTAAAAAAAAAGAAGTAGAAATTCTGCAGAAGACTCTTGATTAATTATCCTCATTACTCAATATTTTAACCAACCTTGTCAGCTCTTCCCACTCTGCCTTGCAGGAGGAATAAAATTTCCAAAGTGCCTGGAGCTAACGGCAATGGGGAAACCACACACAGACCAAAGTGCTGACAAGAGCAAAAACCTGCTCTTCCATTTAGCGCCTCTGACTTCCAGAAATGCACACGAGCTCTGGCCAACATCTGCTACATGAGTTAAATATCAGATCTTTTGCATTTAGCTCCTGATTAAGAAGCTCCTCTGCTCTTTTCACTGGTGGACCAGAAAGACTCATCCCTGCCACCTGAGAAGAGAGGATTTGCAGGTTTTTTTTTCTCCCTGCTATTGCACAACAAGGTGATGAAGCTCATCTACACTCATTCTGCTATAAGACTATGAGTCACAGCTGGGATTTAGCTTGAAAGCAATCTCTAGGCTGCAAGCAGAGGCACCTTCGATGGAGATCGTGGATGTGAATAAGAAAGATATTGTCATTTGTAGGGTGAAGGTGAAGGGGAAATCCTTCTCCTTTTTTTAGGTCTAAATACCCAAACTCCAAATGTGACTGTACTACTGAGACTAAGAGGCGTCGTTTTGAGGCTACCTTAGCTGCTCTAGGATAATGTGTAAGTGCTGGAGCTGATATCCTGGGTGGTTTTAATAAATCTCATGATTCTGATTAGCAGTTCCCAGTGGTTCCCACCCTCATCTTCCCTTCCTCAATATCACTGTCAAAATTAACTTAAGTTTGCCTTCCAGCATGCTTCACTGCTTGGGCAGTGGCTTCATGAGGCGAATGATCCTTACAGTGGGACTGGGACCCTCTAAAAAATATGAGGCAGACAAAGGGGTGTAAGAACTGGTGTATTTACTCCAAGGTAAGCCTTGGAAGCACATCCTCAAGGGTTTCATGAGTAAAATGTTTTGGGTTTTGGGTTTTTTTTACTGAATGTCTGTCTTTACAGTAAATCAAAACCCTACTTTTCATAGAATCATATGGTTTGGATTGGAATGGATCATCTAGTTCCAACCCCACTTCCATAGGCAGGGACATCTAGATCAAATTGGTTGTTCAAATTATCTATATGTGTGTATATATATATATATATATACATACTTCTTACGCAATACGGGAAGCATTTAAAGTTGCTGTGGAGTGACAGGCTGAAGAGTGTCTTTCTGCATTATCTTTGACTACAGGCAGGTGTCTTGGCAACTGGTTTTGTGGACAACTCTACCCTTAAGGATAAAAACACACAAGGGGGGAGAAAAATGTCAAAGGTTCTTAGCCTACGGCTTAGGTTTGTTCTGATTGCCACTGAGTTTACCCTAAAGCAGGAGGAAATTGAGGAGTTTTGTGCTATTCTAATGACATTAAAATTAAACTCCATCTCACTGAAGACCTTGATACAGCTTGTTGACTGCTGACTGTTCTTTCTAAGCTCAGTAGCCAATAAAACAATCAGATGCCTATTCTGAAACAAGCAGAAGCAAACTTATCTCTTCCCCATATTCTCGAGTAGGATAGACTCTTATTCTCCTATGTAAATGTACCTTAATAAACAGAAGACTGAATCTTTTATTATCAATGTTTTGCAGGAAAATTCATTTTTCTCTTGCGTTTCAGTTTTTGTAACTACCCCACACACAAAACCAAAACCAAAAGCAAGACCAAATGTATTTTAGCTTTGCCCAAAATAAACCGGAATAGAACAAGCTATAATAAAATAAAACAGTGACTGGATTAGCAGAAAGCGGGAGGGAGGGGAAGAGATTTGGCTTTGCAGCAAAGCTGCTTGCCTGAAGATGTCAGAACATTTTCCCAGTGAGCTCAGCATTCAAAGCCAGGCAGCCAGAACATGCTTCACAGGAGAGAACCTCCTGTGAACTCCTCACCTTTGTAAGGTAAGTCAGTGTTCACAAGGAAATACCCCACCACACCATTCCCTTTGATGTTTTCAGTCTGCAGAAGGGAAGGGTGGTCTTTTTAAAGAATTCACAATAGAGAGAGAGGGGGGAAGAGGAAGCCCTTTGAAGAGAGGAGAGAGCCTCATCTCATTCTGCTGCTGACTGCAACCACCCCTTTCCCTTTGTGCCTTGCACAAAAGAATGTTTGCAAGCCCACTTCCCCCTCCACCAGAAAGACATCTTTTGAGAGCACCACATCGAGAGGAGGTGGCTTTCCAAGGCCCAGAACACAATGAGGGGAGGAACTGTATGGCTTCACACATCAACCATAAATAAAACCTCTTGAAAAACTTCTGTGTAAAGGTGTAAGGCACGTGGGGTTTCTTGTGTCTTCAGGATGAGCAGCAGGAGATACAAGCAGGTCCTCATGCAAAGGTCTCAGGAAATCCTATGTCTTCCTATGTTCTTCTGGAGTCAGAGTGGAGTCAATACTTCAGGGTCTGGACATTAGGAAGACCAAAGCTCAGCTAGATCTGAAAACATAAAAGGGCATAAAAGGTAACAAGACGTGATTCCACGAGTATGCGACTAGAAATTCAGAGGAAATATACATTCATTGATGAATATGAGAGACAGCCTAGTGGTAAGAATGGGATGGAAAGGGCTGAATTACATCATGAGTTTTTAGTCTCAGTCTTGACAGGCTGGGCTGGGTCCCAGACCTCTGACTCCTACCAGCACAGTTTGGGAAGGAGAAGGATAGTGAAAGAGCGGAAGTGAGGCAAAACTCAGATAAACTGGATATAGTTAGGCACTAGGGTCAGATGGGAACCACCTCAAGGTGCTGCAGCTGGATGGTATGATTGCAAGGTAGCTGTCTACCATAGCAATTAGGGATAGCGAGTCCTTGATGGTGGAAAAAGTTAATATTATGCCTATCTTTAAGAAAGGGAAGACCAGGGAACTATAGGTTTTTCAGTCTTCTCTCAGGCCTTGGAGACATCTGGGAGCACATCATGTTAGTGTTCACTTCCAATCTATTGAAAGACAGGAAGCAATCAAGAACTGTCTACACAGATTTGTCTAGGGCAAATCATGGTTAACGAACCTGATCGCCTTCTGTAATTAAATGATTGGCTGTAAGGACAAGACAAGAGCAGTAGATATTACATAACTTTAACGCAATAAGGATTTTGTCACCCATGACATTATTGTTTGGAAGCTGAAGAAGGAATAGACTGTTAGACAAGTTGAAAATTGGCCTGACACTGGACTGAAATGGTTGCGTAAGTGTCTCAACGTCCGTTTGGCATCTGGCAACAAGCATATTACAACCAGCCGACAACCTGAACAGCATAACTTCAAGCCAGACATGAAGTACATCCCAGTATTCATGAAGTACAGAAAAGATAATACAAATTTCTGCACCTGGGGTGGAGTAAACCCACAGACCAGTAAATGAAGGGGACAGGATGAATAACAGCCTTTCTTCAAAGTAGATACCAAACTGAGTGTGAAGCATCAACGAATATAACTTTTTGCTGGGTTACATTGGGAGGAGTGTGACCAGCATGTTATAGAGATTACTATCCCACTCCATGCACCAGCTCAGAGGCTACACTTGAAATACTGTGTCCACTTTTGTGTCCCACAATTCAAGAAATACTTTGAAAAACTGCATAGGTCTCACCAGAAAGCTAGCAAGATGTTTAGATGCCCATATCATGGAACCTACAAGGAGAGGTTGAAGGAGATAGATTCATCTAGCCTGGCAAAGAGGAAGTTAAGAGTCGATCTGTTTGTTGATCAACCTACAAATATGCCCTGGAGAGTTACAAAGAGACAATCTCTTCTTGTTAGTGGTAGATGTTAAAGCAGGGAGCCATGGCCACAGGTTATGACTTGGAAGGTTCAAACTGGTCATCGGGAAGAGCTTCTTCTTTAAGAAGGCTGTCCCATTCTAAGCAAGATGACCCAGAGAGGCAGTGAAAGCTCCATCCTTGGAGGTTTTCAAGACTCATTTAGATATATCCATGGGCTGTTTCCAGGATTGGAAAGGGTCCTTCTTCAGGGTAAAGGTTGAACTGCAGACCTCCAGAAGTGCCCTCCAACCAACACTTCCCTGACCACTGAACAGAGGGGTTAAAGCCACATTAGCAGTAAGAAATTCAGATCACTTTGTGTAGCTAGGCAAGAAAACTAGGCAAACTCTACACAGATTAACCTGTACAGGCCCTTCGTAAGTTCTCCCTTAGACAGTTTTGGGCTTTACCACAGTCAAGATTATTTCTTGTATTTGCTAATCAGTCCAACCATTGACATTTGAAAGCACATCCAACTGACTAGACGTGGCTTTTGTGGCTGAAGACTTGGCCAAGAGAGTAGGAGACGAGCCTGCCAAGAGCCTCATGTGTGAACGCCTTCTCTGCACGACAAGTCTCACGCTCCCAGCAACAGCTGAGATGCTCTGGCTGTCTAGACAACACCTCCACTGTGCTTGTAGCATCCATGGTAGCTTGTCTCAGCATGAGGAAGAGAAAGGGGGTGGGAGAAAGAAAGAGAGTTTATGCAGATGAAAGTGCTTCCAAGTCAACACTGATTAATTTTGAAAACAGGCAGGTGCTCGTGGGCGATTTGCAGCGGAAAGCTTGCTGAATGGTGTGTGTTTCCACACACAAGAGGAATAAGAAATGGTCAGGGCATGCTCTCAGACCATTCCCTAACTGTATGAAACAATGCACCAGGCAACCTCTATGCACCAAATCCATTGACCAGCCCATGTTTGCCATGCCAAAAATCCACCTTCTACTCCCGTGAGTTGCATTTTATACTGATGGCCAGAAGAATGAGCAACTAAACATCCAGCAGTCAAATAATAACCGGTGTGCAGAAAAAGGTTAGTCAACAGGGGACACCTTCAGCTCCCACACACCATTGAGAGCAGATCAGGTTTATAGACCACAAGAAATAATGGAAGGAAGAAGCTTTGACGAAGCATAAAGGCTCAAGTAAAAGAACTGTAATGTGTTTTACCCTCAATTGCAGCTACGTTGATTAATGGACATCAGGCAAATTAGGAGCTGTCTGTTTTATAGCTGCCTTCTGAAAATTTGCCTAGAGCTATGGACAAGCTCTTTTTCTTTTTTTTTTCTTTCACTTTTTTCTCTATTTTTTATTTTATTTTTAAACTGCAATATATATATCAAGCTACATCAATCTTTGTAGTAGAGCAAATATGCAGATGGAAGACATCTCATCTGTAATACTGTTCACTATAAAATAAAGACTGGAGGTAGATGTCAAACCTGGTTCTCTCTTCTTCCTTAAACATCTATAGCATCTCGCTTTGCATCACAAAGTTAGTAAGAAACAGTCTAAGAAAAAAGTCACCCTGTTCTTCTTGCTCTTCTTTCATCACCAGCTCAGATATTTATTTTTCATAGACAAAAAAAAAATTTTAAATGGGCAAGCAAAGAGCTTTTGGTTTCAGACACTTGACCTTCATAAATGTAGCTATGTCCCCTGTCATCAACAAAAAAAAAAAAAAAAAAGAGAGAAGAAAAAAATCCTCTCCTACCGGTATTAAGTTATTTTGCACTTAAAGTCATTGAAAAGGTTGTCTTCAGAGAATATAATACCAAGTTATGTGATATTTTTGGCACGAGGACAAGGTAAGAAGTTACCAGACAAAGAAAACACTTACTTATAATTCAGTTAATGGCTGGCAAAGTTATACCCTTCTGCTACTAATTAACTTTCCATAATTCCAGCCAAACAAATGTGGAAGAGTATATAACCACTGAGGACAGCAGTCTGCAAAGTGTTAAAGCATCATGAAGCTAAACACTAGTCTCACCCTGGTTGCTGCATTTGTCATCAGTGACGGAGGCTGAGTTTGGACCCGAGTAGAAGAAGAGGAAGGATTAACAGAAATGGAAACTTTGAGACCCAGTGATGGTTTTTAGGATGTGTAGTTGGTTACTGGAGTTCAGCTGGGTCCCAGCCAACTCCAGAGACACGAGAACGTGTCAGCAAGAAGATGATGTGATTTACACCTGCACGTGCTCTCACAAAAAATACACACACGCGTCTAGGAAGTGTCTGTCCAGCAGAGGAAAGAACATGACTGTGCTGGAAGGAAACCACCTGCATCAGGTAATGTTTTGATGCTATTTACTTGCCCCCCCTCAGAGCAACAGGGATAATAAAGCGACAGATTTAAGATCTTTGGGCCATATGGTGTTTCTTTGCCTTTTCATAGCTCAGGAAGCAGTGGAGCACTAAACGGAGGATTACTGCTCAAGTAAAAGTAATTTTTCTGATAGTTTAGTCCAGATTCTGAGACTACTTATAAAATCTTTGCACAAGTGTCATTCCATTATGGAAAATTACTGGTGATTCAGTCCATTAGACATTTTGCATCAAGTCTGTGGGAAAGGCTGGTATTCCTACATGCAAGACTGAAAAGCAAGTGGAAGTATGGCTGACTTGCCTTAAGTCAACCCAGAAATATTTCCTATGAGGTTTTAGGTGAACCAAAAATTCACTTTGACTAAACTTAATTCAGGTTAACTAAGTTAAAATTATCTCACTTTAAGGCAAAGAAAATATTTGAAGTTTTATTTTCCTAAAATGACAGTGGCAGAAATTTCAAAACAGATGTTTTCGAACTAATTTTTGTTTTCAATTTTTTTTTATAAAATTAAGATCTGTGCACAGATAATTTTTGTGTTGGTACATTTGCTTGTTTGGTTGGTTTCTGTTGATGTGTATCTGCTTTCTGCAGGAAAAATGGTTGCTTTTGGTACACAAGAGCTTTTGCCTTCAGAAAGAAAACTGTGGGTTGCAGAAAGTCAGAAGAAACTTCCCCTATGTGGGCTTTGAAAAATACAGAGAATATTCTCCCTCCTTATATCCAAGAAGTAATTTTACATTTCCCATAGAGGGATTAACATTTTTTTAACTAAACAGTTAATGGTCTTAACCACTAATGAGCGTGGCTTGCTATGAGCACTAGAATTTTGTAAAGGGGATTCATTTTCTGTAGAGAATGATTCAATATTTTAATGTTCAATTTCTTTTTAGTTTAAATATCTTGAAAAAGCAATTGAACCTTCTTGGACAGCTGGATGGGAAGATATGGAAGTTCAGCGAAGAAGGGAGTAACAGTGTTCTGGTCTTTTTCTGTCTCCCTTTCCCACCCAGCAGGAAACATCAAAACTTTTGATGAAAATGTTTTAGCATTTTCAGGTTCCTGATTCCCTGCTGGCAACAATCTTGATGTGCTTCAGAGTAGCTGGTTCCCATCAGGACACAGCATCTTGCAAGTCTTGTTTCCAGTAGAACTCTAGTCATTAGAGTTTAAATCTACTCTGCTTGGAGTTTGCCACACCTAAATCAAAACTGATCTGTCTCAGCAAAATGTTTGAATTGCTATGAATCAACTTTTTTCAACTGAGAAAATAAACAAACATTCCAATGTGGAGTTTTCAGCCAGCTTTAGTGAAAACTAACCTTAAAATAGATTGTTGTGTCTTTCTACCTGAACATTTGGCAGATTTTAGTGGAATATGTGACAGATATTAGATTATATTTCCAGAATTTGTTGGTAATCTTGGTCTAGATAAAAATTTGAACTAGATGGAAACATTACAAAACTGTCTGAAAACAGGAAAAGGACTAGGAAACAGAAAGCAGAACAGAATTTCCGAAAACGAGGAGTTACTTGTTAAGAGAGACATTTCTTCAGCTTGAAGCCTTAACTCTGCTCTATCCATACGACAAGCCAGTTGATCAATAACACAAATTTTACAGGAGGTGCTGATCACCTGGAGACTGGTTCCCATGAATACAGAGCCTGTGATCCTTAGAACCGTAGAAACTTTCAAGTAGTTATTTTTGGATGTTCAACTGTAGATATCCCAAAGGGACTTGATTTCCTGAGAGGGTGCTCAACATTTAAGAAAATTAGATGCCTTTGAGATGTTGAAGACTTGGCTTTACCCTTTCCACCTTGAACTGTAGCTTTCAAGATGCATGGAAGTTTTTAAACCAGCTAGTGTAAGATGGTGGGTAACTAGACTTGGTTAAAATGTTGGGAAGGATACCTAGAGCTGCATGAGACTTGCTAAACCTCTTTATTTCCAACTCCAGACTCTTGACTGGTTGAATCAGTATGTTCACCCTTAAGACCAGCTTTAGCAGCTGCCTGGTTCCCCACTGAGATAGTACCTGATTTGTGGCTTTGCACAGTCAAAACATGAGACCTCATGGCTCCTCTGTTTTGCTTTATGAAGGGTGGACCAAAAGGTCAGTCTGATGAGGAGTGTAAGACTTCATCCTATAAAACATCTGCCTGGCTGTGATTATCAGCATCTCTGGGCTTATTTAAAAAAAAAAAAAAACCAACCTTCAACAGTCTATTCCAGTCCTGGACACTCACCATTCCCGCAAAGGAATGTCAGAAATGTTGCTCGGAGCAAACTGGCACTGGTAACAATACAGGTATTCACCAGGGTATCACACAGCAGCAGAGCCCTGGCATAAGGATGATGGTTTCTGCTTCAGGAATCACCAAGTGCAAACCTATCCAGGCCATACTGTTTTGAAAATTCTGTCTCGTTCCACATCTCTTACCGAGATTTATGAAGATTAGCTGCCGAATCCATAATTAGCAAGTGGTAACAGATCAGCAGATATATCCAGTTCTGGTGACACCTCTGACAGATTGACGTCTACTCCCCAAATCCCTGCGAGGCTTCATGTTTTCCCTGTGACCACTCTCAAACAGAGTTTTGGCAAGGCTGTCTCAGCGGGAAGGAGAGGGAGGGCTGGGGAAGAACAAGTTCTCACAAGCATGACAGGACCCATGCGTAACCATTTGGCTTTGCAATTAAAAACATGTTCTGTCTTCCTCTGCATCACTGAGGAGAGCATATAAGTCTTAGTGGCTCTGCAAAGTGCCTTGAATTCAAATTAAGCCAGGAGGTTTTTACTTGCTCAGAGGAAGGAGGGGAGTCTTTTTTTCCTTCCCAGAGAAGCATTTCATCAACATTTCTGGGGAGGAGAGAGGAGGAGGAGGTGGGAGAAAGAGGAGGTATAGTTGTATTTGTACAGGTCCCTCTTTTTAAACACTCTGCAGTGAATGCAGTGGTCAAAGTGAGAAGGGGAAACCCCATATAATCCATCCAAAGTCAAAGAATTTATAATTCCTTAAACTGCTTTTCTACACAGGATCCAAATCCCTCCTCCTGCATCAGCTTCACATATCCACCTTCGAGATGTGTCAACCCTGGAAGTGTGTTAGAGGGGTCTTTAACCTCTTGCAGACAGTCAGTAGTATCTTCATCCTTTCTAGGCAAAGTGTCTCAGCTTCCTGAGTCAGGTTTTTTTTTCAAACCTCAGCCCTTTATTTTAAGTTTCTATATACCTTGCATCTCAATGCAGATGATAATAATGGAATCATAGTATGGTTTTGGTTGGAAAGGACCTTAAGGATTATCCAGTTCCAAGCCCCCTGCCATGGTCAGGAACACCTCCTTCTAGACCAGGTTGCTCAAAGTCCCATCCAGCCTGGCTTTGGGTGTGTTCAGGGAGGTGGCTTCCACAGCTTCTCTGGGCAACCATTTTTGTCAGCTTGTGATTTTTTTTGGCAGAGCCAATACAGACAAAAATCTCTGTCCGGTGGTGGTCACAGTTCTGTTGCTTGCCAGGCTACCTTGGGGGAGCTCAGCGGAGAATCTTAACTCATTTTTAGGGCAGCTCTTACCAGAGCTGTCCTAGTATATTTTGCCTATGTAGATGAATAAATAAGGCCATCAGAAGAATACCACAGGAAAAAGAAGACGAAAAAACACCAAAACTACAAAAATGAAAAGAAAAAAAAGCGCCTACCCTTTCATTAAGTAGAAAACAGATATTTTTTTTTCTACTAGTTTTTGTTTCATTTTCTGCTCTCTGGTGCTATTTTAAGTTACATAAAGCCTAGATAGTCTTTCATTATGTCTGTTCCTTAAGGTCTCAGGTGTAACAGTGCCAGTTCTGATTCAGTCCCAACACCAAAAGGTACAGGCTTGCTCTCTTACCCCTCTCTGCAGAAGATTTTTTGGAAAAGTACAGCCTAAAACCAAGTCAAGCGATTAGGTGGCAATTCAGCAGAGAGGATAATGATCAAGCAGTGCTTCACCTTATCGTATGACCTTCGTTTGTTTTGAAGCACAAAAGTAACCTATATGTCCACCTCAAAAACACTCGCCCATGTTTTTTGATCTTACTTTACACCTCCAGGATGCTACAAATACACACTGCGATCACCATCTTTACCCAGCCCTAATGTGAGTCTAGATGAAGGTCTGCAGAGGTATTTAGGGTTGTATTTTTCTTCAAAGGAAGCTGGTTTCTTCTTCTTAATATTTTTATACCTTTTGGTCCCCTTAAACCTTCTTGAACACTTTGAAAATTCTGGGTCATAGTTGCCACTGTTTCTGTAAGGGAAAAAATAAAGGTGTCTAAATACTTTTGCAGATCTTGAACCCAAGAGCTCAGCTTGAGCTGTTCCATTTGACGGCTTTTGCCTTGCTTCTGATTATAGAACAATCTGGAAGAAATAAATTGGTAGAAAGATTTCACGGCTCTTTACAAATACAAGGAAAAATCACATTTCTGTGGCAGGAAGTCTCTATATCAAAACTAAGCACATGATTCAGGAATAAGTTGGTCAGGAGACCTCTTCATGGTCTATAGCTGCTTACGACATGTTATCGTCTGTTGCAAGCTCTATGTGATCTAGTGATGGAGCTTTTCTCATCCATCCTCTTACTTCTTTGTTTTTATACATATTTATTACCTTATCATAGTCAAACCTGAACAAAATACCACCACCACCACCACCCCCAAAGTAGGATTCTTCTATTTTGCAAAGAATTTTATTTTACAGAAACAACCACTGGTTTGTTAAAGAAGTTGTTTGCAAGATGACTAGATTAGATTAATTAGTTAATGTTTGTAAAGTACTTTGAAGATTAAGAACACTATATAAGTGTTAAGTATTATTGTTATTATAATAGATAGAGAAGGTAGATAGCTAGATAGGTAAAGAGATACAGCAGTCAGATAACAATAATTATAATACTTAGCATTTCTATAGGGCTTTACAGCTTTTGAGTGTTTTACAAACATTAACTAATTAATGAAGTTAAGCAGACAGATAATAGATAAAATAGTAGGTAGATTGATAGATAGGAACAGATTTTGCCTTTGGATATATGAATAGTAAAGTCAATGGAAGTTGCATCCCATTGATGAGGGCAAAATTTGGTCCACAGACAAATTTCAAGGCAAATTATCTAGTTTTTTCAAGTTGTTGGCTTGGCTTTTTTTCCACAATTTGTCCTCCCAGCGAGTAGATTCACTGTGGGAACAGAAAGTATACTGTAATGTTGAAATGAATGTATCAAGTGTGTCAAACTTTACAGTGACATATTATGGAATCAAAGCACATCGTTAGGATTAGTCACGTCAAGGTGTCAGTGACTCAGCTTTGCGACATCTGAAATGACACATCGTGTCTTTGGGAATCACCTTCAAGTTGCTGGATGAAACAGCATTATCTGTGCTCATGTACATCCTGATTCTTCATGTTTTTATGAAAATGCGTGCGTATGATCTACCGACAGAAAAAAAATGGGATTGGAGACAGACGTAAGTATATTTGATCTTCATTAAACAAATCTGATATAAATTAAAATGGAGGAGAAGAACTGTATAAGATGCAGAGAATGAACACAACACTTATTTCCTTTAAAGTTGTCTCTTCTTAAAGACTGACACGTTTCTGCAACATCTTTGCCCTAAAACTGTACAGGGAGGTGGGAAACTCACTGCTGCTTTTTGAGTTGATGTTTATGTCCTGGATGCCTTTGAGATGCAGCTGCCAATGAGGTCCAGGGGTCCTAAAGCCTCTGGTACCTCTGCAGTATATAAAGAAGCTGAGTGTGAATAGGCTTACTCTGGAATCACAGAATCACAGTATCATTTAGGTTGGAAAAGGCCTTGAAAATCATCAGCTTAAGCATCTCATCTACAAGTCTTTTCAATACTTCCAGAGATGGTGACTCTACCACTTCCCTGGGCAGCCTGTTCCAAGTGCTTGACAACCCTTTTGGAGAAGACCTAAACCTAAACAACAATCTAAACCTCCCCTGGTACAACTTGAGGCCATTTCCTCTTGTCCTACCAACCCCCGCCTCAATACAACCTCTTTTCAGGTAATTGTAGAGAGCAACAAGGTCTCCTCTGAACCTCCTTTTCTCCTGGCTAAACAACTCCAGTTCCCTCAAAACAACCCCAATTTTGTCACAGTTGTGCCATTCTGCCCTTGAGCTACTTAGTTTTTCTAAGGGCTTCTAACAGGACTCTGCATCTTGAGTAGCATCACCACACAGCATTGCTCTCTGCTACCAGTTTGGGACACTCAGCACTCCTCTGACTTTTGTCCTACCAATGTAATTGGTACTTTCCCTTTGCAAATTTTCCCTGCCTCTGGGTATATGCAGAAACATCTCAAGTCTTCAAGGTAATCAGAAGTATAGATTGCAAATAAAACTTGATGATATGGTAACGCACAAGACAAGGAGCTGTCTTACTTAACTCTTGACAGATATTGTGTAGATACCTACATCTGAGCCGGATGCTCTTAGGCTTGTCCTTAGCAGACAATACAGCAAGAAGCACTTAAAAGCTAAATTTCATCTGCTTTAGTATTTATGCCTGCATTAGGATGAGATGAACTGCCTCTTAGAAAGTCTTGTTTCTCTCCACTGACTGTAAGACAGTTAGCTCAGATGAGGTCAATTCTGTTGCAGATATTTAAAATGTGATGAGACAAACCCCATTGTGGTGGGTTGACCTTGGCTGGTTGTCAGGTGCCCACCAAGCTTCTCTATCACTTTTCTTTCTCAGCAGGACAGAGGAAGAAACTATGATAAAAAACTCATGAGTCAAGATAAGGAGAGAGAAAATACTTACCGATTATAGTAATGGGCAAAACAGACTCAAAGATATTGTTTTAATTTACTGCCAAATAATCAGAGAAGGATAATGGGAAACAAAAACAACACTAAAACCATCTTCCCCCCCCTCTTCACAAGCTCAACTTCATTCCCACAATTCTTCTATCTGTTCTGCCAAATTGGCTCAGGAGGATGGGGAATTGAGATTGTGATCAGTTCACAGGTCGTCATCCCTGTTGCTTCTTCTTCCTCATGCTCTTCTGCTCCAGAGTAGGGTCCCTCCCATGAGATACAGTCCTTCATGAACTTCTTCAATGTGGATCCTTCTCATGGACTGCAAATCTTCACAGGCTGCTTAGCATGGGTCCTTTTCACAGAGTACAGTCCTTCAGGAAAGAACTGTTCCAGAGTGGGTCCCCCAGAGGTTCATAGGTCCGGCCAGAAAACCTGCTCCTGTATGGGATCCACTCCCAGTTCCTGCCAGGAGCCTGCTCCAGCATGGGTTTTCCACAGGCTGCAACTTCCTTCACAGCACATCCACCTGCATGGGGTCCTCCTTAGGCTGCAATGTGGATGTCTTCTCCACTGTCATCCTCCATGGGGTACAAGTGGACAACCTCCTCCAGTGTGGTCTTCATCATAGGCTGCAGGGCAATCTCTGCTCCAGCATTTGTAGCACCTCCTCCCCCTCCCTGTTCACTGACCTTAGTATCTGCAGGGTTGTGTGTGCCACATTTTTTCACTTATTTTTTTTTTCCTGCCACCTACTGTGCAGCATTTTTTAACCTTTCTTAGATATGTTATCACAGAGAGGCTGCCAACGTCACTGACTGACTCAGTCAGTAGTGACCAGTGGTGGGTCTATCTTGGAGCCAGCTGGAACTGGTTCTGTCCAACACAGGGGTAGCTTCTGTTTTTTTCATGGAAGCCATCCCTGCAGTCCCTCTGCTACCAAAACCTTGACACGTAAACCAAATGAAATCATACTAAGTGTTCCTCTTCTTGCTTCGTCTGCAAGGCCTAAATAGTGGATTTTTCCAGGTTTATCTGCCCAGTCAGTCTCACTGGGATTGAAAATAAGGAGGTTTACTTGAAAATTGGTGGGAAGATCATTAGCCAAAAAGACCAGAAGTGATTCCACATGTGGGATTTTAATGCTTTTACAGTGAGATAACTATACCATTATGTGCCTGTTCTTCTCTGGTGGGTGCAAGACAAAGGTAACATCCTGATTAGAGGCCAGAAAGATGTACAGGAATACATCTTATCTTATGTCTACCCTCCCATACAATAAAGGTAGCAATGGCTTAAGTTTCCCTTCAGTCGCATAATCTACCAGCAGTGGGAAAGGTACTATTATGAAGCAAGTGCAGAGGCAATAAGCCACTCATCTGACTCAGCCAAAAAAGGAAACATTCAAATATTGTACAACACAAACATTGTAAAGAACAAATACACCATTCATCAACAGAACAACCCTTTGATCAGCTAAAGAAGCTTAAAAAATTAAGCAGGCAAGCAAGAGCAAGAAATAGTGCCAATGCTCTTCTTTTTACCGGGGATGGACAGTACACACCTTCGTAATTAAAAGTCATAGCTTTCTTCTCAAGGAACTTGAACTCAAGTCTCAAGTTATGGGTGAATATTCACAGTGCAAGGTTTCAAGACAGACCTGTCTGAAGTTCTCTTGTTGGAGCAGTTTTATTTGTATACCATATTTAATTATTTCCTGTGTCACGAGGAGAATGACTTTCTAGTTTAGTGGTTAGTGTATTCACCTGGAAGGGGAAGTCTTCAGTTCCTGTGCCTGCTTCTATTAATGTTTCTGTATTTTTCATTTAAGTATTCATTGATGTGGATAATGGAAACCAGGCCTCTGCTCCCAAATGAAAGACTATACCACGAAGATATATAGTCATTTGCATAGGCTTGCCATCTTCCTGTTCCCATGAATATTTAATTAACCTATGCAAAGTGAAATGGTTTCAATATGAGGAACTGAGAAAGCCCTGCCCTAGAATATTCTTTAGCTTAGTGGTTAGGGCAGTCAGGGAAGTGGAGAGACAAGTTCAAATCCCCTTGAGCGGAAGAGGGAACTGAACTTGGATCTTCCAGAGCTTAGTGGGTATTCTCAACACAATGTTATTGGTGAGAAAAAAAGTAGCATCTCAGCTTCCTTTTCTTGCCTGAGCTAATGGGAAGCCTTGCCAAAATTCTTATCATGCTCAAAGATCATCACAGAGTGTGTCTGATACCATCTTTGTTAGAAAACAAATGATTTCTCGATGAACTTTGAAAGAAATGGAGTAAATGATGTGACAACAAAATGGCTTACCACAAGGGAGCATACTCACACCTATATTAATTGTGATCTACACAAACAATCTACCAATCTTTAATGACAGAGAAAATATAATTTAAAGCTGTCAAAATTCAACTCTCCAGGGACCCGGTCCAAATGAAAGACATGTCAACATCAGCACTCTACCAGATTTCAGAATGTTGTAAGAAGAATTAGTGAAATATCCCCATAGATATTGTGCTACCAAGTCTTTTTATTTCTCTAAAGTTCAAGGCCCAGTAAACAGAACAGAATAATCTCAAAAGAGATGTGACTCAGAATCCAGGTTGCTTGGAGCTGAGATTGGACTACATTTTTCCTCAGGGCACAGAGAGAAAAGACAAAGTATAAGGTTAACCTATAGCATAAATTACTGAGGAAACATGTGAATTCCAAACTGAAGGTCAGCTCTGCAATGCTGTATACTACAGCACTTGCTTTCTCTTATCCGGTAGATAAATATTTATGTTACACATAAGAAAGCACCGATATATCAGTACCTATGAAGAGGTTAGGTATCCTGTTGACTGTAAGTGGTTGCATTTTTTTTAAGCATGCCTCAGGCCAGCAAGGAAAGCAATCTGTATCTCCTAGCTGAGATCACCTGACTGGGGAACAGATGGAAAAAAATAAAGGAAAAAACAAACCAAACAAACAAAAACCCCAAACAGAAACAGGAAGAAAAGAAGAGAGGAAGAAGTAAGCTTTGAAGCATACTATTAGATGCCCAAAGTTACTGAATTGGTAAAACCCAGTCCTTAATATGCTTGTTCCCAAGCCCAGTAAATTTCAGATAGATCTGGCTGATAAATTTCCAGTTCCTGTTAGTCTCAACTATTAAGACAAAATTACCTGCATTATTTTCCACTCTTTTTCCTCTTAATTGTGCTCTGAAAGTGATTCAGGAATGTTTTTTATTGACAGAAGTCTCTATATATATTCAGTTCTCTCTATGAACATCGTATTTGCTTGATGTCTACCCAATACCAATGCACAGGGCTCTCAGATGGCTGCCCCACACTCTTTAAGCAAGAACATCTTCATGCCCAGTTAGCTGCTAACACAGACAGATTTAAATGCAGAGCCGTGCAGACCAGTCTTTGTCAATCCCAGCACAAACTGTGCTGAGGTGTTTTACAACAGGCATTCTTGGAGTGCGAGCATGGACTTGCACAAATACGGATCTTGTCTGTTTAGATTATGAGCTCTCTGGGGCAATGACTTTCTCTTCGGATGTGTGTATCCACTTCATAGCACCAGTCCTGCCATAATAATGCTAATAATAATAGTAACAACAGCAATAATAATAATAGAAATAATAATAAATTCATCCAGGATGCTGCAGAGAAGAGCTGAAGGGCAGCAGGTGCGTTGGGGAAATAGTGTAATACATCAAATCCTGTGCAGTGAGCACATGAGCAAGTGATATCAAAGACACTACCTATGAAATTAATTTGCTGGTGACACTGCCTTGCCTACCATCCCTGGGCGTTGTGAGAATTAATTAATGCTTGCAAATCGCCTTGAGAACTTCAGAGGAAAGACTCTTTCTGTATGCAAAGCCCTCCTGCTTTTCCCTTGGTGTCTGCTGCACACCTGTGCCCATTGCATCATGTGCCGCCTCTCTCCGCTCGCGGAGCGCTGGCTCTGTACACATGGCCCCGGCATGATTGATGGTTGGATTCGGGTGCCGACACTGGAAGCTCTCCCCTGTCAGCGGGGAGCTTGCCCACACACGTCCGTGCACCATCAGCCTCTTTCCTCCGGCGCAGTTGTCAGGTTTCCCAAAACAATGATTACCTTTCCCCAGAAACAAACCTCCATCCTGACACCTTTCCTAGCTGGTGTCTCATAGCATGAGGGCTCCTTTGTAGGGGTCTGTTCCCTACCTCCCAGGGATCTTGGGAAAGTTTATTCCTTCGTGTTTTGTATAACATGCCAAGAAGCCAACATGAAAGTGCAAGCAGAGAGCGGTGCACATTCTTTTTTTTCTTTTTTTTTGATCACTATTAGGAAATAATTATAGCCATGCAAGACGTCCAGCTTGTACCGCAAACATCACCACCTCCCCGCAGGTAAGGACAGCAGAGCTGGAGGCATTGGCAAGAACAGTAAGGTGAGGCTTCTCTGTCTTCAGAGTGGCCAGCTCTCATCTTGGAGGACCTGATCATGCCTGGAGGCCATAGCAGCTGCTCTGAAGGTTGCTGCAGGTGCATTTTGTTTGCAACGCCAGTGCTGAGGAGACTCCGAGTTACCAAATTCTTCTTACGTTGATAATAAGTCCCACTTGCAGCAAATCATCATTTACAATAAAACAAAATGTTTATTTAAATATCTTTTTGTTCTTTTTATATATTTAATGCGTTGTTTTAAAGCATTAGCCTGACTTGCTTAAGTGAGATTTTTCTAATGTACATATTTGGGCTGAATTTCCAGGTCATCCTTGACACTCCTATCACAGTAGACCAGCCATGCTTGCAGTTCAAAAGAAGGAATGGAAGACTGTTTTTTCAAACACTGCTCCCTTCTCATTACGGTAGAGCTATACCATAGCTCTATAGGTGCTGGAAAGCAGTACCCTCCTGTTGCTGGGTGATTCTGAGACGCAAACATTGGCAGCCATCTGCATTGCCCTGTTCCAGCTGCACTCAGCAACACACATCAGTGAGTGGAGGAGAGGGAAAAAGAAGCAGGAGAGCATGTTGGAAGGAGTCAAGGCTGCTTTCATCTTCCACCACCCGCTTTTCTACATTTAAGAAATGGTGGTTTTGCTTCATAAACCTCCAGCTTTTCCTACTGCTGTAAAGAGCTGAATCCCCCCTTGAATCTAAAGCACTAAGAATCATAAATTTGGAATCAATTATAAGCTCTATATGAGATATATTATCTTGCCCTTAGTGTCAGGTTATGTTCACGGACCACTGTCCATGAGATCAGATGCCAATATAAGGACCATATGAAGAATTCATCTAGAATATAAATAGAACTTCTCTTTAAATACTACACACAAACTTTCCTTAGCCTGCTATAAAACAAGTCAATCTGGGAGCCCTTCCTTTGACCAAAGACTTCATCTTCGCATGCGAATCGGCTTACTTTGGTTAATCAATGATTTTACATGCCCACACTGGTGAGGGAACTGACCAGTGCTGGTGGCGATTTTTTCGCACTGTTTTTTCAGAGGGTGACAACCTATCCTTTCTACTTTTCTGTTTTCTTTCCTCATTGTTTTCACTTAAGTACTTTCAAAGTTAGTGCAGAAGTCTGAAGTCAAGTAAGCAGGTTCTGGTTTCTTCTATTTCTCCTGAAAATTTGTCTTTACTGACTAGTCTGCCCCAAAAAAGATTTTGTGTGAATTGAGAAATTATATTATTTTCTTTTTTTTCAAGAATGAAAATATTTCTTTTGGATCATCTGATTTTCAGATGAAAGGTGTTTTTTGTTCCCCCTCCAGAAAAACTGGTGTTTGCAGCAACCTTCAATTTCCATTAAGCAATGATCCTGACAGATAATTAGATTTTAATTTCTCTGACCAACATCCTCAGAGGCATTCAGATGTCTTCTGCTTCACCATTCCTGTTTCACACAAGCAGCACTAATAATCTTTTCCTGGTCTATCCAGAGGCTGGAAAGCTGAGTCCTTTTAAAACTGTGCTCAGCTTCTACAGTGGTTAGTCAGGGCCCTAAAGGGAGAACCATCAGCACTCAATGCAATTTCCCTTTGGATTTCCCGTTCATCCTATCTCCTCCTTTTCCATGCTTTGCATGGGTGCTTGGGTTCTGCCTCCTCGGAAGAGTTTCAGCTCAGCCCATTCCATACCCACAGGCAACTAATAAAGGTCAATCTCAGATGTAATGAAAGGGGACAATGAGCTTGCTCTGGCCACTCCTAGTTTTCCCCACCGCTTCTCACGAGCTCTGCAGGTTCTTCTGGTTCCTCCACCAGGCTTGAATGTTAGGGGGAGGCCGTTCCCACCACCATCCCCAGCTGTTCTTCAGCAGTCATGTCCTTTGAAGATGTGCATAGTTATCATGTTGTTTCAAAATACCAAAGGTCACATTACTTTCCCTTTTCCCTTCCTCCCCGTTGGAAAGTAAGGGCAGGAGCAATTACTGAGTAAACAAGAAGGAACGGGTTTGCAGAGTGCTGCAGTGAAGCTTTGAGGGACTCCACTACATCAGCCTGTTGCAGGCAGAACTCCTTATCCCATCACACAAAGCAAAGATTCATGGGCAGGAAAGTGACCCTAGCACAAGGCATTTTCCCTACACCTGTGTGGGACCTTTTGTCACAGAAAATCTGGTTAGGTGTCCGGAAAAAGACATTCATGAAGCAACAAGAAGTTCAGTCTTCGCTGTGTCTTTTACCCAAAATTCTGTGCTGGAGTGATAGAACTGCAGTCTTAAGCAGTCAGCTTAAAACCCAGGAGGCACTGCAAATCTCACGTTGGAGGCTGTGGGAAATAAAGATATGTGGAAGTCACAGACCACCCCGAATTCTTGATGACCCTCTGCCAAAATAGGAATCAGAACCGTCTCATATTCCTCTTCTTCCAGCCTGCTATGCAACAAGGCTTCTACTTACATTTTCTGTGATTTTTGAGGTATGTTGGCCCTGAAGGACAAAAACTGTAGTTTTGCCTTGTAATTGTGTCATGTAAGTAGTAGGTCTACCTCGCTCCCTCCAGCTCACCCAGCTACAGGCTGGGTAGAGCTGGGCCCTTAAGAAATACTTTAACGGAACTTCTGAAAAGCAGGTGGTCTGATGTGAAGAAAGTACATTAACACTAATGAAGATAAAGAATTTCACAGAAAGATAATTGTTTGCCTAGCAGCTGAATTTATTTTCATTCTCAGGTTGTAATTAAGGGAAAAGTTGCAATTTAAAATGCAATCTGTTTTTCACTTCTTTTCTTGCCTCATAAGCAGAACAAGAAGTTGATTCGTTTCTATCAGCAAGGTAAAAATGTATAATGTTTCCCACACCTGATCTGAGCACACAAATTTTACTGAAATGAGAAAAAGCAGGGTAAACAACTGGAGGAACCTGAGAAAAAGCACTGAGTACAATTTCCAGAGCCTTGCATGTCTGCAGAAAAAAAAAAAAAAAAAGAGAAAGAAGAAAAATGAACCTTTCCTACTGAAGTAGTGATGAGTCAGCCATCGACAAGCAAGATTCTATCTTTCAGTGTTGGGCAGTTAAAGCTCTTTTTCCAACAGTATGGAAGGACAAGCAAGTTTCATGGATTCAGATGCTTTTATTGGTATTGTTATTTACTATTTGTATGCGTGTAATACTTAGTAAACTTAGGAGCCTAGGAGTCACACAAAACATGTCAAAACCCCGAACTGGTCTCATATGACTGGGTGCTGCATAACAGAACAAAGAAACTAAGAATAAAAAGGAGACATCTGCTCCACAACGCTTGCAATCAAAGCAGAAGACCAAGAACAGTCATTTCTTCTGGATGCAGACAGAAAGGGAAGGACAAAGAAAGAACAGGACAATCCAGGATGATGGACAATTGTCTCATGAGAAGAGCACATAAAGTCAAGTTCTTGAGTAGGTCTATACCACATGAATAAGTTTTGTTAAATGAGAAGTAGGATCAATATATTGTATCAAAACTGAAGAGATATTTGATAGGGACAGAATTACAGTCAGATGAACATGGTCCCAAGAATATAAGATAAGATGCCTCTCTGCAATGACCTGCCATGACATGGCAAATTTTGATTTTAATTTTGGATCATCTGACTTCAGTTTAAAGAACAATGAATAGTATTTTTTTTTTCTTTAAAATAATCCAAGATATTTGAGCACAGGTCTCAATGTATTTAGGTGTACAAATTAAACAGGGATAGATCTCTGAATACTTTTGAGAATCTGTGTCTGACCTTCACTCTATGATTGTTAAGATAAATATCAGTCTCCTGCATCAACCTCCTGGTTTACATAGAATATGATTTTTTTTCCTGATCAGTGAATGAGTTCAAACGTTTCAAAAAATCCATAGTCATTTGTGGGAAAGAGAATTGTCTACCCGTCTTTGCCTTGAATACCTATTCTAAACACAAATTTAGCTCTTTAAGAAAGAAATGTTGTATTCTTCACTCCCTTTCTCCAGCTACCTGGAAAAATCTGCAACTATTTCTTGGAACCTTGCTAAATTTTCAGGACAGCAATTAATCAGATTGAGGTAGCCTATGAGTAAATCACATGAACCAGGAATACGCAATCCTTCGATGTCGCAAACACAACTGCACAAACACACAGACTAGCAATTAGCTAAACTGCTCAGATGACTGGCCCCACAGCTGAACATTTATGTGTTCCTTTCTCTATTTAGAGCTCCTTCAAAGACTCTGAAGTCTGAAGTTGTTTGGACACAGGTTCAACTTTTGCTGTCAGAAATTCTTCATATATTGTGAACTTCAGAATGAACAAATAGGCTGGTTTACTGAAAGTGAACCAGTCAGACCTTTATCAAGCAAGGCAATTAAGTGCATGCTTAATGTTAGCTGGGGAGCACTTTTAATGATTAAACTGATCACTAAAACAGAATTCTGATAGTGATTTATTACTTTGCAGAGATATTTTTTTTAAGAAAAAACCTCTGCTCTGAAGATTACCTTTTCCTCCTTCCTATCAAATACTTCAGGTATTTTCTGTTTCTGTGCTTTCAGTTCACCCGTGTAGAGTAGCAATTTTTGGCACATCAAGCACGTTAGATAATTATATGTCAGTTGAGAAACTCTCAGCTTCTTGTCACTGGTCTATAAAGCTCTCTGTAATGTTGTAATACAGTATCACTGATATCTCAATGAGATAACATGTTAAGTGTCTACTGGCTATATAATTTGAACCAAAAGTTAACAAAGAGAACTGATCTTTCGGTAAACATATAGTATATTTTTGTCATCTCTTCCTGATAGTGGTTTTGATAAGCAGATTTAGATGTGGTGTTATCCTCTGATTGCTTTTGCAGTGTGCTTGCAAGACAGGGAACTCCTTCATAATTCCTCAGACAGATGGTTCAGAGGAATTTCCCAAGTACCCGCAGATCAAAGATTATTCCCTGTAAATGGTGATGGTTACTGATACTACAAATCCACCCAGACATTTTATTCTTCCTCATTCTAAAAAACCCTTTCACTTCTCTCTCCCCAGTGTGGAGTCCCATTAGGTGGGAAGAACAATTTTAAGTAATCAAGAGTCAGTGTGATAACCTCAGATTGCTCATTAGGGACCAGATTGGGAGTGAGGGGTAGATGACAGAGGTCTATGAAATCAAAGAGGCATGGAAATTGAGAGCAATTGTTCTCTGTCTCTTCCAAAACAAGTGAAAGGGGATGTCAAATGAAACACGGGGAAGACAGGTTCAAAACAAACAAAGGGAAATGATTTTTCATACAATGTATAATTAAGCCGTGGAACATCTTGCCACAGGATGTTGTGGATGCTGTAAATTTACATGGGTTCAAAAAGGACTGGACAAGTTCATGAAAGAAAAATTCTTCAAGAGCTATTAAATACAAAGACATTACCTCTGGCTCCGGAAGACGCTGAAATGCAAATCTCAAGATGTTGGGAGAGCGCTCTGAGGAAGTCTCACTTTGCTATTATACTTTTCCCCAAGCATGTATTCATTGTTGGGCCCTGTCAGGAAAAGGTAGATGGATCTTTGTGTAGCTGGTACGGCTCTTCTTACACCCTTATTTCATACAACTGTCTTATTCAGGGAGCAGGTCAAGTGGTGGCCACTGGTAGACATACCATTCATTTCTTTATGCGTTTTCTCTGACTTCAAGCAATTCTCTTAAAATGGGTGTATTGCTAAATACCTTTATTCTGAGGCAGTTCAGCTTCCCCATTTTCTGCCTGGAAGGTACAGAAAAGCAGAACTTTGCTGGCTGCCTCTGAGAGAAGAAGGTGCAGTGGCCTCTCAGAGGCATCTCTCCTCATGCTCCAGTTGATGGTATGTAGGTTTGTGTAAAGAAGTGGGGCATCTCTCTCAGCTCTTTACCTCTGGGCAGATGGGCTGTCCAAATAACCACCCTAGTCCTAAATATTTAGTGATTCAGCAGTAGAAACACACATCATTTGGGATGCTTGGTTATGTGAAAATTGGCTGGGAAATCCCCCAAGTTTTTTATTCCTGTTACTTCTAGCATTTGGCAAGTCTACCGATGTCTCACTGACTAGAAGTTTGCCTGGCAATAAGAAAAAGTGAAGAAAAGTCAGAGAAAAGAGTCTCCATCCTCCAAAGCACTGTCTGGTGCCCCTCCATTTGAACAAGACTTGGAGAGAAAAATATCCCCCCTCACTCCTACCAATCCCTAGCAGCTGGGTTTGAGGAGAGTTAATGCAGGGAACAAGTCCTGTCCTGCACTGGAGTACTCCTGCATCTGCACGAGCTAAAAACCTTGTTAGTCAACCCCTTGGTCCTGTAGGCTTACCCATATTTGTGGGCTGAATTAACACTTTGGTGGTGGGGAGTCAGAGAGCTACTGCAAAATTAAGTCCGGCTGAATGACGTAAAACCTCCTCCCGTGGGACCTGACAGCTGAAGAGTTGTTAGCTTCAGGCCCATTGCAAGTATCCCAAACTGGTCTCCCCGAGAGTGTGGAAGCACTCAGAAATGAAAATCTCCACTGCAGGATTTAACCTGGGGTTTTCAAGAGTCATTCCTCTCCCTTCACAACACCCCTCAAAAGCCTTTTGGGCAAGGAAGGCAGCTCTTCAGGCTCCACGGGTATTATTATTTGGAGGCCTGTTTTGTATTCAGAGTTGGCTGCTCCTTGGATTCACCTCTGTATTTTAGTGCCTGCATGCCTGGGTGTATATTGAATGTGCCTAATAGCTGCAGTAGGTGGAGAGGGAGGAAGCTCCAAATGATGGGAACTCCTGGAGGGAGTTGTCTTGCCACCGGCGTGCTGTCAGCCTGCCAATAAATAAGAAAGTTGAGATTATCGGAGGCAGCTATCTAAACAAAATAGGGTGAAAACTCCCAGCTTGCGTGGCAATCAAGTGCAGGAAACTCATTCACTGGCCATCCAGCTTCTTCCCATTGTTTAGGTCTGGTATTTTGTAAAACGTGAAACAGCCAGAAAACACTCCTGTGCCCAAAAAGAAGACCCTGTGGCTGTTGTCCTTTCTGTCATGCTGTTCCTACTGCCAAGCACCACTCAGGGGATTTTTAGTGGCAATGAGAGGTCATTCAAAGGAATCACAAGCTCTTTGAATGTAGGTTTGCAAGCACTGAAATTAGACACTGGGCAGCACTATCTCGACTCTGGAACAGTGAGGGTTGTTTCTCACTGTATTGTAAATCACTGGCAAATTCATCAATGCTCTAGTGTTCCAGATTTTACTCTTGCCCAAACCTGAATCTCAATGTCTGTGACAAAATCAACATCTAGAGGCAGAGAGACACAGAAATCACGCAGCAATCTCAGAAAAAGCCTGCGTGGGCGGGTAATCTCAATAGCTGGTTGATTAAATGCATAGCTGGTCTAGCAATGACCCTGGTTCAAAGCCCCAATATTCCTAACAGACAGTGATGAAGACGATTCTAGTTTTTTCACTTCTTGAGGAAATAGTAAAGCTAGAAATGCAGAAATTACTCTGTTTATCAGTATCTTCTGTGCTACATCAGTATCTTTCGTGCTTCACCTTTGGACAGAGTGTCCAAACGAGTCAGAATGACTCTGTATTTTAGTTTCTAATCCATTCAAGTGGAAGACACAGATGTTTTTCAATAAGACTGGCAAGATCTTTAAAGGGTTTCAGCTGCCTGTTGGAAACCTACTGACAAGTAGGCCATGAAACATGAATGGAAGATGGTATCTGCCTCCAATCTGCAGTTGAGCACCTGGCTTCCTAACAGGAAAAGAACACAAAGTCTCACACCTATCCTTGGCTTTCGTGCCATCAAACTGGGCTTTTACCTTGTGCTGCCACATGCTAAACCCTTTCAGAAGTGCTTGATGCCCCACATACTGCATAAGAAGCTTACTTGCCTAAATTGGGCAACTCAATATCAACAAAGCTCCTAAGAATTAGAAGCTACTAAATTCTGTGCTGTGATATGTAAGTCCTTCGGTAGATGTGGATCTGTGATATCACACCAATGACAGAAGAGCTAGAATAGATTAGAAGAGAAAAGAATGGGAGCTTTAATCCTTATTCATTGGTATCCAAGATCTTTAATATCTGCAGCCTCTCTGAATCAGTTTAGTTTATTTAACACAACTCAAATATATTTGATCTGCTAAAGCTGGCAACCTCCTTGTTCCTCAGGCATGCTGTTTATTATCTTTTACAGATGAGAACTCTACCGTCTGTCTGTCTCTGTCCCTCCCTGCCCCCAGCTGACATTCAGCTCTTCCCAGGGACTACTTGAATTAAATGCATTCAATTTTCCCTCCTCCTAATCATATTAAATATGCCC
Organism: Trogon surrucura; assembly: GCA_020746105.1. Classification (NCBI taxonomy): domain Eukaryota; kingdom Metazoa; phylum Chordata; class Aves; order Trogoniformes; family Trogonidae; genus Trogon; species Trogon surrucura. The sequence goes on from CM036617.1 coordinate 216,716,467, forward strand.
AATCAAGTACCATAAACATGGTAATAAGACTTCTGTGTTCAACTACTAACCCTCAAAGCTCTGTGCCAATGACAGATGTTCTGTAAATAAACCAGGCTTTCCCTGGTCAGCTGGTGGTATTTGTAGTCTCATCAAGAAAAAGCTGAGATGTATGTTCAGTCGTGATTTTGCAAAAACATAAACCAAACAAAAAGCCCAACAACCACCCCCACCTGTGAAGGTGATTGCAGCAAAAACTGTTAAAACTCCTCAGTGATTCATAGGGGTGGGAAATATAGCTTGTACTGTATACTTAAAGAAAATTTCATTTGGACGTTCTGGATGTGTATAACCACAACTACCTTATGTTTAGAAACATGACTATAGATTAAGTCACATATAGAGAAGGGCTTCTTGGGTGATCAGAGAGACAGAGAGTTTACTTCAAAACAGGAGACAAAAGGGTGGTCTAAGGGTCAAAGGAGAGGGCATCCACATCCCATTGACACAGCTCTGCTGAGAACTAGAATAGAGCTGACATTTAATGTGGTCATAGTGTTTGCAAGACCCCAGATTGTCTCATTGCAGTCCAACACACATTCCTACACAGGCATATCAGTTATTTTTCAGGTGTCTTTAGTGCTACATCAATATAGCATGTCTCAACATAGCTTGTTGACTTAAAAATGCTCAGCAACAAAGGATTATAGGGGTTAGAAGTGCACTGTGTAACTCTATTGAGAGATAATCAAGGGAGAGCAAGGAAAGCTCTCTGAGCTAATGGCCAGTGCTCTCATCAGAACCAATGGGATTTACTGACTGTGATTGCAATTAAATCAAGAACTATAAAACTTCAGTCACGTAGGGGGGAACAAAAAGCGCATCACAAGTTTTGAGATGTTCAGCTGATGAAAGTTATTAATGTTACAACTCCCTGTGACGCTTTAGGAGCTAGAAGGTGCTGCAACACATGTAGATGTATTGCATGTCCTATTTACTGTAGAGCAGTAAACGCCCCACCAGTGTTTAGTTCACTACATTACTTCAGAGCAGAGGCTGCATAGGAAAACTTCTTTCCCATACAGAGGGATATCTGACTTTTTTAAGCTATGAATTTCTAGGATTTATATTGCCTGATTATGAGATAACTGTAACATTCCTGTAATCTTTTTATTTCTCCTTGAAATAGGCTAGGCTGTGAGACCAACCAGAATTTTCTTGTTTCATAGAGCACTTATATGTGAAGAGGACAATGGTCACTGTGAATACAAAGTCAATGAGGGCAGACATTTTTCGTGCTAGTGCTTTGGTCTCAGGCCCACATCCAGTATCTCACAACAAATTTGGCAAGTTCTCCAGGGATTTGATCTACTCAGTAATTGGCTGCTGGGTTCACCTAACCTGAAGATAAGTATTGCCACAGAGAAATTCCATCCATATGAGCATGACCAGCTTGCTTCTCTCTTCACCTACATCTTTCTGAGAACACAGTCCAATCCATGTTTTAATTCTTTTGTACTCCGGGTCTCTCTGTTATTCTAGTGGTGGGAAGCTTTGCCTGGACCTGAAGAAAGAAACTCTTAAAAGGACACTGTTGGAGGGACTATCTGCACTGGAGGAACGTTTTGTTCACACATGCCCTGAAGAACAGGTTTCAAGTCCAAGCAACATCAAATCAGGCTCTAACCTAGCTTCTGTCCAGCTGAATAAATGTGCTCAGGCTTCAATGATCTCCCAGGATAGGTGACGGTTATTGTGTTTTGGTTTTTTTTTTCCCCTGCATGGATGATCAAGCATTTCAGATTACAGTTTGGGTAGCTTGTTTATTAAAAGGAAACAAATCCTGAACTAATACCGAAAGTATTCTGGTCTGAGAAACTTGAACATGTAACAACTCAGAAGCTGATGGCAATTTTACTTTTTAAAGTTTGTTTTCACTGCTAAGTCTCAGAACTACAGGTTTGCTGAGAAGAGTAGAAGTTTACTTCCTGCAGCAATGAAAGGGTAGAAATAAGTTTAAAGAATGGTGATGATTTTCATTAGCAGAATAAAATTCAGGAATGCAGAAATTTAAATACTGCTAAAAACCCTCACGAATTTTTTGTTGACCTTTAAAACTATTATTTACACTAGTACAAGAGATTATTTTCTCATGAAAGACTATGCTCCCCCCCCCAGTTGCTGAATATGTGGTACATTCTACTGTGAATGAGAGCCAAGGAATAATACTGGTTAGAAATCCATTATTTCATATTTGCTATTCCCCAGGGAAGACAAAACAAAACAAAAACATAAATAGTGAGAACATCTAGCTTTCAAAAAATATTTTTATCTTAAACAAAAATTTAACACGTCATGAATGAGACTCAGGTTTTAAACCATCCCCCTTTTAAAATTCTCAGTATTCACAAAAAGAGATTCTTTAACTGTCTGTATTTTAACCTGTCTCTTTAAGTGTGTACTCAGTGTACACATTCTTTTTTTTTTTCCTTAGTGTTCAAAATTAAGCCCCTCTGTATGCCTTCCATGCTGAAGTTTATAACCTCAGCCTACACAAGTCCAGTGCAGAAAGATCTACAGCCTCCAGGCAGAGCGAGGAAGCTCTTTAAAGATGAATCATTTTCATAAATGAGTGCAGAGGGAGGTCAAGCCAGGGGACACAGAAGGTTACATGTGTGGCTGAGATAAGGCCTCATTCATCCACTTCTTACTGTCAGGTCTTGATGGGTGAACATTGCCTTGAGCTCCCATAAAACATGTTGTTTGCAGAAAACTTGCAGGTGGTTCATAAAAAAGTCCAAACTGTTACCAAGAAATTTATCTCTCGACTGCTGGATCTGTTTATAATAGAAGTGAAGGATCTCATAGAGAAATTAAGTATTGGAGACTGACTTATATTGGCTTGCCAGACTGAAAAACCCAGTCCGCTTTCTAAACGCCGCACTAAAGATGTCAAAGCAATTGTATTGATGACATCTTGACAAGATACTGTACAAGGCTCTTAAAAATACAACAACAACAACAAAAGAATGTTGCCTGTTTATGGAAAACTTGTCCCTGGAGAAGGGATGTGGGCATTTAAGAGACTTTTACGGAGGAAATCCAATCGGTTCTCACATTTGTTTTTAGAGAGTGTCAATCTTTAATTACAGCACTACCCATTCAAAAGCCAGTTTTTAAGAGGGTGTCATTGCTGCTCTCTGTGTTTCAGAGCAGATATTCAGATAAAGCTGGGTCATCTTGGAGGGGAGAAGAGGTGGAAGTCAAACTGAGCACAGGAGGCATTATACGGTGGACAGTTTAATGTTGTTGTGGATATTTATCCATTGAGGGCCAGATTGAGACATGTTGAAGTCAGTGAAGCCTCTTTACTGACTTCACAAGACTTTTAGCTCCGAGGAACTGTGCGGAGACAGCCAGCTGGTTTCACATCAACCACTCTAGAGCCATCAAATAGTAGCAGGTACCAACCTGAAAAGTGTTCCCATTCATGATCAAAAGGCCCCATGTCTATCATACTACAGTCCCTCATACTCCCCTGATTCCTCCACACACATATACAAAGTTAAGTTTTCTGCATTCTCCTCAACTTTCTCTTGCATGCTTTCGTATTCATAGATTTTTACGGCCTGGAGGAGCCATTATGATAATCTGGTGTGACCTTCCGAAATCAATGTATCAATGGGATTGCACCAATATTCTGGAGAACAGTATTTGGCCTCTAGACATCCTGCCATATAGAGACAACACAGAATGAATTAAAATGGGATAGGGCATTAATTATGAATTATTTGCTTTGGGGGTTATACATCCAACATTCAGCCACACTTGAGATTTGTCTACTGTAGTCAAAAGAAGAAAAATAATTTCTGCAAAAGAGTCTCAGCATAAGTTGTGTGTGCCCATCACAGCGGCTGTTGTTACAGTTCTTGGGCAAAACATGACATCCCAAAGTTTTAGTTAACATTTTCTTAAAGGTTTTGATTAAAAATTAGTTTCGCACTATATGCTCTCTTGGTCAGTTCTTTCTCACCAGCTTCCCTTACAACTTCTTTTCCCATTAGCTGTGTGCAATGCCCATAGGCTATCACTATGCAACCGTAACAGCCCAACCACCTGCAATGATGCCACTGGTAACCAGGAGTATGAAGCAGAGACCTGGTGCCCATTCCTCAAGGAATTGCTCCAGCTGCTGATGCAACACCGGGGGCTTCCCCTTGGATGTCTGTAAAAACATTTCCACATATAAGGATCAGCACTTGGATGTTGGGCTGTAATACCCCCATACTGTCCCTTTCCAAGGGTGAGTATGGTCTCATCTAATTCAGAAACCTTTAAAAACACAACCTCAAAGCATATTATCACATCACAGAGACTGAAATTAAACAGGGGTGAGGTCATTTCCAGGAAATGGCTGTAGTGACAGTAAAATAAGGCCTTATGTCATCAAAAGCCTGGGAAACCCAAGGTATATAGGAAGCCTTGGTCCATCAGGTCTGTCTTTCACCCTCAGACCAACATATATGATTTTAACAGGGGCACATCCAATTCTACAAGCTAGAGCAGCTTTCATTCAGAAAGTACTAATGACAATCACAGGGCCCTAAATACAAGGTAACAGCTTCTTAATTAATGAAAATTTAATGAGAAATGCTGATAAACAAATATCAGGTGACTACAAGATGACATCTCTCCACAGATTACTGAGTAATTACACTTCTCTGACCCAAAATAAATTTCCATGCAACTTGCAGCAAGGCTTACAAGACAGAGATAATTAGCAGTCTATTCTCCACAACTTTTTAGTCTGTTGTTTTCTGGGTTTTTTTTAACTTCCAAGAACACAGAAATTATCAGAGGCTGGATCACCCCTCACACATTAAGTCCCACTTAGAGAGATGATAACTTCTCTGGTTCTCCTCAGCTGGTCAGTTCCTTCAGCTGCTACCAAGCTTTCATTGTCTTCAGCTTTCAAAATCCAACAGGCTGAGGAGAATTCTCATCTGTCCACAGATACTTGCCTCCAAGAACTGCCCTTCGTAAGCTCTGAAAGAAGGACTGCACTATAAATACCATTTCCGACTCCAAATTCACCATGTAGGAAGTGAAGTTTTGCTAAAAATATGTACTCCATACATAGCTAGAGCCCATCAGTCCTACTCATGCAACAGCACTGGTTAATATTCTGATTATACAACTTCTTGTTAGAAAAAGCTGATTTACCAAAATCAAGATGTTTCTTGGGAGCTAGTCAACTGTGATAATATTCTTGTTGGCAACATTTCAAAAAAACATCAAGATTAAATGGAATATTTAGTTTGACCTCTCTTCGCTTTGTTTGGACTTTTTTTTTTTGTTTGCTTTGGTTTGTTTTCCTTGTTTTGACCTTTAATTCATTAATTAGTATGATGATACACAGTAGTACAAGATGTTTTATGTACTCTGCTTTCTGAGACAATGGGTGGGCATTACCAAGATAAAGTATTTTACAGTGAGGTGGAAGAGTAAAGGACTTCAAGAGGACTTGCAGCCTGACCTTTTTGCTCTGTTATAATACCAAGTATTTCTAGATCATCCTTAGCAGATATGTGTCTAACCTGCTTTAAAAAACCTCCAGTGGTAATGATTCTGCAGCTCATCAAGGTCAAGTTTTTCCTGTACACGGAGTTAGAAGGATTTTGTGATAACTAACCTAAAATTCTTTCTGTTGCAAATATAGCCCATTTCTTCTTGTCCTATCGGTCGTGTACACAAAGAGTAATTGATCCCTCTCCTCTTTTTAAAAAAAATTATTGTATGTTTGAAGACTTTTATCATACCTCCCTTCCTTTGCTGCTTTTCTAGACTAAACAAACTTGATTCCTTCAACTTTTCATTATAGGTCATGTTTTCTTAAACCTCTTCTCCTTCATGTTACACTCCTCTGGATGTTTTCCAAGTGGTTTATTACTTTTTTTTCAAGTGTGGTGGTCAGGACTACATACCTCAGGTCAGCTGAGTCCCCACCTGTGCCAAGTAGTTCAGGTTAATGATCTCCCTTTTGATAAGTGTGTTTCTGTGTTTCTCTTAAAACAGCTTACACTTTCCATTCCATGAAACATTGCAACTTCTCATTACTAAAACAAATTTTGAAATGCTGGAATTCCCCACACAATAGCAGTAATTTCTGTCTGGTTCTGCTACACCAGAAAAAAAGATGCTTCTGAAATTGGAATACATAGCACTTAAGAGTACTGGAATCCACACAGCTGAAATATTTATCTTTCATATGCAGGGCTTTTTACCTGTAGACTTTATACTGTTTTAAGAAGGATGTCTCTGTCTACAGGTTTCTGATGCAGAAAGCCAAGGAGGGAGAACAACAAACCCTGAAGATGGGTATAATCCAGTGTGACTGACATGGCTGTAAAAATGAGTTTCTGCCTTGTGTTATATGAAGTGAAAGAGGGTCCTCACTCTGTGCATGGGGCCAGACCAAAACAGGACCCATCTATTCATGTCACAGGACAATCCCTTGCCTCAGCTACCCTGTTATGAAGACAACATGCATGGTCTGAGGAGTGAAGGAAACAACTGATGGAACCAAATTTGGGAATCCCTAGTGACCTACCCAGCTTAAAATACACATGTACATATGCATTAGTCTCTATACATTGTCTTAGCAGGGGGACTCAAAAGTTCGACAGTTTCTTCCAGTATCAGAGAGAACTAATAACTTGAAGAAGCAGCTTCTGTCCAAAACACACTGTTCAAGGTAAAATCCATGCAAAACTAGTGTCCATTTGGCTTGGAATTAAGGGGAGACATACTTGCTCACTACTTCGAGAATCCTGTCCCCAGCTCTGCTTTAGGGTTTGACTGTTGGGTGATTCTGAATAAGTCACTTCCCTCTGCTTCAGAGCCCCATCAGCCCAATGTATTACCAGCTTGTTCCTCCAGGTAGTCCTTCAGACTGCCTCACAAAATTCTCTAAAGAGGAGGTAGATACTCTTATTGTTATTTAGAGGGGGGAAAAGGGAAAAACAGCACTGTACAAAGTGACAGTAGACTTACTTTTGTGGAGAATAGTGTCTCCCTTGATGAAATGAAATCAAATGTGTCTGAGACAGAACAGAAAAATATGGAACATGATGTTCAGGAATGCCCCTTGCTCTTCTAAAATTCTGCAGTAAATGAGACTCTGACATGAGTATTTAAACATAATAAAAATATCCATCTGACTGGAAGGAATCCAGAATTTTCTGAAATGTATTAATATCATTTCCTCTGCAATAGCCACAGGACTTGTTTCTCTGTTAACACTTTGGGCTCAGAAATCTCTCTTGCCAGCTCTAGCTGTATGGCCGGTAGCTCCATAGAAGACATTGGAATTTTCCCAGTACATTAAGGAACTTGGCCTTTGCTGGAAATGTCCTTTGATCATGCCTTGAGGAAGAAAGTAATTCCTTAGAATTAAAAGATCCAAGGAAAACACTTGGTTAAAAGGGTGGGGAAAAGCAAATGACAAAACAACAAAATGATAAAATGATAAAACAACAAAAAAAGCCAACCAAACAACAAAAAAACCCCAACTTGTTGTATTATGAAAATGTTACACAGGCTGTGAAGCACAGGGCTCATAGTCAAACCATGACCCATAAGCTTGCTGCTGCCTCCAAGTTGTGGTAAGCACAAATAAAACATTCAACAACATAAGTCAACAGTTCTTTCTAAATTTTCAAGGCCAGTGTCCCACTGAGGGGTACCTGCCCACAGGTCATCCCTCCTTGCTGGCACGTTTAATCCAGAGGACTGGTGAGCTCCTCTTCACTGAGGTTCACTGGGGACTTGCCCTGATTTCAGAAGGAGTTTCTTCAAGATGTAAGAAAGGAGCCAAGAACCTGGTTACCTAATGTAATAATATGGGATTTCAGACTTAAGAAGGAATCCCTGCTGACAGAAAAGACCCATAATGATGGCAGAAGGTCACTAAATGTAAGTTATGAGCTGAGTTCCCATGCCACAGGTACTGCCCTGCCCATCAGACAGTCCGAGAATAGAGCGGAACCAGACAAAGGGTAGAGGCTGTATGTTCTGTGGTGGCATTTCTAGATTCACACCACACATGAAAGACTTGTCCCTCAACACATGAACAGTTTGGATCAGATGCTGATTTCTTTTTAACCCCATCAACAATAATGGCACTTAAAACTGGGCCTCAGTTCTGTTTATATGGAGCCTTGCGTTTTAAGGTGTTATTGTCTCCATCATTCACTCAGCAGTGATAAAAACCTATTTGTCTCTCTATAGCAGAGTAATTAAAATCGAAGTGTCTTCTGTTTCATCACATACCTGACACATATTTAAATGACGCATTTAAAATCCGATAACGTCCCATCCTATATTCCCCAGGAAATGGATTTTTTCCCTTGACTCTAAGGGACAATGTGTGAGACCTACTATATCCTTTATCTGTCACTGTGGCCATGCCACCAGAGGTCCTTGATGTCCCTTCACTGAAGAGGGTTCCTTGCTTATTTTAGAGACACCTTGCACCTCCCACTTCAGTGTCTGGTCCCTTCTGCTCTCTCTGTTCTACCTGTGATTTTATCTTTTGAAACAGTCAATCCCCTTTGTCTCATTTTGTGTCTTTGTTTTGGTACTTAGGGAGTCTAGCGATAAATATCATCGCTATACCTCTGCAAGGGTGCTAGTCTCTGCGGTGTCTACCATCACCCACACAGGCTTGCGTGACCTTTTCGTGCTGTATATTATGTGCCAAAAGTACCTTCTACATGTTTTCAGCCCGATTTCCACTGCTGCCTTCTAACTCCTTCTCTTGTGCATTCTCAAGAATTACCTACAACAGAGCACACGGGGCCATTTCAACCATGTCATCCTAACAGATTTGCTTTCACCCTTTACATATTCTCTTCCCCCTATGACAAACTTTGCTCACATCTTTGGCGGGGTTGAGAGGGGTGTCATTTGATTTTTAAAGAATGAAACAAGGTGGCACAGGTCTATTTGTTTCATGGGGATTTTTTCAGTGCCTGAATCACCAAGGAGTTATATCTGTTAAAAGTGTGGCCTCCGTGAGTCGTTATCTCAGTGCTGAAAACTCACGTGTCTGTATTTTATCCACAACCAGCTATACCAGACTCACTGAGGGTATATTGCACAGCAATATTGCCTACTGTTTACATCAGCTATGCGTATATCATGACCCATTTCTCTGGTCCTGAAAGAAAAAAAATGCTGGAGGTCAGGTCCATAAGGCTGAACTCCTTCTCCCCTCAAGACCCAAGGAGGTCTCCTTTCTCCATTTTGAGAATATCCCCTAGTAGGGCATTGCAGGGGAAAGTGCTAGGTAGCACAGGCCAAAAACTACCCAGGAGTGTTCTAGAAATTAAAGAGTGAGGACAGTGCTCAATCCTGTGCCTTGCTCTGTCTAGTGTACTAGTAAAAGTTTAGGCTTTGAAAACATAATCTATTACACAGAGCCAAATTCTGGTTTTTTATCTGCATTGATGTACACCAATATTTTAATCTAAATGTATCAAACCATCTTATTACAGAAGCAAATTTCAGGGCTATGTTTGTACTTTTCTTTACCACTCAATTCTCATCTTTCTCAGGTTAAACTGGTATTAACTTCAGATTTCACCCCTTTCTCAGGATCGTGGACCACTACAACAAACCCATCCATTAAATTTAGCTCACCAATACTTATTCAGCTTCCAAGAGTAGTGTCAAAGGTGGTGGAGCAATTCATATCAATAGGAATAAGATTTTACCACCCTGCATCTTTGTGATACTTGATATCATGAATTTACCATTGAGTTAAGTGAAAGTAATTTTAGAATAAAATATTACTTTGGTGTCAAGTGGTATCAAGTAGTGGTGGTAGGAAAATGCAAACAAAGGTTTACAAAAACAATGCAATCAAAAGCAGGAAGCTAGCACATGGTTGACCAGTTAATTTCAAATAGAAAGTTTGGGGAGTTTTCAGAATACAAGAACTTCGCATTTTAGAGAAAAGCAGAATTTACAAGAGGCACGTCTCCTGACTGCATGCAAGCAGAAAGGTTGCTGATATGGAAAATTACTTGGCCATTGGCCAACATATATTTAGGTTTGTGAAAAAGGAAAGGAAAAATTTTGGAAGAAAAATCTCAAGGTAATACATTGACTAGTTATCACAGGGGATGAAAAGAGACAGTAAATCAAAAGAATTTAGAAAAAGGATATTAAATATACATTGGTTAAAGCTGTATTCAGTGGCAGGGCATCATCTATGATATATCTTTCTAAGGAATAACAAAACAGAATAAAAAGGCTTGGGTGAACAGGGCAAGATGAAATGAAGGAAGATGAAAGGTAAAAGATACCCAGATATCAAGTCATCCAGGTAGACAGTAAATTATGAAAATACAATAATTAAATAGTAAGCATAATATAATAAGCATTTAAGTAAATTTTAAAGATATAATTATTTTCAGAAGTTACTAGATCTAGCTTAGGTTCCTTCTTTCAGAAAGTCATCTTACTATTGCCTTGGAAGCAAGAATCACAGGATCACAGAAAATGTCAGAATGCTAGGGGTTGGAAGGGGCCTCGAAAGATCATCTAGTCCAACCCCCCTGCCAGAGCAGGATCACCCGGAGTAGGTCACACAGGGACGCGTCCAGGTGGGTTTTGAAAGTCTCCAGAGAAGGAGACTCCACAGCCTCTCTGGGCAGCCTGTGCCAGAGCTCTGTTACCCTCACTGTGAAAAGCTTTTTCTAATGTTTTTATGGAACCTCCTATGCTCCAGCTTGCATCCATTGCCCCTTGTCCTGTCAGTGGACATCCCTGAAAAGAGCCTGGCACCATCCTCCTGACACTCTCCCTTGACATATTTATAAACATTAGTGAGATCACCTCTCAGTCTCCTCTTCTCCAAGCTAAAGAGACCCAGCTCCTTCAGCCTTTCCTCATCAGGGAGATGTTCCACTCCCTTCATCATCCCTGTGACTGCGCTGGACTCTCTCCAGCAGTTCCCTGTCTCTGTTGAGCTGAGGGGCCCAGAACTGGACACAATATTCCAGATGCAGCCTCACCAGGGCAGAGTAGAGGGGGAGGAGAATCTCTCTTGACCTACTAGTCACCCCTCTTCTAACACACCCCAGGTTGCCATTGGCCTTCTTGGCCAATGAAAAAGAAGCTGCCCAAATTGTAGACATTCTCTGAAAAAGATGTTCCATAGGAAAAGCTGTATGTCATAGGACAGTATCTGAAGATAAACACCATCCTAGACCAGAATAAAGCTCCAGATTTGCTATCACACTATTTGCCTCTTCCCTCTGCCACTTCCACGTCATTACTCTGAGACTAGCTCATGGCCAGGTTGGACTGAGCTTTGAGAAACCTGATCTAGTGATAAGCACCCCTGTCTATGGCAGGGGGGTTGGAACTATATCATCTTTAAGGTCCCTTCCAATTCAAACCATTCTATGATTCTATGGTGTTTAAAACAGATTTCTCAGCCATTAGTCAGAGTTTCAATCTATGCAATGGGTTTGGCTCGTCCAGTTTCTCCATGTCTTCATTGTCACACAGCTCCAAGAGATTGTAGGGGGAAGTATCCAGCAGCCACACTGCTCCCAGATTGCTCACTGTCTGAATAGAAGAGGCATAACTTCCCTCAATTTAATTCTCTTTGCTGCTGTTATAATATCCTGCCCCTAGGAAAAGACACCATCAGTCCACCTTGAGTAGTAGACAAAAGAGATGAATTGAGATGCTCAAGATAATGGTGATGAGAACAGTCACTTTGGGCACTGAATGTCTCTCCACTGCTCAGCCCATCCCTTTCATCACACAGGCAGCATTTTTTGGATGTAGATTAAACCTGAGCCAACAGGATTTACAAAATGGGATATGACTGCCTCTGTGTTTTGCCTGCCAAATTCAGTACCCCTTTATGCACAAGTGAATCATGACAGGGAAGGAATCAGAACTGGACTGAACAGGCATGATGTGACCCATCCATTACAACAAAACTACAACATAGATTTCATTTCCTCTTCATCCTTCATTCTTGTCTGATTTCAGTGTGAGATGGAACAACCCATAAGGTGAAATTTTTTTTCTACCTGAGCATCGTTCAGTGATTCAGTTCCACATAATCCTTCTTTTTTCCCTTATAGCTGAAGATCTTTAATCGTGCGTTTGATTGCTTATGTTACTGACCAAGGCTATTGCCACATCTCTTCTCATTCTTAGATGTGCAATTCCTTTCTCCTGGGATTTCAAAACTCCCATGTAAACAGCAGGCTTGATTAGGTATGAACATATCTTTCACCACAGCATTTGACCAGGCACAGCCTTGCAGACATAATATTGAGCAACATGACATTGTCTGTAAAGGCTCTTGTGATGTCACTGGGTATAGGCAATGACACTGACGGACAAAAGCCCATCTGCCGTAAATCAGAGCTCCTCTATTGACTTTAGTGGAGCTATGCCAATTCACGCCAGGTGAGAATTGCTCTTGCTATTATTAATGTGTTCTTGTTCTTGTGTCCGTGTATTTTATAATACAAACAGAAGAAACCATGGAAAAGAAACTACCTCTTCAGTAATGTCTCATTGATCTCGACTGAACAATTCACAGTATCAGGAAGGTAAGTAGAGGTGGAGGAGACTGCGTGGTTTTAAAATGTCAACAAACATCTGTCCCCATTTGTGAGAATTATCGAGTCTTCTTCAGTCCCTTAACCCTTTCACCCACATTGCATCTGTGCTTGCATACTTTATGAGTTTTATCTTCCAAACCCTTTCAGTGAATGAAACTTGATATGGAAAATTAATCTTTTCTACAATCTCTTCCAAGGAATAGGAGAAAGACTGATTCAAAAAGCTCCCACCTCACACTGCTCCCTGACACCCATGTCACTCCAGTTTAGGGTTGTGTCAACATTTCTGACATAAACCTTTCCATTTCAAAGCCAGTATTCCCAGCAGGCTGGGAACGTGGTAGGTAAGGTGTCAGCTTAAGAGTAGTTTTGTGTCTGACCCCAAATGGAAAGGGTGTTCACGGTCATTCAAATCCCCTAAAAGCATTTTGGGTAGATATGTAAGTTGTTTCAAAAATACCTAGTAAGAACTGGCTTTTGAGAGACTTCTTAAATTTGGAAGCTTTTCTCTGGTATTTCCAAGGGGTGATTTTCAGAATGGATGAATGAGTATCAACTGAGTGGATACCAGGCATTTTAGATGCCCCAGTTAGGATACCCAAAGGCAGAAATACCTATATTTCACTCCAGACTTTGGATACAATTGTGCCTCTAGCATACAGAGATTCCTTTTCTTTTTTTTTTTTTTTTCAATTACAGCTAAGGCGAGGCGGGGTGTTAGTCTAGATGTGAGGTCTGATTACATGAATGATTTCTAAGTGGGAAGAGACTAAAACCTTCTCTTCTAATTTCTTAGATCATCCACTGTATCTTTTCAGCAGGGCAGCTTGAACCAAGTTTACTCTCTGCTCCTTATGAAAGAAAATCCTGTGATTTGAATTTGCAAACCTGAGAAGGGGTTGGCATAACCTATGGTGCCAAAGTATTTCATCCAGCCGCGCATTTGACCGAGAACATACAGCCCCAGGAAGACTAACCTCCTGTGAAGCCCCTGCTATATATATCCCCAGATGTGCAGTTCTGCCTAATTCACACTTCCCACAAGACAGCAGGGAGGGGAGATGCTGAAATCTTCCATAACATGCCAGCAGACACTATTTCACCCTTGCAGATTCACTGTGTGCTGCAGGGTCTGTCTGCTTCAGCTTCAGTGCCGGTGGAAAATCCGCTTTCCCCAAAAGGGAAGAAGAAAACAGAGGAATCAGAAAGCTGGTACTGGAGAAATGAAGATGAAACACAGAAATGTCTTAGCAAATACATTTTCAGGTGTCTTATGTTGAATCCTAAATTAAACCAAATTTGGAGCACAGGCTTCCCTATAACCCTCCTAAAAGGGAGGGTAACAAAACTGGAGTTATAACCAGCGCTTATATCAGCACAGTGTAAGCAACCATGAAAATTTCAAGGGTAGATATCCCAGATATGTTTCTCCTGGCACTGGGAGACATCAAGGACTTCTGTTGTCCACCCAGTTCCCTATCATACAGTGGTTTCAAGGCTTTGCTCAATGCTGCTATATCATAATATATAGCTTCATGAAAAATTCCGTGATTTTTTTTTCCTGAATTTGAGATCCCTCCTCAAAAAAAAAAAAAAAAAGAACAAAATTTGTAATTTCCCTCAAAAGGACAATCTGGATTTTTTTTTAACCAGTTTTACCTCATTTGTTAACTGAAGAAAAGATTTTGCCTTGGAAGTATGGCCCCTCATCCATTAGAGACAATGCGACCTTTAAAGGTCTGATTTACAGATGGACAAAGTATCCAAATTACCACTGATTAGAATTGGAATAAGAGGAGCTGCACATCTATGAAATCCAGGCCTCAGATGACTATCAAATAATTAAGAACAGTTAGCAGCAGCCGCTAACATAAAACTTCATCAGAATTTCACATGCTGGCACAGACTGGGGAGTCTTAAGCAATAACAGAAACCGAGTTATACAATTAAAGCATATAGGGATAAATTCTGTTGGTGATAAAATCTGTGGGAAAATTGCCATTGAATTCAATATGACCACCAAGATGTGCCTGTAATTACTAGCAAAGCATGAAACACTTTGGACACTTGGTAAGGTTGCATAAATGAATTGCTAAGCATCAACAGGGAGGAGCTGGACTTAGCATAACAAGACTGTTGGCTTTATGACAGGACTTGTCCACCGGACAGCAATTCCATTTTACCACAATTTTTGAGGTTTGAAATTTGTTTTTCCTCCTTCTTTCCACTGGAGAGAGGAAAAGGGGGAAAATTAAAAGGTTTTCATATTTTATTTTTTTTTTTTTTTCAAATTGAATGACACTTTTACACCATCCATGTAACAGAAACCTTAGAATCTGCTTCTTCTTGAATATTCTCCCAGACCAGAGCTCTGAGCCTCAAAACTTCTGAACCAACAAAATAGACACTTTTCTACAAAATGCTTCAGTTTTGATGCAACGCTTCAACAAAATGTATTTCATTAATAGGTCTCATTACAACATGGTCTACAATTCTAGAGGTGAAAAGAAACTCTGCTGCAGACCAAGAACCTTCAATCACAAGCTAAATTCCCCTGGGGTTTTTCGGGTCCTCTTGTCTTTCTCATTTGTAATTGACAGTAGGCATGGACACTATCAATGCACTTGCAGAAACATGGCTTTTAGGCCACTTGTACTCCACTTTAGTTGAAGAAATTTTTTAATGAAAAAGAAAATTCTCCCAAGAAATCTTCTGTCAAATATGGCACTTTGGGGAAAAAAATAGCTTTTAAGTCAATTTGCCTCAAAGTTTTGGGAACAAAACTTTATTCTAATCATGTTTGTTTTCAAATTTAGCTGCATTAAGTATGTCAATAATAAAAAAATCAAAGTAAAATATTTAATTTATGGCCAAATAAATTGTTTCTTTCTTCAAAAGTTCATTTTCATTTTGATAAGGAAAATCCTGCAAAGAAAAGCAGCATTATTTTCAGGTGATTTCAAAGCAGTGGTTTAGCTGCTGAAGCTGAACAAACTAAAGCCACAAAGCTTCTGCTTTCTATACAGCTTTTTCGTTGATCTGTTTCTTGTTCTTTCCCTTTTTATAATTTTTGAGAAATACTAGAAAGTTAAACTTAGGGTGATAAACCTCAAAATTGAAAAGGAAAACCAAAAAACCCCCAATTTTTGGAATTTTTTTTGTACACCTCCCTAGCAATTTCGACTTCTACTTCTTTATTTGTCCATTCTCTGGAAAAACGGAGCGGTAAGGTCATCTTCTTGCAATTAGGGGAACCCTGTAACTCTTCTTGAATCAACCAGCATGCCTCACGGTTGACAGGGCATCTTTGAAGGCCCTCTCCATCAAGTTGGACTTCCAGAAAAGAGAGCATTCCTCCTTCTTCAAGAAGCAACTGTGTTATCTGAAGAGGTGACTACCTCCACATCATCCAAAGGAGCTCACCACTGCCTCCCAGCTGAAGGTTACTATCTCAAGTCTAGCTATAAAAATGAAAATATGCGCTTCGCCTCCCTTCTTTCAGTCAAAATAAGCCAAGTAGATCTACCAATATGAATACCGAGTGCCTGAGAGATACCACTTTGTCTGAAATGGTTGGAGCATGCATTCCAGGTTTCATGTCTTATACCCAAGACGGGGGAAGAAACTGGAGAGCCCCAAGTCTCACCTTGCTTCTTTTGAGGAACAAGCTCTTCTGCCAAAACTAGCCTGGAGCAATCCCTTTCCTTGGGGAGAACAAGGAATATGAGTGTGATGAGTAAAGTCTCGCAATTCTGCAGACTTTCAAAAGGCTCTCGGAGATATAAGAGTACAAATCTGATGGAAAGCTAATGAAACTTTCACTCCTAAATCTCCCCAGTCCTTTTGAAACTTTGCTCACTTATCTTCAAAGCCCTGTTCAGGTATAAGCCTTGGCAATTTGCGTGGGTGATACTATATAGGGATTAACAGCCATTTTATAGAAGAGGAAACTGAGGTTAAGTGACGTGCCAAAGGCCACACAAGAAGTCCTGTCAAAGGATTCAGATGAAGGAGGATTAGCAAAGTGAGAGAGGGGTGTTTCATCACTTGGAGAATTTTGGAGAGAAGAAAGAGTATTCCTCAAATTTGTAATTAAAATTCTGCACTGTTCGGAAGCAAAATACTATCATCCTCCTAAAACTTCTAATTTTGAAAATCAAGTTCTTCTGTTCTTGGATTGGTTTTTTCCTTCTCTTTCTATCTTCTCATTCTTGTTTCTACTGCTTTTTTCCTGTCTTTTCTCAAAAAGAGAGTGGAGAAAGACAGGATAAAAAATGAAGATCTGTATCTCAAAACTGAAAAGATGGGCAAATATTCCATGCCAGCGGACATTTTGCTGTGATTTAAGAAAGAGAAAGAGTGGCAGGAAACTATACTAAAGTGGCTAATAATAAAGAGAATATTGTGGCCCAATCGCCTGAGACTGTAAAAGGTGCAAGGTTTACAGTAAAAGAAAATATCAACTGATATGGTTGGAAATAAAAATAACACAAGTTCTGGCACAATTAAATCTTTCAGATCCGAAGCTGGCAATGAACTTCAGTCTAACTAGAAACCTTAAACATTTGCTGTGTGCATAACTTAATTATGTTAATCATCTAAACAATGGGAGAGAAAAAGGTGGCTCAAGAGTGCAGAGCAGAAATGGGCGTCATTGGGGCAGAGGTGATAAGTTTTTACTCCCTCTTGGACACCCAGAAACCTAGGTAATTGCCTGTGGAACTGTGAGGGATTATCTGGCAGTGTGAGGAGAATTACAATGTGCAAGAGAGCAGTTATGTCTTTAAAACAGTGAGTTCAGATTCCAATAGTCAGTGCAGCACAGAGCAGCTCAATCTAATTATGGGCATTTACTTTGCTTCGTACCCTGTTTTTTCAGCCCACACAGTGATCCCCGAAACTACAGCTATCCTAAAAATGGTACTCTGGCAAATTAATTCAAAGGCAGCTCGGGGATACCTGCATGAGCTCCAGTGACTGCAGTATAAACATCCCCAACTGCGGGTCGAAGAACGGGAGCGAAGAACGGGTGACTCACCCGCTAAGGCAGGAGTGTGCCAGGCAAAGTCTTTCCAGGAAAATGTGGAAGGAACTAACCTGTCTCCCAGGGAACTAGTTGGGTTCGGGTTGGCTGGTAGGATGTTGTAGGGGAAGGAGCTGTTCAAAAGGTAAAAGTGCCGACTCTTCCACACTGGGGAAAAATTTATGGCTTTGTTAAAAGATGAGTATGTGACTGTGCTTGCCTGGTAAGAAGGGCATAAAGCAGCAAGAGGACTGTTGAGGTTGATGCAACATCTTCACACTCTTCGGCAAAGTAGAGTACAATACCTCTGTGAAGCTACCAAATGCACTAATCCCTGTATAATGGAGGGGAGCCACTAAGGAGATGCTAAGTAGCTTGCCCAGGCAAAGTAACTTGCTCAAGATTTCAGGAGGCATGAATCACGTCCATGAAATTAGGACCCCTTCTCACTGGCTGCAGAAGTCAGTGGGAGTTTGGAGTAGTCATGTTTTAAAAGTCCTTTGACACTTAAAACACATTTAAGTTTCTTAGAATACCTTTCTAGCCCAGATCCTTGGAAGTACTGACGCACCCAACTCCCACAGGTATCGTCCTCATCTTTAGTGGCCTTTCAAAATATGACCCTGATTTGGTACTTCAGAGCCCTTGGCCTTGTTCCTCAGAGGTGTTGAGGGATTCCTGATTAGCACCAGGTGTTTCATCACCTGCCCCTTAAATGTCTATCTTGAGCACTCAGGGCTAGTGGCCTGGTCCCAAGCCTATCAGTGCCAATGGAAAGATTTTCATTGTCTTCAGTGGGCCTTGGAACAGACTTCAAATCCTTAAATAACCTGTTCTGAAAGAGTCTATCCCCAAAATTAATCAAGTGAAGGAAGGTCTGTGAAAACACAGCCATCTACGTTCCCAGCTCCCTCCCAACCCCTCCCTTCCCCTCCCCCACGTTTCAAGCACTTCTGCAGGTGATTTCTGTAATTTTAATTAATTTTAATTGCCTGATTAATTTAATTGAAACACCACGGAAATTAAATGCACACATTATGGTGTGTAATTAACATTAAGGCAATGACACAAACTGGCCAGAGTGGAGCGAAGGTCTATGTGCTCTGTCAGTGATTCATCCTCTTCTGTTGCTGCTGCTCAGGAACACAAGTTTGGAAGGAGTATGAGACAGGGGCTGGTTTTGCAAGAGGTGCTGCTTGCTGGGAGAAAGCCACAGCAGGCTGGGATGAATTATGGGTGGCATGGCATGAAGCCTTGTTGATGAAACCTGCCTTGATCTGGAGGGTTTCGTCATGCCACCTGGCGAAATTAATGTGGGGTATGGGGTGGGGTGAGGGAGAAGGAGCATGCAGAGCTTTCCTCAACAGAGAAGAGAACCCTCTCAAGGCAATGCAAAAACATCAGTAATTGGGATAAAATTTTCCTTCTGCAAGAAGTGTAAAAATTGCCTGTTTGGAAGAAGGCGACATCCAGTCTTTACATCTGTGCCAGGAACCATGGATGTATTTGCATGTTAATTTTGAGTGTTCATTAGAGTCATTTTTTTATTTTCCTAACCTGAGGCCTTTTATATTATCGGGCGGGTGGATGGATATTTTCCGTGATAAGATCTTGTTTGCTGGGTTTTTTCTTGTGTTTTTTTTTTTTTTTTTTTTGCTTTTTTCCCCCCTCGCTTTCTTTCTTTCTCTAACCTGGTGTACCAAATTCCAGTCTGTGTGAAAGGTGAGGGCGTGTTAGAGAAGACAATGAAATGTTCTGCATATGCAGGGAACTCTGGAAAAAGCTCAGGGCTTTGCTCATCCCACCCCACTCCACCCCTGCCACTCCCGAAGAGCAACACAACACAGATCGGTGAGATCATTGCTCTGAGGGGGTAATAAAACAAAACCAGAAAGGGTAATTTAGCAACACTATATATGGAAAAATTGGCCAGTTTTGTGCAACCACTGACTACTGCAAAAATGCCAAGCTGACAGAGGTAGATCAGATAAGATCTTTCAGATGGTCTCTGTTAATGGCAGGGAGATTCCCCTTTACACATTTTATAGGATTGACACAAGTAAATAATTTTTTCCATTTTAATCTCTTTTACTGAAGAGTTAATTCAGAATAACTCTTTGGGTTTGAACTGAATCATCCTCAGGTTTAAGCAGGTGCAAATGAAGAGGAATCCTTCCCTAAGACTCTACATTTCCAACATTTAAAAAATAATATATCCAAGAGATAATGTGCCCAGCTGCACATACAAGCATATTCTCAGCACTTTCCAGGGCATGGTATGGCATTTTTAGTCAGGGGAGTGTGAATAATTTTCTTTTCTGGAGGTAAAAAGCTCTAATGCAGTGTTTAAAAATAAAAATAGTCCCACAGAAAGAAGGACTAGAAGTGACTATTTTGTCCCGGTCTCTGCAGAGTGTCCCAGTGGATCAGAAAACCAATTTTCTGTCACTTTTAAGAAAACAAGGTCAAACCTCCACATCAGCATCCAATGGCTGAAGAAAAGCCATCCTATCCCCATAATTATAAGGTAGTGATAAGAGTTTTCCTTTGGGTTTTAGGAGACCTGAGTTAAACTCTCTCCCTCTCCCAGTGAATTCAAACTCCCACACAAGAAGAGCCTCCTAACCAGGCAGCATTAAGCATTTCCAATCCCTCCCAGTTGATGCTGTTCCACTTTGTAGCCCTAACCTGGATCTGGGATCCAGGTGCCTCCCTCCCAGGAGAGCAGCCTAATCAGCAGACTGGTGACTCACCCTGGCTCTTTGGCTCTGTGAGCTCTAAATTATTGCCTGCCAAGTGGAAGGGCTCCAGCACCATCCAGATCACGCTCCCCTCAGATACCTTCCAGCCTGGAGGCTAGGCCACTCAGCATCTAGTTGGGAAACATCTGCTCAAATCCAATTTTCTTCCTGATTCAGCTACCTCCTCACTGAATATCCTACTCATCTCTCTGGGGAATACTATGGGAGCACGCTGCTCTTAATTCCTCCCCTTGGATCTGTTCCAGTCTTTAAAAAATATTTAAATACTAGTCAATGCAGAAAGAAAATGAACTAAGTCCTGAGACTGATGGCTAGCACGTTGTGTGGAGCTTCTCTGTGGCTGGATATTCACATAAAATAAGACATTTTAGACAGGAGGTATTGAGTACATTCACCCTTCTTCAAAGCCAACAGCATTGGCACTCCCCAAGAAAGAAGAAAATCTCAATCTGAGTTTCCCACTTCCTGCACAAAAAAAAAAGCCAGCAGCTGAGCAATCACTGATTAAAAAAAACGTGTTTTTTTCTTCCTTTACCTTCAGTTTCTGGTGAAGTTAGTCCACAAAAGACTCTCCTACGTGAAGTTACCAGGAGATTTGACCTGAAAGGTGCAAGTAATTTCATGACAGTTGAAACTGCTTTTCACAGTAAACTTAGCCCATGATCGAAACATAATAATAATAATAATACCCAAAAATCATTACATCACTTTTGTGTCCATCTTATCGAGGAGCAGTTTTAAGGAGGAGCCTGAGGAAGCTTCAGGTGCCACCGTTAGTTCCCTCCTCTGCCCCCAGGCTCTCAGTGATTCACAAAGACTCAGCAACTGCCCTGCCCAGTGCCACAGCTTCTCCTTAGATCCCCAAAGCCAGAGGAACAGCAGCTGCAAAGGCTCTCACCACATGCATGTGAGATGTCCTAGTCTGACCTCAAATTCCTTTGGAACTCCAACAAAAAAGGACAGAGGTCCTCAGTATGGAGACCAGGGAGAGGAAGCTTTAACCTTAGAATCATAGAATCATAGAATGGCCTAGAACACAGAACCACAGAATCAAAGAATCACAGAATGGTTGAGGTTGGAAGGGACCTCTGGAAGTCATCTGGTCCAAGACCCTGCTCATGCAGGACCAGCTGGATCTGATTGTGCAGGACCAAGTTCAGATGGCTTTTGAACATCTCCAAGGATGGAGACTCCACAACCTCCCTGAGCAACTTGTGCCAGTGATCAGTAACTCTCACAGTAAAAAAGTGTTTCCTGATGTTCAGAGGGAACCTCCTGTGTTTCAGGTTTTGCCCATTGTCTCTACTCCTGTCACCGGGCACCACCAGAAAGAGCCTTTTTGCACTCTCCTGTGAGTATTTACATACATCAGTGAGATTCTTGTCTCTTCTTCATTTAAGAGTAAATTACGGAGGCTTTCCCAAAATTCCCTATTCTCAGTCCCAGGTCTCAGGCTTCCCTTACACGTGAGATGTTCCAGTCCCCTCAACACCTTTGTGAGCCATCATTAGATTCTCTCCAGTATGTCCATGTGTGTCTTGTACCAGGGAGCCCAGAATTGGACACAATACTCCACGTGTGGCCTCATCAGTGCTGAGCAGAAGGGAAGAGTCATATCCCTTGACATGCTGGCAATACTTTGTCTAGTGCAGCCCAGGATACCATTCACCTTCTTTGCTTCAAGGGCACATTGCTTGTTCATGGAACACCTGTTTTTCATCCACATCAAGGGGTTCTTTTTACTTTCTTTATTTGAATATAGCACAAAACAGGGGAGAAGAAAACCCAGAAAAATTAAGAAAGAAAACAAATATTGCTCACAGGCTGCTGGCAGCTGGTCCTGATTGTGACCAAGAGATTATCCACTCCATCTTCAAGGAAAGATCGTTTGTCCCTGTCCTCTACTTCTCAGCTGAGACAACAAGCAACAATTGTGCATGGAATAACCTATCCAAGCTATAATTTGATCTGCATTCCACTACCATCTAGAGGTAGTAGAAAAGGTTATAGTCAAATTGTGGTAGATGTTATATGCTCAGGCAAGAAAATCTGAAGCTTTTCCCATATCATCTGATTGTGTCAAAAAAACAAGAGTGCTACTATTCCCTCTGGGTGCTTGAGAATAGCAGGTTGAAGTCAAAGCAGATTGTCAAGGAAATCCACTGATTTTAGGTGCCTCACTTTAGATCTCTGGGGCATGACATTGTAAAGACCTTAGCATTGTAGAAAGTTTTCTTTATTCTAGACATAGATCTCATCGGCTCTGATTGCCACAGGAAGAGCTCAGCACATTTGCAAATCAAGACAAAGAGTCCTAAGTAGGGCTCCTAGAAGATTTAAAAAAGGGGACTCCTGGAATTCATCAATCTCTCCAAGGACTTCAGCAACACCAACAGAGGCAGAGTTCCTCTCTCAGAGCATTCACTGTCCTTGACTGTAAGCCTCTCTTTCCTGTTCCTGAAAATACCTTTCTCATTCTTTATAAGCCTTCTGTGGCAAATGTGATTGTGCAGGAGACCCTCTTGCTAACGTGCAAACACCCCTAAAACAGGGGAATTTAAGTGTTCTTGTATGAGACAAAGATCCTGGAGGAATCTAGGAGGCTTTGTGGTTTTTTTCAAGGGGAAGAACAAAAGGTCTTTGTCATCCCTGTTGTTGGCAGTGGTCACTTCTACCAATACTATGGATATATTTCAGTCACATACAACTTTTGACAAAGCTAATGATATTACAAATTTTATCTAGATAATAGCTTCTGCAAGAGAACAACTATATTCACTGTATCCACTATAGTGGTTCGTATTTCTCTGAAACATACTAGATTCCCTGAAGCTGTTCAAATTCGTAGTAAAGTGGAAGGAAGTGTATCTAATTCTGTACAGACGTGTATATAAGAACAAAAAGAAGGAAGTAAGAGCATTTCTCCAAACTTGTCTTGATGCATATGCATAAATCTGATGGAAACTCAAGAACCCAGGCACATGTGAAAATATGCTTGTGTATAATGATACACTTACATTTATATTATAATCAGTGTTGTATTCTGGGGCAAAGAATTAAAGCCATATAATAAGACACTTTCAGATATATACACAAGAGGTCAAAAGTCCAGCTGGATTATCCAATGTATGACTTCCCAACCTTAATATTGCATTTCTTGCTTTTTGAGCGCTTGGTTACCCAGTATGAACCACATTGAAGATGGTTACTTATTTAGAATAAATATCAGCTTCCATGTGGATGTACAACTGAGTTTATTTATTAGACACCTTCTCCTGAATAATATTTGCTGCCTTCCAGAGATGTCCCAAAATAGAATTACATAATCAAGCTAACAGGGAAGTAGGGAATGGTCTAAACCAAGAAGTGGTCATTAAAATGAAAAAGCCATAGTTCTTAAACGGATTTCATGACTTGAGTGAAGACTTTTTTTGAACAGGAATGCTTTATGTAGATCTGGCTCTGAGGCAAATGACGCAGACATCCAGAGCTATAAAGCTTTAGATCCATTGGCTGTGTTCAGCAGGAATCCACTGGCTCTAGAAGGATCATGGAGGTTTTACATAGTTTATCCACAGCTCCAATGCAAGAATCGCTGTTCCCAAACACTCCCTACAGATCTAAGTTGAATCAGTACTCTGTAACAACTGGAGCAGAAATAATAGTTGAAGTAGGCAGTAGAAGCCAGGATGAAAGCATTCCAAACACCAGGAGCAAGCTGGGAGCAAGCATGGTGCTAGGTCAAGTAGGATTGTATAAAAGTTGATGGGGAGCTGTTTGCCTGAAGTTCCTCTTGTGTCCTCCCTGCCCTCCTGGAGCAGCAAAGGTAGCCAGACAGATTTTCATAGTTGCCATGTCAGGAGCAAAACAGGAGCTAGGAAGACTAACAAAAATCTGTGAATCCACTCCAGCATCAGTCCTGACAGAGCAAGCACTGAGCAGCGAGAGCAGTGATGCCAACCTGCCTGCTGCTGATGGGAGCCAGACTGTATCCTCCTGCCCTGTGCCCACAAATGAGTCACGACAGATCAAGTCACGTTCCACCTATATTCTCACCCAGAAAAACTGGCTGAACTCAGGAAAGCCTTGTTCAGGTTTATGCGAGAGGCAGAAATGCCCTCTAACTCCCCCAAACTACTCCCTTGCTTCCCAAGGAGCACAAACCCGAAATGCTGCAGGGCAATTAAAAGGCTTGCACTGCCGAATAAACAGTGACAAATTGTAGATTAAGAAAAAGCCTGTTATTTGTGTGAAAGAGGCAGCCTTTGCCGCCAAATGGATTCATCTGTCATTGCTACTGATTGCTCCCTTTCCGCTAAACGTCCCCTAAGAAAAATGTAAATCCTATGTAAATCCTTTGTTATCACCCGACAATGTGCGTATCACAAGCTGCACGGGTTAGAACACAGGTCCATTTTTCTCCAGACTACGCCACTCCTCTTTCAAATTTCAAGGTCTTAATGTCTCAAGAGTGGGGTGGCAGAAGGCGTTCAACCCCCCTGGGACAGATTGAGTGAGGAAAGCCCTCACATGAGGAGGAGAAGGGGAATCTCTTTATGGGTTTTGCTGTCGCAGTCAGCCACACTGCAGTTTGGAGTCAGTTTATTCTCTTTAGAGAGATCAATGGAGGCTGAGACATGGACCCAGAACAGGGAAGAAAAGTATCTCCTGAGGGTGAAGAGGAAAGCATAAAGAGGAGGAAAGGAAACGGGTACAAAACTATATGACAAGGCAGCTGCACAGAATTCACCTGCCACACCACAGTCCTCAATAGTTCATTCCCAGCTTTGTGCCAGGGTACCACATTCATGCCACATTGTATGGGTTATGATAGTAAACCTATAAAAGAAAAATGTAGCAGCAGCCCCATGTTTACAGAAAAGCCAGTGATAGCTAATCAAATGAATCAGAGGGCTGTGGCACCAGCCATTTGTTACAGAAAGATTCATCAACCACATTTGCTAAGCAACTTGTGAAACACTTGGCCAACCTGCCCACCAAAATCCAGGAAGCTCAGAGGCACCCACAGGTCATTGAAAGCTATATTAGCTTACCTCCTTCTCAGACAGCAGGACAGAAACTGTAAGTTATTGTTCAAATTCAATACACTCTTGTGAGACTTGCATGTAGATTTCCACCCTTTGAGTATACCCCGGCTGGGATAACATCATCCTAACTATCAGTCCAATGAAAGTCCTTCGAGTTTTCCTGAGGTTGGCACTCCTCTTTGAAAAGCCAGCTCCAGAGAGCAGGTTGTGGAGCTGTGATTATACAGGGTGAGGTGTTCCTGTTTGTCAGGTGGGCTTAAAAACCTCAGCTTTCTGTTTTTTTGTGATACCTACAATAACTGGTGTATGGAAAATCACTGCTACCAGATAATGATTTCATTAATGCACACCATTATTAAGGATAATTCCTGACACGTAAGTCCAACTGAATCCAGGAAGCTGCAATTATTATTATTATTATTATTATTATTATTATTATTATTTACACCTTTTGCAGCTCAGCTTATTTTAAGGTCGCAGGTACCATGAGGTAACACTGAGGTGCCTTAAGGTAACTTCTCACAGTATAAATCAAGTTACCTCTAGCTTAAGCTATAGATATTTTGTGAAATATGGTAGATATTTATATGTATTTGTAGGTAGTGGTGCGTTGGGGTAATTCCCCCTAACATCATCCATCCACAGTTAGAATTTTAACCTCACTCTGTTTAA
The DNA here is from genome assembly GCA_020746105.1 of Trogon surrucura. Lineage (NCBI taxonomy): Eukaryota > Metazoa > Chordata > Aves > Trogoniformes > Trogonidae > Trogon > Trogon surrucura. Next base: position 216,742,610 of record CM036617.1, read on the forward strand.
AGGCTAAAAGAGTTTGCTGTTATGGACAGCTTTTTGTGCATTGAAGTAGGGCTCGGTCACTTGATCATAACTCTCATAAACTGAGATTCACCGTTCTCTCCCAACCACCCATTTCTGCCCCAGTCCTCAGTCTTGAATGCAGCTGCAAAGACCCTTTCTTTTGCGTGTTGCTTTGACCACAGAGCCCTTCTCTGTGCATGCTTTCTCTGGTGCTGTCACATCACACATAAGCTACTTATCTTCACCTTAGCACTCCTTAGTATTTGTGATTTGGTCTCCTTCATGGGAGACACCATTAAAAACCCAGCAGGTGTCCCCACTGGAGAGGAGTGCTTTCTTTTCCACATGTGGATTTAGGGAAGGGCTCCGATCTCTTTGCTGTCTCTTTCTGATGTTGCTAGGCAAATTATTGCTTTTAAGGGAGAGTACAGTGTCTGAAGGAAGAATTCAGCCTCGTGCTAATTAGCTAATTGCACCAGCAGCACCTCTCTTTCCTTGCAGCTTTTAATCATTTCTGCAAGATTCATCCTGCCCAACAACCCTCAACTGTTTCTACCACAGCGAAGTGCTGTCTATATGGCTAGAGTCACCTACGAATAACAGCACCAGTGATGTGATAGAGTGCAGTGATACCAGGGCTGAGAAGAAAGCAAAATTTTCATTGTTTTGTGAGTATCTCTATTTTGGCAGATATAGAAGGACACCCACAGCCGTTTGGCCAAGTTACAGTGTGGGGAGACAATATCTTGCATGCCTGCCTGAGTAGATGTGATGTAGTTACAGGCTAATGTCAAAGTGAAATTGCTGCAATGTTTGAAGAAATCATGTACTACTTCTCTTCAAGGGTCTGCTATCCCTAAGAAGCCCATAGTTCAGCCATGGACAACCACACTATGCAGGGACTGTCAAGAAAGACAAAAAATCCTACCTGCCCTTATGAAGGTCAAATCCAAGGTTATTCAAGAGAGAATCCCAAGATGACAGATGCCACCACAAGGCCATGTAAGACGCTGTAGGGTCATGTCAGGCATCATACAGGTCATCCATCATAGGGTTCACACCTGAAAGTTAGAGTAGGCCCCATTGCAAAGCATAATTTGGCTGAGGCACATGTAAATTGAGGCTTTGTACAAAGTGCAATAAGGAGATGTACCCACAGACACTGTGAACAATATAAAGGTACTTGTGTACCTACAGCTGTACACAGGCACACAGTGGGGCTTGGAGAAGTGACTACAGAGAACTAATTACGTATCTAAAATCCTGCTGATTTCAGTGCCGTTGAAGGTCTAGGATTGAGTGCCTACATCCACGAGATTTTGGAAGGCTTTCCAAGCTCTCCTCTCTGTTTTAGGATGTCTAAATATCTCCAGTAATCCAACCGCAGTAATCAGAGAAAATACATGGCGCAGAGAGGTAATGAATAGGGTTATCCCAAATTAAAAATGAAACACTAGATCCAAGAAAAGGGCTTAAGTGCAAATTCTTTTGGTGCCAGGTCCCAAAACAGAAACCCAAAGGACAGCGTTAGGTCCCTGGGCTCTTCCTACCTAATGCATAAGGAACATTAGTTATCTCAGTGGAGCACTTCCATACACCTCCTCTCTGGTCCTGCTACAGCCTCAAGCCCAGAGGCTTAAAACCAGGAAGTCTGAGACAGCCGGGAGCAACCCTGGGGCGAGACTCCATGCCATGGATTGGGAGCCACTGAAAGCAAGCCAGTTTGGAAATGCTGAGCACACAGGGTGTGCCCAAACTCCAACCCATCCTAAGGTATATGAATCAGGTCTGCAAAGCAAAAATATCTCCCTCCAATTAGGTTCCAAAGGGCCAAGCCCACTCCTGAGGGGAGACATCTGGAAACATTCAGAACTGAGCTTTACTCACTCTTTTTAAACGCGGACCAAGACAGGGGTGCACACACCTTTTCTTTTTTTTTTTTTTTAATTTTTTTTTTTTTTTAAATCAGGAGACAAGCTAGTGAAAGTGCTGGCCCATGAAGTGAGAAATCTGGCTTCAGCGCTTTCTTCAGCCTGGAGGGATCCAAACCACATTTCCCACCTCCCAAGAGAGGGCCCGAACCAACGAGGGTAAAGTGAGGTTGAGATTGGGGAGATAGGATGTGCAGCCGCCTCTTCTTCTTGAAGCCGTGCAGAAATGCATTCCGGGGGCATGAGGAGATCAAAGAAACCTCGCATAACCCAGACACACGTAGACCACCGCTCGGCTGTCTAGCGGTTAGTCTCTCAGCTGGCCGACATGAATTCTGGGTTAGAGTTGCACTAGTTAATGCCTTTATATGAAAAGTAATTGTAGGGCAAAAAAGAGTAGAAAGGCATCTGGCAGCAGGGAGAGGAATCCAACATCTCTCATTGCCTCTTCTCCCCAGCCGTGCCTCTATCAAAGACTTGGGAGTCAGGAAGCTGCAGAGAGTTTGGGGATGTCAATTTTGGTCATATGAATTTACGAGTACCTTTGTCATTTCTCCGGTTATGAACAAACCAGTAAACAAAAACTTGTGTCACCTCGCCAATTTGGTGTTCTATGCACAAAAATGAGATGTAGTAAATAACATCACATATTAGAAGCAGGTAAACATCTACGCACATTGCTTCTGACATTTTCTGGGCCTTTTTTTTTTTCTTTTTTCTAGCTGGGTGAGACTATATTCCTCAGAATCACACGAGAAGTCATGCTTGGGGACACCTGTTCCTGCTGGAACCATACAGGGAGTCACGTACTTGGGGCAAAAGGTAGGACCCCAGCCCAATGTTGCTGCTAAAGCATGGGACTCCCAGTAAATCTTCACTGACAGTCTGGGACAACCAGCCCTATCTGGCTCACAGGCTAGGAGAGAAAGGACACTGTGATACTGCTAGCCTGCAGGACATGAGATTATCTGTGCAGAAGCAAGAGGTGACAGTGAGCTGAGTAATTCTTAAATTCAGTTCTTGATATCTGAATGCTCAATTTCTTCTCTACTCCATTTGCACCCTCATTCCTTTGCTGCTTTTCATGGCTCTAACAATCCCAAGGGCTAATGCTCCCTATATTAATGAAAGTTAAGATTAATACAGTGGGTTTTCCCCTAAACACACTCCTTGGCTTCTTTCTTCCTTGAGTACAGGAGGAGAGAAACTGGTATACCCAGGCAGCAGCTTTCCTTCCAGAATTTTCTCGTTTGCAGACATTTTTTTACCTTCTTTTTAATTTGGGGCTGAAAGAAAGAGAGGATGTTAGTCCACAGTCCAACCAATATGAGGAATCATTTCTGACAACTGTGGCCAAATTCTTTAAATATACTCATGTTGGTATATTTGCACTTACCAGTGTGGGCATTGCAGATAGAAACATTGGCTGTGGAAACTTTAATGGCACAGGTTTTGCATGTAAAGTCTGAAACGCTTCTTCAATTTTTAATAATAATGAAGGAAAATCCTCATATCATATAGGGATGTGTGTTTTTGTATATGCACTACGCCTGGAGATGCCTTGGGAGCTCTCATGTTTAGCAGAGAGATTGCCTTAACACAACCTCTGGCTTTACCACCTATACTAGATTTTTAGGCCTGGAGAAGGAGCTAAGTTTAAACATTCCCTCCAAGGTGGAACATGTCTAAGCAGTTCGTGGCCTGGAACCTAGAACCTCCCGTGTCCATGATACGTATTCACTATGCTTTCTGAAATTAAACTTCTTTTACTTCTCCGCATATTTTGGTTAATTCTCCGAATCTCATTTTTTTCAACATTTGCATCTATCACCATTCATCTTGCAAATTAAAATATTTCTGCATGACACTCTGACACACTGGAGAGGGGGAAAAGAAAAAAAAAAAAAAAGGACAACACAAAAGCATTTCTCAAAGTAACAGAACTACAGAGCTTCTCAAACTTCCTGTTTCATAGCACTGATAGAAAAAGTACACTGAGTTCCTATGAAGCACCCTCCTGACATTTCCAGACTTATTAGCCAGTTTTCACACTGACTTCAATCAACCTCTTTAATCCTCCAAGGAAAGAGCATTTTTAATTCACCGATTGGCTGATAAGCTTGAAGCCAAAAAATGATTTACACGTAGATGAATTGTGCTTACAAGATGGAACTTCGAGCATTAGAAGCGGATCTGAATTTCCTATCTGTCATTTTATTTGCCACATTCATTTTTGCTCTGCCATTACCCTTGCTGATTATGATCTTTCAGCGCTATTGGGCTCCTGCTTCCACAGTTTTTAATCTGCCTTTAATCCCATAGATTTTAAATATTCCCCGGCACCGAGAGACTGGAGGCAATTAACTGCCCTTCTGATGCTCTCCTTATCAGTTGCCTCCTTGTATCTCTCAGAAGCAGCCTCAAGACACTTCCAGGCTGACAAATACTACCAGCATTTCTGATGAAGCAGCCGCAGCAAATGCAATGTGAAGTCCAGCTGCGTAACCTGATTCTAAAAAATCCAGTCATTCAAAAAAAATAAATAAATGCAACACAGGCATCTAAACTCTGTTCCATTTTGACTTGACACGACTGGAAATAAACAAAGCATCTCTTTAAGTTTTTACATTTTAAATTGTTCAGGTTTTTCCTTTGAATTTGTTTTTTGTTTCTTTATTTCTCCTTTTCTTTTTTTTTTTTTTTATCCTGAGAGATAATTTCTGTCTCTTCCAATCTGATTGCTGTTTCAAATTGAAAAATGAGGCTGTTTTCCTAGATCTGTCTGGGCACCTCTGATGGCCGGAAAACAGATCTGCTGGGCTGCCAAAGATCCTCGGATCAGAATCTGCGTCTTTTTGTTCGCAAGCATTAACAATGAGAAATCAGCTGCTCTGGTTCACCTACCACTAGTTGATGCAACGTAAATTTTCCTACCTTTCTAAGTGATGTCCACTCAAATTTGGACTGTGTAAACTCAGCTCTTTTCATTTTTCCATTACATCAAAGATCCGATACTACAAATGAAGAATCAAATCAGTGTGACACAGCCCATGAAAATAAGATGTTTTTCATTAAAGACCATCTGTTTATTCACTAACGTACACATTTACACAACCCTTCAAGAATGCTAAACTTTCACTCAAATAGCCCACATGGCAATAGTTGGGAAACACAGAATTAAATGCAAAGAGCCCGATTCACTGTGGCTTTGCACCTAAGGAACTCAATAATAACAAAGCAAAACAAGTGAAAGGTGTTATTATTTTCATCTCCTTTGTGCAGGCACAAATTACTAACTCTGAGTTTAAAAAAGAATCCATTTTTCTAGTAATATATGCATATATATGTTATATATGTATACATATATATATGTGCATTTATTTATATCATAAGTATAGGCAATTTAGATTTCATCTTTAGTGATAATACTTAGACTAAAACATAGAAGACAGGAATACCGTACCTGATTCATAAAATTACCATTACTGCACCTCTGTGATCTGAAAGTATTCTATGGAGTGGGAAACTTAAGGTAAATAATTCTCATTCTCACCATGTTCTTAGAATAACTAAAAATGGGTATGTGGCATTTAGGATCTTCTATTTATTGTCTTAACTGTTTGGTTTTTTTTTTCATTTGTAGGCTCAAAATAAAGGGAGAAATGTCTGTTAGAGTAGGAGAAGAGGAAACGAAAGCCCTAATCAGGAAGAAAAAAGATCTGGTTCATAATTGATTTGGGGGGCAATATAAAAACTATTTGGGAGGGAACATAAAAACTAGCAATGTTTGTCCAGAGCAGAGGTCCTTCCAGTTTAGGCTGCTGTTTTAAGAAGGGTTGAACACAAACACACGGTGAAGAATATGAGAAAAGTGCAGGCACATGACGGTACTTCCCAAATCTGCCAGCAATTTGCAGATCAAGAATTTCTGAGCCAGATCATGTCCTTATATTTAACAACTTTAAATAGCTCTTTTTTTTCCTTAATTTCTCTAGTTGCTCTCCTAAACTGTGTGGAGTTTAAGCATTTGCAACATCCCGTGACAGCGAGTTTGCCAGTACAGCTCCATGGTAGAGTCGTTGCTGTTTAGAGAAGTTCTGCTGCAGTGTAACACATCGTGCTGGTTCGCTCCAAGCACCGGTTGTATATCAGATCCCAAAAAGGCACAGAAACACAAATTCTTGGAGTAAATTTATATTCTCCTGCTTAATCGAGTGAAGGCATTCCAACTAAGTCAGAGGAACTCGAATGATTCCTCCTTGCTCAGTAGCTTATCTGAGGTTAGTGGAACTATGCTGATTCTCATTAGCTGAGAATTTAGCACAGGATTTTATTTTCGAACATGTCTCACAGAATTATGAATTCCATTCCAGCCAAGCTGATATATTGCGCTCACAGCTGCAGAAGCTGAGCAATTAAATTGATAATATTTGATGATAGTGTATGTACGTGTGTGGGGGGAACACATTCAATTTTGTTTGGCTCTCAAAACAAAGTCTCTGATTTTTGCAAGGTAGCAATTCTGCCTCTCCATGTGCAACTGAGCCTGTCTTTCCCTTCCAAAGGGAGTGCCTGCATGCTGGAATTAAAACTTGCTCATGACTATCAGGCAGCAATCTATGACCGATTTGTTCTCACAATCTTCAAGGCAGGTACAGAGGAGTCAACATCAGAACAAGTTTCTCTTTCCATATGCATCAGTTTGCAAAGGCTGTTCTGTAGGTCAACAGGTAGCTTTGTGCAACGAGTCTTTGACGTCTTAACGCAGAACACCTCAACAAATCCCCAGGACGAGGTACATTTCTTAGGTGGACACATCTGCCCTAAGACCTGGACCGTGAGTAATATTTTTATTTTCCAGACCCCTAACCAAGCAAAAAATGAATCAGAAAAATATTACTTCCATCCATTACTGCCCTGGACTAGATTTGGACCAGCAATATCAAGGTAGAAGTACCTCGTTAGAAGGCTCTTTGTTTCCTTTGCCTCTTGTGTATTCCTGATTAAAGACAAGAAGAAAGCAGCCAACTGTCTGACTTGGATCCTGAGCCAAAAACATCCAAGTCGATGAAAACACTTCCTATTGATGCCATAGCCTCCAAAAAGTGTTGCCAGTAAAGTTGTATGACATTTGCGTGGAGTGCGCGTCACTCGTTATTAAACCTAGCTTTGTATTTTATCGACAGAATAAAACATGTATAGAAGAACTGTTCTTCTTTGCTATACATTTGTGTGGTGTCTGATGTAGTCATGACAGCAGACTTTGAATGTGGTATTAAAGGTAAATCATAACCGTACTGGTAATGCATAGTTCAGCTAAGGAGTTTTCTATCTGCAGTGATCAGCGTAATTTTCCATTATAAAATACAATTGTTATTTCCATTACTTATTCTTCATTATTAGCAAAAATAATAGTTTAATTTTATTAGTGCCTGGGATAATAAACAGCTCAACAATATTTTAAAATTAATATAGAAAATAGTTATAGGGATGTGTCTACTGCTGACCCCCTCAGCTACTTCAGTGCTGAAAGGTATCAGTGTAAGAGCAGTTTAGAACAGGAGAAAAGGAAAGGTGATAAACTGATCCTGAAATAATTGGTGCTAGATATAAGTTAAAAATATATATTTTTACATATATAGTCAAGTGGTGCCACATATTGAATTCACAATACAGCAGAGGGGCTTGTATTAAAGCAGCTTGGGCTTTTTGGGGAGATAACAGAGCTCTGGTCAGATTTGCGATTTTGTTGCCCTTTTTCTCGAGAAAACATAAACAATTACCCAACAAAACAGTAAATTGTGGTAAGAGCAAGTAGAATGAAGGAAGAAACTTTGTTATATAACACGAAGAACCTGTGGTAACCATCCCCAGTGTGTGTTGTTTGCTGTGACTTACAGCTTTGCTTAAGCATTTTAAAGATTCTTGCAGGTCTTTTTCAAGCTGCCAGCTCTAGCCTAGGAATTATGGTAATGTGCCACTTCTGAGCCCTCGGCAGGATTTGCAACAGAGAAATCACATCAGCCTATGCTGATTAACAATTCCATTCCATCCAGAGATTTATATAAAAAAACTATCTTACATTTTGCTTTTTAATAAGAACGATCGCTATCTCAAATTGAGTCCCAGCAAATTTTAATAAAGGCCCAAGGTTGAGTGGCATTTTGCATGCTGATTTAGCTGTGATTGCTTGCTTTTGATGAGCACCAGCCGGGCATGTATAGCTTTCCTCAGAGCAGGTTTAAAGACCAGTAGTAAGGAAAAGGATAAAAATAAAAACTTCCAACTGAAATTCGAGGTCTTTTCTCTCTATGATTGATTACTGAATAAATACCTACACATATCTCCGCATTCAACCCACAAGTAATATTCCCTACAGCAAAACAGCTGTTTTAATGGCTTTTAATATACACTCCTGTCAAAATATGTTAAGTTTGAAGGCTGCAATTATATAAAAAAAATATATGATCAATCTATTTATCTATCTATCTTCATGACAACTACTCAATTTAATCAGCTGAATACGGATCGGAATAAACTGATGCTTTTATTCTGGCAGTTATGCATTTATATGAGGGTCTATGTTTAGCACATTCTTGGCCATTGTTTAGGATGGCACCTTCAGTGCTCCAAAGAATAGTAGCATATAGGTATGACAAGTTTTTGGATTTCTGTCATTATGCAATAGAAGACTGTCTATTAAAAAAGAAGAACAAATTGTCAGCGCAGAAGCTTTTGTAGACACATTTTTCCCTCTTTGTGTTTTGAGTTAAAATATGCATTGGAACTATTTATTTGGAGAAAACTGTCTTCTGAAGATACGAGGGGAAAAGAGATTGCACAAAATAGTTGAAGTCAAAGCTCGATGGCAGCGCATGTGCGCGTGCATTATGAAAGCAGCAACGCCATAAAAGTGATCAGGTAAAGCATTCCATTTGTTTTGATTCAGCTTTTATGGTTCTTCTTTTTCATCCCTCTCAATAAATTGTATTTCAACTTCTCTCATTAAAACAGTAACCCTTTCTTGCTCCAACCTGGGGAACAACAGAGGCAAAAAAACCTTTCATATAGGAACCATCCATCATCATTAGAAATAATGATCCTCCCACACAGTAACTAGTGCAACGTACGTGAAGGAGCAACTAATTCCCACCCAGTTTCCTTTGCCTCTTTCTCTTTGAGGGATTGCAAATGATAATTTAAAGAAACAGTGTGTGAAAGACGCCTTCAGTCACAGGAAAGTTATTTCCATCTTGTGAACTGGGAAATCGCGGTAGGTGAGACAGAAAGGATCCCGTATGATCTCAGTGGAGACACAGCCTTACTTCACAGATTAATGTCCCATGTTGCTTTAGCACAGGAAGGGAAATGTTTTTGTAAAATATTTTTTTTGTTTCATAAGGAGCAACAAAGGGAAAGAAACAAAAGTAACGACCAGTTCACTGAGATGTAATTCCCAGTAAACTGCCTTTAGCCTTCCCGAAGTACTGCTGCAGCCCCTTCACTCAGCAGTTCAAGTCTAAAGGGAAGGAGCTGGCAATGAGAGCTGAGCTAAGTGCTGTTGGTCTCAAAGCTAAGCCTTGTCTAAGGTCTTAAATCACTAAAGCATATACTTAAGCCCAATGCTTAAGCCCAAGCGTATGCTGAAGCCTATGTGTCAATAGGCTTCAGCATATTTGTTCCACGTGATCAGGGTCTTGCATTAAGGCACCTCCACAGCTTTTCTCTTGGGAGGAGAAGAGCATATTCTGGAGGGGAATTCTGGTATTAGGTGTCACTGAAACCTCGGTGGCAATGCCCACCTTTCCATCAAGAGGTTTCGTGGAGTCTGCCCTTCCTGAAGGGCCTCAATGTTTGCTGATGACACCTGACAGAAAGGACCTGGGGGAATTTCAACATCCAAAAAAGAAGGTAAAAAATCACAATCCCCAAGCCCCTCGTTCCACCATCTAACGCCTGGAGGTGCCTCGGGCATGTAGAGTGCCTCCTGGCTTGGCTTGGGCAGCCCCACTGCAATCCGGCACGGCGAGGCCAAGCGGCACCGGCGTCCCCCGCGGGGGCCAATCCTGGAGGTATGCTGGGAACACGCCTACCTCTCGCTCGCAGGATCACACCCTTAAGAATGCAGTCGTAGTTGCTTTCTTCTTTTTAATGCAGCTGGCAGAGGAGGAGACGGCAGTGCCGGTGCCCTCCACTCCTGTAATAACCTCAGGATTAAAGCGCTCACCCAGGAAGTGGGACAGTGGGCTCTGGGCCCTCCTCAGCCCCAGGGGTTCAGAGTTTCCATTTCCCATGAAACCATCTGAAACCCCAAGTTATTGGGTGGGGGTGAGATGCGGGACATGGGGAGGAGGGGAGGAGAAAACATTCATTTCCTCATTCAAGCTATGCTGATGAGTAGGGAGAAAGAAATGAAAGAGCCATGGTACCCCAAGGTGACTTGCAAGCAGAGCATGAGTCCACGTCCATGGACTAAAAAGAGGTTTGTCTGAAGTTTTGGTTTCCACTGTTTTTGCTGCATGACTATTTTGCACTTAAAAGCTGTGGACTGAGATATGAAGGATGCAGAGGGAGTAAGTCTGCAGGAGAAGACCCTTGATTCATTAAATGCCTGTCTCTCTCCCTCCCAAAATTCCCAAATACAAATCTCATACTTTGTCTAGATAAACAGACATCAAATCGAAAAGAAAAGCAGCAATGGCACAGAAATCTGGCATCCCTTTCTCCTCACAAAGGGTCATGGGAATGTCTTCGTCTTTTCTGCAGAGTCCCACAGCTTGACCCAGGAATGCAGAACTGTTTTCTCCACCCAGCGTCACCTGCAGTCTTGTGGTTGGGGTACTCCCATGGCAATTGGGAAATGTAGGTTTGAACCTCCCAGGCAGAGGCAAAACAAAAACTTGTCTTGCTCTTCTTGGGCAAGTGGTTTTAACCACCGGACTACAACACAAATGGTGAGAGGCTCCTCCTTTTCCTTTGGTGACTGCATTTTTTGATGAGAGCAAAACAAAGCTGGCTTTGCTCAGTCCTTTGAAGACCTGTTCAGGAGAAGCCTGGGGCCTACTTGTCCCAGCCATACTTCCCTGCAGCACTGATTCAGGCATTTTAACTCACTTTCTTCTTTCTTGACCACTTACTGCTCACTGTGGTGCTTTGGGATGCATTTTCTAAGGCATTAAATGCTCTTCACCTACTGATCTGAGGACCTGGCACTGAGTTTGGGGTCCATTCCGGTCATACATGCCCAAGAGTTAGGTCTTGCCATGACTTGTCCTGTTTGGAATAAACAATAAATACCCTATTTAAGGTTCTGTGTTAAGATCTTTCACAAGTGAAAAAGCTCTCTCTCATGGTGGATCACTCAGGACTGTCTACTTTGTTCTTCAGGTCACCCCTTCAAAAATTCTAAAGAGGTAAAACCAAGCAGTGTAAGGGTAGGTCTTCTTCCAGCGAGATACCTCAACCCACGTGGACAACTTCAGCCAGCTGTAAGAACTGTTATGAGTGTAGTGCCTCCTATCCTGGTCTGGATCAGGCCTTAAGGACAGAGCTGAGACTTCAATAAAGGTTTTTATGAAGGAAGGAGGGATCACATACCACAACAGAGATGCCATTTCAAAAAATTTAATGACTTAAGGCAGATACTCAGAAACCATAGGGATGACTGTGGGATGGCCTGGATCCTCAAAATGCTCTGCACCCTGGCATGGACCCAGTTGGGCAATTCAACACCGCCTTTATAGCGTTTAACTGTGTTCAGTGGTACCATTCCTGCTTGTAGTCAAAAGTGGGTTTAAATGCATAGCTGGATACAAGCCAGAACACTCAATACTTTGCCTCATTTAGCTTAAAAATATATAATAGGGTATAACTGCTGACATCAGAAGTACCAAAAGAGCAGAACTTCTTATATGCCGGTGTTTTTTATGACAGTAATATCAGTTTGTGACCTGTCCCAGATGTTTACTTGGGGTAAAAAAATGTCCTGAAATGCAAGTAAATATGGAGGTGTGAAATGAATTAATATAGTTTTCTTTTTTGAGGGGAAAATACATTTCAGATATCACTATATCACTCTGTCTTACTGCTGTAATGTGCCATGGGAGAATAAGCCACCACTTTCCATTTCTTGTCTTTTGAAGTTAATTTCCGATCCTAACAGTAAATCAGAGTTGTGTAATCTTGCTGATACATTACAGGGCAACGAAAATTTAATTTTTAATGAGATCTTTACTTTAAAAAAAAAGAAAAAAGTACTTGCAAAAAATGAAGAAAGCCGTGTTCAATCAAAACTGGGGCTTTGGCATGTGATGTCTAAGTTTAGAATGAAAAGTAACATCAAAGAGATGTCTTTTAGTTTAATTTCAAATAGCACATGCCACCTTGGAAGGGATAACTTCTGGAACATTTCTGTAAAATCTAGAAAATGCCACTTAAGCCTAAGGAAATCTAAATAATAAGCAAAATATAACACTCCCTGGTGAGAGAACACAAGGACATCAAACTCTGTGTTTAAGTAGCCCATACATGTTTAAGTAGTAGTCACAATATTATGCTGAATGTATGCAGTCAAAGGATATCTGAAAATCCCTCTGTGTGTCTCTTCTGCTACCTAACTTTCCATGGTAGTACTTGAATATACTCCCAGAAATCTTTTCACATTTGGCCAGTACCTCCTGCAACATATCAGACAGGCAGTTTAAGAATCTTTTGAGCTGTACGGTGAGAAAACCGCCAAGGTCATCCAGCAATTGGTAAAACATGGATGGAAAATGATTCCTCAGTTGTGAAAAGCATGCAGGATTTCTAAAGCCAAACAACTCACTCCACACTGATGGCCACTTATGCATTTTCTGCAGCCTCTGGCCTATATATTTTATGAAGTACGTAGCATGGGAAGAGATTCAACTGGGTGATTCTTAAAATCCATGCAGGAGAGTTGATGAGCCTGATAACAAATGGAGATTGTGAACGCTGGTTTGCACACAACAAATGTGACATTGTGTCTACTTCCCAAGAGTCAATTAAGGTCAGCAACCAGCTTTCATGGATGTTAGTTTTGACTCAAAACCCTTCCCAAGAGATAAAAAAACCACCAAGCCCACTTCCCTTCGATGTGACAACTATTTTTACGACATTGCTTTCAGGGTACCATGAACTCGTTCCTGGCATTTTTCAGGCTCAAGAAAGCAGTAGCCCTCAGGCAGGAACTCATGCAAAGTCACATGTCAGCCTGAAGCATCCAGACCATGATTCCAAAAAAGTCCATTTCAAGTAGCAAGTGGAATTTGGACCCACTTGACTTCAATACTTGCTTTTACTGGAAAATCCGCCTCACGTCAAGCTGATCAGCGGTGTCAAAGAGATGCTGAAGAGTTCCCTCTGGAAGAATTATCCACTAAGCAGATAAAAACTAATGTCTGTGACAAACAACAACCTTTTGTCAAATCAGCACATTCTAAAGACACATTTTTTCTCAGACTAGGCCACAGTTCCTATTTCTGCTTTCACACCATTGCTTCAAGATCTGATAAGATGCTATCAAGGGGCCCTCTAAGTACTCGAGAACCACTTTAAGGGGAATCACTGGGGCAATTACCATAAGCACTGAAAGCTATGGTATTTATTGATGGGAGATTAATATTGGCCACAACGCAATTGATTTTTTCCCTGCAGCTTTATTTTCAAGTTCTTACAGCGTTTTGTGGCCTGCTGTGGTCTTCCAGGTTTAGATATGAACTTATTTTTAACTATCATTCTAATTGGCTGGAGTTTTTCCAGGAGTCTCCAATTTACTCTTAACATGTTTGATATGAATTACCCTAATTTAATTAATAAGAAGAACGATGAGTTGAAGAAACTGGGAAGCAGGATCTTTGTGTTATTAGATTTTGACGTAACCATCCTAGATGTAGTAAGGCAGATCTTTTCCATCTAAGACTGATGTTTCTGAAAGTGTCACAAGCCGAAGAGCTAGACCTAACCAAAAGACATAGACAAGTCCAAGCTAGGTGCTGCAATGTATGTGTTTTACATGCTTGAGACTGCAAAAAGAAATCCTAAAACCTTGAGTTTGGTACTCAGCTCTCATTGTAGAGGTGAATCCCTTTTGGCTTGAAACAGATCAGCCAAAAAAACGCAACTCACTGAGAAGTTTCAAATTTTTCTGCAGAAATGCAGAGTGTGATGTGGAAAACAAGGAGCAGGAGGAAGGGAAAACATAGTTTTCTGACAGATTTCTTCCCCTACATCCTTTCAAGGGATGCCAGATGTCAAAGACTGGGATTTTTTTCAATGGCTGCCTGAGCATGGAGTTGGCAGAAGTGTTAGAGAGTTGTCAAGGAGATGGAGCGACTGCCTATAAGGTAGACGAAGAGTTTTGTCCTTCCCCAACTAAAGAGGATCGTAGAATCATAGAATCACAGAATCATAGAATGGTTAAGGTTGGAAGGGACCTTGAAGATCATCTAGTTCCAACCCCACTGCTCTGGGCAGGGACACCTCTCTCCCACAAACTCAGGTTGCTCATAGGCCCATCCAACCTGGCCTTGAACACCTCCAGGGATGGGGCATTTGCAGCGTCCTTGGGCAATCTGTTCCAGTGCTTCTGCACCCTCATGGTGAAAAATTTCTTCCTAATATGTAATCTAAATATACCCTCTTTCAGTTTCAGGCCATTGCCCCTTGTCTTATCACTACAGGCTCTTCTCCAGATTTCCTGTAAGCCCCCTTCATGTATCAGAAGGCTGCTATTAGGTCACCCTTGTGCCTTCTCTTCTCTAAGCTGAATAACCCCAGATCCCTCAACCTGTCTTCATAGCAGAGGATGCTATGTGTCCCTCCTTCCTTAGCTCCATGTGAGGTGACACCCTGCATGGGGTGCTGGAGGGCCACTTGGGCTTGTTCTTGGACCTGATGAGCTACAGAGATCATAGGACACTGGTGGACACTGAGTGAAGAAGATCTAGGTTTCAGATGCAGACACCTGCAGTGGCACCTTGACACCTGTGTCCCTTGTTCTTACTAAAACTTTGGAAAAGCTGTTTTTACTTGCTGCTGGGCAGCCATAAATCAAAATCAAATAGATCTTCAAAGATGAAATTAAGGAAGGGAAATTATTAAAATGCGATGATTTTTGAGTGACTTTGTTTTCAAATGTTCGTGCCAAGAAGCAGACCTGTTTTTCTCTGCATGGTGTTCAACACAACTTGAAATAGAAACTTTCTGCAGTGCATTTAGCCAAAAGCAAGGCTCCCAAAACATTTTATATAATTAGATTTATAAAATAGAAATTTAGAGATTAAAACCTAAATCTAAATTATTTTTGCTGAATTATTTATAACCCTGTCTTTTTTTTTTTTATTTTAGCACCTTTTAACTTTGCTTTTTAACAAACACTGAGAGAAAAAAATCTTGCTAAACACACCTTCTAACATAAACACATGAGTTTCAAGAGGTTCAATAAAATGAAGAAAAGGGGCCTTTAAAACACAAATCTTGAAGTTCGTTTAAAATAAAAAGAGACGTTTTTAGACTCGCTTTAGAATTAAGCAGAATTAAAATTAGGCAACAATGAAATATTTTTTTCTTTTTTCTTTTTTTCCTATTTCCTATTTCTCTTTTCTCTTTTTCTTTTTTTTTTTTTTTAACCTCAGTTTCTTCAGTTCTGCCTGTCTCTGAAAAATACAAAACATTCTGCTGCCTGCCAAAAAGCCCCTTGTGGCAAGCACAGTGCCTTTGCTGGCCAACATGAGGACATATAAGTTCCTAACCTTGTATTCTCTCCACACACAAAATTCCCATTGATTTCAGTGGGAGTTCTGCACAAAAGGATGGAGTCTTTGGGTTAATGCAAGACTATGAAAGGGGAGAAAGTGCTTACTGTACTTAGAATATGCATCTGAATTGGTTTTATCACAGCTGGCAGGGCAGTAAAAGAAGTTTATGCTCAGTAAACAGCTTTTGTGGTTAGAGTGACGTTGTTCATTCCAAGCCTAGAATTTGGAAAGAGTTATTATTTAATAAAGTTTAATTTGATGAACAGAATATTTTTAACGCCCTAAACTGCACTCTACGAAGATGACAGATAGGCCCAGCCCACTCGCAGAAAGAAATGCAATTAATTGGTTTAATGAACTCACCACATTAATTAGCTAATGTCTGTGCAGTTTAAGAATGCAATTGAACGGGCAAATCCTGGAGAAGTTGTACTCTGTACTAATTCCCCCCAAGGTCCCTTTGCTCCTCTCCAGCTGTAGCAAGTGCTTACCAAAACAGCCATGTAGGACAAACATAATGTTTCCCTTACCTGTAGAGCTCGGAGCAGAAGAGGTCTGCTCCATCCTAGGTTGTTCAGAGCATCCAGCCCCATAAGGGTGAGAGAAAATAGTGGGAGAGGGGCTAAAGGCAAAAAAATGGGTATTTCTTGTCTGTAAAATAAATGACAATTTTCTGCATGTTGAGGATCATGGTGTATGTGAGGACCAGTGGAATACAGGAGCCCAAATGTGGTTTTTCCAACCACCCATCTTCGTCTTGGCCAGATCTCCTGCCAGGACACACCAAGAGACACGTGTACTTATCTGCACAACATGACTCAGCGTGGCCAGCAGTGTTAACTCAGGTTTTGGTGCGTGCTCAATGCTCTCTTTCAGGACAGGACCCCTTCTCTAGGTCCATGGCAAAGACCTCACTGAGCTCAGCCCTGGCTCTGACCCCACAGGGAGCAGACAGGGCTGGATGGTAAAACAGCCCACAGCTCCACAACCTGTGCAGGGAGGGAAAGGCGGGTTGAAAATTGAATGGGCACAGATGCCGAGCCAAAAAAAGTGCAAGACAGAAGTTAAATGAGTGGCTACGATGGGCAGGGAGGCAAATTTAACCAGCTTACCTTTTCCCCTGAAACACAGGAGCTGGGAATGGCTAAAAAATCCCTGGCTAAAATGGCACTAATGACATTTTTGACCAGCTGAGAAGAGAGCTACATTAGCTAACGTCTGCAGGTTGTGTGGAGGTCATCTGATAAGCAGGTGCCATAAAACATACTTTAGTTCACTTCCTTTTTTAATCTCCCTGGTGCAAAGTATATTTAGAACAGGGAAACCCCACAGAAGCAGGACACTAATATGTGACACAACTCCGCAGCCTCTCGATATCCTACAATTTTATCAGGCGATCAAAGAGGAAGCAGCGAGCAGGGAGATGGAAGCACTGCTCATTCACCTCATTTGGTTGCCTCGTAGTGGGAGTTTTGCTTGTGTGAAGACTGACAGATCAAGGGGAAGAAGGAAAAAAAAAAAAGACACTCTCAGTGTTAAAGGGAAGCCTGTTTATGCCTATAAGTAAGAAAGCTTGCTCAAGAATAAGTTAACTCTTGCTAGAGGATTATACCTGTAATGCTGGCAATTCTGGCCTCTGCATGAGCTGTAATATCTGCTTGCATTACCTCACAGGGTGTTATGGGCCTTAATTAATTAATGTTTGTAAAGCGCTTTGAAATCTTTGGATGAAAGGCACTATAGAAGTGCAAAGCAGTTATTAATATTAATATTGCATAAGTGGCTTGGCTCCCTTCGCACTGCAGAGCACACTAACTCCTGCAAGGGCTGCAGCCCTGAATCAGCAATCTTCATACCACCAGGCAGGAGCCTCCCTTCTGCCTCCTCCTCTGATCTCTTTCTTTGGGACTTCTACAGCCTCTTCGCCATAAATCCCCGTCAGCCTTCTTACACCTTCTCTCACGCCAGTAGTACAAGCAGCGAGAGCAGAACTTTTTCAGCCTATTGCCCCAAACTGGTGTTTTTCTGGGCAAGAGGCTGTAGACTGAGCAGACCTTGGAGCAATTAAAATTTCTGCATTTGAGAGGTGGAATTTTACAGTTCTGGTTTCTTTTCCCATGAATACAAGACATTCAAAGTTCCACTTCTACAGTATAGAATAGAACCTGGTCAAACTTTGGTGTACTTTATAACCTTCAATATAAAACTGAGATCGCTTTCAGTTTTGGCCACAAGGAGAACAGCCAAGCCCCTCAGCAATGCTGGTACCATTCCAGCTTTTTTTCAGATTTTCGAAGAAGAAAAAGAAAATAAATGAAATATAAAGGTTCTTTCCAAAAGGGTTCTTTTTTCTGGTGAAAATTTCCGACCTAAAAGCCATCACCATCAGTGTAAAGTGAGAGTCCTCCACTTCTCACAGGAAACATTAATATGTTGGAAGAATGAATCCATATAATAAACTACATGCATGTTTTTGTTAGTTAAATTCTCATTTGGTGAGTAGAATGGCTGCACTGGTGAATTGTGACGACACAACAAATTGAAAAGAAGGTAATTGTCACTTTGTACACAAAATCCATGAAACCATCTCAAGATGAGTCAATTCGAAGATGCTGGAGTAGCTCTAGGACGAATTTGGTCAGTATTAATTGTTTCTAATTTGTCTTGAAATATTACTTCTATGATAAACTCTGAATAACAGTGATAGTAAAATAATAATGCATAATAACGATAATATCAAACATACCGTAGAGAATCCCACTCACGTTAATACATGCAGTTCTGGGAGGTTATTTTTAACTTAGATGTGCAGATAAAAACATGTTGGTGTAAACAACTGGGGAAAAAAAAAAATTCATTTCTTACTAATTACGGAAAAAAAACAGATATTTCTTCATCAGAACTGAACATTTTTCCCAGTGATGCATGAACCAGATCACAACCCAATTCCCTCTGCAGTAGCAGTACTGGCTGCATATAGCATTAGCACTAGTTTGAACTTGTTTATGTCAGTGAAGCAACATATAAGTTAAAAACAAATCGGGCTTAGGCACTTGAGCAAAACTCTTATTGACTTTGAAGGAAGTTTTATCTGCGTACAGAAGGCGAGCTCAACTCAGAAGTGAAAACAATACCCTGCCAGTTCCACGTATCTGCCTCCAACAAAGGAGGCAGGGAGAGCTTCCCAAGCTCCTTACCACAAAGAGTATAACGTTTGCAGAGATTAGGAACTGCTGAAGGCAGCTTCAAATCTCAGTTTGTTACACGCTTTTCTGCAGTCTTGCTGTAAGGCAAAAAAAAAAAAAGAAAAAAAAAAGAAAAAAAAAAGGTGCTTCGTCGCACTGAACGCATTTGCACATTTGCTGAAGGAAACAGCGCGTGGGACGTTTTACCAAAAGGAGAGCAATTTGGCCCAACCGCGAAGTTCTTGCTTGGTGAGCACAACCCAGCCCAGGAGTCAGGGCACCCAGGCTCCTTTCTTGGCTCTGCCACTAAACTCTTGCGTGGCCTTGGGCAAGCTATGCAACCTTGAAAGCCTGTTCACCCCCCCCTCAAAAAAATAAGGATGATTATAGGAATTAGAAGGCAATTCATTAATGCATTAATTAACAGGCGGCGGGATGTTAGAGACGGAGCTGTTCTGATTCACCCTGGCAGCCAGACAACTCCGGTCCTATCAGCACCACTGCAGGGGCTCCCCTCCCCAGTGAGACCCCGGGAGTGAGGCAGGGGGAGAGCACCAGAGAGGCCAGGAGGGAATTCTGGCTCAGCAACTTAAAGCTGCCCTTTTTTCTTCTTTTTTTTCTCATGCAGAAGGAACTGGGAGAAGGGCACGGATCTCCGTCGTCGGGATTTTTTTCACAGAGTCTGTCGCATGAGGCCGCTTGGATTGAGATTTATTTTTGTTGCCATTTAAATTAAGTATATAGGCAATCCCGAGGCCGTTTGGACCCGATCCAGCATGTGCAAGCACCATGTTTGGAACAGGGTGGGAACTCTGCGTTCAGACAGAGAGGAAGCACTTTAAGCCATGTCTGTAAGACAGATGCCAGGGACCTATACTGGAAGGTGCTGAGCATGCACTGGCTAGAGGGGGAATATGATTGCTCTCTATAAATATAGTGCAGGGAGGGGAGGGTGGGCAAGTGCCACGGAGGGAAACAAGCTATTTAAGCAAAAGGACAATGTTGGCACAAGAACAAACTGTCCGTAAGGCTGGAAATTTGAAGATTTCTAAACATCAGAGGAGTGAAGTTCAGGAAAAGCCTTCAATGGGGGAGGAACCGAGGCAAAAAAAAAACCAAAACAACTAATTGAAAGGCACTGGCAGTAGGTTAATGGCTGTGACCTAAGAGTTGGTTGCTGGCAAGAGCAGGGGTGTGGTGGATTTCAGAGCAGAGGCTGACCCTTCCAGGAACGGCTTGGGAAGGGCCCTGCAGAGCTGGGCTTTGCATTCACCACAGCACCACCAAAGTCAAGAGACTTTCTTTGAGTTTACAGTAGACTGGAAGTGGGCAGGATTTGGCTTGGCATGCCCGAACTCTTTATCCAGGCAATATTTGCTTACGCCGACAATTGTTTTGCTGCCACTACTCAAGGGTCTTCCTGGGAGAGGCAATAAACGCCAGGCTGAAGGGAAACCATGAGAAACATTGTCACTGGGAAATGTGGCCAAACCCTTTTTTCTTTCCAAGTGCAAAGCTTCAGACTGTTCTTATTTACCAGAGGACTTACATATGTGCTAAGCTGCTGGTGTTAAATTCTGGGCTCTTCTGTGGAAGGACAGGTTGCGCTATCAAAAAGTTTTTCTGCATCAAACACCATGCTGAGGGAGTAATGTGGAGACCAGGTTTCTCCTCTCTGGGTATCAAACAGCCTTCTGAAACCAGCAGGGGCCTAGGTGTGAATGCAGAATAGCAACAGTAAGAGTGGAGCAAGAAATACAAACTCAAATCATTCATTTGTTATAATTTCTGAAGGGGATGTTCATTTCAAAAAAACGTAGTCATCACTGGAGATGCTCAGCACCCCCTCAGAATTTGTCCCTCAACAAATTAAAAGTCAGTAGGAACTTACCAGAATCAAACTGGATCCCTTTTGTTTGAATAAAGAGGTGACAGGTAGAACTGCTAATCGTCCCGGTGATAGCCAACTGGCTGACACCACAAACCAGCCTTGCATAATGTGCTTGAGTCTCACCACTCAAGCATTTGTACAGAAGACATAAAAGCGATAGTTGTTTGCAATTCATTTTACACCCCAGTGCCACACTCAGAGGTTGCTTCTGGGGCCGCTTTCCCTTCAATGAAAAGTGTTCCAGAGCAATAATTCCCACTGGTTTTCCAGTCAAGACTGAAATGACTCCATCGGTGACGGTACACTGCCCTGTACGTGGAGCCTAGCAATGTGAAATTGCTGTGCACTGCTTCCCCCTCCCAGACACATTTATAATGTTTATTAGGAAAGCCAGCGGCTGGGACTGCTATAAGTAACTCTGTTATTGGTGTCTCTCTTGAATTGCCTTGGCTTGTGTTTCCTACTCAGGCACCCAAGGGCAAGGTTATGGGGTTCACTCATATTCAGCCATTATTATTATTGTTGGGTTTATTATTATTCATCATTAATATTCATTATGCAGCATGTGGTAGTGCCTAGGAGCCCCAAACCATGGCCTAGAACCACAGTGCACCCAGACCTTTACGCTCACTGAACAAAAAGGTGTTCCCTGCCCTGGAAAAAGCACATGAGCTTGTAGTAGAATAACAGAGGGAAGAATTTGCTACCTAGAGGCCAATTTCACCAGGGCATGAAAAAATACACCTCACTTTAAACACATCTTTACCCCGTGAAATGCACCTGTGCAAGCTAGGGCAGTTTTCATCCCCTTAAAAGGCAGAGATGGCGCAAAGAGCATGGCGATGTGGGTTGTGAGGTTTTTCTTATACTGTACATAGATTTATTTGGTCCAGAACTGTAGAATTTTGTTCGTTTTTCCAAATGGTGAAAGCAACTGTGTTCCTTGTCCTGCAGCCTCATGGCAGCGTGAATCTCATGGTATTTCTCAGGGAGTTTGAGTCCCGGGGTCATATGAAACTTTGGCCTCAGGCAAAACAAAAGACAGCAGATCCATCCTTTTGGTGAAATCCTTTAAAGTCACACTGCTCAAAGATCTAGAAAATGTTTTAAAAAAAATCAGGATTTTCTTTCTTTATAACATCTTTGCAACATCTTTCTTACTATAGTGTGAAGAGAAGGTCTCAAAGTATCTCCCATATTGCTTAAAATGATAAGGTACACAATTAGCTTGGATTAATGTATTTCATTATTTTCTTAGGAATTAGTCTATAATGAGACACAATTTTGCACGTAGCATTGCACAACACATGGACACCCACAAGTAGCCCTGAGAGCTGAATCCTGCCTGCCCCTGCAACAGACCTGCTGCATAAACTTGCCAAGTTACTTCATTTCTCTTTGCCTCAGTTTCCTCCTCTGTGGAAAGGGGATGTCTAATTTATTGTAATGCCTTTGCAAATTGTTTTGAGATCTGCTGAGCTCTATGATTTAAATGAGCGAATGAAGTTTGACACAAGGAAGAACAGTAACAATTAGATTCGCAACAGCATGTTCTCATTCGTCTGCAATACTGAGCCTTGTCCTGCTATATAACATGTCACTTTTAAATTTAAATATTAAATTAATTATTACCTTATAATGAAAGTGCCAGATACTTCAAGTCAGGGGAAGTATGTATACAAATGCCTCGAGGCCTAGGAAACTTTCAGCCCTAAAGACTAAGGGTCACTTGAAAGGTTCTTTGGCACCTCTTAATGAAAGGAGTGTGTGTTTTTACGTCTTGCAATGGTTTAAAGATTATTTGCTTTTCTGCCTCTCTGGTTTGTAATTGAACATGTTTTCATGTGGAAATTAAGCATTTCTGCTCCTTTAAACAGTTTTTTGAGAATTACAGAAGAACAAAATCATTCAAATGTTCTGATTATTTTGAAATAAATATCAACTCATTCTTGAAAAAATCCCTGAAAGGGTGCACCTCATTCTGAGGTCAGATGAAACCCACTGTTTCCAGCACTACCACTTAGGTGCTTAAAATCTGGTAACAGCTAGTATGTTACAAAGAAACAGAGCAGCTACTGAAAAAGCCCAGAGTAGTTGACCAGATTGTACTGATTTCCAGGTACCAGGGTGTAGGTGAGAGCATTTTATATTTACCATAGTTTACAGAGGAATCAAAAACAAGAGCAGCAAAATCAAAAACAATCAACCATGTGAGCAAATTGGCTATTTTCCCCTTCTGTTTTGGTGGATGAAAGTGATTATGAATGAGAGGCAGTTTCAACCTTTTCCCTTTTCAGTTCCATCAAACAATAAACACCTTTGGCTGCAGGAATGATTGGTAAATAATGATAACAACGGATGGGAGGGTGTATCCACTCACCCTACTCACACGGAGAGTGAAGCATGTTGAGTATGTTATAATCATAATAATATCATTATTGTAACAACATTCACTTTTTTACCCAGAAGGTGTCTAGTACTAAGCAAATCTCATGTTTAAATAGAAAAGTTAGTCTCTTTTGGCTTCTCATGCATTCAACAGAGAAAGGCTTATCTTGGAGATGAACTTAATACCTGCTCAAATGATCATTCCTAAAGGACCTAAGACTCCTCAAGTGTCAACAGCGAATTCAAAGCAAGAGAACAGATATTATTTCACATCTGGGAAAACCAAAGTTTAGTAGGATGAGGGGATATTCCTTTGTTCCCTGTCCCAGTATCCTAAAACAGCACCCTACCTGTTGGGTATCGCTGCATCTGAAGGTGCAGGTGTCTTCATGTCTTCTGACAAATTCATCATGTTGGCAGTAGTGAGTCCAAGTCCCTCTCCCCACAGACATTAACTTTCAGAATAATGAGAGTTCCTGGATGTTCTTTGAAAGCTAACACAGAATTTCCCAACCAGGAAAGCTATCAGCACATTAACATGACCTAATCCTGCCCACATTTCATTCAACTACAGAATCACAGAATCACAGAATATTAGAGGTTGGAAGGGACCTTAAAGATCATCTAGTCCAACCCCCCTGCCAGAGCAGGACCACCTACCCTAGAGCGCACAGGAACGCGTCCAGGCGGGTTTTGAATGTCTCCAGAGAAGGAGATTCCACAACCTCCCTGGGCAGCCTGTTCCAGTGCTCGGTCACCCTCAGTGTGAAAAAGTTTTTCCTCATATTTTTATGGAACCTCCTGTGTTCCAGCTTCCACCCATTGCCCCTTGTCTTGTCAGTGGACCCCGCTGAAAAGAACCTGGCTCCATCCTCCTGACGTTCCCCCTTGACATATTTATAAACATGAATGAGGTCACCCCTCAGCCTCCTCTTCTCCAAGCTAAAGACACCCAGCTCCTTCAGCCTTTCCTCATAAGGGAGATGCTCCACTCCCTTCATCATCTCTGTGGCTCTACGCTGGACTCTCTTAAGCAGCTCCCTGTCCTTCTTGAACTGAGGGGCCCAGAACTGGACACAATATTCCAGATGTGGCCTCACCAGGGCAGAGTAGAGGGGCAGGAGGACCTCTCTTGACCTACTTGCTACTCCCCTTCTAATACAGCCCAGGATGCCATTGGCCTTCTTGGCCACGAGGACACATTGCTGGCTCATGGTCATCCTGCTGTCCACTAGAACCCCCAGGTCCCTTTCCCCTGCACTGCTCTCCAGCAGGGCAGTCCCCAACCTATATTGGCACATGGGGTTATTTTTTCCCAAGTGCAAAACTCTACACTTGCCCTTATTAAACTTCATCAGATTTCTCCCCGCCCAGCCCTCCAGCCTGTCTAGGTCTCTCTGAATGGCTGCACAGCCTTCTGGTGTGTCAACCACTCCTCCCAATTTCGTATCATCAGCAAACTTGCTGACAACATTCTCTAATCCCTCATCCAGATCATTGATGAATATATTAAACAGCACCGGCCCAAGCACTGACCCCTGAGGGACCCCACTAGACACAGGCATCCAGCCAGACTCAGCCCCATTGACCACAACTCTCTGGCTTCTTCCCTTCAACCAGTTCTTGACCCACCTCACTACTTGGTCATCCAGACCACACTTCTTCAGTTTACCTATGAGGATGCTGTGGGAGACGGTGTCAAAGGCCTTGCTGATGTCCAGGTAGACCACGTCCACTGCATGGTCACCATCCATCCACCTGGTTATGTCTTCATAAAAGGCTATCAGGTTGGTCAAACATGACTTCCCGTTGGCAAAGCCATGCTGACTGCTCCTAATAACCTTCTTATCCTTGATATGCCTAGAGACAGTGTCAAGGATAAGATGTTCCATCACCTTTCCAGGGATGGAGGTGAGGCTGACCGGTCTGTAGTTACTCGGGTCATCCTTCCTGCCTGAAGATGAAAAAAAAATAAACACAGTGTAGGTGGTCTTGGTTCCCCTTTACACATCTCATGGTTGAGTTCCTTTTTTGGAAGAAAAAAAGCAGCTGTTTGACTACCAAAATTTAGGTGTCTGTCTGAACTGCATAGTCTCCACACTCAGTTCTTAACCAATGAAGAGACTTCTCCAAAAATTTTTTCTAAAGTGTCTCACCCCAGAGAAAATTACTTTTTGCGATGTCTCTAGACAGAGAATTAGTTGACAACTGGGTAGCTTAAATACTTTAGCTAAACATTTAGTTACAAGTGTCTATGAAAGGCAAATGTGTGTTTAAAGGAAGAGTTCCCTCCAAGCCACATGAGGCAGTTGCCTCATACCCCAACAGGAATCAAAACATTTCTAATGGCCCCAAAACATGTGGTTCTCTGTGAGTAAAAATCTTCCATCTGAGATTGTTCTGATCAAAGATGCATATAAACCAAAACTGAAAGGGTATCTGAAAAAGACCAAAAAAAGAGAGAGAAACCTAGCTCAAAACACAAGGAATGTGCTGAAACCCAAACCACAGAAACCTCAGAGAGAGAACTAATAGCCACAGCATCACCCAAATTCCAGTTGCATTTCATTAGAGCTTTCCTACACAGGGACATGCAGGGAAGTGAAGGCAACTCAGCTAACTACAGGTGTGAAGTCAATGCCCATAAATTAAAGCACATGTGCATGTTCTCATTTAGGATTAAAATGCTTTTAGTGCTTAATCCTCAGAGGAGGATTAAGCTACAGCAATGTAAGGCAACTTTATTCCTGAATGAGAGCATCCCCACAAGGGCTAAATGTCTTTCACTGGTGCACACTTCACCTTTGCTCCTTCACCTTCCTGACGGGCCCCTGCGAACACACACTCTGGCAGCACTTGGCTGCAAAGGGCCAAGCGAGGGGGGTTCTAAGCTGATGTGGGGATCGGGGTTGAACCCATCCTGGAGCTAGCCCTGGAGCTGGCTTGTTTGCACGTTGCAAGCCTGGCTGTAGGAAGAAGTTTCTTCTCAAATGGTTGTATGTGGCCCGGTGGCAACGTATACCCAGCTGCATACTCAGGGAACAAAAATGTGCTGGACTTTTTGCATCATCTGAAGTGATTCCTGTGGTGCACCTCACTGAAGCTAATGTGGCTGCTCTACCTTGGCCTTCTGAGTGTTGCACTCTTGTTTCTCATGGTGCAACCACCTCTGCCCAGATATAAAACCTCTTACTCCCAAGAAGACCCATGAAAATTTGTTTTTCAGTCTTTTTTTATTTGCTTTTCTCTCATTCCAGTCCAAAGTAATTGTGGGAAAAGGTGGCTAAGCGTTAATATATACTGGCTCTGGAACAGCTCTGGGGAAGAGCAGTGCATGTTGGCAAAACCCTGAAAAGTTTGTCAGGGGGAGGAGTAGACAAGATGACAGGCAGACACAACAAGGGACTGAGTTTGAGGACCCAAAAATTCCTTTCCAGTCCTATCCATGCAACCTTGCAGGAAAGTTGTGCACACTGGGAGCACATAGTTGGGTTTGGTGCATGAAAAGCATGAGTACTAAGGTTCACTCACTCAGCAATAAGAGCAGTCTACATTTCTTCTCCATTTCCACGATATGCACAGTCTAATCTTAACTTGAGCCACAACAGTGAGTGGCCACCTGTTGCTTGACCCAAAACGCAAGCATCTCTACTCATTTTCCAGGTGGAGAAACTGAGGCTCACAGCAAGGAGAAAAGGCAGGCCAAACCTGCCACAAAACTCTGCAACAGGGATGGGGAAAATCCAATTTTGTCTCCTATTCTGTGCCCACTGCCAAAGTGCCTCATCGCTATTGCAACAAATTACATAAACAAGTCTTTTGCCAGGCTGGCTTCCCGTGCATCTCTGCTCAAAAACCAGCATGACATGTCCTAGATTCGCTAGAGTAAATAAGGAAATTAACTGTGAGAAGGGAAGGACGGGTCTGAAGTGGGAGCTGTGGCACAGCGAACAGGGGGTAAACGGCTTTAACCACGTCAGGAACTGAGATGCAGTTCCTCATCGTGAGGACAGGTCAGAGCCAGGGAGGTACGTCCCTCTCGGCCGCCGTCTGCTGCACCCTGGCCACAGCGGTGACGGGAGCTGCAGCTCTGGTGCCTGTCAGCTATGGTGCAAGGCATAACTGGGACCTCCTCCACATCAAACATGTGCCAATCCCTTCTTTCGCTGCAGAGCAACCACAACCACGTCCTTCGCCTGCGCTGAGAAAGATTTCGGTTTTACCACACGCGCCCAGCGCTGGGGGAGAGGGGCAGATAAACCTTTCAGCCTGAGCACTGTCTGTGTTGCCGTGGTGGCTGTGTCACGAGTAAGAAGGTTTTGACAGGTGGCTTTGCTGTAAGAAAGGTGGCACTCTCGTCCTGGTTACCTCGCACAAGTCTTGTTTTGCCTCCTTGAGAAAAAGTATGTTGGCACAGGAAGGAAAAAACAATTTTGTCTAACTGATGGTGGTACAGACATGAAGACACACAGCTGGCAGTTGCAATTCACCCAATGGCTTGTGTGTTTGCTGGAAAGGGAACACGGCTCCATCCCTTAGCCCTAAGTGCCCACGTGCAGCTCCTGAATTACAAAAGGGACAACCTTACCACAGCCAGTCAGCAAAGACAGGGAGAGTCCTGCAGTCTCAGTGTCCTTCAGTGTCTGTGTGATGTCACTTGCTCTCTCCTCAACCCTACTGGAAGCCAACGGTCCTTCCCTGTGTGCTTAAATTTTGCTGAAACTCATCTCTGCCGGATGTGACTTGAGCTCTTCTACCTGTTTTCAAGGCCCTGCACCGACATCAGCTAAGAAGGAGCGCAGTTTCACTTCAGCAATGACACCCTGGCTTCTTCTAGGGGAATGTTCATCCGGGTAAATATCCATCTTCACTTGTGATCTCATCAGATCATGCTGATAAACAGCAGCAACCGGGATATAGGAACAGGCCCCTCAGGACACAGCACAACATGAAGCAGTTTCTGCCAAAACAAGAATACAGGCAACACGACTGTTGAGCAAACCGTACAACCTTACAATAACACCTGTATTCATAGAGGCTACTGTAATGGATGTCTTTGCATAAGGCACAAAAATGTCAGAAACACAAACCCGGGCAGCCTGGGGTCACCCACGGTGATGCTATCACTGAGTTTTGAACCTCAACCACTTTCATGTGTGGGAGGTCCCATTGCCACTTGGATCTAGTAGTCATTTACCCCATTTATTCAGAGAGCAAGGAGGAAGAGCTGTAGACCCCCCTGCCACCATGGCCATCATCACCAGGATCTCCTGCTGATAGAGTAGGAAGTCTAACATCCTCTGCTTCCAGTTTAGGGCAGCAACAACATGCTTTTGAGTCCCAAGTTTAATGATGGGGGGAAAGGGAGTATGCAAACCCTTGCAGCTGAGAGCAAGTGCTGAACATAACTCACTGCCAGTTCTCCAGAGGCAGAAACAAGGCACAAATGGGCTGTGCTGGTGCCAAGAATGCCCAAAATGACATCTAGTAAAAGCAATTTAAAAGATTGCAGAGACTTTCTGGAATGATCCATTAACATTTTTATGATGGAATGTAGGTGTGACAGGTCCGAACCGTCTCCTCTCACCTCCTTAGTGTGGCGGCGGCTGTAACACCTGTGGACACGATACTACGCATGACAGCGTGCTCCCTCTGCCAAGAGACATGAAATTGTGTTGATTGAAATGTGAAAATAACCACACCTTGAGCGGGTCTGGGTTAAAATAGGGAAATTGCACCTTTCAGTCTTCTCGCACGGAGAATATTTGCAACACGAGGAGGGAAAAACACGTGTGGATGTTCAGAGACTTCTTTTGAGCTCCATTCTGTCAGGAAGTCATCTACATTGGCTGTATGATGGCTGACATACCAAACCCAGGGCAATAGTGGTAAGGGGGAAAAAAAAGAACAAAAAATGAGGTGTCTGGGTCTTTCATCTAGTTAGAAACAAGTTACTGAACACAATGTGAGGATAACTGGTTGAGAAGCCTGGGGTACAGGCTTCTTTCTCCCAAAGTGTCTGAAAGTCTGTTGCAGCAATAAGAGTCTGTGGCTGAGATTTTGCCTCATCCTGTGAGGGGGACAAATGTGAAAGATGGCACAGATTTGGGTACTAGGTTCACTTGTGGAAACACTGAATGCCTGGGTAGAAATTGCAGAGATGTGATGCTTCACCCAGGCTGGAGGGAATGAAAAGTGTAGTGCTGGGAGAGAAGCAAGAGAGCTCGTATAAGCAAAGATCCCGTTTTGTTTCCTTTCAGTTTCATTGCAATTAAGGCTCCTAATTGAAACCAGTTTTACCCAAGGTTTACTGTGGTGGTTGTTTTCTTTCTCTGCTGTTAAATGCAGGTGTTCTGCAGAGCAGGAAGTTGGCACGAAAGGGTAAATTTCCAAAGCTCTGCCTGTACCCATTCACAAATTAATGCCTGAAGAAATCAGTGTTGTGAGGAGCCCATCTGTGCAAAGGAGGTCGACTGGAAGAAGAGGACAGGGGAGAGAGGAAGAAGGGGCGGGGAATAGGTGTTTGTCCTAGACAATGGATAGAGGCACTGCAGTGAAGGTGTGAGGAATGAGAGTCAAGTAGGATCAGCCTTGATCTACTGCAGCACTTGACAGCCTTGCACCAATCCTGCCTTAGTGAAGTAAGGAGAAAATTTCTGCTGAATTGCCACTGGGACAATCTTAAATCTCATCATTTTCTGTTGGACCTCTGCAGACCAGAGCTGGCCCAGATGATGGAGGACCTCCAGGGAGCCATTTGCCAGCCTGGAAGTGGGCTGCAACTCTGTACACGCTGCTTTGCTGATGTGGAGTGAGTGAAACATGAACCAAAGCAATATTAAAATTGTAGTGTGCCTGCAGAGCCATGGGTGTGTGTGTGATGCTTTGCAGACATAATAGACAAAAATATACATCTTTTACCCTAAATGAAATACCTTCAGAGAGGCCTACATTTGGAGAAGGAGAAGCTCCTGGAATACAGATTTTATTTGTGAAATTGATTGCCATTGCAGAGCCTTTTCCCTCATCTTCATTAGTATCTGAAATACAGTTTACAGTGCTTAAGGATGGAGAAAATAGATACATATCTATGGACAGTGAACCTGGCAAACCCCTTATGTAGTTGCATGGGGTTACAGAACTGATGACAGAGAATAGTCATTCTCAGCTCAGGAGAGGATGTGATGGTGACTTCAGATGTTACCACGGGGCAGGGTGAGCCCACATCCATGTCACATCCTCCTCCAATTCTGTTTTCATTTACTCCTGGAGGAAAGCAGGGGAAAAAACAGCCCTTGAGCTCATGAAGCAGCTTTAGAGCAGGGATACAAGGCATGGAGAGGTTTTTGCTGATATATTCCTGACTGGTCAAAAATCAGTCCTGTGGGTGCAAAGGGACTGTGGGCTGGTGAGGCAAGAAAGGTCCTAATGCAGAAATCAGCTCAGTGCTCAGGGCTCTGCCCTGCTCTGCAGCTCGTACTTCCCTGTAGAACCTTGTCCTGGAGGAAATATGGGTGTTGCAGAAGGAGGTGGCAATGCCACAAACCAAGGTCCAGCCTTCATCTCAGACAGACCTCAGCCGCCCATGTGGAATCAGAGAATGGTTTGGTTTAGAAGGGATCTTAAAGATTATCTAGTTCCAAACCCCCTGCTCTGGGCAGGAATACCTCCTGCTAGACCAGGTTTCTCAAAGCCCCATCCAACCTGGCCTTGAACACTTCCAGGAAGGAGGTATCCAAAACTTCTTTTGGCCATTAGATCCAAACGCCCCTCCTTGAGAGGCAGAGAAAAGCACCAAAGCAAAAAATGAACACCTTTGCTAGGAAATAGGTCATCGAGCTTTGGTTTTTAACCGCAAGGGTGATCATTCTCCTGTCGCATCACAGCTCTCTGCCCTGCACCCTCTCCAGCAGCTGCTCACTGGATAGGGGCAGCCCTGCTTCCTCCTGCCAGCCTGAGTGCTGTATTAATGCAGCAGCTCATTACATACGAATTACTCCTTGCTTGATTAAGCAGGGTCTTTCATTTGCACGCTTGGTAGCAAGCTAATGTGATAAAACTGTGTTTATATCACACACAATTAAGCTGTGTATCAGTCAGGTGCTGTTTTCAGCAGAGTGGAGCAATGTCACAGGGTTAACCACCAACGGAAGCAGAAGCTTCAACAGCCTTTATTAGCTCTACAAGTGCTCCTAACCACGCTCTTCCTAGTTGCAGAAGAGGCATCTTCTTTCATGTGTCTCCTCTTGGGCTGTGGAGGTGATATTTACCAAATAAAAACTGTTGCTGCACCTGTGTATTTCTCATGTGGCTTTCACTACCTCCTGGGTTAACCCATACTTCTCGGAGGCTGTTTTAGGAAGCCTCTTTTCCTTTCATTTGGGTTTGCAAGAGGGAGGACTGCTGCAGAGCCTTCCTGGTGGCACCTCAGCTCGCTCCCCCGCCTTTCTCAGCAAGATGTTTGACCAGTCAGGGCACAGCGGGTGCATGGGGTGGTGGGTAGGTGGGAGAAGGGGTGGGAATGCCTCCAGATCTGGGTAGTTTCTCAGCTGCCTTGGCTGTGTACATGTAAGAAAGGCCTTGGAGGGGTGAAAATGGTTTTTCTGGTATTATCACCCTGCGTAGGTCTGTGTATCACTGGGGTCGACGCCAGCCTCCTGTCAGGCAGGCACAAAGATGAAGAGGTGAGGGAGGCGTGGGGTTGCATGGAAGGAGTGTCTTGGGAATGTCTTCCACATTCATAAAGGCAGTAAATAAACAGCTTCCTGACTCCACACGTGTTTTCTTAGGAGCAGCAACCATTCTTACCTGCATCCAGACCCCTCACTCCTAACTCCTGCTTTGGTGCTGCTTTTGGAAGGAGAAGCGGCGTGGGGCAGACCGGTTTTTTCAAGCAGAGTCCTAATTACTGTCTAGTTCACATTACATCAGCTCTGGAAGCTCTGTGGGCACAGGTCTGGTTAGCAGCAGGAGAAGGAGAGAGGACAAGGGTCCACTGTCACCTACTGCAAACACTTCACCCAAGAACCATGCCTCTCAAGCTTCATATTGTCGGCCTAAACAGGAATAGTAAATAAACCCCATGTGAAACTCTGTAACTGGTACTGTGCTGCTGGTATCTAGAGAGACATCCCATGGGCCAGCTCTCCCATATCTGAGGTGTCACTGGGAAAATACCTTCAAGCGTCTTCTGAGTGTGGGGCGCTGCCAGGTGATACATCCCAGCTGCTGAGATACCCGGTGCTGAGATACCTCATATTCATGGCTGTTGTCTCATACATACCAGACCAGCCCTACCAGAAACACCTGGCAGGTAAAAATACATGGTAGAACTGAACCTGCAGTGTGGGTCTCCAGAGGCGAGAGTGACAGACCTTTACCAATAGCTTACCCAGGTCCAGTGCACAGCCAGAGAAATTCGTAGAAGGGAAAACTCCAAGGGCTACTGAAGACACAGGCAGCCCCTCTGCTTCAGATGCAAACTGCTGACACAGGGGAAGGTGTTTGAGGAAGTATCACTACAAGATTACTCTCAGCTTTTTTTCAAGGTGTCTGTTGTTTGTCACTGTGGGCCATAACACGCTACACTTACCCTCAGTACACACTCTTCTTAACTGTATTGTGAGTCTTGTGTTCACCATACCAGGCTCAATATATCTGTCCTTAAAACGACCAATGTACACCTCAACTCAGTGCTACAATTTCAATTTCGAGCAGAAAGACTTCAAGGTGACGGTGTTGGTATCAAAGAAGGAATCCATCTCTGTGGACTCTGAGAGTACCTTAAAAACATTGTGAGATTTAAAAAAAGGGGCAATTCTGTGTTCTCTTTTATTTACTTTCTGATCCAGAGCATTTAAGGAGACACATCATCAAATTCATCTTCACCACTCTGAGAGATTTTAAAAAAAAACCAACATTACTTTTCTTCAGGAACCATAGAAGTTCATGCTCTGTAAATGTCTCCTGTGACATTTGGGGGACTGAATGACATGAGAGGTGCAGGATACTTGTATTGGCAGAAATGAGCATCAGAGAGGAAAAAGGCAGCCTGGATGCTGCCCGAGGCTGGTCTGATCCATTCCTTGAGACCACCAAGAACAAACAAAGGCAAAAGTGTTTCTTGCAAGCAGTTCTCCCCTTTCCCCATAGTGGGTCTGAAGTCATTGCTGGATGAATGTTACAGCCTGAGAAGTTAGGACTCTTAAATCAGTTTATAGTTCCTATTTTCCTTCACCAGCTCACTAATTAGTCCCAGACAGGGCTAGTTACATTTCCTCAGGTGGGAAAAGTGCCACATAGTAGATTTTGTGGCAAACCCCTGTTCTCCAGAACTACACTCAGCTGGCTTACCATGAGCAGCTCCTCTCTCCCCAACATGTCCTACCTCCTTCATCTTTCGACTTCGGCAAGACCACAAAAGCCCACTCTCCTTCCTTCCCCAGCCCTGAGTTACTGCACAAACACAAACCTTGATGTTCAGTGAAGAAAAGGTCCAGTAAACATTACATAAAAGTTAAAAAGATTTAAACTTGGCATTCAGGATTTTGTCCTGTGGCCAAGAAGGCCTAAAGATGTGGGACTTAAGGTTACTCTTTGTAACACAGCATCAGAAAAAACACTGCACTGCTTTGGGAAGCAACAGGTGCTAAAAAGTTATTGGAGTAAAAAACACATGGCCAGATGATATTCCCTTGAGCCCCTGGGGGTAGATGCTACAAGCTGAGGTGTGACAGTGCTCCAGCACTCTAAGACTACAAACAGAACCTTAAGCAACTCATTTAAGACAAATCATTTTAGAAATGAAACGTTTACTTACTCATCGACATAAAATCTCCACTCTTTAATTGTTTATCTCATTCTGTGAAAGTGCATTGAAAAGCTACCAACTTTATAAATAGAACTGCTCAGTTAACAACTGCTTTGATGTCTAAAATGAAGTCCACATTGCTACTCCCCCTGTCTGCCTGTCTGTTTTTTGAAATTGTCTCTGTTTAGACCAGCATTCCTGGGCTGGTAGTGAGATAGATGTAAATGAGCTATGATGAAAGATTATTTTTCATTGGAGGGAGCTTCTTACCATGTAGAAAAAAAATAAAAAGATTTTCTATCCCATGAACATCCCAAAGAAGAGAAAGCAGGTTATAGCATCAGGGGAAATGCTAAGTCCTCTCTGCATTCTTCTGGAAAATAAATTGGGTCTTTTAATCATGAACCCTCATTGTCAAGAGCCACACAACTTGAATATAGTCCTAATAACTTCCAAAATTTCTGCTGGGGTACCTAATTTGGGTACTGTAGGCACTTCACAGTACTGACGGTTCAAGGTGTGGAAATCAGGGTAATATAAATCACACATTGGTTTCTTATCCTGAGGAATAAGGCACACACAAAAATCAGTCTGAATATGGCACCCAGAGCCTCTGTCTGTCCTTTCTTGACCACCTCGTCCCCTAGAAACTGAGACTCCTGTAGTGATATTTTGAATCTCAGGCATCCAGATTTTATGTTAAAAACCTTATTGTGTCCTATTGAAATCCCAGCCCTGGGCTGACAGGTGGGATGTGAGGGGTACCGGCAAGGACTGGCTGTGCAAGCTAGCTGAGGAAGAGCCCACCCACATCTTGCCTGACTTAGACAAGTCAGACATGTTCATAAATCCTGAAGTTGCTTCCAATTTCGATGTGTGGGACCTGAAAAACACCTATCATGGAGGGGGTCTGAGCACAGATAAACTCCTAGACCTGTTGCCAGTACACTGGAAGGCTAATTAAATGAATATGGCTTTCAGTAACTTCCAAGCTAAACAATTTGCCAAAGTATTCAAACCTGCTAAAAATTGGAAATGCTTTGCCTCTATTGGCTCTGTGCTCGGGCATCACAGGATGGTTGGTTCTACCAATAATTCATGTACCTGCACGTTTTAATGACAACTGAAATACCCTGGCATTTCTGGGCTAGCATGTGTGCTATGATCTATGAGCCTACACTCCCTCTACCTTCACTTTGAACTGAACTGCTTTGTTAAGCAACCCCACTACCCACCACTATCTAACATGCCAAGACCTGTGAAGTTTGCTTGTACAGTGTTGCCTTTGAATCCTTTCCAAGACCCAACCAGTAGCACCAGTATTCAGGCACTGTAGGATGATACCCAGAGCCAATGAACTAAAACTTCCTTTGGGAATCTGAAGAAACCCAAACAGCCTGGTTTTGGTTGTGTTGGGTTTTTTTTTACGAAGCCAATGAGAACCAATCAACACACACACACACTGCAATCATTAGGACAGGGAGCTAAAAATAAACACATCTGCAATAAAAATCTCATTGCACCTACCTACTTCCCCGGGAGAGAAGGTTGCCTGTCCTACAGGAGCAGAACAGGGCACTCTGTAAAGAGGAATATAGCAAAAAGAAGTTCTTCTGCCTTATCTTTGCTACACATGAAGCTGCTTCAGAAGCTTATTTCTAAGGATTTTTTTTTCTGATATTTACTCTTTTATTGCTACAAAGTGGGTAAGATACAGAGCCTTAGATACCCGGGGACAGAACCATGAACGAGCTCCTGCATTTCAAGTGGTATTAGATATTCACGTAGGAATTTGGAATGAGATTTTGTTCGCAGATTAAGGTATCCAAATTCAGGTGTTTACACATTGATCTGTGAAGTTCCCCTGTGGTCAGTGGGGAACTAGCAATGGTGTCAGTGCCTTCAAAAAATTTACTTCAGCTCACCTTAAAACAGACACTTTTATTTGGCCCACCGATCGTTTTTCTTTCTTCCACAAACCTGCAGGTTGTCAGATCTGATTTGAGATCTACAGGAGGCCTACGGTCTTCTGAGCAGCATCGAGAGGTAAGACAGCATGCCCTAGAGCACCTCAAAGGACACTCAGAACATATATAAAGAAAGTCAACAGTGCAGAGTTTTTTGGCAACAGGGCACTGAAAGAGTCTCTATGGTTGAGTCATTTTGTGCCATTTGCCCTCAGGGCCATGGTCTATTTGTTGTCATAGACAAGTCCTTTGAGGATAACCTTTTGACTCTCAGGCCTCTGAGTCTGGTTAGTATATTGGTTACGCAGCCCTCTTGTACCCAGCTACTGTTAAGATAAAGCTGAAACATAATGAAGAAAAAACTCCAACCAACAGTCTGAATGCTTATCAGTCTGATCTAATGTCCTCTCATCTTAGGATGAAAAGGCAAGGACAACTTTGCTTCTCCTGACCACCAAACAAATGTTCTTTATGCATTTGTTTGCACATATATATTTATTTATACTACAGCACTTCATAGCGAACTAAAATGGTTCCTGGCCAAAGTATGCACAATGTTTTTCAGTTTGGTCTCTCTGAATAGTTCCCAGAAATTTCTGGACAGAGACAGAGAAAGTTTGGAGCAACACTTACTACTTGTGTCTTTCTGGATTCTAGTAAACACAAACCAGGATGCAGAATTGGCAAGAGTCAGCAGAGGATTTCTAATTGTGATCTAACATCTATTGAAGTTACCATGGCGTCTCCTCTCCAGCTCTTGTTTCTTTCTACCTGACGACTTTCCTAGAGAAAGCCAAAGAAGTGCACCATACTGGGTCCCAGACCTCTAATTCCTTGATGCCAATGTTAGGGACCACATGGTCCTCATGGCCAGGCTTCTTTCCTGCGCAAGTAAACACATGCAAGTCTCCATGCACATCTGAGTCTCCCCTTAACCTGGGTTCATGATGTGGCAATGGCACTCATCCAGCTCCAAGAGGCCAGAATTTCTCCTGAGTTCAGTAGTTTAAGCTCATACCTATATAATCAGGAAAAAAAAAAACCCAGGAGCAAGGTCTCACTGAATGAATTAACATACAGCTGTCTCCTTCCAGCCAACACCCCCAAGCCACTGCAGTCTAATTCCCTTCATGTCCCACACTGGTACATTTATATACCAGCAGATCTGCTCTGGTAGATGTGAGGGAGGCAGGGAGCAGGCAAAGGGTTTTATTAACTATTCCATGATAATTAAACAGGGCAACTTTTGGGTGTAACCAAAGACTAAGCCCCCTTTTATTGCTCTGTCAGAGTAAAGAGGCTATAAAAGGCATTTAAATTACCATTACCCTCAATAGTGAAATTCGGAGTCAGTCCAAATGAAATTCTATTCTGTTCAGGCTCACTGACTTTGGCAGAGCTGAGATTTAGCCCTCAATTTCACAGCCTTGGAGAATATAGCCCTATCAAAACAAGACTCTTCAGGAAGCCGTTACCATAGCCTTTAGAAAAAAACACAGAAAGGGAACACAGACAAACCTCAGGAGGTGTCTGTGATTCTGGCAATGAGGTTTGATTGTGTCTGCAGAGAGCAGAGACATCTGAATCCCCCTGGCTGTACAGGGAGGTGGTCTCTTTTCACCTGTCCTGAGCATCAGCATCTTCTCGGGCTGCTGTTTTTTCATACACCCGTATAAACGATGCCCTTCTCCTCAGCTCAAACCTTCCAGTGGGATTTGTGGGTGCTCAGCTTTGGCTGGCTCATCTGTTAGGCTGCAAGTTTGCTTACAGAGTTTAGTCCCTGCAGTTACTTGAGCAAGGAGAGACTGTATCATTGAATCTTCAGCATTTCCTTTATCTGTTATTTAAAATGGTAAGGCTTACCAGGGAGATGAATACAGGAACAGAGGAGTTGAAAGCTTTTATATCAGTCCTGTGCAAACAAAGTTAATGTGTCTTCCTTGTGCACAAAGATTAACTGTGATTAAGTGCTCCAATATGAAAAACGAAGACAGAAAAATAGAAAAGTGTTGCAGTGCTTAGCCGTCCTTCTTAAAATAACTACTATTGTGTTAGGCTTAAAAGGCATTTGCTAAAGATTTTGTGAAGAATTAAGCTTATTTGTTATTCTTTTAAGATAGAAACAAGAGTAAAGGAAAAGCTGTTAGTCAACATTGTCTTAGAAGATAAAGGTTTCTAGATAAGAGCATATATGGGTCAATAGAAGCTTCAGTAAATATCTTTCTTGATTGACAGGTCTCTTGAGACTTTTTTTAGCTGGTTTAATGTCACCTTCTTTTTCTTTTTTCCCTTTTTTAAAAAAAAACTTTTCTTTTTTTTTTTTTTTTTTTAAACAGCCTCGTAGTAATATTAGCTGATAAGGGCAAGCAAGTTATGTCACATTTATATTTGACTGATGGTGACATCAGGAAAACCTAAGGGGTATGTTTGCACCATGTCAGCCTAACTCAAGCATCTTATCAAGAGGTTCAATTAAATGAATGAGACAGAGTCAGTCCAGACACTTGCTTAAGATTGTAAATGTCAACAGCTGGGGATACTTTTCTCTGATTTAACTAAACTTATTTAAAATTGGCCCTCAGATCATGGCTAGAAAAGAGCTGTACGTTGCAAACCCTGGGCCCTAGACTCACTTGGGGGCCTGGACAATGGTGCTTTAGGCTGTTTGTCTGCAAGGTGTAGCTGTGAGGTGTTAAATATTGCAAGCCTACCTAGAAGTCCTAAGGCAAAATACAGAATTCAAAGATTTTTAATTTGCCTTCTGTGGCTAGTGTTATTTTTTTTTCTCAGTTTCCACATAGCCACAAAGATTAAAAACAACTTACACCGAAGGAGAAAGAAAAAAAAAAAAAAAAAAAGGAGGAGATTCTCAGATGATAAGCTTATTCCAGCAGCTAAGTATTTATAAGGGATTCAAAACAAAATAGGCTGAGCCAGAGTGCAGATGTGTCTGTTTCCCTGGAAGTAACACCTCACTCAATGAAGATGCCCTTTGACTTCAGCGTGGCTATCTGAGGAGTCAAGTGTTATTCAAAGTACTGGTGCACATCACACCTGAAATGCATCCAGCTGTGTGAGAAATAAGCTGAGATCACAGTGCAGCATCCCTTGAATCTAAGTCTTAAAAGATAGCCACCCCCATAAGAGATTCCTGTGCTGAACAGTGAAAAAAATAAATAGCTCCGGTTTTTGCCTCAGGATGCCGGAGTTGGGAGCATCTGAAACTTCCCACACTGCTGCAAGAGGTAGGAGAGAACACGGAGGGAGGGCAGGGAGGTACAGAGGTTCACCTGCACTGGAAAAACTGACCCTGTTTAACTTCACTGAATGACCAGCAAAAACCTTTTCTCCTTACGAACAGATGGAGACAGGAGTTAACAGCTTCTGAATTTTATTGGACAACCTACCCCACCAAATTAAGGCTTTTAAAATGAACCTTAGACTAGTTACAGGGCGACCACACCAGGGATTCACAATAGCTTTCAGCTGTGCCCCCGGGGCACGCTGGACAGGGCGGTTGGGTGTGTTTAGCAGAAGAGATGCCCACATGTCTGGACATTGCCTCCAGCTCCAGCTGCACTTTGGGGCTGGCAGCCAGCTCAGGTCCCAGCACACACCTTGCTGTGCCTCTGGTCTGGCTGAGATTCCCATGATCTGTCACCTCTCAACAAAGAGGGAAAGGAGTAGGTCCTCTCCTTGGTTGAGGTGACTTACTCTGCAGAGCTCAAGTGCTGCATTTGGCTCTCACCGTCCCACCCTGGTCACATGATTGTGATTACGTGGTGGTTGAGAAATGGTGAAAACCACCAGGATAAAGCTCTGGGCCCTT
Organism: Trogon surrucura; assembly: GCA_020746105.1. Taxonomy (NCBI): domain Eukaryota; kingdom Metazoa; phylum Chordata; class Aves; order Trogoniformes; family Trogonidae; genus Trogon; species Trogon surrucura. The sequence continues at coordinate 216,782,389 of CM036617.1, forward strand.
CAGCCAACAAGGAACCCCGGAAACCTGACATGAGTGTAGGAGCTGGATAGATGCATACAATGCCTCATTCTGAAGAAGCAGAACAGTGTGAATCTCCTGGAACCATTATCCTTTCCAGTTCTCCTCATGAAGTGCCATGGGTCCTCTTTCTGGAGCCATCATAACCCTGACACACGAGTAGGGACAGAGTTACAGCAGAAATCTGCCCTGGGAGATGCACTGCCTGGGTAGCAGAAATGGAAAGGAGATTCCTCCTGGAAAAAAAGAAACAAAATACAATGACTGATGAAAGCCTCTGAAATACACTCTTCAGTGAGGAAAAACCTGGGCAGAGAAGATGTTTGATCAGAGACACACAACACTTCCAGAAAAATTTTAACGTGTTTCAACTCATGTAATTTTCAATGGGAATTAGTGCCAAGTGTATGGAAGAAATTCATGTATTAGCCCTCCCCATACACCCCACTGCCCGTGTTGACCACATCCAGCTCATGTGGTTTGAAGCTTGATTTATCCACAGTGCAAAGTCCTGTTTAAAATTCAGTAACGCATTTATTTATTTTCAGACACAACCTATTTCCCTAGCCTAAAGGCTGCCTGGGAGGCAACAGATAGTTCTGCCTTGAAATGTGATATGGCAAAAGCCTGGGTGATTTTGGCCTGTCTCAATATTATGATCATCATTGGGGAGTAAAAGTCCTTCTCCCACAAGCTGCAGGGAGAGTGTGTGTGGATAATCACATGGATTTCCAGGCTCCTCATAGCCGTGTTGAGTAGGAGGGGTGCAGAGAAGAGCTGCACGAGTTTTTAGGGCTGGCAAAAGCTGCAAAAAACTTGAGCAGCTTGGTGAAGAAATGACTAACTTGTGAGCCAGCCCCACCCAGTCTGCAAATGCCTGAGAAGTGTGAACGCTGCAGAGAAGGGGGAATTGGGGTAAGGCAGGAGAAGAAATCAGTAGACATAATGTGTGAGGTGATATCTTGAAGGTCACAATTCAGATCTAGTCCCTCTTAGAGGACATAAGAGAGATAATGTATTCAAGCACTCTCATTGTGTGGTGCAAGAGCCCAAGACAGAGAGAGTTGAAATAAAACAACTAGGGTAAAAAAGAACAAAAGCAATATTTGGTGGAATGCTTGTATTTTGCATAGCAAGAGGATTCATGTGTGGCCATATCAAAAACTAAAATGGCCCTATCACTGATAGATTAGATAGATAGATAGATAGATAGATAGATAGATAGATAGATAGATAGACAGACAGACAGACAGAGAGACAGACAGATAGATTGAATAGAAGGATGGATGGACAGATGGATGGATGGATGGATGGACGGACGGATGGAAAATCCTCATGTGCTGCCTGATCTAGTTCAGAGGCGTCCCTGCCCATGACAGGGAGGTTGGATTAAATGATCTCTAAGGTCCCTTCCAACCTAGGCCATTCTATGATTCTATGAAAATACCAATTTAAAATTATTCTGGGACACAACTCTGTAAATGAGTGCATCTCCTATGCATCTACACTGAATTTTTATCCTGAAACACTGCAGATCCAGACAAGGCTTGGCTAAGAGCATGGTTGAACAGGACGCCAGTAAACCCATGGTCTCCATCTCTGAACTCCCACTCCCCTTCCTCCTCTGCCATTAATAACAAGTTTCTGGTTTCAAAGTATGCCACTAGAAAAATCCCCTTTTAAGTTGTGGTTTCTATCTCCCCCTCCATGGTTTTTCTTTTTAATTCTGCACGTTGCCACCACTTGTTGAGGGGACCTCGTTGTTTTCTCCTTTATGCTGTTTGTTATTCACCTTTGCTTTCCGTGTGGGGGAGGACGGCAGAGGGTGGAAGCAAGCATCTTCATCATCAACAAACACAGGGCAGGTGAAGGTCAGCCCAGGATCAGACTTGGTGCCTGGTATGGAGCCGCATGGGCAAGACACAGCATAAAGCCATCATGGTGAGGGGAAAGCAAAGAACAACTTTGTTGTTGTTGTTCAGGTTTGGTTTTCTTTAGTCAGTCTCCACACCAAAACAGTTAATTTATGTGGGTTTTCAAACTACTGGAGACCCAAGTTGCTGAGGTTTGTTTAGAAGATTTGAGTTTGCATGTGTGACATAGACGGCATTAAGAAAAATAATATCCCTGGGCAGGGAAGACTGAAGGGGATAGGGAAGGAGTGGAGGCAGAGAAGAAGGAAAGCTGCTAAACTAAGAAAGGATGAGGTAATGATAACATAATTTCCTCAACTGGCTACTAATTAACCACAGTTCTGGACCTTAGTACTGTGAACTGACTCCATCATAACACAGAAATTGCTTTGTAACTTGAAAAAGAAAAAAAAAAAAACAGCAACAATTTTTTCTGTGACAGTGCTAGCCAAAGAAACTAAGTGCATTTTACAGCTTTATTTTTTCTTCCTTTTTATTTGTTTTTTTTTGTTTGTTTGGTTTTTTCCCCTCACCCACACTAGTAGGTAACGAGCCAAAATTTGTTGTGCACTCAGGAGAAAAGTCACAGGCAGTTTTTGGTGTGAAGCAAAACATGAGAGGGCGCAACTAAAGAATGGAAGAAATGCCCTTTTGGTGCTGCACTAGCAAAGCACAGAAGTGAACAGTGCCCAAACCAGCCTCCTGAGCAGTCTCAAAATGTTGCTCACGCATATGAGTAATGAGGAGGAAAGCCGAAGCACCCTCTTTTGCCCGACTCATCCTTCTTCGCACTTTGAATCACCTGCAGTAGTCATGTACGCTGGGGTCGACCTGAGAGGTGTCCTATGGTCCGGGCCCTTTTCTCCCATGCCGGTAAGATGTCTACATAAAACTCCTTTAATGGGAATAGCTGTCTAAGAGGCAGGACAGGAAAGGGCTAACCCTTTGTTAGGTTAGCAAGCATTGCCCACAGCCTGTTTTCTTCACTGGAGGAAGAGGTCCGGTTTCCATCCCACCCCCCACATTAAGTCCAGGTGCAAAAGGCCATCCTTCTAAGGAATTACGATAAAATATGTGTCTGCTTTTCATATCTAAAGAAGAATTAATCTATTGAAGGATTTGGAGAACAAGTATTATGAGGAGAGGCTGAGGGAACTGGGGTTGTTCAGCCTCGAGAAAAGAAGGCTGAACTTGTCACTCTCTACAACTACCTGAGAGGAGGTTGTAGCAACGTGGGGGGTCAGTCTCTTCTCCCAAGTAACAAGGCACAAGACAAGAGGAAATGGCCTCAAGTTGTGCCAAGGAAGGTTTAGATTGGACATTAGGAAAAATATCTTCCCCAATAGGGTTGCCAGGCATTGCAAGAGGCTGCCCAGAGCAGCGGTTGAGTCCCCATCCCTGGAAGTATTTAAAAGAAGTGTAGATGGAGTGCTCAGAGACATGGTTTAGTGGTGGACTTGGCAGTGCTAGGTTGATGGCTGGACTCTTAAAGGTCTTTTATAAAGGTGATCTTAAAGGTCTTTTCTAACCTAAACAATGCTATGATTCTAAGAAGTCCAAATTCTCAGACATAGTAAGGTCCAGTGCAGCACAGCTGCAGTGCAAAGCAGTACTGCAATACACAGCAGCCAGTAGCTCAGTAACATCAAAGAGCAACGAAGCAGAGTTAAACTGCTAAATATTTTTACAGACTTACATAAAGATCTAGACATTAACTTCAAAAAGCTGATGGGCACATGCAAAAGAGGAGGGGATGTCACCCAGGCCAGGTAAGAAAGGGAAGAGAAAAATAGGTCTGCTGAAAGTTTCTCTTTTAATGCTGGACCCCATATATAGGTAGTATAATATTGGTTGCTTCAGGCAACAGAAAAGTTGAACCAAAGGAGAAGTTGAAATGTTGTGCCAGGGACATGACAGTAACAGAACCTCCAGGAGGTGGGGAGACAAGCTGCTTGGAAGGCTACAGAAAAACAAGACAATATCCTTGACAACAGCTAAGGAAAGCACTATTTTGAGGGTTGGGGGGGGTCAGGAAATGCTAGTTTTGACACACAGGGAAAGAAGAAGCCCCAGTGTCAGTGGAGACGGCTGAGCCCCTCTTTTCCTAGAATTATCACATCATGCATTAAGCTTGTCCCCATGCTTGTTCTTCTCACCACCTCTTTCCCCCCACAGCACAGCTGAGGAGAAAAACCACAAAACCAGGCTGGGAGCACAAGAGCTTTGCCCATAAAGGAAAGGAGGTGAAAGCTAATGAGGACCTAAAGCCCTTTTCTTTCCCCTCTCCTTGTAAACCCACACCTGCACTTCCCTTCTGTGCTCGCAGCCAGGGGTTTTGACTGGGGCCTTTCTCTTGCATGAATGAAAGATCTCGCCTGCATAACATATTTGGGAATGCACAGATGAAATCAGCTTCATGCAGAGGAAAGTCGTCTGGCATTAGTGCACGTGAACATGAGGTAATAAACCCTGACAATCTTCACAGCTAAGATATTTCCTCCCCATCACTCAGCACCAGCTTAGAGCTGCGAAGGAGAGGGCACAGTGAGCACCAGCTCAGCCTCCACTTCCCAAAGGCTACGTCCTCCGTCTGAGAGGCAGCCCATCACACACACTGCCTCTCAGCATCCATTTCAAACTGCTGCTGATGCCATGCTCTTATATGTTTAACACGAGCAAAATGAGAGATCACGGGGTTTTGTCAAAGCACAGGGCTCGAGGAAAACAGAGTCTGCAGCAGAATTACTGAATCAAGAAGAAACAGGCTTGGTTTCTCTTTTTCACTTTCTACTTTAGTGAGTAGTGGAAAGAAAAGTGCTTCCATCCAGCTGGCTTTATGAGTGTCCTCTGTGACCTTTAGCATTGCCATCGTGTCTGTTCATAGCCAATCAGATCCTCAGAAGGTGTAAATAGTCATATTTTGCCCTGCCTTGACAAAATGACCTTCTCTTCTACCACAGCTTCCACCCCCAGACTTCACTCTGTCAGACACTCCCACCACCAGCACTTTCTGTATTTGACTGTAGCCTGACCCTTCCTCAGTCATATCTGTAAAACTGTTGTATTTGTTTCTAAAATGGATTTGGTGGTGTGTGTGTGGGGGGGAGTGTTAATATGAGGTAAATATTGATTGGGCCATTTCTGCTTTTGTTCTTGCACTAAATCTGAAATGCAAAATGAAAAGATGATCGTAAACAGGAGCTTCAGGCATATTCCCATGTCATAGGAGAGCAGAGGAGGACTAGTTCACAGCTCAACCAAGGGTTTCTTGGTGAAAACAAGGGTGGGACTCCTGGGTTTGGAAAATATTGAACTGTTTTCTATCAGCTTTAGGCTGTTTTCAGCAGAATGGGTCCTGCCAAGTTGCATACATCACACATGAACTTCATTTCTTTGCCCCTGATCCTTCTTTCCCTGTATTTGATAGACATCTCATTTGTTGTCAACCTGGCATCTCTTTTCTGCCCCAGGACCAGATTCAGTCAGATACCATCCAGTCCCGTCTTGTGTAGAGGGCTCAGGAGCAGAAACTTCAGTCTGTACTGGAAACCTCCTTCTCATACAGCAGAACCCTGGGAGTAGACACATCCACCACCCTCAGACATCTCCATCGTGATCACAGTGCTCCAATTAGTCAGGAAACATAGGTCAAATGGTGATTAGGGCATTATTCTGGGGTATGAGAAACCCAGACTTAACCCCATGTTCAGTGGGTGGCTGCCATAGGCAGACCTCCCTGACACCCTGCTAGGCAGATACCCAATGCATTTGTCTCTTCCTAAAAGGCAGAGAAGCACTTGGGTCCTTTCGAGGATCTGGATTCATTTTCAGAAATGGTTTAGGTGTTTAGGAACTACTGGGGTTAAACAGCTCAGACAAAAAGTGCTTTCATTTTAGCATGTCTTTTGAAAAAGAAAGATAAAAATGATGTCTCCTGGAAGCATTTCTTTTAAATTTTTAAATAGGAAATTCAACAAAACCACCTTCTTTGGTGTTTTTGAGGGGGGTTTGGGTTTATGTGGGTTTTTTTCTTTCCAAAACATCTCAGTTTGAATTAATGTTTTCTAAAGAAACTTCAAGTCAGTATTTTCTCACTGTCTCTTATTCAGTCAGAGTTGAGACTATCACAAGTTTGTATGAAGTTCTTCATGTAGAAGACAAAGCACAAAAAAAATAGGTAGACTTACTCAAGGAGGATTTTGATTCTGGTTTCTTTGACATCAGATAGTCCTGGCAAGAGACAGGACAGATTATGTTTGAAGAAACTTTCCTTTGGTGACTGAGGACTCTTCCCATTATACCACAAGAACATGGCACTTAAGCAAACACGGTGATTCTTTCAAAAATGCATTCTCCACTGATAACAGTGGGGAAACCAACATGATTCAGAATTTGATGGGATTTACACCAAGAACACCTTCAAATAAGCCTAGCAGGTTGATGAATTTGCCAGCTCTTTATTTGCCAGCTGACCAACAGATTGTCCCGCAGGGCCAAATGAGGTCAGCAAAAGCAGCTTTTGGAGCAAAACCCTGAAAAAAAGATATTTGCCACTATAATTCAGTGAGCAAAACACAGTGGAGATTTCTTGTTCCCTCTTGAGCTTGTGAAAGTATTAGAATGCCACTGATGCTGCTAAAAGCCACGTGCGTCTCCCTGGTTGCCTGTTAAAGAGCTGCCACGGGGCCACCTGAAACTTCAGTCACACCTCATTCACGGGATCTCCTTTCAGCATGACTGTCCTCGCTCCTGCTCTTTCACACCAAGCAAACCTGCAGCTCCCATGACATTTACCACGTGGCCTCATTCACACGCCTCACACCCGGATGCTGTATCATTCCCAGGGCCAGCGAAAGATCCCGGTTTCTTCACGGTGAGCAAGAACTTGCCGCCAAGAACTGCCTGAGTCTCCCCCTTCCCCAAGAAAGGGGAAAGAAAATGTTTCATATGGTATCTTGCTTCATTTGGGGGAGGCAGAACAGATGAACTGGGCTCTCTGGCACTCATACTCATTTTTTTTCCCTTTTTCACCCTTCTAACTTTAGTTAGACCTACTCAAATGCAACACAACCTTCCTTAATACAGTAGGACCTAAAATCATCGCTTTTCTTGATCAGAGACTATGTTAGTGTTGCCCAGCTCAGTCAGGGCTTGCGTTTTAATTAGACTCTCTAATGGCAAAATAATATGAGAATAATCCGAGTAAGTGTTTTGCCTCTGGCATCCAGAGATAATACTGACATTTCAGGTGTTCCCTAGTCTGTAACCATTTATTATTAATTTTTTGTCCTCCAGTATCAGCTAAAAGTTCTTAAACGTGATAGATGATATCCTCATAAATAAGCACGATAAGAGAAGTTCATTCCCCTGAAGAGGGTATGGTCACACGTATGTGTCTCACTGCCTGTATTTAAGGAAGATAATGGGCAGAGGATGAGTCAGTGAAGCTCTGAAGGAGCTTTTCTCTCTGCAGACATTGCAGCGAGCCCAGGCTCCCAACTTTGGGATCAGTTCTGCATGGCAGGGAAGTCCTGTCCTCCAAGAAAAGATCACTCTGTTCAACACTGTTATAGAGCCTGGGCGCAAACTACTTCTCAGCTTTTTGGAACAGGAGCTGGTTTAGGACAACAATGAGCACAGTGGAATTTTGACCACCAATTTGGACCATAGGAGACACCCTGAAAGCACCAGTAGTAACCAGTCTTCCTCTGCTACTCTGAAAGAACTACTGGGATATTTAAAATATATTGAGGTTTCTTCTTGGGGCTGTATGCCCTGCTTTTAAGGCATTTCAGACTTTTGAACCCAAAGGCGTGTCTTAAGTCTAACTTGCAGTGGAGTGTATTATTAGTAAAAATCAAATCTGCACTGAGGCCACTTGTGGATATGCAGCCTCATGAGACACCAAAGCAGGAAAAAGTCATACAAGGATTTAAAGCATCTGTCAGTGTTACCAGAGCCATTTTCCTATGCACACAAAATAATCACAGTTTCATTTTCTGATACGATAACACTGGAAACAAGATCTGAGTATCCAGCTGGAACAATTTTTAAAAGGGGGAGGAGGAAAATAGCCCCCCAAAAATGCCTACACGCACACTTTAAGCAGTTGCAAAAAAGCTTTGCTTCACTGGCTTAGGCCAATCCTCCTTACCAGTAAACTAGGCAGGACTGTGGTTTAACAGTTTTGCAGATGCTGTGAGGTAAAGAGAAAGAGCAAGCGGCTCCTAAGGCGTTCGTGCTGGTGGCCTCGTCTCTCTCTCTCTCTCTTTTTCTCTGATCTGTTGACTGGAGCCGTCAGTGGAAGGATGGGGAAGGACGGAAGCGAAGATGATTCATCAGTACCTGTGCACCTACATCGTAACGAACGATGCGGAGGGAGTCTAAAATAAAGTTAACGTGAAGTGAGAGTGAAAACCAATCTGAGAGGGGTGATCCGTTTAAAACCACTTTGCTCTGCAGCTTGAGCTCATGGGTGTCAAAGAGGTCAATGAGTATTTCCTAGCTCCCTGGGAGTGCTGAGTTATGCTCCCAAAGTGCAGTTTCTGATGGATTTGTCCACCAAAATCGCAGCTTTCTGAAGACCTGCTGAGTGCTGGCTGACTGTTAGCTAAGCCCGCTGCTTTCTTTGAAGGTGCCAAACTGCACTAAAAGTAGTTCAAGACACAGGAAATGTTTCCTTTTTCCATTTAGGCAGTTGTTGTCCTTGCCCCAGGGATGATATATGAACACGAGTGGCAGGGACTCAGACCTACATTGTAAGAGAAAAGTTAAATAGCCCCAGAGCTGGTGAAGTGTCCTGCCTCCCATTTCAGCCCTGTAATCTGTCAGCTGTCCGCTGCCTGCCGTAGGCCGGCATCATTAGGTACATGAAAGGCGAAAAACAAACATGCACAAACCCCAAGAAAACAAAGCAAACAGGATTCATGGTCCAGTGGTTAAAAGGCAAACGCTGGGGAGCCAGGAGAGCTGGCTTCTCTTGCAGACTGTAACTCTCGCTGGTTAGCCTCTCCTCCCCATGCCTCAGTTTACCCAGCTATAAAAAAGGGATGATCATCCCTCTCTATATACATTAGAAGGGCTCCAAAGCACCCACAACCTAATCAGTGTTACCCGTTATTCCAGCTTTGGTGAGCCGGGAAAAATCAAAGCTGATTTATACAGTCGAAACTTTACTGGCACTGACAAACTGGTAAAGACAGTCCTGTCAAGCATCCTATTCTGAACATAAGGTTTATACCATTCAGTTGTGTGGGGTTTTATTTCATTCAATGGGAGATATGCTCTGCACATTCTGATATCCTCTCTGTTTGTGAGCCAGTACACCAAAATGCATAAAACCAGTGAGTTTCAGCCTCAGAGAAAGGCAACAGCAGAGCTTCCCGTGCGTCTGCTGCCAGAGGCACCCCAACACAAAGGAGGTTGACTGGGAGGTGTGTTCACAGTCACAGCTCTCCGGCACGGCTCTTCCTTCTTTTTGTTCCCTGTGTCACTAAACCTGACACGGTACCATCACACCATGGTAAGAGCAGCGTACACAGATAAAGACACTCTTCGAATGGCAGAACAGACACCATCTCTGGCACATCCTGGTTGGCTAGATCTGGGTTTTTTTGGTTGGATTGTTTTTGCTCATACCCTCTAACCAAGAGAGTTAAACCAGGCAAGACATGTCAAAGATCTAACGTAAGTATGGTGTCTGTACAAGTTAATTTTTCAGCAGGGCTGTAACAGTCAAACATCACCCTATCCCACAAAGTCAGCAGCATAGGAGGGCCACAAAAATGATCACAGGGCTGGAGCACCTTTCCTATGAGGACAGGCTGAGAGAGTTGGGGCTGTTCAACCTGGAGAAGGCTCTGGGTATAACTTGTAGGAGGCTTTCAATACCTGAAGGGAGCTACAGGAAAACTGATGAGGGACTGTTCACAAGGGCATGTAGCAACAGAACAAGGGGCAATGATTTTAAACTAGAGCATGATAGATTTAGATTAGATGTTAGGAAAAAGTTCTTTACAATGAGGGTGGTGAAAAACTGGAACAGGTTGCCCAGAGAGGTGGTAGAAGATACCTCCCTGGAGGCATTCAAGGTCAGGCTTGATGGGGCTCTGAGCAACCTGATCTAGTTAAAGATGTCCCTGCTCACTGCAGGTGAGTTGGACTAGATACCTTTAAAGGTCCTTTCCAGCCCAACATATTCTATGATTCTATGATGATTCTATTATTCTATCATCAGCAAATATTCAATTTCTCCTTTAAGCATATTATGAATTATAACCTTAAACCAAATCTATTTACACCTCTTTGAATGACTCTTCTAGAGCATTTCATTAAGAACACAGATGTCTAAGCCCAAAATAAGTAGGGTTCTTTACAAAGTTGTCTCTTTCTAGTGTGTTCTTAAAGTCTGACCAAAATATTTCTCTCTTGACCATCACTAAACTGAGAATGATGGACTTGTATAAAATTTTCCCCCTTTTTTAACAGCAGAGAGACATTTTCCGTGGAAGATATGACAATTAAAAAAAAATAATGACACTTCCTGGGAAAATTCAGTCACAGTTATCACAATAGGAGCTGCAGGGCAGTAATAATGTATAGTGTATGTAATAGTAGAGTGTTGTCTGTCTTCGGGTGTTTAGAATCTTGACTGCCTGAGGCAAAGGTCCAAACAGCCACTGGAAAAACCATACTTTCTCTTTCTCTTCACGTGTTTATGGAAAGACACTTGGACTTGGATTTATCCCAAGCATGGCCTTAACTTCATTGCCTACAGCTGGGTGGGAAGCAACTCTCGAGGTGCCCTGTGTCATGTTTGCCAGTCTCTGGGGATGGTTCAGATATCCAAGGTGTCTCAAATAGTATATGCATATATGAAGGCAACAGAGTGAGAACCGTGTTTAATCTAGGTGTTAGCTTCTGCTGTAGGCAACAGAGAGACAGGTACTTCTATTAATTACAGGGCGAGTCTTGGGTGACTAGGAATATATTTAATCTCAGTTAACTTTATACATCTAAAAGACTAGGGTACTTGTCTAGTCTCTGTACAACCACTGCAGAGACAGACATGTCAGGTCCCTTAGACACAGCCAGTGGGATGCACTTCATCAAGAGACCCAAGACGGCTGGCTTTGGTTGTGATAAATCACAAAATTATTACAGGGATTTTAAAAAAAATATCTAGAGATCACTTCATCCAGCCCTTCGCTCAAAGCAGAACCATCCCTGAAGTTAGATGAAACTGTTTAAGGTCTCATCTGGACTGAGTTCTGGGTATTTCCAAGGATCGAGGTCTCACAGAACCTATTGGCCACTTCCCAAGTTTGACAATCGTGAAGGTGAAAAAATAATGTCTGTAATATCTTATTAGAGATCTGTGGCTTTAGTCCTGTTGCTAGGCATTCTGAGAAAATTCTACCTCATAAGGTAGCTGTTAACGTCACAAGTGATCTTGAATCTTCTCTTAAAACTACGCCAACCGAGCACCTTCAGCTTCTCCTGTTATGACATGTGCTTCTGTCCCCAGACATCCTGGTGACCCATCACTGCTCTTGTTCCAGTATGTCAATCAAATATTTGATATTTAATGTTAGAGGATATAAATTTCCTTCTACCCATTCTCTTGGTGTCTAATCCAGAAGTCCTAAACCCTCTGGATATTTCCTTACACTCACATTAATATGAACACAGACCCTAATGATGAATGAGTTTCCAAATAAGAGTTTTATTCAGAACAGCAACTGCATTTTCAGTTACACTCTACTTCACAGCACTTCTTTTATGAAGTCAATCTAGACAAGAGCACTGCAGGTCTCTTAAGAGCTTATTTCCACTGTAGGTGTCATAGAAGTTGTGACCATTTCTGAGTGAAAGTCCTAAGGGGAAGATGGAGGTACAATTGCTCTACATCACTGGTTACTGTTAAGCCTCCGAAATCTTTGGATCAAAGGCCTCATAGAGGTCACTGTAGTATTATTCTCAAAATATGATCTCTCCTGCTGTTGATTAACAGTCTAGTACTGTGTAGCACTGAGGACAGAAGGAAACATTGCAGAAATGCTTTCTGAGAAGTCCAAATGGCAGGACTTTTTCTCAGAAAAAAAGGTGGAAGTAAACAAGCAGCAGCATAAACAGACAGCTCATTTCAGGTGGAAAGTGGAAGCAGAGGACTGTAAAAAAAGCAGAGTTCGTAATTATACAGTCATTTTACTGCCAGTAAAAAATAGGAAGGGAAAAAAATTTTAAAAAGGTGCCTTCACTAGAATGAAAAACTGGGTCTACTTGCCCACCTAAAGGGTAATAATAGCCATTCTAGGAGTGTTAAAGTCTTTGAACTGTGTCTAAGTACCACTTCTGTTTATTTTAAGGAAGGAAACTGTCAGGTTCTGTTTGTTCGTAGTGAGCCATCCACAATGTGCCTGATGCATTCATGACTAGTAAAATAGTGGTACATCAAGTATAGGAAACAAGAGGTTTATCATGGGATTAGTCTTACAGAGATAAAAGTAATCAGAGAGTTGCTTAGGACTTCTTGTTTGCTGTGAAACTTGACTACAGGAGGTGATGGGTCTTTTCTTTTACAGCCCTTTCTGGTTCAGGAGGGAGGGAAGTGAGGTTAAAATAAAAACGGCTCATCCCTTCCTTATTTTGTTCTTCCCCATCATTTTGTACTTTGCAAAGGGGCAACTTTTTTTAAGGGATCATGTTTCTACCTTGCAACAAATCCCAGTCATGATTTTTATGGGCTAATTGCATTCCTGAACAGGTCATGAACTCTGGTCTGTTTTATTTCTATTCCTGATTTTAATTTTAATTTTTAAAAAAAAATAGTAAGAGAAAAGTGAACTGATGCAACTAAGACTACGCTTTTACTTGCAGTGCATACGTTATGGGGCCAGTCATTTACTGCTTCAGGGAACCATGTGTTTTACAAACCAACTGGCTCAGCCTATTAGCTCATCATCCTGTGCCAGGATTCCTTTATTTCTGGCACCAAGAACAAAAAATTTTAAAAGGAAACTATTTTTGGAGGAGTTTTAACCTTTAACACACAGTGTCAAAGTCTCTCAAGAGTACCATCCACAAGCCAGATCATTTTTCCATAGTACACTTGTACCTTTTTTCTTTGAACCATTATACTGTAGACTGGACACATGCACAACTCTGCTTTATGATATGTAGATGTACCTCCAGTCAGTTCTTGACACTTGCATGCAGCTTTGGTCTATCCATGCACCTAGGTGAGGGGTGGGATATGTCTAGTCTCATTTTGTGCATGTACTTACATTCGAGCTAACAGTACAAGACCTTCAGAGAGAAATAAAGACCTAAGAGAGTGAATTAAGCTGACCTGTCTTAAGCCTCTTCTCTGGGGTTTGATACAGTCTGGCTGATGAATGAAGTACAGCCTGGAAAGTTGAGCACACGATAGTGGTTAAGAAAAGCCTTTATTTCACGCCACGTCAAAAGAGGACTTTAGGAAGGCACTCTGATACAGGATGCCCATTACAGTGAAGTTCTGAAACAAAATCTTCAGTCCAAAATGGAGCAAACTAAAAAAAGAAAAAAAAATGTATTTTATAGTGGTAAATGTCCGAGTGCCATTTAGTCCTAATGATGCTTACCAGAAAGGCGACTGGGACTTCCTCTGTTTTGCATTGGTGTCCTTTCAACTGTAAAATCTCCTAGTCAGGAGCCATCTATTTAATGATTCATTTTGTTGGTGAGTCCTGAAGCCCTGATCACAGCAAGTACAACAATACTGTACAACGCAGTAATAACGAAATTAGATACATTCAGATGTGTTACACGTTGGACATTCAGATATGTTACATATTGGATAGATGCATCTCATCTAAGCTGAGATGACTACCATGCAGGTGCTTACCTCCCAGTGAATGTCTAGGATACCATTATGATCTGAGAGGATTTAGTCATTGCAGTTTTTGGAGGAAAACATCTGATTTCTTCACTTTTGAAGAAGGTATTTCACACCCTGTTCTCTACTGACCCTGTTTGTTTTTTCTCCCTTTATTAGCAAGGGATCAAAGGTGATTTGCTCGGGTGTAGATGTCTACTTTACAGATGAGCATTTTTGGTCGGGTAGCTCCCACATTTACACAGGATATCAAGGGACTGTAAGGTCCACTCATTCTCGTAGCCACATTCATTGAATAATTTCCAGAATTCGTGCTAGGAGTAAATTTCAAAGCACCAGTGGAAGATATGGAAAAAGGAGTTAAAGTTGTGGCTCTTCTCATCCTATGAACTGACCAAGTGAGTGGAATTGGTGTGGATGATGGTGGAGGTAAATGCCTTGGATAAAGAAGTGCAGTAGCTTATCTCTCTCTGCAGAAGAAGCATAAAGGAAATAGGATGTTCCAGCAAAATTATACTAAATATTAACCTAGATACTCAACCAAAAAAACATGGCCTCAATAACTTGTCCATACTCAAAAGCCTGTGAAAAGCCTTTAAGAAAAAGATTTTTTCAAGTCCTTTTACTAGCACATAGAAGTTCTTTGCCTGATAATAAAGGCTTTTTAACACTTGCGACAAACCAAAACAAACCAGGACTAAGCACTCCCATCAAACACGAAAAATCAGCAATCTCCTTCCAATTCTGTGAACAGAGGGGGGAAAAATGTTAAAGATGTAATGTTGACATAACAATGAATTAAAGACATAATATAGAATAAAGCAATGAATCCAAGGCCACTCTACCAGTTCCATCATGTTTCAAGCAAGGTATCTCCCAGATATAGTCTGCTCTTGTCCTCTGTGTTAATGCTTTCCCCTGATTTTAACCCCCATCATTTCCCCTTCTTACTCTCAAAAGGCTACTTTTCTCCCGGGTCTCACAGACAGCAGACATAACCTTCCAACATCACACTCAAAATCAGATTTTTTCGCTGTTCCTCTACTAGGCTAGTGAGTGAAGGTGACCAGGCTCCTCACCACCTCCTCCCTGAAAATCACTGTTCCTTCAGCCTCCTTGGGAACACTGAGGAAGCCACCCAAGGCAAAATCTAGATAGAAATATTTATGTTAAGTAGATTATTTCCAGCCAAACATTCAACATATTCAGGTCATGCCTGGCTGCGTTGGGGAAAGCAACCGTTCTTCAAGAGGAGGGAAGTCAGGAGAGGGAACAAAAAAAAAAAAATCCACCCGTCTGCTGAATCAAAAGCCAAAGACGGGCCTGGTCCTTCCCTTCAGAGGCCTGAAAGAGAATGAAGGGAAAGTCTGAGACTTCCTGCCTTTGTAATGAGTTTACTAATTAAATGTTAATTGTGGGCCTCGACTGACCAACATTTAAATGAGGCCTTGGAGCCAGGAATTGGGCTATTGTGGTTGAATTGTTTACACGGACAGGAAAATGACTTTCTAAACATCAGATTCCTGCGCTCTGGCCAAGCTCTGGAGGAAGCTCCACATGCAGCGCTCCTGGGGATCGCACCCAAGGACTGCTCCCGCGGAGATGCCCTGTCCTCAGCCAGTGAGGGAGCACACGTGTTCCTGGATGCCTCTGGCTTCCTCCTATTTCCTACAACCTGGCTTTGATGGGAACCTGAAAAAGGAATGTACCTGCAGGTCATCACCAGGACAGTTGATTGGGCAGGCAATGATGGTGCTGCGCAGGGGTGCACTTCTCTAATGTAGACAAGAGGTTTCCCCACCTCATACACCGTGGGTGGTAATTAGAGGGTATTTGTGCCCTATGCTGAGATTAGAAGTGGTTTGTGGCAGGAACGCACCATTTTTTCATCTGTGTTTAGTGCAGAAAGCATCACTATGGGACTGTGCCTCAAGGCTGGTGCAGACAGTCCCATCTGCCATAAAATTTATAAGTACAAAAGCTCTAAAGCTTCCCTCCTTTCTATACTCTTCTTGATATTCTTCACATATTCAGACTGAATGTGGAAACCTGCTACACTTTGAGCTCTGATGCATACTCTATGGTTTGTGTTGCGTTCAGTTGGGACTTTCAGGCAAGATTGGACCTATGAGTCTGACTAGCTTCCTTGCTCTCTCACTTGCCTTTTAATCTGAATTTCCTCTGTCAGCTTGAAGAGTCTTTTTCACACCCACCACTCACATCACCTGCTTCTCCTTTTACAACATCTTCCTGCTAAGGAGCAATGAGTGCAGTTCAGCCCTTGACCCACTTGAATCAGCTGTCTAGCTCTAGTTGTTCCTTCTGGCTTTGCTTCACTACAGACCTCAAAATCCAATGCACAATATGCTAAGTATCCTATTAGCATCTATCTTCAGTTTCAGAACCACATACCATGTAGTTTTTCAAGAATTTATGTTTTAGTCAGCCTGTGTGGTCTTGCATTTCTCTAAAAACATTTCAGATGATGAGTCAAAAATAATTTTGGAGTGCCAAAACTCTGAGTTATGCTCTGTTTCCTGCATATCCATTTCTCCCCTGAAGTTTTCAGTCATGCTGATTAAAATTGATGACACCACTGAAATTAAGACCCAACCCCACCAATACTGCTAAGATTGGCCAGGTAAATTCTAGTTGCAGTTCCATCCTTCTGTCTAGCTTCCCATTTCACTTGTGTGTTTAAGTTGTACCTTTGTATTGTCAGTAGTTTAGATTTGAAAATGTATTTGACCATTATATCTCACTGGGGGAGGGAAAAAAATACTCACCTGATTTACCAATTAGCCTTCTATTTTATTTTAGAAATTGATGTCAGGGAAGTGAAGTGATAGCCTAAGCCATGCTGAAAGGTTCTATTAGTTTTGGGGTAGCCATGGTGTTAAGCAATTCCAGCTTACCTGGGAAAGGTCAGATGAGTCCCAGTGATAAGTCTTACAGCTGAATGTAGTGCTTTATTGTAGAACAGCTTCAAGCTGCATTAGGCAACAGTGACTTAAACTAGTAAACTGGGTTCCCATCAAGTCCAAATTAAGCTCTTGTACTGAAAGGTCTTATTGGACTTCAAATGCTGAGAACTGCAGCAAACCCAACCTTTCTGTCATCTCTCACCTTCAAAATAAAGCAAAAAATCAGGCTTTTGGTTTGGTTTGTTTTTTATTCTAGTTTAACAGTGAAGATTATGAGCTTCTGTATCCATGGAATATGAGGAAACAAAATGTCCTCTATATTGTTCCTGATGTTTGGAAATGGCGAGAGGCTAAAGCACAGCAGAAAGCATGATGAGAAACCTCTAGTGTTCCTCAACTTGAGGATTTGGTTCTGCACCGGTGGCTATGTGATACCACATCCTGAACTCCTTTTTTATAAAACCATTTCATTATCATTAAACAAAATCATAACCTGCTTCAAGCAGTTCTTCTTGGTTATTTTGCTGAGATATATTCCAATTTGATACTAAAATGCTCCCAGTAGTATTTGCTGCAATATGATCTGGTCATAGTGTTGGCCAAATTCTCTGCTGAGATTAGTCAATATATCATCACTATTGCCAAGCAATTTACTGAGATTACTGGTTGTCTGTTCTCTCTTCTATTAAGGAAACTTTTCTTCTATTAAAGAAACTGTTTCCTATTTCCTCCCTTTCTGAGGGTAACACACTAATTTCTGTGCAATTACTTCTGAACATCAACTGCATCAGACGACATGAACTATATGCATTCCTGTGGAACCATTTTTCAGCAGAAGAAATGGCTTGTGGTTGTTTCTTAAATGATGACTTTCATAGTCGTGCATGTTTATAACAGCACAGGAGCACAGGGCAGCTAGGAGGAATGATTGCCACCACTGTACAGATGAGCCACTGACCTACTGGCATCCAAACTCATTACAACAAATTTTGACACTAAGATGAAGCGTCTGAGTGGGACACATAGTCAGATCACTCTTTACCTGTCATAGAAAGGATGGGTGCAGGTGGCAACGTCTAAATTAGCTATGGTTAGAGCTGCAAAATCCTCTGTTGGAGTCTTAGTGGTAGAAATGCTGTGGGGATGAAGGAAATAAAAACTGTAGCAAAAGCTCTCTTGGTTTGTTGCTCTTGTTCAATAGTTGTTCGTTTAATATTTTTGTCGTTGTTTATGATTTGTTAATTTTAGGGGTGGAGAAAGAGAAATAAAATACATAGCAAGAAATATCTGTTTAATATTCCTGAATCCAATATTCATGATTTGACTGTTTTTTGTGTAAATATAATTGTTGCTTGGAACATGGTTCTTCTTGTGCTAGGAACAGGTAAGTATTATTTTTGATATATAAACCTACCCATAAACTCAATGCAAAATCCCCAAAAAGGTACATGGCAAGGAAGAAAGGCTGTTCTATCATTTAATAGGCTACCCTCTGTCTCTTGACACCTTAGCTTGCCAGAGTGAGAGCTTGGGATGAGTATCATGCATCTTGGTCCAGTGCAAAAAATTAATTGCCATTAATTTGTTGCACTTAACTGTTACCTAAGCAGGGCTGTAGCCACCCTCAGGGGTTCTACATGTCACACAATACTCACACACTTCTGTCCCATGCTGAGACGAAGTTACTGCTGGGATCTGCAACCAGGGTTGCAGTTGTGCCAAAGGAGCCAGAAATCTTGGGTAGTGAAAGGACATTGAATTTTCCTTCCTGATCTGTGAGTTGGCTTCATAAAGTTGAGTGTGAGTGAAATGAGAAAAAATAGATCTCAGAAACATGGTGGTGAGATCTGGAAGCTCTCACGCACCAGGCAAAGGAGATCACAGGTTAGATGTAGCTCCTACACAGTTAACAGTGGTATGCTTGAGATTTTTCCAAGAGGAGTAGAGGCAAAAGGAGATTTTGGGATAGTTTCAAGGCACACAACTGCATGTAAGCTGTCTCAGATAATGAGACAGCAGACAAGAACCTACCACCATACTAGAGTACAACTGTCAGACTTGAATAAATCCATGACCACAAACATTAGCCACAGCTGTCAGTGAGCTTTGCACCACAGACATGTCACACTCCCTCAGGTGGAACAGGAAGGTGTGATTCTGAAAATAGCCGCTTGAAAAGCAGAGATCCTAGACACCTGAGCTATAGGAATGCTACAAAGCTTCAAAGCAGCCACTCAGTGTGAAACACATCTGAGCCATTTGGATTTCCCCCAACTAGGGATACTTCTTACCCACCCTGTCACCAGCACCAGCCTAAATGAGAGGCTCAGGGATACTAAAAGCATCTAACCCTGCTGGCATCGCATCACTCGTGCCTGAAGTTCAGTATGAATTCAGTATGGTCCAATCCCAAGTGTCTCACAGTCACTCTGACATGAAGAGAGTTTAACCCCATTTCCCAGGTAAGGAGATGAGACACAGGGAGGTGGTGGCGCAGTCTCACGCTTACTTGGCACAGCTGGAGGAGCACAACTGCATCAAGGCAATGCTGGAGGAAGGTCAGGGAGACCCTCAGAAGCAGGAACATTTCCCTGGCTGGAGCAAGATACTGCCAGTGCTTAATGGCTTTCCATAGCCAATGGCATAGTTTGAGACCCACGTGGGTACATCTGCATGCCTCTGCCTTGGCTTGAGAAGATTTCCTGTTTAAAAAAAAGTTATTGAAGCAAACCCCGCGTCAACCTCCTGTAATAATTTCCCAGCAGGACTCAGAGCCATTTCCAACTAAAATCATTAAATCAAATGAAATTGCAAGTAAGTAAACAGTTGTCACAGGACCCTTAATCTCAGGAGGAGGAGGTGTTGGAGGACTGCCAAAGAGATGTTGCCTCTGCAGCAGGAGTTTTCCCTCCAGCAAGCATAACCCTAACCCTGGAGAATTTTACCTTGATTTGTAGATGCATAAAGTCATATTCACACCGCCCATCGTGAGGGCCTCATTTAAGTATCTCAACAGTGTAAGGTCAAGAGATTGATGAACAATTCAGGTCTCCTACCACCACAGCTGTCAGACCCTCCTTCCTCTTCCAGTCAATGCAAAAAAACAGCCACGTCTCGATCAAACAGGTTGTTGGTTATTACAGATAAGAAAGACCTCCAGGTTATTGTGTCCTACACATGGCCCGTGGACATTACATGTCCAGGCCAGACTCAAATCCACCCAACCCAGGCTCCCTCTCCAGCCAAATCCCAAAACAGAAGATGAGGACACCATGACAAGGAAATAAAAAGCCTCGGAGCAGCCATCAGTTAAATATTCTGTGACTCCCACCTTACTTGCCTTCTTAGTGAAAGATGGAAGAAGTTATTCTGTATTAAATCTTTTTTGCAAGAAGAAGTTTAGACTCCCCAAATGATTTTGGTAAACTCTCGTTACTGACGTCAAATCATTCTAGTCAGTAAAAGAATCAAGAACAGGGAGAAGAAAAATAAGTTGATGCCTTTTTCTTTTTTTCTTTTTTATTTTAGTGGTGAAGTGACCCAAAAAATCAATTATTTGCTCTAATATAGAGCTATAATCCTCTCTAACAGCTAGAGTTTAGCTTAAGCCCTGAAGTACAAGGTTTTATATGCCTTTTGTTATTTTTTTGTCTTTAATTATGGTTTGTATTTTTATCTTTGATATCTGTATAAATATCCAATCTCTCTTCTAATATGGTTTCCTTAGGGGACAAAGTACATGAAATGATACTGTCTGTGCCTTTGCATCTCTCTACTTGTTCCACAGTGAGAACTTCTGAGTCTAGGCCAATTTCATCCATATTTGACAGAGAAGCAGTGACCCAGTTATTAAGTCCCAAAATGTTTAATTGTAAGAGTATCCTGCAAGTGGATCAGAGTCACCACTGAATGAATGATTCCAAGAAAGTTGCACAGAAGGAAAACTTCATAGAGGTCCAAATATGACAAAGAGTTGATCAATATTTGCACTTTGTAATATATTAGAGAATATGCCTGGGAAATTAAATCCACAGAGCCTTTTTTCGCTTTGTTTCGGCCAAGCTATTTATTTTATCATCTTATTAAAACTCTGCACTTAGCAATTGTTGGTAGCAAGTTGTTCCACAGATTATTTGCATGTTGATAGTATAAGTATGATCATACAGATGTTTCAAATGTACCCTTTCTGTCTCAGCTCAGTTAGATAACCTGTGGTTACTGGTAAAGGATGGAGACTTTTCTAGGTGGTTCTGAAAAAATCCAGATATTTTCTGAACCATGCGTGGTTCAGCAGAAATCATTTTCATGGAATGAATTTGTATATACAGACAGAAAATAATTTCTGCACTATTTAGAAAATGGAAAAAATCAGAGGAATTGATTTTTTTTTGGAAGATGCACTTATATTCCTGTCCATTTGAAATCTGATTCATACCTCATGCATTTTCTTGCATGTCTTCATTCATTCCACATCTATTTCTTATGTTAGTTCCCGCTGCACCTATTGCATTACTGTCCTCTTACCTTCTCGTTAGCTTACCATGTCTATTTTTAAATGCAATGCACATATGTAGTAGGTACATGAGTAGCCTCAGCAGAAGTTAATTCAAAGAGCACACATTTACATCGGAGATCTCCCTTCCCAATACCTGCCAGGCCCAGTGCTGCCTGGTTTATACGAATTAATGGCACCATCGCCTAAGGTGCAGAAGCTCTGAGGACTAATCTGCTGCACTGGAGTGATTCAGTTCTTATTACACTACGGTGATTAAGGCTGCAAGTTGAAGAAAGTGTTTAAGTGCACATTAAACATATACTTAAGCCTTAATGGTGATAATAGCAACACTTCCAATTGCCTAGCTATAAAATAGGGGAGGGAAACCTGGATTACCTACTGGAATAATATATTTTTATACTAAATTAGAGTGCAATGACAGATAAGATGATGCGATGTGATGTGATGCGATGCGATGCGATGCGATGCGATGCGATGAGATGAGATGAGATGAGATGAGATGAGATGAGATGAGATGGAATAGACTTATACATCTTCTGTAGTACTGTAGTACAGGACAATGCTTTTTAATTCTTATATTTTAAAGCTATTATTAAAATATAAACCACCTGACTTGACTTCCTGTTCCATCTCATCCAGTTAGGCTTGTATCTAGCCAGTAACTTGTGTCAGACTAACACACTTCTCCCTGGAAGGTGACTCAATTTAAATTAAGTAGCATGCATCAGGAAATGGAAACTCCATCATTCCTTTCTATAAGTTTCTTAATCAGCCTCATTGTTAAAAGGATATGTGCCTTATTTCAAAGATGAACACGTCTAGCTTTCATATCCATGATACTTGTTATCTGCTTTCTGACAGATTAAACTTGCATTTTCTCTATTATGCAGTGTAATCAAAGCATTTCTCGGTCTTCTTTCGTACAGGCTAAATAAATTGATTTCTTCATTCCTTACACCATCAGACATTTTCTCCAAGCCTCTAATGCTTTCAACGGTTTTCTTCTGTGGTCTCTCCATATCTACAGCACCCAACCCAAAATGGGACCCCCACAGAACATGCACTGACCTTCTGATCTGAGGGAGATCAGACCTCCTGATCAGTAAGGGGCTCTTCCAAAAAGTTCTAGCTAGGCCTATTTTTTTTTTTTTTTTTTTTTTTACAGTCAAGTTTTTTAAACCCAGATAGTACAGACAGACACCAGGGTAAGGGAAAAGTGACATGAACAGTTATGCCACCAGATAAGAAGGTGCCACAAGTATCTGCAGGTGGGCAGCAGCAACCTCGTACCTCAGCTACAGCCAGAACATCCCATCATATTGTGCCACCAGCCAGCCCATCAGGGCAGCTCATCTAAGGAAAACTTGGGTTGGCCAGTTACTGTAAATTGGATCAGACTAACTGAGCTTTGATTTACAGATGTCATTTTACATAATCATTTTATACTCAGTAGAATGTGGTTTGATTAGCCCTTACTCTTGCCTTATCTTCAATAGCTACAAATGCTATTAGCAGTTGTGCAGCAACTTATTCATTTTTAACAATATAACAATAAAGCCTATACCATGGTTAACCATGCAGGAAATGTCACTTGCAAATTATCATTTCCAATTATTCAGTATTAATTTAAGGGACACGGTTATCAGTCCAGTTACAATTCTTTTCTTTATGTGACCTTCCATTTAATAGCTAAAGATTCTTTTCATTTTCCTCTTTCTTTCATTTTTCACTTTCTTCTTTTCTTTCTTTCTCTCTTTTTCTTTCTCTCTTTTTCTTTCTTTATTTTCTTTCTCTCTTTCTCTTTCTTTCTTTTTCTTTCTCTCTTTCTTTATTTCTTTCTCTTTCTTTCTCTTTCTTTCTTTCTTTCTCTTTCTTTCTCTTTCTTTCTTTCTTTCATTCTTTCTTTCTCTCTTTCTTTCTCTCTTTCTTTCTTTTTCTTTCTTTCTTTTCTTCCTTCCTTCCTTCCTTCCTTCCTTCCTTCCTTCCTTCCTTCCTTCCTTCCTTCCTTCCTTCCTTCCTTCCTTCCTTCCTCTCCTCTCCTCTCCTCTCCTCTCCTCTCCTCTCCTCTCCTCTCCTCTCCTCTCCTCTCCTCTCCTCTCCTCTCCTCTCCTCTCCATAGTATCAGAAGTTGTGTGCTTATTTCCTAGAAAGTTCTCATACCTCTTGTTTAAAGCACAAGTGTTGCGAAATCATAGAAATGGCCTAATCAAGTTCCATGGCAGGAAGCCGATGTCCCTCTAGGGAAAGTCTGAAAAGCTTATTTCTGTGCTGTATGAGATTCCAACAATTGATTTAATCATCTAAATATGACTAGCAAATAAACTGAAATTTCTTTTTTTTTTAGAAGACAAAGGGGTAGAAAAATCAAGAAACCACATTGTTAGGTATTAATCAGTCTGAAAACCCCAAGAGTCCCAGTGGTTATCCCAGCTGCCCAGAGTAGAACTGGCTGAGAAAACTCTGCTGTTAAAAACTGCCTTCAGTGACCTTCTTTCCCACCCATATCCTCCTCCTCTCCCTGGAAGGAGTCATCAACTTGGAGAGATGCAGCTTCTTTTCTTCTGTCTACACTAACTTGGGAGTGCTCCATCTTGGTCCTTAACCCCCAAGGTCTCTGTCACCACTCTCAAATTTGTCTGTGATTAATTTGGTAGCACATCTCTACCCAGCAAAGCTATGAGGTATCTAGGTCATGTTTCTAGCAGGGATAAAACCAGGCTCTCTCAGGGCTGAACTGTGAGCTTTCACTTCCTAAATGACTGTTCAAACCAGTGGGCTATTAAGCAAGGAAGATAATACACCACTGGCTGGGTTTTCAAAGCAAAGCAGCTAAAACAGCATTTTGTGAGGGTCTTTATCCTATTAGAATATTCTAGCAAACTCTGAGAACACCCACACAGTCAGAAAACCAAAGTCCTTCTGCACCTAGCCCAGGATCCCAATGGGGATTAGGTAAAGGCCAACTCTCCCACTGTTAAATTAAGTGGCTAAGAAGAAATGGGATATTTACTATCTGGAATTCCCTACCTTCCTCCATCAACTACAGAGGGAGCCCAAACAGCTGGCTTAGACCAAATACCCATAAATAGATAAGATACACCCCTCTTCTTGAGTCTCAGTTCCCTATTTATAAAATGAGAATGCTACGATTACTTCCTTCCATCACAGGGTTATTATTAGGATAAACCTGAGAGTGTCTTTCATACTCTTAGGACGAGGTTAGAAACTATTAAGCAGCATTGCTCTGGGGAAGAAAGAAAATGAAATTAAAAAAAAAATCAATTACTTTGCTCTAAGAGAAGAAGAAGGGATATTTCTTCTTTGTTTTGTGTTTAACCTATTAAATTTGCTGCCCTCTCTTCAGACCCAGCTTGTTCCTCAGACCATGGGTGCAGCAGAGCTGGCATAGCCTCTTTTCCCTCCCTTCCTGATGATGGCTTAGAAGACATTACTTGCCTGTGTAATAACAGGAGGAGTTTCTCCTTATCTGGACAAGGTTGAGCAATGCAGGACCTTATTTGGGTGCCCAAGGAGATTAAGATTAAGTGGATCTACAGGACAAGCTCCCATGAACCTGCAGAGATCTGGAAGAAGCAAGGGCAACTCAAGCTTACACAAGACCAGACCAAACATAGAGCAGATGCTCTTATCCCATCAGCAAAGAGTGGCAGTTCCCCTCCGCGCTTTCTCAGGAAGTTTTGTATAAACAAAACTCATTTGTGGTCACGGAGTTTGAAACGATTATTCCCACAAACAGACCAACAGAAAGCAGAAATAGACTGAGCATGTATTTTTCAGTTTGTGGTCTCCACTGGGTTTAAATACAGAGAGAGGTAACAAAATGAATGACAACATTACACCTGAAGACGATTAGGAAATAAGATAAGCCAGCCCTGCATTTATCTTTGACAGCAAATATATAGTTCAATCAGTTCTGATGACACTTTCTTTCTCTTTTTATGATAAGAACCGTTAGGTTTAAATCCTGCCAAGTAAAACCAACCAAGATACTGGGGGCAGTGATAAGAGTAGCTCTGCCTTTAGGCTAATAGTAGCTGATACACCTATAAAGTGTTTTGCAAATGTTAATGAATTTGATTATAATTTTCTTCTCATTTACGAAGGGATTTATTGAGGTATTCAGACAACTAAATGTGCACTAGGCACTAATGGATATTTTAAAAGTCCTTTGGGTGTTTAACTGCCATCGAGAGTCAAGAGAGCTCTTGAACCCACATACCAGCTACCATCTAAACACTGGGTGATACATTTCTTGCACACTACTGCAGCATCCAGCTGAAGGCAACAATATGCCTCATGCTGTCCTAAAAACCAAGGAGGTTGTCATTTGAGTCCAGGAAAGGAGGTAGATGAGGAAGCTTGTAGGATGAATGAGCCAACATTGGCCAACAGAAAACACCGTGCCTGCACAGAGCAGCTCTCTGCTGTCAATCCCTGTGCAATTAGGTCTATGTCACAGTGTAGAATTAATTTCACATTGTTTAGTCAACTAAAGCTGCGACTCCTACATGAGGGGTTAAAGCCACATTAACATGCTCTTTCACCAGTGACTCATTCCCACTTTTTTTCCCCAACTTTTCAATTTGCAGTGGGGAAGACCAGGAGTACTCCTTAAGGAACAGTGAATGAGATTTAAAAAATAGCAAATTGCACTGCTGTCCTTAAATCTGCACGATCTCAGGTTCACCCACGCATCAGCACTACTGAGCTGCACCAGGGCAGGCTTAAGGTTGGAACTGGGGGACATAGGCTGTCTTTCGAGGTGCCCATTTCTTCTTCCAGGCTTCCCATGGCTGCAGTCAAGGAGTTTAGGCTAACTGCCCAACTTCCAGAGATGTAAGGATAACTTTTATGCCTAGAGAACAAGTCAGAGAAAATCTAAGGCAGCAGCTCACTGTTTTTCCACCAAATCAGACACAGCACTGATGGGGAAGCTGTAATTCGTCTTGTCTAGTTACACCTCAGTAAACGTTCTTCAGATAATTAGATAATCATAAACCTGTTCTAGCCCATTAATGCGTCACTTCAGGAGATTGCCAGGGTGTTTACTGGCTAGCTAAGGCTAGAAAGGTGGGGTTTTGATGTCAAAGAGCACGGAAAGAATATTATCTGTTCGGTTACTTTGAATCTGGAGATAATTTGCCATTCTCATTGCTATGTATCAAGACAAGAGGCAAATACAGAAACTGTCATTTATGCCACTAATGGAATTAATAATTAATGTAGTTCAGAGTAGTAATCAATGCCTTATCCATAGTGATGGATCATGACGTAGGTAAACAATGTGGCCTTTAATTTTCTGCAAATGTAATTTCCAAAAGTCTTCCATGTGCTGTACAGATAACATCTCCTTCTGAGTCCTCCTTAAGCAGATGCAGCTTTTAATCCAAAATCATGATCGTGTGCCAATTTGACACCAGCAAAAAGGTGCTGAGCTGTCATACCTGGACATTCAACAGTGCTGGTCTTTTAGATCTTGTACATGGAGAATGTGGCCGTGGGTCTTGAGTATCCAAAGAAGTGGAAACCAAGCTATTTGACAGGGGCAGGGGAAGGTGGGGCTGCCCCAAGCATCGGCATGTGGCTTCAAGAACATATGCACCAAGTGAGAGCTTTGTGTAAGCACATAGAGGGGCACTTGAATCCCACTGAGATGATAAGACAGATGCCAACAGCATATCTTTCAAGAGGATGCTTTTTAGGTGGAAAATCTCATCCAGTTAGGCCTCACTAACCTACATGAAGGCAACCCTCTCTGTCTCATGGTGAGTATGGAAATCCAGCTCTTTTGTTTTGTGAATCGAGCCATGGATTTTTGCTTGAATTCATGGAAATATTTTTAAGATATGACAAAAGCTCAAGAGCTTTTGTCATATCTGAAACCTGATGTCAGTGTTCCAGATCTGCCCCGGTCAAACTGAGAAGACTGAAAATCCTCATTAGATAAGCTTGTCTCCGGAGTGGACTTATCGCATTCAGGCACCAGTACAGACCAGGTTAGACTCAATGGTTGTAATGGTCTTTTCCAACATAAAAGGATCTATGATTTTATCATTTCATGAAATTTGATTCAGCTTTACTTGCACTATTGAGCAGAAGGAGAAAGACGAAAACTGTGGCTGAATGGCATCTCCAGAGGTATGGTCTCTGGTCAAGGCTTTTGGCATGGTTTGAACATTGTTTACACAGCTCTCTGGTATCTCATAATCATAGAATCATAGAATTATAGAATCATAGAATCATTAAGGTTGGAAAAGACCTCTAAGGTCATCTTGTCCAATTGTCTACCCAACACTACCATGACCATAATGTTGAGCTTATATTTACAGGAACAATTTTGTGGAATCTTTCTCCCCTACCTGTCCTTTTATCTTCATG
Organism: Trogon surrucura; assembly: GCA_020746105.1. Lineage (NCBI taxonomy): Eukaryota > Metazoa > Chordata > Aves > Trogoniformes > Trogonidae > Trogon > Trogon surrucura. The sequence continues at coordinate 216,810,037 of CM036617.1, forward strand.
AACCTGGTACAGATGTGCTAGTTCTGAGACACTTAGACAAAGGTGGTTGAAGTAAGACTAATGTCAAGGGTAGAGGGGAAAGGGAGTACAGATGGACACATAAGCAAAATGAATTACAGTCTCTTTCCGCAAGGAAATGGCAGTAAATAAATAAAAAGAGATCTAATAAAAGTTGGGAGCGTCTGCAAGTCACAGGTCTTCAATCAAATATTTTCTTTTTTTTCATTGTGTTTGAAGGTAAGGAAGTGGGGTTGCAGACTAACCTTTAAAAAAGGACTTGCAGACCTCCTGTGAATGATGTATGAGATTTGGCAAAATGATTTTACCAGGATGATGCTGCTCAGTTTCCCTCCCTCTGAACAGGCAACAGCAAAACAATGATACCTGCACCCCAGCAATCTTCTCTGTGAGGTACTAATGTCATTGCTCGGTAAATTCTATTTATGTATCAAAGAGTCACCGAGAAGGAACTCAGTTTTACTTCTTTTGTGTGCTCCTAGTTCATTATCTCCCTTTATTTCTGGATAGATATTTGCAATCCCAGAAAGTCTCCAAAATAGATACTCAGGTTACTTGCCTCATAGGGGATGGAATGTGACTTCTCTCTTTATATTCAGGTGATCCTCATTCTGAAATCTGGAATGCCTCTGATGCCTCTGCCAGTAAAAATTAATAATATCTTCCCTTCTGAGCTTTGCCAGGGAAGGATAGCACCAGAGTCTTGGCAACTGGTCATTCTACATGTGTTAGTACTGTTGGTCAAAAAAACCAAGTTCTTCTGATGTTTTCCTACTTTTAATATTTTCATGAATCAACAGCTAGACACCTTGAAATATTGTATATGAGCCACAGAGAAAGCCATGAAAAAAAAAAACATTTTAAAAAGTGAAACAAATCAGAGAGAGGAAGAAGGAGAATTTCTTTTTTTCTGTGTGGTAGAGCTAGGGAAGGCAACACAAAAGCCCGAATTTACACAGTTATGAAAGCTTCCAGTCAATCTTTCATTTGTTGTAGGTACCATTGCATGGCTGCAGAAACTGGTCCAGATACCAAGAACTGAACTCAGATCTTGCAGACCTCTGTCCAGTACCCTTCCCCAAAACCAATATACATCCTCATTATTCCTTCCAATGTGTCTGTCACAGAGTATACCAAAAAAAATATATGGCCATGAGAACCAGGCGACTACATTTTTAAAAATTGCAGCTGTTTCTTCCTTCTGGCATTCACAGTGCTGGGTGGAGGAGCACTAAGATGTATTTAAGCAAGCAGAAAGACTTTTGAAAGATACAGGATGGTGAAAAAGTCATCAGTTCAGAAATTAAAGTAAGATAGAACTGCTACTAGGCCAAGATTTCTACTGCCACTCTTGAAAGACTAAAAGTCAATCAATACCAATAGGTAGAGTCAAGAGATCCCTTCACAAGACGTACTCCCTTCTCAATTTCAAGATTTTATCCCAGGTGGTTTTATGGCACCATTCCTAAACTAGATAAATGCAAGTCAGAGATAATTCAAGACAAATGTTTCAGTTGAGATTATCAACTCAACTTTATTCTTTCAGAAAATAGTGATTTTATCTCATCGTTATTTTCCGAAAATAATAATTTCAATAAAATCTCAATATATTGCTGTGATGAAAAATTCTTGCATTAGGTATTGTTGCGTATTTAAAACATTTCTGCTTCAGTCCAGGGTTAGATTATAAATCAAAACAGACAAGTCAAGTCAATGAAGTCAAAATGAAATTGTCAATTCCACTTACCCTACACATCATTTCAGAATTTTGGCTCCGCAGGTGTATTTTTCATTTTCTTACTAATGGGAGACAGGGGGAAGAAAAAAAAAAAGGCATGATTTGGAATCCCCCATGGTTCGATAATCTTCACTTCCCATTCCAACTGCTCTGCTCTTGCACAATTTTCAGCTCAGATTTCCATCAGCTGAACTCTTGTCCTTACAGATAAGGAGAGTGACTTTCCTAACTTTACATCTATTCAAGATATTTCTAGTAAAATAATTATCCAGAATATTTTTGGCTCCCTAAAGCTGCTTTCAGGCTTTTTACCAACATTCAGGTTCCATCTCTGAATTCACGTCTAACTCATAGTCTAGAGAAAACCTTATTTGATAATGGATAGGAAGACGGTGGGGCAAGGTTGCTGATACAGCACAGAAAAGAATTGGTGCACACAGCTAATCTGTGTTTATTAATTTTTTATCAGGTCCTTCCCTCTACCCATTCTGGGCAAAGAACATAAGTATGCATTAAAATGGAAGCAGATTAGCAGATTCACTGGACTCTGGGAGACTACACTCCTACTTAAGGTTGAACATGAGTCTAAAATTAAAGTTAATCGAATCCAGCCAGATTTACAAAAGTTTTTAAATGCCTAAAGATGCAAACAGTGTAACCTCTCGACCCTTATTTAAGTGCATCTTTTCGTTCATTAATTTCTACCATGACTGTGGAGAAGACTGACTCTGCATAAGCATGAAGGGAGATAACACAGCTGAATTAATGCCAGTGCTGTAGCTGGGGTGGTCTCACTCCTTCCTCCCTTCCCCCTCCTCCACTTCTACCTTCATCCTTCCACCACTGCTATCAGCTCCCATGTCACCTCAGGTCACTTTCTGAGCCAGATCAGCTGTCTCAAGAGACAGAAAACTACCACAGCAATAAGACTGTGTTTTCTGCCCTGTTCCAGAAGAGCAGTAGCTCAGCAAAGGGTCCAAGTGCGTTCCAGCAAGAAAAGGGGCTGGATTATTTGATGGTGCCCAGGGATGGGAGGAAGGAAGCAAAGGGAGAGGAGGAAAGATGGAATGCAATTACCACTTCCACTAGCACTGAGCTGTTAGATTTACAAACAGGAACGCTACGCCACAGGAAAAGCAATGTAATAGTTACTCACACCCCAGGTTCAGAGTAAAATTCAACCTGAAGAAGCTTTGTCTTTTTGACAAAAATAACCACAAAGTTCAAAAGGGTCTCTTTTAATGTTTTTAGAAGATGATGCTGAATAATAGATGTGGCTTCATGTCTGAAACTTTGCCTGTTTAAACATGATATGACCACAATCTTGTTTTTGCACTTGTAATTCAGTTAAAGAAAGCAATGCTAAGAAAAATAAATCTGGAAATGTTCATTAATGGCTATGTAAACAACAAATGCTTGCTTCGTGCAGTCATTTGCATGTCTCTTTTGCAAATACTCAGTGAGTATGACATGCAATACCGAGTGAGTTATGACTGCAAGGTCTGGATATTTCTAGATGGATATTTTACCATTGCTCTCTGGGAATTTGTAGCCAGGCTCAGCAAGCTATACTTCAAAAGTACGTCCACATCTGTATATGATGCTTCATTCATTTTGGCAAACTCAACACTCTCATCAGTTTATAACTGATGGAAAAAATATTTTCTTCCAACTAATTAGTCAGCTATTATGCTACTTAATGTAACAAAGTATGCCACAGGTAAGTCATAATTTGATTTTGAAAGCTGTGTAACAAAAGTTTTCTAACACTTTTTCTCAACCTCCAAAAGGATTTCAAAATTACAGACGAGATCTCATTTTGTCTGTCCTTAGTGCATGCTGATGCACTTTTTCAAAAGATGAGAACTGAGAGGCTTGTTAAATCTTTTCCAGATTTTCAAGGTTACTTTCTGCATTTATTATTTTATGTTTGCCACTTTTTCCGTTTTTAAGCATCACTACCCAAGTCTGTTGAACTGTGCCTCTCAGTGGTTAGTAGAGAGTGTGGCTTGTTGCAGCTCCTAGAGGCCTTGGCACAGAATATGATGGTGGTCATGAGGCCAAGCATATCCCATCCCCACTACAGCTGCAGCTGGTCTTCTCCTTTAGGTTTACATCACCAAAAAATCAGTGAAAGAGATTTTAAAGAAAAATATGCAAGGTCCTGAGCTGGTGGAACACAGTAGTTCTTCAATCACTCTTGCAGCTTGCTTTAGAACTGTAGCAAATCCTCTCTTTAAAAAATAATAGAAAATCCTAGTCCAAAAGGCAGAAAAATTCTTTCTTTAGGATGCAACAAAAATGGCCTTCATTTGTGTCTGACCTGAGCAGGGATTTTGATCTGCCTACGGAAACCGAGTTTCAGATATAAAGCTTCCAGATGAAGCCGTGCCAAAGGGAAAGAGGAGGGGCTAGGTTTTTCAGGCAGGGAAATTTACTTCTTAATGTTCAATCCATGGATAGCCCCTGAACAATGGGTTGACTTTTTTCCCCCTCTGGCAATTGAATCATGTTGTACTGTAAATAAATGTGCTGCAGTGCAGCCCTCCCCCTTCCTAAGGAAAGAGAAAAAGGAAAAATAAAAATCTCTCCCATAGCTGGCTATGCTGATATTATTACTCTTTGACTGCATCAGCACAGGTCTACGTTAGACACTTGTCAAAATCCCTGCCAAGAGAAAGTTTTCATTTTCATCAATTTATTTTTAGCAGAGCAGCTGGGAAATCCAATGACTGGCTGAGTGGAGACCTGGAGTTTGGAGAGGAAAACTATTTGTTCAAAATGTGCTTCAGATTGCCTCTGCCTAAAAGTGAAACCTCTCCCTGGGATCTTGTCTTGACCAGGCTGGACAAGAACAGCCCTTTACTTCCCAGGATGCTGGGACTCTGGCCAATTCTAACAAAAAAAAAGAAAAAGAAAAAAAAAAGGAAAAAAAAAAAAAAGCCCAGTCAATATCAGTGGTTATTTTAGCTGTCACACGTACTGTTGTGGCACAGCAAAGAGGGATGTGGACAGTTCAGGTCACATCCTGTCAGGGTTTTTTGCAGTGTCACAGGGACAACTAGCCATTGGTCTTGGATGTAGGTCCTCTCACCTGTTGCTTTCTAAGGATAAGCTAGCAAAACAGGATCCCTCTGTGCTCACTGGAGAACATGGCACCCCTGAAAGGTTGGTAAGCCTACATCTCAGCAGCTTCATTTGAGACGAGATAGTCATCCCAGGGAAGTGCCCGTTGCTCCTCATCAGTTCCAGAGATGGTCTGGAAATCTTGTCTAACCTAAACTTCTACCTGGGCAGAAAGGGTTGCTCTGAAGTATGACTTGGTGGTGTTGTCCTTGTGATGGTGTCAAGTGATTGTGGCAAAACCATCATTTTGATCTGTAATAGTGAACAGAAACTGGTGCTTAAAAGTGACTTTATGTTCTCTGGGCTATGAATATTTTTAGTTTCTAGGTCAGTGAAGACTGAAAAACATGTTATCCTGATCTCCTACTACTTACGTGAGTTCTCCAGAGTCTAATATCATTGCTGAGTTTAGACCATTGTCTTATCTTTGGAGTCTCCATGTGGACATTGATTTGTCAAGCTCTTTCCTCAGATTTCATGAGAATGTAGTATCTTTAAGCTACAATTCCTCTTCTCTCCTTCTTTCCCCCAGTTTAATTTAAATTAGGTGGTTAATATATGTCTGGCTCACTGACAGTGAAAATGAATAATTTGTGCTTTCTTATAAAACTAGAGTTTCTAAGATTAAAAAAAAAACAGTGACAAAATAACACATGAGAGAAACCCAATTTGCTAAGTGCAACCCTTCAGGCATGTCAACTTGATCTGCAAACTCCCAGACTGCTTTGCAGTTCTCTAACCTCTCTCATCCCTTTTCCAGGACCAAAAACCCCAGATGCAGTTGGCCAGCTAGCAGTTATCTGTGTATACTACTTGTGTCCCATGGCAGTGCAAAAAAACACAGCTTTGCACTCTCTGTGATAGGGAGAGAGATCCCACGGCACGAACGATGAGTCAAATCAGTGACTTTTATGTGCAGAAGAAAGTCTTGACCTGTCAACATTTTTGTCAATACTGGTGGGAGCTGCCAGTATCATAGGACCTTCCAGGAGCATTCAGAGACCCAGCTGAAGACTTCCATACCTCATCCATACATAGGTTTTGTCTACACAGAATAGCTGAAATTAGTTAAATTTGATCAATTCAAACATATGGACTTCAGAGCAGCGCCACATAGTCCTTCGCAAGATAATCTAAGTTGACCTGAAAATTAGTGTAGTTATATTTTCTGTGTCAAGCTAAGAGAAAAAAAATAACTCCTGTTTTGTGAGGTACTGAGTGCTATTTGTGAAGTACTTTAAATCTAATCTTGTCAGGTTTTTCAGAAACACTCTTCATTTCCCTTCAGAAAACTGGTCCATCAGAAAAGATATTTCAAAATCTTTTTTTCTTCCAAAAGACAACCTTCATCTAAATTTTTAAGCATTTATGTAGAATCTGACAACCCTTGGGACTCTATGTGTTTAAATAGACTATTAAAAGTCTTGCAGGTAGACAAAACTGGTTTTTCAGAATCTCTGCAGCAATGAATTGTATCTACAGTGTTAATGTCTTCATGTTACTAAATAATTTAAAAAAATAAAACCTATTGTGAAATTACTGAGAAAAGTGTTTTTAGTGCAAGTGTTCATTCAGTACTGTAGTAATAAAAGATTCAAATAAACCCAAGTGAAACACTAAGCAGAACTTCATGTGTATGTAGGAGGGATGCCCGTGGGGAACACACTGTGGTTATGCAGCATTCAAATATACAGGACATTAAACACACATGTACAAAAACATAAAGTTAAAATATTATAAAGAACCTTGCCATAAACCTGCCACAATTCAGAGAAATTCAGAGTAATGATAATTCACTAGAGGTTTGATTCTACTCTCACTCGTGCTGCCTTCATGTAAGTATCACGCATTTGACGTCTCTAGCTTTAATACCAGTTCACACCAGCATAGGAAGAAACAGGTTCTGCACTATTAACTGTTGATGTCCTGCTACTTAACTGTGACCCCAGGACCACAATTACCATCGAAATGACATTTTAATTTCAAGCTCTTGTTTTGATTAGAACAATATTTGGAGAGAATATTTGGTTGGAACAATATTTGGAGAGAAAAAAAGACCCCATGTGTACAATCTTTCATGCTGTCCTTCAGTCCTTGAATTATTTTCATTATTAACAAGTTTAATACATTTTCCATGAGAACTCTGGAGACCTGCAAAGACTAAATGGTTGGACCTCAAGCCAAGCAAGTGTATTTGACAAGCTCAGAATGGTTGTTCATGTAGCTGGGCTTCAGTTCCTACAGCACTGAAGCCTTCAAACATGCACAGGGTCGTAAAAGAGACCATTCCATATCCTACCTTGCAATGCACGAACAAAGTATGTAGATGATGAATACGTTTTATGTGGAAGACCATGCAACATTCTTCAGATCTATGCTTCAAGAGTGTAAGACTGGTTGAAACCTCCAGGGACAGTAAATGGAAATAGTCAATAGCTATAAAGCAAAATTTACCAGGTAAGGATCTTCAGAATGATGTTTTCCTCCAAGTCTTACCTGTACATATTTTTAGGGAGGGAACAGCTTAAGTCCTTTTAATCATGGTCCTGGTCCAACACTTAATATGTCAGCAGAAATTCTTGGTGGATTTTGCAGTGAATTAAATAAATTTCTTTCTCCTTGGAGGCTCTTATTAACGAAGCTGGTGGCACCTGGACATGGATATGCAACATCAAGAATCCCTGTGTGGAAGTTTTGTAGTTACCTGAAAACAATGCATTGCACAAACTAGTATCACTTGCTTCTCAGCATATGCCTTCAGCAGATCTTCTTAGCTTGGGCAGAGCTCCATCCTAACTTGAGTTCTACCTTCCAGTTCAGAGCTGGCCTAAATCCAGCCAGCCTGGAGTGTAGGCAAAATGACCTTCATCCATTTGTGCCCATCTGTGTCAATGTGCCCTAAACAAGAAGCTTTGAGCTAAGCCATGCGAACTGTCAAAGTTCTTTGGAAGCAGCAGGGATTTTCTCTTCCCCAAGAAAAATAAAAATTGTTTCCATGTGTAAGAGTGAATTGTGGTTCGTGATGAAGAGGCTCTGTCAAACTAATGGCCAACCAGTGATTAAAAACCACTTTCTTTTATTGTACAGAGAGCTAGCGTAAAGTAGCAGCTGGCGCTTTTTTATTGTGTTACAAATTTCAGAAACTTTTTTTCCACTATTATGAAATGCTAAATTTTGAAAAAATGCCTCTGTGGTTTATACATTTCTAAAAGTAAAAACTATTTCTTATGAGACATTTATTGCTAGTTCTGAAGGGGCCCTTTGTGAACAAGTGCCTCTCATTCAGGAGCTGGAGCTTTATACCTGCTGTCAGACAAGACATTTGGAGAAAGAAATGCTGGGGAGAAGAGATAAAAAGGAATTGCTCCTTACTGAACATTCCAAGTACTCCTGGAAACCATTGTGCTCTTCCAGTTCTTAAGGTGGATATTTTCAAAACAATTTTTGGGGGAACTCATCTTACCTCAGTTTGGTTGTGCAGAAGATAGAAATGAGATTTAGCTCCAGATCCAGACACCCAAATTCATGTGTCTGTGTGTAGATGTTTATATGTGAATTATGGGCTTAATTCAATTGCTCACACATAAATGTCCACTATAGTTTTAGAACTATAGGCTGCCCATTCATACATTTGGTAGAAATGGTACAAACCTATGGGAAGTCCACGTCCTTCTGGAGAGGTGCTGAAAAAACACCAACCAACCAAACAAACAAAAGACCCCACCCTGAAACTGAATTGAAGCACACATAAATTCACTATAGCAAATGGAACGCAGGGACGTTGTCTAGTGAACAATAGAATGCAACACAGGCTCCACAGACTGTCTTTACTACATCTCTATTTCCTCTTAAGAGAGATAAAGCACCTACCTCACATGTAGACTTCCAAATTTTCAATCTCTGACTGAATGCTGCCCTAGACATCCCAAATAAATTATTTACTCTGGCTTCTATTAAAGTCCTGAAGTGAGACAGTGGGTGATTGACCCCACTTATCTTGGACTTCTGCCTTAGGAGGGGATAAATCAGTCTCCAGAGGTGCCTATATCTGCCCATAACAGAACAAAGGGTAAGTCTACCCAATCAGATTAATGCATTACTTGTCTTTTAGACAACTGAACAGCCCACCCTGTCCACTGGCTTCTCTTTACTTCCAATGGTATCAGCATTTATTAACTTAGTGGAAAGACAACCCAAGTCTGAGCATTTCTGAGAAGGCCACTTCCAATATCTTGGAGTTCACTAATGTAGTCTTCTTTCCCTCATTCAAGCAACTTGTGGCTCAGAGACTTCTTGAGCCAGAAATGCATTTTTGTAACCCACAGCCCTAGATGATCTTTTCTTTCACAGTTTTGTGCAACTGCTTATATAACCCATGTAAATTCCTTTGTACCCAGACAATTCACAACAGCAAGGAATTTCACTGCTTAGTGGCAGAGTGAAAGAGAAACCTCTTCCCTTTGTATGCTTTGAACTTGTCATCTACCAATTTCATAAGGATCTTTTTTAAAGACCATTTGAAAATATAGCCTGGCTGTGTACTAGTTTAATACAGAATTCCTCTCTCCTAACTTTAGCTAAAGTCTGCTGGGTAATGTTATTAAAGTTGTTGTTCTTATTGAATCTGAGCACTCAGGGCAGAAGGACCAATTTCTCATTGTTTCTACTTTAGACCCTCCCAGATAAAAAGATTCACTTCCTATGCAAAGAAATTCAATGAAGTATATTAGTGACTCATACCAAATGCACTAAAGTTATAATAATTTGCATTGTGAAATCAAGTTCTATGGCTTTACTCCAGTTCAGATTCTTGTGATTTTTCTTTCGTTCCATAAAATATGGACAGAAACCTCATGTAAGCAAATGCTGTTTTGATGCCTGAAATGGGGGAGAGTTGAAGGAGAAGAAAGAAGACAAAAAAGGTTGTTTCATAAAAAAAAATCACATTGAAACCTACTGAATTGCTGTGATTTCAAAAGAAACTTTCACCTTACCATGCCTATACTCCTTATAAGGCACTCTCTATATGTGCATGTGTACATAAAATCACTTCTCTCAGCTCTATCTTTATGCAGAGACAGGAAGGATGGTTTTGTGGTTGAGAGGGTGATGCGGGACTCAGAGCTGGGTATTATTCCTACACACTTCCTCCGTGATTTTAGGCAAGTTGCATAGGTCCCAATTGGTGAAAACACCAATGCATCTTCTTAACTCACTTGCAGTAAGTGGCCAGATTAGACATGTGGAAAACACAGGCAGGAAAGAAACATCTTCCATACTTCAGTTATCTTTCTGTGAAATAGGGTTGTAAATCAATCCTTTTCTTGCTGTGCTATCGATTCAACTTCTAAATTCTTTCCAAAGCTCAGCTACTTTACTGTGCATTTAGCCAATGAAGACATCATCTCAGCTGGGTCTTGTAGGACCACATAAAATGGTCACCAAAGTCCAGGATATTTCTGTTGCTCCTCTACATTGTGTGCTCTAGTTTCCATGCACAGCTCTATGCCCTCTATCTCATTCAACTTTTCTAATTTTTGGTGTTTCTCTCTACTAAGAGCAGAGTTGACTCAGGACATGAAGGCAAGTATCTACTAGACAACCTGTATGACTGGCAGGGACTTGAAAAAGATCAAGAAGTATATCAATGTGAACCTCATGGCGTTCATGCACTTGGGTCAGGGCAACCCCCGGTATCAATATAGGCTGGGGGATGAAGAGATTGACAGCTTCCTTGAAGAGAAGGACTTGAGGGTTCTGGTGGATGAAAAGCTGGACATGAGCCAACAATGTTTGCAGCCCAGAAAGTCAATCACATCCTGGACTGTGTCAGAAGATGTGTGGCCAGCAGGTCAAAGGAGGTGATTCTCCTCTTCTACTCTGCTCTTTTGAGACCCCACTTGCAGCTCTGGAGTCCTCAGTGCAAGAAAGATGTGGACCTGTTGGACCAGATCCAGAGGAGGCCACAAAGGTGATCAGAAGGCTGGAGCACCTGTCCTATGAGTACAGGCTGAGAGAGTTGGGGCTGTTCAGCCTTGAGAAGAGAAGGCTTTGGGGACACCTTATTGTGAGCTTTCAATATCTGAAAGGGACCTATGAGAAAGAAGGAAACAATCTTTTAACAGGGCCTGTTGCAATGGGACAAGAGGCAGTGGTTTTAAACTAAAAGAGAGTAGACTTAGACTACATATAAGGAAGAAACTATTTACAATTCAGGTTGTGAAACACGGGAACAAGTTGCCCAGAGAGGTAGTAGAAGACCAATCTCTGGAAACATTCAAGATCAGATTGGATGAGGATTCAGAGCCTTGTTCTGATCTAGTTGAAGCAACCCAATCCAGTTGAAGATGTCCCTGCTCACTGCAGGGGGTTTGGACAAGATGACCGTTAAAGATCCCTTCTATCCCAAAACATTCTATGATTCTGTGATTCTACTGTCATTATTTAAATGACCCCAGCAGTGCATGCCTTATGTTTAGTTTAGAAAGTAAATTACATCAGTGGTTGTTTTTCCAGTCTTGCATTCTCTAAATGTTCTTTTTGCCCTTTCCCTGTCTGCTTTTTTATAAGCAAACTTGGAAAGAGGAAACATTTGAGTTACGTTATGAGCTGTTCAGTCTGGCTGGGAAGCAGAGCTATTGTTGCTGAGGATGGTTTACTCACTTAGACTTCCTCTACGAAACAACAAATATTTGGCAGTGACTCCAGAGCTAGGTTAATTGTTAATAATTTGTGGCCTCCCTATATATGTCACCTAGATAATTTTTACATTCTAACAAAACGAAAAAAAGGGCAACAATGATCTGGATATCTTCAGAAAAATCACATTTTTGTCAACGGGAGGCCTTGATCTGAGCCGTATTCTGGCTACTGTGTTTTGTGAAGCCAGATGCACGTAATCAGAAGCCTCACCAACTGTCCCATCAGAGCAGACACTTGGGTGGCCATAGGTGCTGTGGAAGGAATTCCCACCACTCCCATAGACAAGACTGAGGGCAGGGTCAGCTCTCCCCAGATGTTGTCAACAACTGGTTCATCTCATACTCTGCAGCTCTTCTACTTGATGTTAGACCATCAGGGTGTGCTGACTGCCCTTGGATCAGGCAACACAAAGTCAACTTCTCTCTCTGCTCCATCTCATTGATATTTCAATGTTTCTGTCACTCTGCTTGGCTCTTCCACTGAGAGATTTCCAAACAGAGGAATCCACAGTGTTGGATTTTAAAACCATCAGTCCAGTGCCAACAAGATTGAGAGTGAAAGCCTGTACCCATTACCATCAAAGGCAAAAACTTCTGTTAACTTCACTGGGAGGGATATCCCACCCACTTATTTTCCCCAAAATCACATTTTCTGCATTACATGAACCAGTCAAGTCCATTCATAAGAGACAAGGCAACAGAATAAGAAGCCTCTAATAATTTCCGTGGAGCTATTTTTAACATAACCAAGCTGATGATCTGTCCACGTACTGATATTCAAGTCCAAATAGATTCCTTCTGTAAGTGATATTTGCAATGTCCTATCAGCAGCAGGTATGATCACTGGTATTATCATTTGGTAGATTACTCAGTAAGTGTGAGATAATTGCAAACTGATTTCAGGTTTCATTTAGAGACACTCCCGTTGTGCCTCCTCCTGCTTTGCCGTCCCTTCACTCTTCCTGATACTCTCTCAGCAATCTCCTGCAACGCTGACACAATGGTTCCAGTGAATACACAATAGTGTCACAGAGAATGGTGGTGAATGGTGCTGCATCTGGTTCGCGTCCGGTGACCGGTGGTGTCCCCCAAGGATAAGTACTGGACTCTGTCCTGTTCATTATCTTTATTGATGACCTGGATGAGGGGACTGAGTCTACCTTTAGTAAGTTTGCAGGTGACAATAAGTTGGGGGAGTGTCGATCTGCCAGAGGGCAGGAAGCCACTGCAGAGGGACCTGGACAGGCTGGGTTGATGGGCTGAGGCCAGCGGGATGAAGTTCAACCAGACCAAGTACAGGATCCTACACTTTGGCCACAATAACCCCCTGCAGCGCTACCGACTGGGGGAGGAGTGGCTGGGGAGCGGCCCGGCAGAGAGGGACCTGGGAGTGCTGGGTGACAACTGATTGAACATGAGCCAGCAGTGTGCCCAGGTGGCCCGGAAGGCCAGTGGCACCTGGCTTGTGTCAGGAACAGTGTGGCCAGCAGGAGCAGGTATGTCATTCTGCCCCTGAGCTCAGCACTGGAGAGGCCTCCCCTCGAGCCCTGTGTGCAGGTCTGGACCTTCCCTGCAAGAGAGACCTTGAGGGTCTGGAGCGGGTCCAGAGGAGAGCAACGAGGCTGGGGAAGGGACTGGAGGGAAAGTCCTGTGAGGAGAGGCTGAGGGAGCTGGGGGGGTTCAGCTGAGGGGACTCAGGTGGGACCTTCTCACTCTCTACAACTCCCTACAGGGAGGGTGCAGTCAGGTGGGGGTCAGGGTCTTCTCCTGGGCAACCAGTGACAGGATGAGAGGGCACGGCCTGAAACTGTGTCAGGGGAGGTTCAGGTTGGGTCTCAGGCAGCCCTTCCTCACGGAGAGGGTGCTCAGGCACGGGGATGCTCTGCCCAGGGAACTGGTGGAGTCACCATCCCTGGAGGGGATTAAGGACAGGCTGGATGTGGCACTGAGTGCCGTGGTCTAGCCCATGTGGGGGTGTTGGATCATAGGCTGGACTTGATGATCTCAGAGATCTTTTCCAGCCTCAACAATTCTGTGATTCTGTGATTCTGTGAAATGTTAATGTTAAGTCTAACTTTTTGGCTTTCCGGCTGCATATTTTGCCAAAATAACAGCAAAATGCAGTCACCTCTGAAGAAGAGCACATCAGCTTTTTCTAAGAGCACCAAACACAGCTCTGTTATTCACTTGGTGATATTCATTGCTGCATTTCCCACCACCCAGCATATCCCAGCAAAGGAGATCAGGACATTAACTCTGACTGAAACATCAGAGGAAAAAATATGCAGACAAAATGCTTGTATCTGAACTGGAATATAAACTAACCCCTGGGAATAATGGGTTCTCCAACTAATTGCAGGGTTTCTTGTACTTTTCTAATGCAAAGTTGCACAAAAAGAAACCGCTATTAAGTAAAAGTAAGTTACTTTGCAGCTCCCTAGCCTCCAGTAACCAAGGATCTCAAATCTCTTTATAAACATTATAAGCATGAATTAATTTAGACTGCTAACAGGCCTGAAAAGCAGGTACTATTAATCCTTCTTAATGTATAGGTAAAGTGAGGCATCGAGTGATGAAATGCGTTAGTCACTAAGTGAATCAGTAGCTGATCCAAAAATAAATAGTTCTAAGTAGCTTTGCACTCTAAAATAAACAAGCTGAAAAAGTGAAGGTATGGGATGGCAGGAGGTGGAAGCAAGAGGACAAGGAATAGTAGGGAATTATAGTAAATGATATTGTATGAAGGCAGCGCCTCTTAAAACACCTAAATAATTAACACATCATTATTCAAAATTTCTTTCCCCAAGTTCAAGGTATTCGAGGAAATGAGGAAGCTAATTCAGATTGCATCTGCTACATCTGATCTAAAATGAAACATGTTTCTTCTGAGCTTTCAGTAGAGAGAACTGCAACAGGAAAAGCGGAGGGAAATAAAAAAAAACCTCTGCAGGAATACTTTTAGAGGAAGAACCTAGGCAAACTGCTTGGGAGAAGCTGAAGGTGCTATCACCTCTAGTAGGCTGCCTTCATTGTTCGGTGAAATCATCTAAGGCGAAGCTGTGTGCCCTTTTCTGCACGTTTAGCAGTGCCCTAAGGACCATGCTATGGGTAAAAGCTTTTGTGGAATTCATTCAGGCTTAGCCTCTTGCTGATACATGAAGTGTCCATTCCCCTCCTTCTGCCTGTGACAGGGCAGAAGCAGAGTACCTGACTTCTTAGCTATGACATTCATTGGAAGTGTTCTGCTTCTATTTTGAAACATAATTTTACTCTCTCCAGAAGGAAAAACAGGGGAAGGGATTAGCTGCAGCAGCTCAGTGATAGGTTCGTGCTAGCAGCCTGCTTGGAGAAGGAGGCAGTAACTTTGAAACTGATTAAGAAGTGACATTTATGGGTTTTGGAGGAAATCACATCCACTTCAGCAAGACTACACAAACTATGGCTGGGAGAAGTGCACCTGACCAGTGTTTAACAGGGCTTAGTAAAGGATTCCTTAAAGGAGAAACTTCTGTCCATCAGGGCTACTGTTCACACCCATCTTTCACACCTCCCAAAAGATGCTGTATTAGCAAACCTTGTTCATCGTCCCCCCTCCTCACCTCAGACTAAACAGCACAAACAACACAGGTTTCAACCTCCCCATCTGACCCATCACAGCCACCCCACCCTGCAAACTGGTTCCTTCTTCAGCTGAGACAACAATAAGGTCTCCACACTGGTTTCATTCTCAGGTTAGACGTTGTGGTGAAGAACAGGAGGTATTTTCACACAGGCAGGTGCAGAGAGACTCGAGTTTCTCAGCCTAGGCTCAGTACTTCATATTTTGTTGGTTCATCCCCACCACGGTGCTGACTGCATAAGACCTCAGGCTCAGTGCTTGTCCCTCATCCTGGAGCAGGGCAAGGTGAGCTCAGGTCTGTCAGTGCCCGGTGGGGATCTGAGCTCTGTGATCCTCATCTGAGGAGAGGAGTCAGGAATGGTAAAGCCGGCAGATGCCACACTGCTCCCACTCCTCACAGAACCGCATTGAGAGAGGAGGGAAGGTCTGAAACCACTTTCAGTCCTGCTGATCCAGCTCACGGATAAACAGGAGACACCACACAATCAGGTGAGCAGAAAGGTTGAAGAAAGGAAAGGTTTGAGTAATGCAGGTTTGGTGAAGGCTGCCTGTGCCCACTTCAGCAGAGGAATGCAGATGACACGGACCCTCCCTCCTCGACTGACTGACTGCTGTGTACAGGATGTTTTGTTCTTTTCCTTTCCTGTTTTCTCTTCTTTGTGGGCCAGTGTTTTTGTTTTGTTTCTTTTCTCCTTTTCTCTTTCCAAACCACAGCTTGGGCCAAAATAAATTGTCTTTTTTTTTTTTTTTTTTTTTAAATCTCTTCTTCTAGGTCAAACTACAGAGCACACTCTCTAGGAAAAAAGATTTTCACTCTTCATTTCTTTGACTCCTCCACTGACTGTCTGAGAGTGGTGTGGAATATCTCATCCCCGAACATGATCCCACAGCAGAGATACAGCATGAGATGTTTCGGATCAGACAGTTTGTACTGCACTCTGTGCAACAAGGCTGTTTCTGTGTTGGGATGCAAAAGCAGGCTGGATTATACTAGTTCCATCACTATGCTCTGCTTGGTCACAGATTTGACACAAAGTCTCCTAGCTACCCAGAAGGGCACCAGCTTGAAGCTGATGGTGACATCCCTCTCTACTTATACTTTTTCTTCCTCAGGCCCACACTAGGACACAAAGGAGACTGAAAGTGTTACCCTTTACAGAGCCCTGAGGTGGTCTGTTAGGTCCAGACCCATCCCACTCAACTTTCGTCACTTATCTGAGCACCTAACTCTACCTTTCTACCAGATCTTTTTTTTTTATGTACTTACAACAGACAGGTTAGGCCTTAGGTTTATAGCCCAGACGATGGACAAGACATAAGCATGATCTGAGAGTGGGTTTTGACACAGCTCCACCTGCCCACTTGACACATGCTCACAGTTTCCTCTGCTTGAGAGCAGGGTATTGGTGAAAAGATGCAAAACACATAAAATCAGCACGCGAGTTATCAGTAATTCCTAGTTGGTTTGTCCAGGGTCCACAGGTCAGCAAAAAGCAGACAGTTGGGACAAGTGGTCTCTTGAATGTTTGAGTATTTTCTGACCCTCAGGAGGGTAAGGACCACAGAAATTACATCTGTGTCTCCATCAGGCACAGGTGGTTCCTTATGGCCGCTCCAGGAACTAAGAAACACGTGAAACTGTCTCTCAGGACATACCCAAAACCAAGACAACTACAAGAGCAGGCACTTACAGGCACCTAGAATAGCACAGCTCAACTATGGAGAGAGGAACTTGTCCCTCCCTCTATGTGTGCTGGCTGCAGCTCTCAGATGAACTGTGGCATTTTAAGGTAGCAGCTACCTCAACCTTGAGAAACTGGTAGAAGTCCTCCCTTTAGCTCAGCTTGCACTGCACTTTCAGAACTGAAACATAGCCACTGCCACCTCCCTCCCAAGAGTGGCCAGAGAAGGAAAGGGACATCTCACCTCACCCCTTCCATCTCCTCTCTCACTATCTCACATGGCAATATTGTGCATCTTGTTCTCATCATTGCAGTTCATATTAAATAATGAAACAATCTCCTAGAACAATGGGCATGCATGCTATCTTGACCACCTGGTGTTTTTTGTTAGCTCCAAAGCCAGTACCTTTTTTTCCACCCCATAAAAGAATTAGTCAATCCACGAGTGTACATCTGGCTTTTCAACGCTGCCACGCAAAGGCAGCGATTTCACCAGCGAGTATTTCCAACCCGCTTTGCCCTAGATGCCGTCACAAATGCTGCCAGATGAACCCAATCCTACGCATCCCTTTCACCTTCAAAGCCTCCTTCTGCGTTTCAGTGCACGGGCAGCAAACGAGGCTTCTGCAAGATGCTTCGCATATAGGGATAAGCTCTACATACGGCTCCAGCTCATCAACGCTTAAGTTGTTCTAAACGCTTCGAGCGTAACCATGAGCACAAAAGCCCAGTCAAAGTGCAAAGACCAGCAGTATTTTTCAAGCCTGTTTTGAAGGTGCTTCTGAGCCTTCCCATCACGATTCAGATGCTGCTGCCTATCCCCATGACCACAATATATTAACTCCAGTAGCTTTTCAGCGACTCAGCTTTGCCACAGCTTCCTGCTTTTGAGCGTACCCTCTGCACTCAGCTGGAGCTCTGCCAGCCCCAGCTTTCGCTCAGGCTTGGTTCAATCTAGTACAAGCTGAGGGTGGTGGAGGGGGGTGGCTTTCTGTATTGGAAAAAAAAAAAAAAAAGTCCAAAAGCCGCACCTGAAGACTAGAAGATCTGCTGTTTCTGATGAAACCTCCTTGCCCCTGTCTTAGAGACGGTTCACAGACCTCCATGCACATGTAGTTCTAGAAAATATGCTCTTAATTTTGGCAGTTTGTTTCAGAAGCTGCTACCTTCCCCTCTCCCTCAATAGATTGGTTAAAACTTTGTTCATTTACACCAGAGATGAACTTGGTTTGAAAAGAGATGGGTAGGGTCTGAAGGAATACCCACAATTATCTCTACAATGCATTTAACCAATTGACAGTGCTGATCTATCCACCATCCCAAGTGAAGGTGAGCCCTTGAGCTAGATCTACAGTTAGGGCTTGCCCTCACTGCTGAAAAAGCTGGGTTTGGGGTTTTTTTTCCTTAACCTCAAAATGACTGAGTTGCCTGAGCTATCCTGAGGTAAAACTATAATAAAGAGAAAGCATTTTATTTTGACTGGCATGAATTTGCTGAGGTCAGTCCTTCATCCCTGAAACCCACCTTACCATGAGTTTGCCTCAGGGTTAACTCTCGTGCCTGTATTTTTGCCCCGATTAACAAGCTGAAGCAGCTCAGCTGTGCTTTAACTTGTTTTACCTAATGCAAGTTTGAAAACCTGACACCAAGAAGTGCTTTACCTTAAGCTGCGAACAAACAGTCATGCATTGCCTGATCTAAAACTCCATAACTATGCTAAAATAACAAGTACAGAAATGTGCCTAAAAAAGCCAAGACTAGACATATCTTCACCTCATCTCCCTCAGCACACCGTGGGCACAGCAGGAGGAGAGAGAAATGTGTTTTTTCAAGCACTGGTCTCTTTTATGTTCCTGGGCCATACGTAGAGCTACATTCACTAATGTTCCTCATTATTTTCCCCTCCTTTACTGTCTCTTTCCCTACAGCTGGAAGTCCTCTGGGGCAAGGACAATGTCTCATCATGGGTAAACCTTGAGCAAGGCTTCTCATGCCATTGCAGCGGGGCGAATTACCCAAGAAGATGGTTGGGTAACTGAAGTATGGTGCACATCAGTGTCCTCGTGTGTCACACCCACACCCAGAGCAGTGATTTGACATGCATTAGGGACTTAAGCTGTTTGCCCCCATTGACCTGTAGGTGAGGGCAAAGCCAAGATTTCCACGTTGACCTTTGGCCTAGGTACGTGACTAAAGTGGGAGTGAGGAACAATTTTCAACTTCTTTATTTTCATGGGATCACAGAGTCATAGAATGGTTTGGGTTGGAAGGGACCTTTAAAAACCATCTAGTCCAATTCCCCTGCAGTGAGCAGGGACATCTTTAACTAGATCAGGTTGCTCAGAGCCCTGTCCAACCTGATCTGAATATTTCCAGGGATGAAACTTCTATCACCTCTCTGGGCAACCTGTTTCAGTCTTTCACAGCCTTCACTGTAAATAATTTCTTCCTTATATGTAGTCTAAATCTTAGTTTAAAACCATTACCCCTTGTACTATCACAAAGGTCTTGCTGGTTTCCTCTATAACACATGGTGTTTTGACTACTGGGTTTTATGTGGGACCTGTGCTTTTAAAGTAAATTCTGGATTTTTTTTTTATTTCGTTTGTTGGGTTTTTTTTCCTAGAGGGATACTTTCTCAAATTTTGGCACAAAGAAACCAGCGTAGTAAGGACAGAATTAGAAGTAGACAAGTTAAAACAAATTGTGAAGAAATGTTGCTTTTTCAGTTACCGCTTAAAAGGAAAACATTTCAGCAGCATTTGTCAGTCCGTGACCTCTCCCCATCAACATCTATGGCAGTGGTATATCGACAGTGAATAAAATACACAACTTCAAGTGAATGTTAAGGAATATTCAACAAAAGAAATGCAAGAATTTCTTAGTAGTGAATGGAATAGTAGTAACACTTCTACCAGGAGACCAGGTCCAAATCTGACGAGAGAATTTGTCAGATCAGAGCACTCACTGAGACATCACCTCAAAGAGAAAGTCCTTATTGGTCTAAAATAAGTAATGGTATTAGACACTGGAGAACTCACACAACATAGATGTTTCTAAAATTAGAAACAGAGTGATATCAAAAGCCTTCAAGGTTGATCATTCCCAAGAAATACACTCTTACAGTCAAGGAACAGCCAATGCACCATGTGATTGGTTTGTTCAATCACAACAGTTTTAATAATGAGTGAATGAAACAAAGAAATGTTGAAATGAAACAGAAGTTCAAATTAACTGCTTTGCCAGCAATTCCAAATAAGCTAGAATTAGGTAAAACTCCCTGCTTAAGATTATCCTAGAACTGTGCAAATCACTAATTTATTGGTTCAATTGAATTTTTAAAATGCAGAGTTTGACATAAATTAAGTTCAGATCAACTCAGAATGAAGATATTCTGAATTTCCCGTGAGTCAACAGAGTTCAAAGATTAAATCAAAAAATATTTATTTCGTTCAAAAGGAATCCAGGTGTATACTTTTCTCAGCCTTATTTTCAAAATTACACTGACACAAATTACAGACTAAAACTGCATTTTGAAGAAAAATATCAATATACTTCATTATTTTAAAACATGAAAATGGAGTTTTATGGCTATTTAATAATTTTTTGCCTTCTGAGAAAGTTGTGTGCTGTAACCAATACCAACTCACAAAATATTTCTACTCATGTTCTGTACTTTTCATAAAATGAAAAAAAAAAATGAGGGGGAAAAAGAGAACTTAGCTTTAAGTTAATTTTTCCACTCTCACTAGGCTAAAGGCTGAACCTAAGGCGGGATCTCAGTATTCTGCTCCCAGTCCTGTCATTTTCCAAGTGCCAAACCCACCTCCACCACACAAATGAGAAGAAAATTGATGGTTCCCATCTCCTCATGGAGCAATCCACGATGTGTACACAAGTGGTGGGATCTGGAAGTGCCATGAAGCGAGGAGCTGAGGAAGACACAACGTCCTACACCAACATAAGAGTCAGCAGAGTGGCCAGCACTGGGGACTGCAAAGACCAGGCTTCAGGGAGGAAAGAGGTGCCTAGTGAGAAGCCTACTCACAGCTCACCTTCAAGGAGGAAAACATTTGAATTAGTGCCCTCAGGAAAGCAAGGAGTAGAAGCTGAAAAAAACAGATACTGTGCAGCAACACGATCAAATTGGAAAGAAAATATCCGGTCAATCCCGTTTTATAAATATCCCTTGAAGAAAACGGTGATAGCAAAACTGCAATCGTTCTATTATTGGCATAAGAAATCATCAGCAGGTTTGAACCATAACCTCAGATCTCAACTCTGATGCTAGAACCCTGAATGTCTATTTTTTTCCCTCTCACTGGTGCAACTTGAAAGAAGTGGAAATGTCCATGCACCCCAAGTGCCTGGATCACCAATTCTTCACCTGGGGCTGGGAATTCAGGCTGGGAGAAAGAATCTGGCCATTGTGCTCAGCACAAGCACTATTTCTGCCTTTTAATCCAGGTTTTGCAGCGAAGGAGAGTATTTCCAGGCAGCCACCAAGGCAGTGTCAGCTTGTTCCTCTCCTCTCGTGCAGTGGTTGACCCTGCTTAAGAGGGTCGCAAAGGAAACAGCTAACTCATCACTTTTGGTTGTCGGTTAAAACTACAAAGAGACCCCAAAAAGGTTTTATCCGCTCTTGTCAAACTTCAGTTGGGAGAAGCAGGTAGAAGCTGCAGTTCGTTTTCTCTATTCCACCGCGAGGTGTTATAAATAGAAGCCTGTGTGTGGCTTTCTGGCTCTCTGAATATATGCCTCACACCTTCTCCATTTTTTTTTTTTTTAACACCCACATAAACATTTGCATGTCACCAGACCCACAGAGACACACATTTTCCACAACATGCCTATCAAGAAGAAAAAAAGAAAAAAAAAAGAAAAAAAAAGGAAAAAAAAGAAAAAAAGAAAAAAAAGAAAAAAAAAGGAAAAAAAAAGAAGAAAAAAGAAAAAGAAAAAGAAAAAGAAAAAGAAAAAGAAAAAGAAAAAGAAAAAGAAAAAGAAAAAGAAAAAGAAAAAGAGAAAGAGAAAGAAAAAGAAAAAGAAAAAAGAAAAAAGAAAAAGAGAAAAAGAGAAAGAGAAAGAAAAAAAAGAGAAAGAAAAAGAAAAAGAGAAAGAAAGAAAAAGAAAAAGAAAAAGAAAAAGAAAAAGAAAAAGAAAAAGAAAAAGAAAAAGAAAAAGAAAAAGAAAAAGAAAAAGAAAAAGAAAAAGAAAAAGAAAAAGAAAAAGAAAAAAAAATAGTTCTTTGCTGCTGTAAGTCTGTGTGTGTAGGTATGTCTGTTTGTGTATGTTTGCATGCAGCAAGGTTTATGTTCATGTAAATAGAGCTTCAGCAGCCCTTATATTTTGACCTTTGGGTTGCTTATAAATTCACTGTCCTGAATTTCACATCTCTCAAGATGCGTGCTGCAATGTTTTTCTGTCACTGGGCTGTGACTTGGCATTACTAATATCGCTGCCGCGCACAGCTAGGAGGTTCCTGTGCTCTTTCCATTGCACAATTTTTAAAGTCCCCAAAGTGTATTAGGAGAGAGACCGGCCTCATCCTGAGCTGCTTTGCTGGCTGAGCTGGAAATCCACCCTAGGAGATGGGGAGGCTTAGCAGAAGCTGTGACCATCTCCTCTGGGCCAGCACTGGGGAAGCTGAGGCAGAAAAATCTGGAGCTGCAGAGGCTGCAGCAGCTGGACACCGGAGAAGCTGTGGGTGCCTCCTGCAAAGTGCTGAGTGCTGAAAAAGCTGAGAGCCTTCCAGCGCTTGAAGGACTGGGTCTCTGCCTCACGTCAGGGCTGCTTCCTGTGAGAGGTTTCAGAGAGGTAAAACACCGCACAGCTGCTCTGCCTTCCGCTCACCGTACCAAGGCGTAGCTCTGATTGCTCTGCCCTACATCAGCCTGCAGAACGTGCCCTTCTTGGCATGATTTTAGGCTTCAAATTATTTTCCCACCTTTTTTTTTTTTTCTTCTTTTTTTTCTATTTTTAGATCTCTCCTTTTCATTTTTATATAGCCAGTGCATCACATAGTGCTGGCACAGGGCAAAAATGAGCCATCAAGAAACTTTTTAAGTCACCCTGGAATCTTATTTTTACGCCAAACGGGCATTTTCTTTAAGGCGTCTGCCTGATTGGGTTGTGTAAAAAAACCTTATGATACTCAGGTTGCCTGAAGATCTGCATGTAGACCCAGACAACTGCAAAAAAAAAAAAAAGCAGAGAAAAATATTGCCAGTTTTTTCTCACGCCCTCCCTCCCTTTTTTATTTTCACACAGGTGTTCAAATTGCGAAGACACAAACAAACCTTCGACTTCGGTTTGAAAATGTGAGGTTATAAAAATAAAGGGGGGAGGGTTCTATTTCAATTTCTTACTGAAAATAGAAAACTCAGTGACGTTTTTATGGGTGTTCTGAAGTTCAAGTACTGACACAGTCCATTTAGACCTAATTTACCGCTTTCCTCACTGACCCAACATTATGTAGCAGTATTATACAGAACTTCATGTTTTCAGATGACGCATCTTGTCACGCAGTTTTGCTGTCAGAGTCAGTTTTTAAGAAATGGTATAGATGTATGCAAGCTTACAAGAATTTCTTCCCTTATTGACTCATGCCTATGCACTGTGGCTTCTATTATCTTAAAGGAAACGTGTGCATTCATGATCAAGACTATCACTGAAAAATTTGCAAAGTGTTGTCCCTGGTAACCACGTCAACTTCCTTTAAAACAGAGTTAAGTCTCTTTAAAAGGAAAAAAAAATATACTTGACTCAGCTGGGTTATCGTAAAGCCATTATAAGCCAATAAAAAATATTTTTTAAAAGAAAAATTGTTGCAATTACCTTTTCAAAATAAAAAAAAATTATATGAGGATCATCTGCACGTCAATCAGGTGGCCTGCCCGAGCTAAGAGCGGGCTGAGCCTTGCTCAGCAGAAAGTTTTTCATCATACGTGGCTACCGAAGTGAGTCGAAGAGGTTCTCCAGTCACAGCGAAGTCGCTGGCGGAGCGTTCAAAGGCGCGACAGCAGAGGAGTCTGCAGCAACCGGAGATTCTGCAAGCGATGGGACGACGTTAGCAGCAGCGGCAGAAGCCTTGAGAGAAACTACATGAAAAGTTTCTGTGTTCACCATGAAAAATGGGTTTTGGAAGTGAATTTCCCATGGCACTAAATTGATTGCAAGGGAAGGATACAGAATCACACCAGCTGAGGCTCTGGTCTATCATTCAATTAAGGAACTGAATGTATGAAATGTCTTGCTTTGTTGTTTTAACTAGACTGCAAATGTGTTTACAAGATAAAATAAAAGGAAACTGTTGTCTGGTTTCTTTAAAATGTCCATCTTTTTGACCTTCCCAGGTGCCCCATGGGCTGTTAGTAACAATTGCCGCTATGCTGGGAAGCAGCTCTGGAATGAAAAATGAACTTAAATAAAGAAATGAAAATAAAAACAGGTGAATTATCCAGGTTTCTGCAAACAGTACTCAGTCTTTTCTAACACAACCAACATTTTACTGTGACAGTTGCCTCCAAATGACTAGACTGAATATGTAGGAAGGCTGATATCTCCAGCATCTTCACATAAACTCCGTTCTCCTTGGTGTGTCCTGTAGACAAGATCTCTCACTGTGCGTAGGCCCAACCACGCAGTGTGAAAACTTGTTCATCTGGGCCTTTAAAAATCATCCTGAAATATTTCCAGATTCAATCTCCTTGTCATTCTCCTGAAGACCGTCAGGTTGTCATGGCCTGGAAAGGAGCTGCTGAGACTGCAATGCAGGTGTCTTCTTCACCAGCCTCTGACCTCAGTGTGAGCAGCACCAATGGCATGAAAATGAGGATCCTGTCTATGCAGCACAGTGAAGCACCAAGATGAAGTTTCAGGAGGTAGTACGAAACTAAAACGAGAAAAGGCATCATTGTGGGCAGTATTGTCTAGAGCCTTAAGAAGATGGATGATCTTGAAATACCTCAGAAGAAGGACCAAGCCAACGGAGGGCTTGTAGCGGTCAGAGAATCAGGTGAAGAAGCTCTTTTAAGAGGTCTTTTGACGAGAACCAAAACATCCAGAGATGTGATGGAAGCCACACAAGGTCTAGGCGTCAGATTTGGGGATGGAATTAAACAAGCAGTGGTTGCAATAGCTTAGATTTCCTCCCTCTAAATTATAGTACACAAAAATCAAGGATAAAAATAAGATTGTATCTTCAACTATTTAGTTTTTAGGCATTCGGTCTCAGATAATTGCCTATATTCTCTCTATTGGTATGGCAAGAGGCATGTTTATGAACCTGCAATAGCACGAGCTTGGACTGATACATCTCTTTTTTGATCCCTGTATATTTTGAATTCCCAAACAACTAAGACAAATGTGGGATGACATTTATCTTGACCCATCTGAGTTATGCATCTCATCCATGTTGGCCATCCAGCCACCACCTGGGAGGCAGCTACCTTTAGAGGCTGACTCATCTTAACTTTCCTAACAAGCCAGCTTTGCAGAATTGCCCAATCAGTGCAATTTGTGCCTAAAATGTGTCAAAACTTGAAAGTGGACAGAGCAAAGAAAGAATCCCCTGAAGATGCTGGTCCCCTAAATGAGTGAATCATTCTAACAGTCTCGGGCTCCTCATAAAATGCAGTCACATTGCCTTCTTTCTCAAAGTCAGCACAAACCGTCCCTTAAAGAGAACTCTAAACTATAAATACTGAACCAAAATCCTCTTTGGGGCCCATAAGCCTCTCCTCAGCCACCACTGCTCAGCAGGTGTTTGCAACGCTTATGGTATTGGCCCATCCCAGGATGAGACATCTGGGAGCCTGTCTTGGGAGATGGTCCAAGGAAGGTGAGCAGAGCACTTTTGTCCTGTGTTTGGTTGGGATATGATGTGCAGTCAGGCAGTCATCCCACGCTCATTCTCGACTTGGCTGATTCTGAACAAAAGCTGGGTATGTGCGAGGTTTGTCTCCAAGCCTTTGAAATGTAGGGCACTGAGGACTGCTGAGAGAGCTACGCATGGTTTTGTGGGATATGTGTTTAAAGACTCTGGATGCTCCAGACAGGTAGCTTTCCAGATTTGGAGTTGTGCAGAAAAGCACATTAAGAGATCCTGGAGGACATTATGAAGGCCAAGAGGCCCTAAATTTCCCTCCATGGCATGCAAACAAGACTATATCTCATGTCTCCAGGGTATCCCAAGCCCAGACCAATGCAAACAGTCAGAATATTTGGTCTTTTGGGGCCCACAAGAACACCGTAAAAGCTCAATGTGGCTAAATCTTTCTAAAACAAAAGTCTCGTTATAATAAAAATCTCGTTAATAAAAATCTTTAATAGCAATAGTCCCCAAACTTCACTGGCCAAAGTCCACCACACTTGGTAAGAACATGCTGAGGGAAACATTAAACGTCATTCTTCTATCAACCTGAGCCGAAGCAGCAATGGCTTTCTGAGGCCCACACTATTGGTCCCACCAAGCCATGAGACATAAGTTGGGTCTGCTGTTTTCCAGAGTTCTCCAAGTCAGTATTTGAAATATGGGCAGATCAGATTCCCTCTTAATTTAATGTGAAACCAGCTGCTTTGGTTACATTTTTCATGGCATAATGTTCAGGGAGTTCATACTTCACCACTGTGCTGTTACACACCAGCCAGTCAAAAAGAAAGAGGAGGGTATACATTTGCATTTCAGAATGCAGTTTAATGAGAGAGAGGGTAACACTTAATCGAAAACCAAAGCATCCATTAATACCCTCCCATCATACCAGTGCAATACATTTCATTCCCTTTTCCAAATACCATTTAATATAAACCATTTATTTTTTCAACTATTTCTACAAGCGTTTTAATGCAGGTTTTGGACATCTTTCAGAAAAAGTCGTGTGATGTAATGCATTTGAGAGACATAACAATATATGTGGAGTTTGGAAAAAACTTTTGCAACATGAATAAAAAGAACTACTCCTTTCAAAAGGCAAAATCTGACTTGCTGTCAAGGGTTGTGAAGAAGGTCAGGAGAATGGAAATTGCCTTCATAATTAGTAGTTTTAGATTATCATATAAACCAGATTTTCACAAAAGCACCAGGTGTGTCTAGAGAGATGAGCACTAGTTTGGATACTGAAGGGAACAGAGCTCCATGCACTTGTTTTCCACATCAGTAGGGTTGAGCCCCATGGTCTCAAAAGAATAGTGTTTCCAGGACCCAAGCAAGAGTCTATACTTTCTTATATTTCCACACTGTGCTGTGTACATCTACCCAAAAATATGACTTATATCAACAAATGAGATTCATCTGAACTAAACGGATATCTGACCCAGAGTGATTCTTCTCATTTGTCACCTTGCATCCTTCACAGCTGAAAGTTCAGATTACTCAGCAGCCCATAGAAAGGTTATGTTCGAAAAGACTTAAGATCATTGAGCCCAATCATTGACTTAGCATTGCCAGGTCCACCACTAAACACCACATCTATGTGTCTTTTAAATACCACAAAGAGTTGTGATATATTTATATGTTTATGTTTATGTTTATGTTTATGTTTATGTTTATGTTTATGTTTATGTTTATGTTTATGTTTATATAGCCCTCCAGCTACAAATTAGTTCCATTGAGTACTACAGCCCTTCATGAGGGGACGTCTCAACTACTCATGAGCTATACGTTGCTACAGAGCCATTAGCTGTCTGCAGTTGCCCTAGGAGAGAAGACTTTTCTCTGGCTACAGCCCTGCTCTGAGTTTCAGGACAGTGAAACTGAAGTCTTTAAGGTCTGAGGTCAAGTACCCCACTGCTAAAATTCCCTGTTTCTCATTTCAGGTGTGTCTGAACATCCCACATGGTCGGTATGGGCCAGCTGACTACATAGGCAGCAGTATCAGAAGATTGCTGTTGGGTTTTAGCACATGTGAGCTCATGGAAAATTGCCTAAACACTGCCCACAGCCCAGCCTGTCCTACACCGTCACAATCCACAAGTGAGTTCTGGTCTTTTCATCTTTTCTTAACTCAAGGAAGTCCTGATTTCACCTTTCCCATCTAGTCACAAATATTCACCAATCATTTTTGCCACCTTCTTGGTTTACATAAAAGCAGGGTATATGGGCTACACGCAGATCAGCATTTGCAACCTGTGTGGTCTCTGTGTCACAGGATATGTAACCATGACCAGCTGACCAAATCCTTTAAGCATCATGACTAATGGCAAATGCACGGACATACATTTTTTGAATAAAATGCAGTTATAAGGAAATACAATAAATTTTGAGGGCTGAGCAAGATTTTCGGTGTAGCTCTCTGAAAATTTGTTGTCAATTAGAATGAGACACATTCTACTATGCTTATATACAATAATAATGTTCAAATGCACAAGGACATCCCACTAAAGACAACAGTATTCAACTGGAGTGAAAGAACTGAGTTGTAACTGAGCACATTACTATGAATAACAAAGGATGAAGGCTTTCACAATTTCCCCTTATAATTTTTAGTGGCCAGTTTAGCTCCATATACTCACTTTTAAGAATCCTGAGTCACAAGGATTTGACCTGAAGTATATTAATTCATCATGAAACGAAACTTTCAACTCAAATAAGGTCTTAAAGGCATAAAGATTCTGAAGAAAAAAAAAAAATTTCTTTCTGAGAGAAAAGAATGGAAATTGTAAGAAAACAATCTTTAAAAAAGTTACATTTGACCAAAGGAAGACAAACATCTGGATAGGGAAGGATGCACTTTCAAAAATATTTTTTCCCCTGTATCCTGGTTCATCTTTGTTAGCTCAATAAAAATTATAATAATGGGGTGCGCCTGCGAGACAGATAACTATCTATAAAACACTGAAGTAATGCTCACAGTGTGCTGCCAAACCCCTAGACACTAATTTTTAACAGGATGCCTGATATTCTTCCCACCCCCAAAATCTATTCAAGCACCATCTACAACTTCCTCACTTGCACTTTCTCATCATATGCTAAGCTTATGAGATTGTGTCAGGACGTTGGCATTAACCGAGCAGAAAAACTGGTCCCAATATTTCAGAAAAAAGCATCTTCCCCAGGACTAGCTATAGTAGATCAGTGACACGAAGGCAGCAGATCTTTCAAGCTACTCATGACACTACCCCTGCTGCCCTCATTCTGCCCCTGTTGCCTGGGGTGAGGCTGGGTGATTGCATCTCGTACCCATCCTTGCTGGGGAACTTCAATCTTCTTCAGCCAGTGCTTCTCCTGAAGGAAAATCCCTGTGGTTGGTTCCTGGATGCCCTCCCATTTGTTTAGCACATGGATAGATAGGGAAAGATGATGCTGTGGTCAGATGGGGAAGTTTCGGTTTTCCCCACAAGCAAAGAGATCCTGTGCTCAGCATGAAAGTAGTCCAGGAAGGGCAGCTGGGTCCTTGCCTGGATGAATTCGGAGGTGAGATGGTGACAGTTACCAACATGCCTAGAAAATAAAAGGCATGTGGGCTTTCTCTGATCCCTGTGTTGGGGCAATATGATAACAAAGGAAATAGATGACCACAAAAAATAAGCACAAAAACTTATTTGGAAGTGTCTTTTTCTTTCGACTCGCACCAGAAAATACTGTATTATTACTGCATTGTCCTTTATAATCAAAAACGATGCCACTGACAATGTAATTCCTTTTGTGTACATGTGTGTGAGTCAAAAAGTCCCTCTTGTGAATGGTGGTTTGGTTTCACAAGCAGATAGAGGGAACTCAAGCTGCTGCTTGCTTCTTCCTGGTTATCTTATGCAGCAATGAATCCCATGGGAAAAGCACCTCTCTCTTGAAAAAAAGTAATTACGTGAAAGATCAATCAGCAACATCATCTAAAGGAAGTCTTGTACGCACAAAAATTATGCAGACCTGGTGATACATTGTCTCTCATTTTTTTCCCAGCATGTCTCTGATGGAGAAGATGGTGTTCTTCATCACAGGATGCTGGAGTGACATTCCTACACACTGACACCCAAGGTGCTCATCCAGCATAAAGTTTTTCTGGTCCCTGTTGTCCATGTTGCAGGACACTTTTCCACCAATACTCAGGAGAGAAATTCTGACTTTTACCATACATGGAAAGAAAGGAATTCACTGACTGAGTAACAGCTTTTTCTATGAAATTACAAGTTAAGATTTTGTACATATCCCAGAGCTGGCATTAAGTCTAACAAGGTAAAGGCACCTTCACCTTACATAATTTATCTCACTCCCCAACTTAACTTATTTCCCTCCCTTTAACTGGCCCTTGGGCAATCAGCTCAGATCCCTGTTGCAGATGTCCACATGTGGGTTGATAGGTAAAAAACACCTCCCAGAGCCTGTGGTCTTCACGGGCATGCCCACAGTCATGAAATTACACAGCCCTAGAACCCCAAAGCAGCCTCCCTGCACCACCAAAACAAACTGCCAAAGAGAACAGGTAGACACCTGCATGGGTGACTGGATTCTTCTGGTACAAAGACACAAATACTTTCAGGGATGTGCTTCAGTGTAATGATATGACTTGCCTACAGTGTCTTCTGGACATGCAAAGAACCTGGTAGCCAAGTTCCCTGCAGGGCACCTCTCATGTTAAAGAAAACTTGTCATTTCTCCCAAATGAGGGAGGGAGGAAGGAAGAGCTTGTGGTTAACGCAGCAAATGGAGGCTCAGGAAATCTACGTTCATATCCTGGTTCTACCACAGGTTTCCTGTGTGACCTTGGGCAAGTCCCTTAATCCCTCTTTCTGCCTCCCTAACCCCATACATAAAGTGTGAATAAAATAGTT
Source organism: Trogon surrucura (assembly GCA_020746105.1). Classification (NCBI taxonomy): domain Eukaryota; kingdom Metazoa; phylum Chordata; class Aves; order Trogoniformes; family Trogonidae; genus Trogon; species Trogon surrucura. The sequence goes on from CM036617.1 coordinate 216,840,685, forward strand.
CCTATTCCTAATGGGACTCAAATCTTGAATTGGCTTATGAGTGCTACCATACAGCAAGGGAATAGTTACACGTGTGGACCAGTCCTTACCTACCTGTGCGTGATCAGCTAAGAGGACTCCCAGCTCTAGTGCTCATAAATGTTTTCCACTGTCTGGGTTACAATATGTTTAACCCCACCAACCATGTATTAATGGGTATTAGCAGGTAACTCTGAAGCTTTAAATGGCAAAATCCCATTGATCAGAGTGAGTCTGATACTTGCTCTCTGGACATCACTGATTTACTGTGGTAGAGGCTGAAAGACTTCTTGAAGTGGGCTTTTATTTGTTGTATAATTCTCCATAAGAAGAAAAAAAGACAAGACAAAACTAAACTCTAATTTATGCTTGCAACAGTACCTTTATTGTTTATAAAGAGACATCCTGAGTCATCTGTTAGCAATCCAGTGAGTTCCCTGTACTCCAAATCTGTAGCTGACCAAAACCATGATGTCCCATGTTTTTATTTCTCTGTAATCATGGGTGTCCCATCTTCTCAATCTGGCCAGTCCCATTCCACCCACCCACAACTGTGAAGGTGTGTTAACCTTCAGTATTGCAGATTCGATATGGACATTCAATAATTGAGGCTATTTGAGTCAAGCTGGCCTTATACTAACGCTGTTTAAAGCAATTGAGGAGGAACCAAAAATCAAAAGTGGGTTTTCATCCAAAACTTTTCCATTTAGAGGTATGAATGTGACGAACCTCGGCCATAAAGACATACGCAACAGGTTGGCAAGTCCATCAAAACCAGATGTGCTCACTCTTAGGGTGAAAAAAAGGACTGCGAGATTTTATTTAAAACATACATTCTGTTCTCACATCCCTTTGAAGAGATCATGTGGGATAATTCGAAGTCTCCTTCTTACACAAACATTGCAAACATTTCCTGTTGGTAACTATAAAAGGACAGTCTAGCTAAGTAAACAGTCCTGTTCATAGTTGTGTCTAAGCAGGAAAGCCCTCTATTCTTCACCAATAGCTCCATTGATGACTACAATTGTTCTAGTTATTGTTTGCATTCGTAAAAACACTGATTATAACAGAAGATCAAAACAGGAACTTCCTTAAACTTATTAAATGCTTGCAATGGGGGCCTGGATGTTGCTGGCATAAGGATGGATGTGTGTTGACGTACTAGAAAAGGGGGAGCCAATTCATCAGCTTGTGTAAATCATTGTCTTCGCCAGCAGCTGAGGACCTGACTTCATTGTGACATCTTGTGCTACCAAAGAGCACAAAAATGCCCTGCTGTTGACCACTAGATTTCCTCACCATTTTCTTGTGCTACGAATTAAAGGAAAACTGAAATCTGAGCAAATAAAATAATGGGACCAAAAGCGTAAAAGGAGTTCATGGTAGAATTTAGGATAAAATCCAGGCCTCCTGCCTCTCACTGTGAGTGTCCCCTAGGAGTGTCCCTATAGGAGGCATTCAGTGATACTCAGCCAGCCCATACACGGTCTTTTTTCTGTGTTCTTCTCTTTTGTTTGTCCATTATTCTTTTCTGTCATTATTATTTTATTACTCTACCTGCTAAGGACCTTACAGATTTCTTCCAGACTTACCATGGAGCATATCCTTAATCATTCTCTGAGGTATAATAAACCATCTCACACTGCCACTGTGAAACACGTCATTCACAGTGTTTTCAGCCTCTGCTGCATCACCAGTGGCCAACATTTTTGATATCACGTGAAGAAACACACCAATGTCAGCTTAGATACTAGGGCTACAGCTCCGAAATGGAAGATGTATGCTAACATCTTCCTCTCCCCAACAGATCCCTACACTTTGTTTTGGCTCCTTAATCCTATATCCCCAGTGTGTGAGTCCTCAACTCTTAGGCAGAGAAGCAGTAGATATATCACTGATAATATCATACTATCCCAAATTGCAGTTGCCTTGCTCTTTGTTCTTTCTTCCTATAAAATCAAGATTAAACCACAAGTCTGTCTTAGAATAGACAAATTGCACTTATCCAACCAACAAATTTCCCTCCTTGTCAGACTGAGTCTCCCACACCTTAACACTTTTGACACAGCAACCAGGAGAACATAATTTCTGATAACACAAAGACATATTTAGAAATGTTTCTATGCTTCAAAACTGTGGTGTGGATTAAGGGCAACAATAAGATATTCTACCATTTTATAAATCGTGCTCGCTACTTTTTTGTCAGACAGCATAGGGAGAGGCTGTTTGTATAGTGAAGGATCTTCTATCATAGCTGCAGAAAAGACCACCTCAGAAAATGGACAGAATGAAATGTAATTTGTTCTGTAATCAATAAATTCTGCTTCAAACTTCAAACCTGAAATCATTTAGAAAGGAGGTGTGTCATCAAGGAGGTAGGGAAGCATGGACATTTTTGCATTTTACTGATCTAAGCAATGATTTATTTTGACCGAGATTGAGATAGGAACCTCAGGTTACTGGGTGCAGACTGGTGCCTGTGGATACAACAGCTTGCTGCTGGCTTGCCCAGAGAACTCCACGCCATATACTGTAACCAGATGGGCTGGTCAGACTTTCTAAATCTCCTTCCTAGGTCTCTTATCTGCATCCCTGTAAGTGGACAGTCAGGATCCACTTTGCAAGGATGATGCTTAAGAAGACAACCCAAAGGCTTGGAACGCAACCTTCCCGCAAGTCCCCTGCAGTGACTGGATGGGAATGAGCCTTTACTTTTTTTCTTACCTCTGTCCTTAGACAGTATCACCATGTCTTGTGAAAATTTTGACACACTCAGCCCCAGCATTGCCTCTAACTGAAACGAGGGACAGAAATCCATTTGTTGAATTTTACTCAGCTTGCAGAATGATTTGTGCTACCTAGGTGTAAGAGGTTCCACATGAAGTCAGGTGAACCATCTCCCAGTTAACACAGGGGACTTGCTGTGGGAAGCTGTGTTCCTCACCCAGCTGAGGCACATAGGTTTTGCTTTCCGGTGTGGCCTCAAGGAAATCCCTTGTCATTTCCCTTAGTCCATAAGTAAAAAGGCAATCACAGCTCTCCCCTTTGCCATGAGAGTTTCAAATGCCCAGGATCAAGAGCAATCCCTCACACACGTGTGCAGCACCTGGCCCCATGTCAGCCCAAGACACAACCCGTATATCAACAGGACCTACCGCCAGGATAAAACCAAACCGTCTCATCCTTGTGGAAAGAACCTCCAAAACCAACTTCACATGACACATGGAAGTTGTTGGAGCTTTAAAGCCCAGTACTTCTTGAAATTCTGTGAACTTCCAAGTACTTCTGGGAACTTCTGAGCCCCCAATCTCACAGCAGATCTGCGGGACTCAGATGCCCAGCCTGAACTCGAAGTGCTTGCTGCCACAGATGACAGCTCTGTTATCCTCCTCCATAAACAACCCATAGTAAAGCCAGGGTAGTCGATGGAACAGCCAAGAAACCCTAATGCTTCTCCATCTTTTAACTGGGATTTGCTCCCACTACAAGCCATCTCAGCCAGTTAAGTGGCTTGCAGTTACTGTTTTGCCCCAAATGACATCACCATTTGGCTTTCTGTACATACCTCTTTGGCTCTAACCCCCTCTCCTTGGCTCTTTTCCCTGTAAACAGGGCCTGATTAATGTTGTAGAAGGGCTATGAATCACGTATTCCATTCTCTTATGGGAAGTCAGAATGTCAATTTTTCCTAGTTTTAAGTGCAGAGAATTGGGATATTTAATGCAGAATCCCTAGCAACGACACAGAAACTGCAGTTGGAGCCCACAGCTGCAAGCTTCCCAACATACTTTCTGTAACAGCAGCTGATGAATCACCCACTAGAAGACATGCACTTAAAAAAAAATAAAATAAATGAAACAGCATTCACCAGTGCTGCCTATTATTACCAAACCCCAAACACATCACAAGGATATTCTTTGATAAGGACAGGGCCCCCACACACACATCCACAAATCTCTACTGGACTGTTTAAAAGCCTGAATAGAAACAGCTCGACAGCCACAGATGTTCCCTCTTCAGTCCTGGGTAGCTACATTTTACTGCCCACAGCACTCACCACTAGTAATGTTTCCAGCTAGTGACCAAAGCCGACACTTGCTCTGAGCTTTTGCTTTGCAAACGCAAGAAAATTAAGACAAGAGTTTGAAAAGCAGCTCAGGGACCCTCTTTCCTTCCTTTTTTTTCCTGGTTAATTTTTTCAGCTTTTCAAAATAAAATGAAAAATGGGAAAATAAATTATGATTTGAGGCAGTCTTTTAAATGGGTTGTGTATACACTGAGCTTGAACACCATGGTAGAGCTCCAGAGGAAGAATGCTGAACAGGAAAGGCTTAGGGAAACGACTGGAAAGCTACACTATTCTTAAAAACACCTAATTGACAAGTGGTAAAACTAATTCTCTGGCATGTTTTATTTCCTGATAGTATTATCATTAACGATGCAACAAATAGAAAACACAGTCAATAGTCAAATGAAATAGAGGAGCACTTCTTTGCAAGATGATCATTTCAATCACATACAGAATTTCAAATATATACAGAATTTACCTGATGTGGATGATCTACCCCAGAGATTGACAAGAGCATCCAGAGTGATTTAGGAGCCCACTGAGGTTCACTGGGAAACAGGTTCCTACACACCTTAAATCCAAAGGGAATTCTACCCAAGAATGAACCTTCCCCCTGGCAGAAATTAACTGCAGTAGATAAATACATGTCACGAGACATTCATAGATAACAGGGTCAAGAACTGAAAAAAAATCACATTAACCTTGATACCATCACTGAGATTTGCTTACAGTGTATTATCAGTGTTTATTCAGGATATGAGCCCTATTGTGTTAGGTGCTGTAGAACTGCATCAAGTGTGTTTGACCCAAAGGTACCTCATGCATCAATAAAAACGTAAAATATCCAGATGTTTATTTCTTAGCTGTGGTATAACCATTCAGGCAGGGATGTAACTTCAGGAAGGCCCCTTGACTTCTCTACATTTCTTTTCTTATAACAAAAAAAAAAAAAGGGAAGCAAAATTCTTCTCTTCCCTGTTCAGCCTGCAAACACGGATTAACTAAGACCTTGTGCAAATCCACTCAAAAGCCAAGCAGTTGTTTCAGAGCACACTGGATCTGTTACACCTCATGTGATGGGAAAAGAGTGACCCAGCTTTTCACTCTCTCAGTGTTTTGGTTATAACTAGGATCTGACAGAAGAACAGGAATGGTAGAGAGAGCTTCTGAAATTTACCCCACAGCAAAGCAAGAGGTAAGAAGGCAAGTCCTGACTCCTTCAGCTGCACAGGAGTCAGGGTAAGCTTGGACTAGATAAGGTGTGTTCCATTCTCAGGGTCCAAGCATAGAGAAGGATATAGAGGGGTAGATGGAAGAAAGTAGACATACAGGTAGAAAATCAGAATACTGCTGTGTATCCTCATCACTGAGAAGGTGGTCTCTTATTTTGATAGCCCAACTGGCTGCATTAGAACACCTGAGACCATCATCTCCAGTATCAAGGCCTGGTTAGCTCCGTCTCTTCAAATATGCAGCCTTGCATGGTTTGCAGGTCCCATCTTCTTCTCTTCTACTAAAGCCAAGAGGGACTTGAAACCTTGAATCCTCAGGATTCAAGATCCTCAAAGTGGATCCCCCAAGAGGGACTTGAAACCTTGATCTCTCAAATATGAGAACAGCTTACCTTTCAAATGTGGGTTACTTAGCTTCTGCAGAAACTAAACCCTTTACCTCCCTTATCACATCACCTCTTGTTCTTGCATCTGGGAAAGAACAACCCCATGTACCACTACATGCTGGGGAAAGACCTGTTGGAGAGCAGCTTAGAGGAAAAGGACCTGGGCACTCTGGTGGACAACAGGATGCCCGTGAGTCAGCAATGTGCCCTCGTGGCCAAGAAGGCCAATGGCTTCCTCGGGTGTATTAGAAGGAGGATGACTAGTAGGTCAAGAGAGATTCTCTTCCCCCTTTACTCTGCCCTGATGAGGCTGCATCTGAAATATTGTGTCCAGTTCTGGGCCCCTCAGCATAAGAGAGACAGGGAACTGCTTGAGAGAGTCCAGCGCAGCCACAGAGATGATGCAAGGAGTGGAACATCTCCCTTATTAGGAAAGGTTGGAGGAGCTGTGTCTCTTTAGCTTGGAGGACACTGAGGCGTGACCTCTTTCATGTTTATAAATATGTAAAGTGGGAGTTTCAGGAGGATGGAGCCAGGCTCTTCTCAGTGATATCCAATGATAGGACAAGGGGTAATGGATGCAAGCTGGAGCATAGGAGGTTCAATAAACACATTAGGAAAAACTTTTTCCCTTTGAGGGTGGCAGAGCCCTGGCACAGACTGCCCAGGGAGGTTGTGGAACCTCCTTCTCTGGAGACTGGATGTGTTCCTGTGTGACCTATTCTAGGTGATCCTGCTTTGGCAGGGGGGTTGGACTAGGTGGTTTTTTGAGGTCCCTTCCAATCCAGAAAGTTCTGTGATTCTGTGATTCATGATTGGGTGAGCCAAGCAGACTCATCTGTCAGGAAAGGACTGGTAAATGATCTAACCTGAGAGGTCTCCCTTCAGCACCTTTGGGTTGGTCAACAGGATGTCTGTCATGGTTGTGGGACCAACATCAGAGATCCAGACTGCTAGGCTAACTTGTCCAGTGTTCATCTCAAGATGGTTAGATCCTGCTCATGCAGCAGTTGCTCTTTTTCCCCAGCCCAAAGCATTTGAACCAATTCTACTGGGTAGAATTGGCAACCAACTTTCCTTTAGCACTGCCTACCAGAAAACCTTCTTTTGATACCTCTGTTCCTGCCAGAAAACCTTCCTTTTGCTTCCTCTTCTCCTAACCAGTGACCCCTCCAGACTCAGTATGCAAGAGTAGCTTAAAACCCTTTTGCACTAAGGCAAGAAACACTCAGTTTTAAAAACAGATAAAGCTGCACAGATGCAAAGAGCCTCAGCGCTGTTCCATGCTAGGGATTTATCTCTGATGCTCCCCATTTGCATGACACCCAGAACAACCGAGGCAGCATGAAATACAGCCGCTCTCGAGTAGGCGGAGGCGAGTATCCAGTTGACTCAGAGCATCGTTCTGCACCGGGGTGAAAATTTAGGGGCAGCTAGAGGGACGAGAGGAGAACTTGCCTGACTAAAGAGTCTGTTGATAGTTCTGGGCTGGGGGGGGTGGGAAATAGCTGTAGGGTTTTCTTTAGAAGCTCTGTGTTCACAGTGGGTTATGGAGGTGGAAAGAGGGGGGAAATAATTATTAAATCGTGATTGTTATCTTCAGTATTTACATAAGATAGACCACACAAGCATCTTAATAGTGGAGGCACCTCAGCATTTGTTTAATGTTATTGATTTATATGAAACGATTTAGGAAACATACAGTCTGGAAGGTGTTATAGAACAGAAAGATAACTTTTTTTTTCTCAGGCGAAGGAAAAGACAGCTGAGCAAAACAGAAAGGATGGTTCTGATCTTACCTGCTCTCCAGCCTCTTAAAGTCTAAAGCAGAGACTGTCTGTGGAAACACAGAGGCAACACCAAAGAACGACTCCTCTGACCCGTGCCACGTCCTTAGTCCCCCAGTGCAGGTACAGCATTGCTTGTGTTGTGACAGAGCGGACTGCAAGAAAGTCACCGAGCAGGGTCCATCAAATCACTATGACACAGGTTTTCTTTCATGGGGAGTATGACAGAGACCACTCCATCCCTTCTCACCACAAGCCACTTTGCCATAGTTAATATGGCTGTTAAACGTGAAAGCAGAAGTGAGCAACCAGAAGGAAAGCAAGGAAAGTGCAGGAAACCTCTTGGCAGTTTTGCTTTTGCTCTGCTACGTGGTGACTGTGTCCTTGCCTTTTTCCAGCTGTAAGGTCCCGTGGACAGGCAATGCCTCCTATCTCAAGTGCATCCACAACCTGGAACAATGAGGCCTCCGTTTTGGGAGCAGTCTCTGAGCACCAATCTTAATGACAATAATTTCAATAATCAAGGTATCTTCGAAAGGACCTGGAACAAGGGGCTGGTTTGCATCACTATGGATTGTTTTTGACTATTGACCACTAGTAATAAACTATTAGGGAACAAAAAACAAATGAAAAACAATAGAAGTAATTATATAGCTGGATGAATGTTTCACTTCAAATATTATTGTCTCTGTGAAGATATACAGCATGGATGTGTTATTGCAAAAAGAAATATGCATTGATCTCTTTACCAGGAAACAGGTATGACTGTATTATGTAAATATTACTTCATTTACTGTCAACAACTGTAGGCTTATTTTCACTTTGCAAACAGATGACAAACGTGCTTGGAGTCATAGAGCATCAATCTTCACCTGACAAGGATCCCTCATTTTGCAGCCAATTTTTCAAAGTCAAAAGGCCAAATTCAGTCTTGGGCTAATGCCATTTGCTCCAGCAGGAGTGAGATGCCAGATTCTATGCATTAGTCTAAATCAGATGTGCTCTATGAACTTCAACAGCCAAAGAAGTGGTTCTAAAGCTGTTGACTTCAAAGCTAAGTTTGGCCCACAAGGCTGAAGCACTGGGTGAGCGAGAGGTCTGAATTCCCCCCTGATGGGAGCAAATGCAGCCCAGAAGATTTCTACAGAAATTAAGCTTCAGTCACAATACTCCTTGATACGTCATTTGAAAACTCAGCTAACCCTGATGCGGTTGCTAACACCAATAGAAAATAGAGCTAAAAGGAGAGGACATAACAATCCTTTCCGGAATCCATATCCTTTCAGGCTTGCAGCTTGGAGACCACCATGGAAATGGTTGCAGCTCCCTCACCCAGTCCATGACCGCCCACTGGCTCGGGTTAGGCTTCCTGAAAGAGGATGACTCTATCCTTGCCTTGAGCTCAATTAATCCCTAAAGGATTATTTTGGCAGTCATGTAATTCCAGAGGGATTCATCCTTTAGATCCTCTTTCTGCTCTCCTCCCTGTGTCTTTTACCAGGAAAGATAATTTACCCTTCGGGGTCTCGTCTGTGAGAAGGGGATATCCAGCCAGAAGTGTGCATCCAGCTCCAGATCTAAGACCAAGGGGGATTTGAGAAGCAGAGACTTTTCTCTGGTGACTAATCACCGTGTGATATCACGGGCTAACCGAAATCTTCCCTCTCATTCTTACAAGGATTACTCTTGCAAAACAGAGCAGTCCCTAGGTTCAAACAGTCGTAAGCTGTTCAGTGAAACTTGATTGGTCAAAAGGTAGCACTGCTCAGATTTAGATGTGCCTTTTGTAGGTCAGACTGTAAAATAACATAATTCGCATATGCTTTGCTGACTTGGTTTTGAAGTGTTCTTGCGTGATGCTAACAAAATATACGGGGCTTCTAAAAGGCCTAATTTAACTTTCACAACATCCAATTGCCAAAATGTACTATTTGAAAGAAAATGAGATGGTAAGACTTACCAAGATGTGCACCATGTCAGACTGAAATGCTTGGAGGAAACATGGTTAAAAGGAGAGGGGTGAGAGCCAGCTCAGGCACAGAAAGAAAAGAAAGGGCTATACTATGGACCTGTCAGCTTTTATTCTATCCTTCAGTATGTGGTATGTTTCGCAAACCCACAAGGACTATGTCTCTCTCTCTGATTGGAAATTCTGTTTGGATATGGGGGTTCCTGGCTATTTTGAGCCATAGACTGCAAGAGGTGCCAGAAAAAATATCTGGCACAAACTAATAAGACCTATGTGACAGTTCATTCAAATGAGGACAAAAAAGAAGTCACTTTCTGAGCCAAATCAGTATCTGTAGTTTGGACTGTGGGGAACTGGTAACCAAGTAATATATCCCTCGGTAGACATCTGTCAGGGCCCATTAGGAGTCTGAAGTCATGAAAACATGAGAAAGTAAAAGGCCAGTTAGAATAAGGTTTGCAAAGAAATAATACTGCTTGCTGCAGGACAGATGATGATCTCCTCACTGGTCTTAGGCTCAGCTCCTGGAGCACTCATGAGGGTTAAGAACAGACAGTAAAGGGGATTTTGTTTATCTCATCCAGTTCTTCCAGTAACTTAAATACACTAAGATGGTTTTCAGAGCCACTGAAGCCTTCTCAATCCCAGAAAAGGTTAGCAGACACCAAGGATGCCCATGTTGCTGAGAGGGCTCCAATCTCTACCCAGAGTCTATTTAAGAGCAGTAGAAGTACTGTACCTGCAAGAATAAGGTTTTTCTTTCATCAGTGTAAGCAGTGTTTTGTTCACTGAGAACTTCAGGAAAGGGATTCATCTGACCAGAGGAAGGTGTCTACAAGGATACCGTGCTGGCTGGTCTCCCTAAGACTTCTTCAGAGTCTATGGTGATGTACCCTCAGTTCAAGAAGGACAGGGAGCTGCTTGAGAGAGTCCAGCGTAGAGCCACAAAGATGGTGAAGGGAGTGGAGCATCTCCCTTATGAGGAAAGGCTGAAGGAGCTGGATCTCTTTAGCTTGGAGAAGAGGAGGCTGAGGGGTGACCTCATTAGTGTTTATAAATATGTCAAGGGGGAATGTCAGGAAGATGGAGCCAGGCTCTTTTCAGCGGCGTCCACTGACAAGACAAGGGGCAATGGGTGGAAGCTGGAACACAGGAGGTTCCATAAAAATATGAGGAAAAACTTTTTTACTGTGAGGGTGACCGAGCCCTGGCACAGGCTGCCCAGGGAGGTTGTGGAATCTCCTTCTCTTGAGACATTCAAAACCCGCCTGGACGCGTTCCTGTGCACTCTGCTGTAGGTGATCCTGCTCTAGCAGGGGGGTTGGACTAGATGATCTTTACGGTCCCTTCCACCCTCTAACATCCTGTGATTCTGTGATTCTGTGACTCTCAAGTTAGAAGAAATCAAATCTGCCGTGAAAGCTTTGAACAGCAGATCCCAAAGCTCCCTATTTGCTTCTGTTACCTCCTGTCCACTTGTAGCCCAGAATGGCCAGGAGCTTGGAGCTCAGGAGACATGCAGGATGTAGAGAGAAGAGTGAAGAGAGGTTCCTCAGTGATCGTTCAGCTGAAGAGTAGTAAAAGGCAGGAGGAAGAGGAATATGTGTGATAATCCCGGTGAGGGCTGAGACGTGACCTGTTTGAAGAGACAACTCTCTCAAAAATGTCGGTCTCCAGCCCTCAAGAACTAGTCTGTGATATATGAAGAGTGTTAAATTCTTTACCCTGTCCTTTAAACACCCCCAGCCATTCCTGATCCAATGTTTTTCCTGAGGGCATCACTCTACCATGAAACAATATATCATGATACCCTTTATACTGACATCCTTATACTGGCACCTCATACTGACATCCTTTTACTGACACCATGGAGTTTTCTCCAAGACACTTAGGACAACCAGAAAAAAAAAAACGAAACAATTAATGATAATTTCTTGAAATACAGTGGGTACCACCACACTGTACAACTCTGGTTCATAACAGGTCTTGGGAAAATAAAACCGTTCCATCTCTCAAGGAGGAGTCAGGAGAGATTTAGCAAGGGATCACTTTGAATTTGAAGAAAAGCCAGCTCACTGGTAACAAAAATAAAAATAAAAATAAAAACCTTAACAGGAGCCCACTGTGACTTGTGCATACAAACAACAAGATTTGCATTGGTAGATGTCATGTAAGCCTGAGTACTGAGTGTAGCTGGGTTTGCAAAGAGGCTGGACTGGAAAACAGATTGCTCGTCCAATAAAAACAGTGAGGATTTCAGTAGAAAGCTTCTTTTTCCAGTGCATTGGGGTCAACAGTGAAATAAATTATGCTAATGTGGGAAATTTTTGCCTGCTATTCCTGTATTGTCACAGCAAGAAAACCAGAGTGTGAGCACACCAATTCTAGAGCAGATCTTCAGGATTTCCTTTTATTTTAACCCAGCAAAGAAGGTGGTAGAAAGCAGAGTAATCCTTAGAGCATCTGCACAGAAAGTGAAGACCACAGCTACTTAGTTTAATCTCTCTTCAGAGAGATAGTGTTTTACCAGGACAAAAGGTCACTGACAGAGTCGGCAACCAGTCCTTTTTCTTGAAAAAGGGCTGGTCTCTGCTTCCTCATGACCTCCCATCCAGATAACACCCACCCCGACTCCTCACTGTTTCAGGCAGTGAAGAAAATTGCGCTTTGAGACAGCACAGCCATGTGATGCCAGCCCACCAGCTCAGCTGGCACCAGTTTCCAGGGCACAGCTAGGAATTGCCATCGCGTCTCAGACACTGCAGGTCATTGCCCCTGGCTGGGTCCATCCTTTGTGAGCCAAACTAAACCATGGTTATGAGATGAGGAAGACTGAGAGGCTTTGAGTACCCTGTGACCTTTGCCTTTTGGTCTGAAACACCAACACTTGGCCCAAGTGTGGTTCAACACCATGCTTAGGAAGATCTAACCTCAAGATGGGAGCTGGTGAACCATGGCACAGCCTGGGCTGTGTCTCCACTGGTTGTGTAGCTGAAATTCCCACCATCACTTCAACCTTCCCCTCTGCAGAGATCGCTAGACTTCAAGACAGGTGTGTCTGAGTTTGCTGAGACAGCATGGACGGTCAGATTGATGCCCCACTTACCATGTAAGTGAACACTGCAGTCACCATAGTGGTACTTCAAATCCATTCATCAAATTTAACAGCTTTCCCCGGTTGCCCTCTGCTATGGCCCTTCTTAGCCCTGCTTCAGTCATGAGCCCCAGCACCTCCCAAAACACTTCCCAGCCTCCCTCCTCACTGAGGTTCAATCCATGCTTTGGACCTCCCTCAGCAAACCCTGCCAGTGATAACCATCACAGCTCTCCAGCTGCTTTGTGGGATTAAGTACTTCAAGGCTGCTTCGAAAGCCCGCCTCCATATATCCCTTTCCCTCAACTGGGTAGCAATAATCCCTCCCCAGTTTCCAGATCCCCCTATGCCTTGGCTGGGGAGTTGAGGGCTGGAAGCTTGCTCCCAGCACAGTAATCTTTTCCCAGCCATGACTGAAGAAGGGAATTATAAATCCCCTGGTACAGCAAGGTCTCAATATTATCATGTTCTGTTTGTCCTAAACCAAAGACGTGCTGGTATGACTAACTATTCTGTTTGTGCGCATGTGCATATAGCCTAGAGTAGTACAATGGCATAAATTTTAGTTTTAACTACACTGATATGTGTGTTGAGGTTTGTGTGTGTGTGCTTGCCTTGTGCACACACGCAGCCAGCTGCACACAGACCTGTGGTTAGCGTGATATATCTATACATCATTATTCAGCCCTGCTAATAAGAAAAGGAATTCTTCTGATTGCTTTGAAGACCTCAACAAGTCTCCACTGCTATTGCACTCCTGCACTTTCTGGAGCCTTATTGAAAGCAGCAGTTTCCCCCATCCCCAGAACATCTCTGGCATCAACACCTCTGTTTTGTCAAGGAAAGGTCAGCACAGGTACAGAGCCCTAAGGATCAGACCATCATTGTGACAAGAGAAAGCTTTACACCGACTTGACTCCAACGTATCAGATTAGAAACACTTAATTTTAGCCATGCAAAGGAGACACTCTAAATTTAAAGTAGTTTTTGTGGTTTCCTCTATGATTCCTGGAAAGAAACAAACACTTGGAGAGGGCAACCCATCATCTGCCAGTGCTGGTGTCTAAAAAGACTGGAACCATGCTGTGGAGGTACCTGTCTCTCTGCAGGTATGATGACCAGCTGAGGTGACACACCAGGCTTCCAGGTAGCTATAACTTGATATCAATCCCATCTTGGTTGGTGAAGCATGGGAACCACAGAGCTTGAGTTCCCTGAAAGACATTGCATTATTTCACATTCTAGACCAAATACTTTCCCTCCTGAAGAACATTCAGAATGAAGGTCCCCATTCCGTGGGCACCTCACCACCTTCCGAGACTGAGCCCTAAAGTCATCTCATTCCTCATGCTAAGCAAAAACTGGGTTGCCAGCCACCAAAATGTACCTTGCAGTAATAGCCCTCTCCGGAAATTTTCAGCTTTCCTTCTCACAGGACTGTCTCACACTTTACTAAAAAAATTATGCATGTCTTAACCTTTTTTTGCTGCGGAGAAATTTCGAAATGAGCAGGATGCAAACGTAAGTCTCTGAAGAAAGAAGGCAAAGAGAAAGATCCCTGAAATGGAATTTTTACAGCAGTTTCATGGCTTTTAACCCAACCTTGTAATTTTGAAGAGCTTGGCTTGTGATTTCTAGACCCCTGGGGTGAGCAGTACTGAAAGTAAGAGGTGCATTCAAGTTCCTCTGGATGTCACAGCTCTGAAACAAGCCCTGAGGAAAGAAGGGAGGGGACTGGTAGGGTACAAACAGAATAAGTGAAAAATGTGTCTTCCTTGTCTCTCTCTCTCTTCCCACTCAGCTCTTCTCCTGGCATGGGTTAACATCTCTTTTGAGAGGCAATACTTCTGTGAGAGCTGACCTTCAAGCAGATGTCCCTGCAAAAAGGTAACTCTGGGAAGAAATGCTGCAAAACAGAGTCCTGCTATTGAAAGGCAGGTCTCTGAAAAGCTGAACAGATGGCCCTGGAGTCTCCCAACTCCATGGTGAGGATGCTTGGCAGCGGAATGAACACTGAGGGAAAAAAGGAGCTGATTTCATCAGCTGCTATCTCTAGTTGAGCCATCTAACTTTGCCTTAGGTTTCTGCTTCTACCACCTCCTTTCCTGGAAAGTGCAATAGCTCTTTGAACGAACTCCCAGCAACAACAAAAGCCTTTCATAGGCTTATGTGCATTAATCAAGTAGCTTATTTCCCATATTTCTTTTTTTCTTCAGACTTATTTTTACCTTGCCAGTACAACCAACTATCCTGGATCACTGCACATGTCTTCTTTTAGAAATCACCCTGCACAGGAGTCTAGGCTGGCATCACTACAAGTCTGAGAGTGAAAACGCACATGTGCCAGTGCACATGAAGACGGATAAAAACACCCCTCCTTTTTTCAAACAGTTAAACATTTACAGGAGACTCAGTGTGATTTTTCCCCTCTACTCCAGTAATTTGATTTTTTCTAAGCCACGTGAAGATGTTGCAAGGAAGCCTTAGGCACATGCACCACATGTATACGAGACACGTTAGTAGGATTCGTGTACCTGTGGTTTGCAGATCAAGAATCACCTCTCTGCAGTTGGTTTGCTCATTCTGCCACTGCTTTTCTCTGCATCCTTCAGCAAGTCCCTTAACATTTGCATTTCATAAGATGCCACGTGAATATTTCTGTGTGCTGGAGCTTTGCTCTCTTTCTCTCTCTCCATTGCAAGCACAGGGAAGGGCTAGAAAACACCCCTACATTTTTGGTGTCATGGGAGGGTAAATATACTTCTGAAAGAGTCGAAAGCACCCTTCAGGGAGTGGAGAGAGAAGGAATCACCCCCTTCCTCACTCATCTCTGCTAGTAGAGGCGAGTGCAGCGTGATTTCTGCAGAGTCTGGTAGATAAAGCAGGAGCCCAGGACTTGGCAATTTTGGGGATGCTCCTTGCTCTGGTGGTGCCCTATAGAGTGACCTCATCCCTTTCTTCTCCCCACTGTGCACTGGGTTTTCCCAGCCCTCAGCCACAGCGTTCGCTGATGCCTCCAGTGCACGAGACTCCCTCCCAGTGAGCTCCTGCTTCAGTGTCGAAACCTCCCCGAGGAGAGGTTTAATCCCTGTCAGCAAAGCAAAACTCTGTATGTTTGTTTTTTCACCTTGCGTAACTGTCGGGATTAATGTTGTTTAAATGTTGTCAAACGGCCAATGGTTGGTTCACAATGTATTCACTCCATACAACTTTTCAATGAGCCCTTAATATTTTACCAGTGGAAGAAGAAAAAGAAAAAAAAAAAAACAAGTCTTAAAAAAGAAGACAAGAGTAATAAATCCCAGAGTTAGTATCCCTCAACTGTTTCTTTTTTAATCACAGAAGCACAAAGAGCCCAGAAATACTGATAATGAACATAAAATACGGTTGTCATTAGAAAAAAAACTCTCTATCCCATCAATTTCAATTTACTCCACTATAAATCAATGAGTAACTTAATCAAATATTCTTCCACTTTAATTGTTTTTATCTTGCTTTTATGTTAAATTTCAGTGAGTTACTGTGGGCACTAGAAAAAAAAAATGTCAGTGGATTGGCCCTAATTAGTGTAAAACTCAAACAGTGGTTTAGAGCATTAGCCATAGTGTGGTAAGCTCCTGCAGTTGAGCTGCTTCAGTGAAAAAAAACCCAAGTTAAAAAAATAAAAAAAAAAGAAGTAGGGAAAAAGAAGCCTTAAGTTGGATTAGCAAAGTTAGCTGCTCATCTATTGTCAAGTTCTGGAATGAGTTCCCTTCGTCTTCAAAATAAGCATAATTTTTAACAAGTCTTTTGACAACTGTCACTTTCTGTCATCCCATGAAGCATTAAAACTCAGTTGGGATGTCCTTTTGAAATTCCTCAGCCTTGCCTCAGTCCACTTAGAAATCACAGATGCTAGTCCGGACTAGTCCAGCATTTCCCATGAGAAAATATATCAACACAACATCTATAAAAGTCTGGGCTCAAACTCCAATGTTTGCCATGAAGGGCACTACCCTCGTATTGTGAAAAGACAAGAAACTGTCCCTTGTGAGTCATTTTCTTCTGTAAATAGGAGGGGAAGTGTTCTTTTGTGTTTTGTTTTGTTTAATTCTCGGTTATTGATTGCTACCTTCTTGAAAAGGCTGCAAGGGATACTTTATTAGTTAACTTTACTGCTTAAGCATTTGTAATTGTGATTTAAGGATAATCTTGCATAATATAGACACACACAACATGGAAAAATATAGATGGAGGCAAGAAAATGCAGCCCCCTTTTTGTTGGAGGTTGAGCTGGCATTTACCCTGATTCAACAGCTAACAGAGAGTAAATTTGTTTTCATCACTGACGTGCTTATGTGTCTGAGCTCCTCATATGATAAATTGGCCATGAATAAGTCACCTTTACAGAGCTGGTAGTCTACACAAGTTTCAAATATGCACTCTTCCTGGAGAAGGTGTGAAGGTGTGAGCCAGATACAGGCTGAAGCACATTTCACATGTCCTGTCTCCCAAAACTGGGGATGCCCATCAGATCACAGGAGCAACCATAGGAGCCTGCACCTGGGGAAATCTGCTTCCCCGTGCATGCAGGGCTCGATGAGGTAGGTCCATCCCCAAGCAATAATCTTCGCCTGGATCAGGTGGAAAGGCTCACCAGAGCAAACACTGCTTATGCAGCACACAACGTCACAGAGCTGGAAAAAGACCAGTGTACAACACGTGCCTGTCTCCAAGCACATGGACCAAGACAAGCCAGTTTTCTCTAACGAGCTTGTCTACTGTGGAAAAGTTCAGACTCATGAGTCTGAGGGTTGGGACCCTCATTTCAGCCATTGCCAAATTTTAGATCCAGACTGTCTCTGGATTTTAACCATCAGTGACGTGTCGAGGCATTTGGTTCCAGGTTCTATGTTTTTAAGCCACCCAAGTAAAATCATCTGCATCAGAGGAAGGAAAAAAAAAAAACCTCCACAACATTTACATGGAAGCTTTTGAATTTCAAAGATCGTTTTTAATAAGGCAAGAATGAGGAAGTCTAAAGATGTGCATATCTGCTTTACAGTTGTTAGCCTAATAAATGCAAATATTTCCAGCAGCCAAAGGTTTTACCCTGCAGTTTTACCTGCTAACATTTCCTTGTTTTGAATTATGTAGATCAGAAATGGAGGAAAAACATAACACACATTCTAAGGGTGTAGAGCTGTCATCTAATTTTAGCTAAATGTTCACCAAGGCAGAAAGATGCGTAACTGTGGGGTAAAATGCTAGTGAGGTTTTTATTTTTTTAAGGATCTGTTTACAGCTTTACTAGCCAAACACAGGGGGGGGAAGAAACAACACAGGTAATGTTGAATATTTCAAAAGGATCATCGGTAAAAAAAATACTGGGTCTCAACTTTCAAAATTATTTGTTTTTCAAATATAGGTCAAAGTCTCACTTGAAAAAAAAAAAAGTGTACAATTTTCAAGATGCCAGTTGGATGTCCTAGGCGTATTAAGTGATCCTTGACCAAGATTTCTGAAAGTAGTCAGAGGTTTGGGGTGTCTGGTTGTGTGTTGCCAACCTAAGACTTTTTATCAGAGCCTGAATTTCAGAAAGGGGGCACTCAACACTCAGAAATCAAGTTCATGAAAGCATCTAAATTCAAGCTGTTCAAAAACAGAGACTGAGAATCAGTACTTATGCTCTGAAGTTCAAACCTTTGTATTACAGCATTAAAAATCCGACTTCCAAGATGTTATTCGCGTCATTCTATTAATTCAGAAACAGGTCACAACCTGGAAGTAAAATCCTCCAAGATGCCAGTCTTCTTGATAACACATGATCTACAGATCAAAGTTGTATTTATATTGCTGTCATTTGAAAATAGCTTCGCAGGATGAATAAAGTCTGCACTAAAGTTGATGAAATTAAAATTAGGTTCACAAGTGAAAGTTATTAAGGAAGACGGGTAGGGGAAATCTTATGTCTGATGGAGCCTTGCATCAGATCTATGGCTGTTGTTACTGCTGTTATCTTGGTTATTGCTGTTATCACCATCTCTGTAGCGGTTCAAGCCAAGATCTACCAACACTGTAATTTCTACTCTACATGTCCACGACAAGACACAAGCTCTGTACTGAAGGCTGTATGGTCTAACTATTCGGCAGGCAAAGAAGTGAGTGGTATTTATCTCACCTAGCTTTAAACAGTTGTATATGAGCTACTAATCGAGGTTTCCTTTACAGCTACTGGAGAGAAACAGGAACTTCTAGATCATGATTCCTCTGCCTGAAGTGAGGTGGCCGCCTTAGAATAAAACAATCTGGATTCCTGGAGTGCCTCTTTCTCCTTAGTGACTACAGTGAGAATCTAAGATATTGCCCTCCATGTTTTAAATATCTAAACATAACTAAAATGAATCCTGTGCAGGAATTAGGTTTGGGTCTGGGCTCAAGCAAGATGTATGAGAGAAAATGGGTGAGGTCTTGCTTCCAGTCCATTGTTTCATTTAAAAGACAAGAGGAATAAAAGTGCCAGTTCAGACTGTCCAGAATCTCCCCTTGCCATTTTTGCATGGCACAGGCCATCCAAAACTACCCTTGTTAGCAAGGTTGAGAGTCAACATCTGGACATTCTCCCTTAAAATGTAGAGTGAACATCACTAAAGGCATTTTAGAAGTATATAATCTGCCTCGTTGGGCTGTGATCACTGTTATATCTATATAATGTAGCTGTAGAGAGATCTATGGTAAATTCATTTCCTCAACCTAGCTAGCTGAGGTGGCAGCCGTCATGAAGAAGACCTTCAGCCTTCAATGAGAACTTCCTACTCAACACTTCTGCTCGTTGCCGCAACTCAGTCACTCTTTTTATCTGACTACTTCAGGCCACAATTTGTCAGCTCCCTACCTGAAGCAAATCTCTTCTACATAGAATTCTTGAAGGTTATAACTCCAAATCTCACCCCATAAGAAGAAGCACACTCTACTGCTAAACTGTACTTGTCCTTAGTCAAAGGTGCCTGAAATTTATCCATTTTTTCAACCCTCAGCATTTCTGACCAGGAGGAGTCATATAACTAGGGGAAGCAAACAGGTTCTGCACTGCTGTTTGTCAAGATGTTGAAACTCTTTGGGAAACTCAGAGATAAAAGTTCTAGAAATGCAAGATATGATGATATAAAGTATTCTCCTTAACACATCAGACAGAAGCAGTAAAGGCCATATATGGTCAAAATTACCACATCCGTGCATATCTAAGAAAAGGAGACTGAGATCGTATTACAAAAATTGACCTGGGGGACATTACAAATGTTGCTTCTAATTGAATTGCATGATCAACAGCCATATATTATAATATTTGAATAACTTTCAGAAAGATTTGTTCTTCCGGCAACGCTTAATTGTTTTAACTCCTCTAACAAAAACTAGTCTTTCAAAGAAAGTGCAAGGCAAAAGAAAAAGTGACCGTTCAAGCTACAGGAGTTGGAAACTTCACACTGGTGCTGCTAAAGCTGATTTAAGCAATGCAAAACAATTATTTTACAAATGCATATATTTAAACTGTAAATTGATATATCAAAACCACAACCTGAATATAGCAATTTGTCTCTTTTTTTCTTTCTTCCTTCCCCTCCCTGTTGTAGTATACTCCACAGCTGCCTGCCAGATAATACACTGATTGCAACTTTCTTAATTTACAGAGCCTTTAAGTCTAATCTCATGAGCCAGCCTAAAGGGCTTCTTCATCCATTGAAATGCCAGAATAATTGAAATTGTCTTCAGCTGACAGTCAGGCAATAATGAATATTTTACTTTGCTGATTGCATGTCAAGGTTACATATAGCACTGCTAACAGACCTAATCCTGTAGATCTCAAGCCACGCTCTGCAGTTGCAGCATGTGTTTCCATATTTATTTTTTATTGTTTCCTCTCTTTACGGAGCAGTGTGAGCAGACTAAGACCAAATGCACTGGTGAGTGGTGTAAGGGTGACCCAGTTGCTGTTTGAACAATGCCACTGCGGGTTTTCAGCAGCACTCTAGAGGCAAATGACAGTCTGGGAAAGGTTTTATTTAAAGGTTTCCCTTAAGGGGAAAAAGGAGAGGGAGGAGGAAATGCACAAGCAGTCAGTCAAAAAAGGGGTTGGGAGGAAATCTGTGGTATGGCATGAAAGAGGCTTCTGTGTGAACGCAACCTGAATAATCTCTTCAGACTTTCATTGTGACTGCACATAGGCAATCCTTGACCCAAAATCAGTGCCCAATCAATAGAGTATTAATGATATCATGATCTATGGATGCAACAAAAAGGGTGATCGTTTCCCCGTTAGAAGAAACGGAGTGTGTTTGACAGCTGTGGGCACAAACAAAGGCAACGTGGACACGGGAGTGATTCTGAGTTTCTGAGTCTGCATGTACCCACACTTCAGCCATGCATATCAGGATATGCACCATGGCAGAGAGGCAACAGCCACACCCAACACTGTCATTTCCATAGGAAAGAAGCTCAATCTTGTTCCAGAGACAATCATGCTGAGTATGGCCAACTGGGAATCCATGATCCAAGGGCATATAGTGACTCTTCCCACCAGGCAAATCAAGATAAAGCCCAACAGGAGAACACAATATTCCTCTTACCTCGTGCCCCATCCATGACAACCCCTTACAATGAGTGAAACATAAGAAAAAGGAAAATCTGACATTTTGCCACAAACAACATCAGTTTGTGGTTAGTGAATTTCTTGAGCCATGAGGGAATTTCATGCTGTGCAGGACCTCCTTGAGTTTTCCTTCATAAATTTGTCCTACTAGATTCTGAATGCAAGGGAACTTTTAGTATCCATAAAATCCTGCAGCAAGGAATTCCCCAGTTTAAGTGCTTTTCCCTCATGTTTTAGGAGAAATCAGTAGTTGTTCTGTGATATCTGACCCTGAGCCAATACAACTGTCTTCCTCACATCACGAAAAGACAAATGTCAGTCACCAAGCCACATGTACCCTTGGATATTTCACTCCAGCAGAAAACATCTATTTTGATATGGTTTTATTTCAACTGTAGATGAAGAGAGTAAGAAAGAGAGACAAAAGCTTATTTGGAGGAAAGGAAGAAGGGGGAGAAAGGAAAACAAATCCTCTCTGGGTAGAAAAATCATGAAACTTGGGGGCAGTGGAATTTGGCAGAACAACCTCTGCATCCTTATCAGGTTGGAAGGGCTGGAAGCTGACAGGTTTGATGGTCAGCAAGCTTTGGACCTGGCCACCCAAGGAACCATAGAGCCCAGGGTGTCAAAAGCCAGTACAGGAGAGCAGCAACCCCTGGATAATGCAGGCAAATATCCAACAGCCTGTGTGCAGCCCTAAGCAAGATGATCTGATCTCATAGCTGATCCTGTGGGGAGCAGGAGGTCAGACAGAGACCTCCTGAGGTCCCTTCCAACCCAAATCATCCTATGGTCCCATGATCCAGGGAGGACCATGGGCACTTAGCTGGCAGGCATTCTGCCAGGCAAACATCCTTGGAGGCAAGGAACTCTGGTGGGAAGCGACGGGGAGGAAAAAGGCATCAGGTCTGGGAAAGCCATCACTGCAGAGACATAAGATCTCTGCAGAGAGGCCAGCCTTTCACTGAGATGTCCTGCAGCCTTACCGCCAAGGAACAATAAATCTCTGACGAGCTCTTGCAGAGAATTCCCTCTTTCTTCAGCACTTCTGTGGGACCAGTAGTTGGATCCATCACTTCTATTCAGCTTTAACACCGTGCTTAATCATATGCCTCCCTCCAGCCAACCCTCCACCCTGACCAGCCTCAAACAGCTCTGGGACAAGATGTTATTCACCTGTTTCTCACCAGTTTGCCAACTCAGATGCCAGTGACAAGAGCCCCCAGCTCACTTCAACTAGAACAAGACCAGTCACTTTTAACTTTTTCCACAAGAGGTTTTTTAGCTCATCTGGTCTAGAGGACTGCAAGTTAGGGAATGCTTACAGGAACTCAGCCCACTGATCCCACCAAGGCAATTGCTTCCAGTGAGTTCAATGACAGTGAGTTAAGGACCTCTTTCACTAGCAAAACAGCAACTAGATGATCATACATAGGCAAGCTCCCTAGTCTGTGGATGAATTTTTCTGAAATTGGGTAAGAATTGTCTCTGGAACTGGTCCAACAAGCAGTAAAGGACTGAGCAAAAGGCAACCTGCCACCTCCCTATCAGCGTCACCACCCAGTTGCTCCTGTAACCCCCGCGTCTCCACACACACGCTGAGCTGAGCCCATCCTTGCAACAGCCTCCTGGGAACATTTGCATCAGAGACAAACAGTGCAAGTTCATCCCTGTCTGTGTTTAACAACACTTTCTTCAGCTGTGCTCTGCCAGGGGTGAGCCTGGGCCCCAGGAGCTGTAATCCTTCCTTCTCAGGTGCAGTCCCACTCTGAAAGGGGCGAGAGAACAAAACAGGCTCTGTGAGATGCGTGGGGAATGGAGGCACGTTCACAGCTAATGGCAAGATGCTGCTTTTGGGTAGCAGAGACTGAGGCTACAAACAGTGGCAGGAGCTTTCTGCTTCTGGCACATCCTGGAGAACACTCATTCACTAGCTCTGCCAGTGGCTTGGAAAGGAACATGAGAAGGAGCAAAGTCTGTTCTCCATGTAGCCACCCTGGTTCACAAAGGAAAGGTAACAAGATGTTCAGGAAACCAAGTTAATTGAATAGTTGGGAATTAATAAAACTTTGTTAAGAACTTCTTGCTTATAGAGCCAATGGAGTGCAATTGAAGAATTGTTTACTGGTAAGATCTTCCTTTGACCAGAGCTGTAAGAAGGAGTCAAGTCCTTTGCTGACTTAACTTCACTGACTTTACACCAATGTTTAAACCTAGCAAGTTGCCTAGATAATTAAGACATTCAGGAGAAAGCTGAGGATTCTATAAGTCTTGATTATTATCAACTCATGACAATAGCAAAATCTGTGGATGTTCAGCCCTCACCATACAGGGCGCTGCACCTAGACAAGATATGCAATAGGCTGATGATGACTCCTGCCAGTGACCTTCCTGTTGGCCAGAACAGTTTAAGCTTAAGCTCCAAAATTAGCTTTATTTTTCAATAAGAATAAGGGCAACTCCGCCCAAAACAAAACAATTCTGCCCTCCTGCAAATTAGGCAGCTGGACCCCTCGGGGAAAGAGCTCCTTCATATGCCAAGCAGCTCCTGTCTGAGCCCTCCTTCACCTTCCTGAGCTGGAAACATTTTAAATTTGTGATCTGGGAACCAGCCCATCTCCCCCCTCCTCCCTCAGCCCCTACCTTCCCCCAGGGCTCGTTCCCATTACTTTTACCTACTTATTCTAGCAAATAGGGTCAACTGTCTTCATGGGTCCTGAAAGAGCCTCTACCCTCCACTGTAGTGAGATTATAATTAACTTCACCAAAGATAGACGGGAAAGAGAGACAAGAAGGGAATTAGCCCAGGTCCCCAACACAGTCAGGAATGCAGCCCCTGGGTCTCAGCCCTGCGTACCCTCCACCTAGTTGCTGGCTTGTTCTCTCTATCTTGGGCTGCACTCCTGGACATGCCGTGTTTCTTACCTCTATATTTTTAAGTTTATAATAAAGAGATGGCAGTGTAATGCAAAAAATGTCTGTGCTCAAGCCATTCTGGCTCTTTGGTTGGGCTCTCCAGTATTCTGCCATGTAAGAACACTGGAGCATGCAGGAAGATGTTGCTTCACACAGCTCTTAAAGCTACCAAGACATCACTATAGCTTGACTATGGAAATAAGAAATTCCAGCTAAAAACTTTGCCTGTCATCTCCTTACCAGACTCAGTTCAACCCAATCAGTGTTTAGGGGCTTTTTTGTTCTTCTGGAATGAAGCCATGGTTGCTATTCAAGGCTGGCAGCTAGATGGTCAGAAACGAACAGGACCTCAACAAACATGATAGGAATCCCTAAACACAAAACACAGTTGAGCATGTGTTCACTTTCTTAACGGATTTGCCTTTCCCTCAGATTTTGACTTGGAAAACTCCATTCAAAAAGATTCATAAAGTGCTGGAGGTGCTTGAGATACGCTTAAAAGCTCCAGGCCAGATCTTGTAGCTGATATAAATCACTGTCAGCTACAGCAGCTTCGGTGGCTCAGGCCCTGCCCCAGAATACAGTGAGAGTTAGTGAGAATAAATCAGTGAATTTATCAGTATGTCCCCTTCTCCTTAAACCCAAACACACTTGAGCTGATGGATTGGTCATTTCATATGCCTGCATTATTGTGTCTCAATTGCATACATTTGTGCTCTCTGCACTGTATAATAGATACAAATAATGAACAACTGTAGGAATGCAAATATAGGTGGCATGCTTCTGTGTAGTCATCTATGCACACACACATATGCTATCTGCAGCCAGCAGCTCAGCCCCATGGGTCTGTTGACCCTGCACTCCAGTTGAGAATTTTATTTATTCCTAGGGGAAAAAAAAAATCCTCCTTTTATTTATTTTCATATTAATCGTGATGAGAAAGGTTTCTGTGCACCATTGAAAAAGGTTTCTGTGCACCATTTCTAATACAATTAAGCATATTCAAAAACACGAAATAACATTACAATAAGCAGACAATATATACAAAAAGAACTCACTTTAATCCAAGAAGCACAGAGCTAACGCTGGAATTAATGCATTATTTGTGCCCATTGTGGCTAAGTATTAAAAGCTATACCCTGCCAGAGAGGGAGGGAGCAACAACTGAGCATCTGTCTTATGTTACACCTCCCTGAGTCCTCCAGGATGTGACACCAACAGCATGATGTTCAGCTTTTTGTGGTGATGTATCATTTAAGAAAGGCAAATGCTGTCTGTGTGTCACTGGGCCCAGCTCTTCAAGTTTTTAAGCCTGATTCCTGGCTGTCAGAAACTTCACTTCTCTGCACTTCTCAGTTCTCATCCAGGCTCTGGTCCTCACCTGTGTGTTTTGTCCACTGCCATGTGACCTCTGGTAATGGTGTTTTGCCACATGGGGTTACTGAAGTTAGAAAGAGATGAGCTTTGTTTCGCTCTGTCATTCCAAGGACAGGTTTATTTCCATTAGTGAATGGGGAGACAACTGAAAATCACCAAGAAGGGCAGTAACTGAGATCAGTGTTAATGCTGGGTCATAAAAACACACCCTGTGAGCATGCTAATGTGACCTCACCTAGTGCTATAACACAGAGGGGACCTTCCCCAAGGGAGCCAGAAGAGGTGGCGAAACAGTCACGAGGCACATCTGAGGTGTAGGTCACCAGGTCTGGCTTATTTACCTGGCTTGGAAAAGGTGCAGACTCATAAAAGAAGTGGAAGAACCAGGGCAAAGCTCAGCTGGGACATATTCATGGATGTTTGCTTCACTGGACTCCAGAGCCAGGGCAGGCATTTCAACAAGACCATGAGAGACAGGAGACCACTTGCCCAT
This sequence comes from Trogon surrucura, assembly GCA_020746105.1. NCBI lineage: Eukaryota > Metazoa > Chordata > Aves > Trogoniformes > Trogonidae > Trogon > Trogon surrucura. The sequence continues at coordinate 216,866,652 of CM036617.1, forward strand.
GAGAGACAGGAGCTGAAAAGAAGGAATGGCTGGGATCTGGTTTAATTTCAAGAGCAAATGAGGAAGAAGGAATCCAGCTGCAAAGGAGAGTCAGAGTCCATTGTCTGGAGGAAAGGAGCCCTGAATGCTTGGCTGGCTATATGGAAAAACATATTTTCTTTGTGCTGCCTGAAGTAGAGAGTGATTTTGTTCTTCAGGGACCTCTGAAAAGCCTTCTCATCCATTTGCTTCCAGAACCATATGTTTCTGGGTTCACTGTAGACCAAGGTGCCTCTGATGATAAAACACAGAGGATGGTCCCAGCTTTGTGAAGGATTAAGAGTCAACGAGTTTGGATATGCATCAAGAACTCAGAAAAAGATACTGCTTCTCCCTCCATGGGCCAAAAATATTTATAGCTAGGCCCCAAAGCCTGGTATTGGGAAGATATTTTCTAGAGGTGTAGTGGAGCCCGATTGGGATCATTTACATGTGATCTCTTTCTGTGCTACTTACATAAGGGATGGGCAGCAGCTCATCTTTGCCCTATTTCTCCCACATAGAGGCAAAAAAAAAAAAAAAAAGTCCTCTTCAGTCCTCAAGTATTTATTTTTAAAGTTGCAAAATCACCAAAAAAATCATGGTGCCTAACTGCACTCCTTGCAAAACTCCTTGAGCAGACCAGTTCCTCAGTTTGACTTCATGTTGCTGATTTCAGCGATGACAGTTTGTATTCAGCCCTTCATAAATGACAGCAGAATGGGGCCCTGGACTTAAAACTGGAGCATGCAGCAATCAGTGGGAGGCACAGCAATTGCAAATACATCCGAGCAAATTTTTAAAATGCAAATCAGCATTCCCATAAGCCACCGCCAAGGTCTTTGGGGTAGATATGCATTTAGGTGATTTAAAAAACGATCATTATTTACCCAGTAAGCTGTGGCAACTCCTTCAGCAGCTGCCATGCTCGACTGGCTTAATACATATTTAGAGTACACAGAGTAAGAGTGGGCAATGCAAAGCAGAGCTGAAACATCTCAGTATTAGATACCTCGGGGGGGTGTTTCTCCATATGCCAAATTAGACAATATTGTGGATTAGTCACTTGCCAAATTCCTTTTCATTTTTTTTTCCTCCTTCTCCTTATTTTTTCTAATTTTTTAATCCAAGCTGTTTGAATTAAATAAGAGCCAAAAAAAAATGTAAGCATCTTCATCCAGGAGAGGTATCTTCGCATCAACAATGACATGTATTTCTTTCTAAAGCAACGCACTGCCTCATCATCGTGTTGGAGGGGGCAGGAGGAGACACAGCCCCATGCCTGTGTCAAATTTTAGGCCAATGTAAATCTTTGCTCTCAAATTCTAGCCCTTCCAGGGGCCAAAGCCCTTTCCAGTCCCACCATTAAGCTTCACCAGAAGTGCTGGCAGTGACAGCCTCTGCACTGTCATGCCTGGTGCTTAGCAAGAAGGCTCCCAACCCTTTTGATGGCTCCTTATGTAGGACGAATCCAGATTAAAGGCTAATTTCTTTCTGACTTTGCTGGGTTTGGAGCCTGTCTTTTACTCTGGCTTTGTTGTGCAGTGAGGTAGAGTGTAATTTTCTGACTCTTCCCAACTCCTTAGTTTGAGACAATAATCCACTCTGTCTCCTCTTAATTAAAGTAAATAACCCAGGCTCACAATAGCAGTTCAGAAAAGGGCCTTAAGTCTCGTCATTCCCTCAGTGCAAGGAGCTAATTGATTTTCAAATGATAATGGTGTTTACATTAGAAAGCCCACATCCCTCCCTCCCCCTTCCTTTTCTCTTCTTAAACCTTCTTCATCTCATGAATATCAAATGGCCCAGGATCCCTCCATTGTGGCTGCCAGCTCCTAATGTACCTGGTGTTACTCCAAAACCCTTAACAAGCTAATGGAGTGATTTCGGATTTACGTGTCCACCTCTCCTGCCCTGTTTGTTATCCACACACGGAAGACCTGCAGGAATGTCCCCTTTTTTTTTTTTCTTTTTTTTTTTTTTTTTTTTTGCCTTCCTCACCCCATTGTCCAGGGATTCAGAGGCCACAGTTACAGGCCTGGAGGCAGGACTAGTTTTAGGTTGGGTGGAATTTTAAGGGTGAATGGGAAAGGTCACTTCAACCAGAAGATGGAAATATATGAAAATGGGAAAGAGCTGCCAACGCAGCAGAAAGAAAGAAAGGAAGTCAAACCTGCAACTGCGTCAGCTGAAGTGTAAAGGAAGATGTCCAAAAAGACTGAACAGGATATGAGAAGTGTTCGTTTCACAGTAATTTAGAAAAACGTCCAGCTGCAACTTCATAAATCCAGAATGTAAATATATGCTGCCTATCTAATGGGTCTGTGTAAAGAGATGCAAAAGAAATAGTACATCAAACAACTCTAACTCAGATCTCCAAGTCAAGCGTCCAACACTTTGGAAGTTCCAGGATGAAAGCTGTTATGCTGCACACATCCACTCTGCAAAAGAAATGCAAATATACACTCACTTATTTCTCTTCCTCTAAGGCCTTAATCTTTGCAGAGGCTGGACAGAGCTCCCATAGTGAAAAGCTCTACTGGATTTTACTTTCTTCCCTGTGTGATGCACGACCCATAAGACAGATTTTTTTGGCATGTTAGCACAGCTTTGCCCCAAGACAGAATGATTCATTTCCACATGGGCTTTTCCTCAATGCCCATCACTTCAACGCCTGAAGGCACCACAAATATTCATGCCTTTCTCTCTGTAACACCTCTGTGTGTTGAGAGGGTTTTCTTGGCCCCATTTCTTCAGAGGCTGAAGTGCAAAAAGGTTGAGGTGAAAAGTGGTTGCTAATTTAGGGTGCCCACTCTGTGGCAAGGAGGAAGTTGTTTTCCAGCACCCTTTCTAAAGACAAAACTGAGCTGTTTGGTGGAAGACCCTCAGCATCTCCAACTTCCCTCCAAGATGGGAAACTCTCAAGAACTGGCCATTTGTACCAAACCAACACCAAAGGGTTTGGCTGGAAATCTTTTATCTGAATGAGAGTCAGAATCCACTTCTGCAGTGCTGGAGCCTCTGATACCCACAAAGGCTGCAAATGAAACCCTCCTCCCAGAGGCTGTTAACAGGGTCTTCACTGCCTGACCCTGCTCATCCCTGCAGCAGGTCCCTCCCATGCAACAAACCACACAGTCTGTGGGGAGGGAAGTGTTTTATATCCGCAGGGACTCTACCAGAAGACATTTATCCCAGGGAGCTGAACCACAGGGACAGCGGGAACTTTTATTTCCCAGCCAGGGGGATCAAATTTTTGCATTGTATGGATTTATTTATTTTTTAATCCCTCAGTCCTTTTTTTTCCGGATAGAATACAAACTCTTTCACTGGATTTTTTTTTCGTCCCATAGATCAAAAGTTTGCTAATTTTGAATTATTTTAAATTTGGTGTCAACCCCAGGTCTTTCTCAAAGTTTATGGAAAAAAAATACATTCCACTTTGAAAAAAAGATAAAAAAATAAAAAGTAGTCTGTAAAAATTAGAATGAGGTATTCTGCCATTGCTTAAGCACTTTTCTTTGAGCATAACTTTTCAAAATGTTAAAAATTTTGACAATTGCTAAATCATATACATTTCCAGGCTCCCATAGTAGGCCCACTCCTAACTTAGTCATATTATTTTTAAGACAGGGCAGGGTGTGTGCATGCGTCTGTTATTATATATACATACAGATGTAGGTTAAACAAGTAAAACACTTTGTGTGTATATATTTGTAAATATACACACATATACATACATGTTCCCCTTACGGTGACTTAATGACAAATGTTGTTATTCGGGTATTAGATTATAGGCTCAGAGTTTTCTAAGACTAACTGGCTTTTTAAGTGGCTTGGGATGAAATAAGACATTCCCTGGAGCATCTCAGTTAAGACCAGTTGTTATTAGTCATTGAACAACCTGGCTGTGAGAGATGCAATCACGCACATCCCTCTCTCTCCCTCTTTCCTTCCCAAGCTCTTTCTTCTGTTTATTACATTCCCTGGTGTATTAAAGACTCATTATATTTATAAGCTCCATCTTGTAGTTCTCCTTGATTGGGACGTAGGAACACAGGTTCAGCTCCAGTCTTTGACACAGCCAGCGTGACCTTGGGCAACTCACTTAACACCTCCAGGTCCCAGTGCTCCACCTGTGAAACAGGGAGAATAAGTTCCCTTTTCCTTTCTTAATTCCATCCATTAAAAATGCAAAACCTTCAAAGCCGAAACTGTGCCTTAATATGTGTTTCCCCAACCTAGCATGATAAGGTTCGGATCTTAATTGGGCCCTGCAGGTTGCACCACAGTACTAATAATGACACTAATTATTTGGTGTGCGTGATCATTGCTTTTTAATAGGCACCGGTGTTTTTCACAAAGTGGGAGCTACGATGACAGGATCAGCGTGGGCCAGTGTTTCTTGCAGCTGCAAACAAATTGAGCCTCAGGTATGAAGTTCTTGATGCTGACGTCTGACCTCCAGAAAAAAAAAAAAATCATTTTTCAGCACTTAGGAAGTGCAAAAAGGAGACAAAGATAAGTCTGGAGTGTAGAAAATAAAAAGAGAGCTTTGGCTGCTCTTTTATGTGTTGGGAGAAGAGAATAAGAGGCAGAGGAGCTTCCCCTTAGCAACGCTTCTTAGCAATGTGATGGACACTGGAGGAAAAAGCCACCACTACCCTTTGCTTGGGCCTTGTTGCTTTCTGATGCTGCCCATTCTGTTGAGAATCCAACCTGAACTGTAGTCGCTTCCTTTCTCATTCTGTCTGTGACACTGATTTAGTCTCTGGCCTCAGGCAAATCACTTAACCTTCCTCTGCCTTATAAGCTAGATGATCATATGTACTTCATCAGTCCTGTGATAATTAATGCACCAAAGCATAATATACCTTCTGCCACACGGTGTTACAGACTTTATAAATATATATACATATATCTCATATTTTTCTGAATCCAGTTTCCTTTTCTCTCTGACAACATCAGTAAAATCTGAGGGGATTTATGATCCGACTGTAACACGAAATTTGCAACTGTCCCTTGCAGGAACGTTGATCCTATCTCTAGCAGACAGCCATGTCTCCCAGCCACTACCTCTGTCACTCCCACCACTGCAGCTCCAGCTGCCAAAGGACAAGATTTCTTCAAAGGGAATCTAAAGGATCTGGGGTTCATTTATATAAAGGATTTGCTTATAACTGATACACTATGGGATACAGAAGTCATTTCTAGCTTTTCCTCGTGGTTCATTCCTATGCACTTTTTAAGCGCTGAGAGATGAGAGCGTTGCTTGACATTCTCCTACACCAAAGCTGCTCTTTTTAATGCCATGGAATAAGGTAAAGCAAGGGGTCACTTCCTCAGATAGGGCACATTTGCCTAGCTCTTTTGAAGTCGCAGCAAAGTCGTAGAAGATCATCCTGTCTGAAGCCAGCACAACTCCACCAAACAGCCCCAGGTGCAGAGCAGGCACTTTCTGGGGCACTGGGAAGGCAAAGATTCACCCATAGCTTCATCAGCTGGATCCAAACTGGGAAGCATGACATTGCCAAGATATAAATTTTTTGTTTAAAGCAGGTAAAAAATGGGGGAAATTTCAAAGATGGGCACACTGGGGGCTATTAAGCCTCTATAAATGTAGTCTTCTGAAGATGTCTACATCAGCAATTGCTGGAGGAACAGACACTTTTTTTCCCTATGGGTAGTTTATTCTTCTCTTTAACCATTTACTCTTGACTGCTGTTGGAAACAGGATGCTGGACCAGCGGAGCCCTCTGGGTTGACTTAGTATGGCCACTGTCACACCCTCTGTGTTTAAAACTACATTAGCTAACGTGATTTTCGTAGGATGTAACTAAAACTCTAGTGTAAAAATATTGTAAATCCTAACAAACATTGTAGAATGCATTAGCTGGGAATCTAACATCTTTGAATCTCTCCCCAGAAACGATTCATCTTACATTTATTTAGACCTCTAAGAAATAGATATTCACATGACTGAGACAGCCACCTCCATCTCCACCAACAGCCCTGAAAATGGGTATTTTTAATAGGCAATTCCTCTGCAGATGTCTGTGTCACTATAATGCTTTAAAAAGGGTGAGCAGCTCAGACACGACCATCACAGGGAAACAAGAGGATGTCTGTAGATGAAGATGTTTGACCTATTTAGACTTTCCTCCTTCAGACAGCCTTGGTGCTCAGGTAGAGCATACATGCGAATGCTTACCTGCACACAAATAACATTGTAAGAAAATCTGGCTGCACTTTAGGGCTTGCACCAGTTCTTCATCCATCTGTGGAAAGCTGGGATGATTTCTCCCCTTGAATCTCACTAAAAGTGGTCTGTGTCTGCTCTAAGGATCACCTGAGCTTTAGGGTGAAGATGCCACCGTGGGTTGTTAAATGTGTCAGACTTTTCTCTTCTAACCCAGATCTAGCTGCGTAGAGAGGGAAACAAGGAGAAAAGCCAGCTGACCCTCTGCCCAAGCAGGGAGCCAAGAGAAAGAGCATGAGAGATGTATTTAACTTACGTGCTGACTGATGTAGCAGAGAGCGGCACTGCCGGAAGCTGGACCTGACCCACCACAAACAGACCCACACACACAAAAAAAAAAAAAAACCCTTCTCCAGCCACCCTAGAGATGGGGAGGGGAACCTGGATGATGGGAGTTCAGCAAATGAGGTGGGCAAGGGAAAAGCAGAGAGTCTGCCAAGGAAGGACGAAGAGGACGGGGAAACCACAGAAATTTGGAGGCAAGGGGGGAGTGAGCAGAACAACAGCGAGAAGCAAACACTGGCCTCGGCGATTTTAGGAAACAGAGGAACTCAGAAGTAATTTTCATAAACTTTTAAATATAGCTTTAAATATTAGTAAAGCTTAAGCCCGTGCACACAAAGGCAAGTTCCCTTTGAAAGAGTTCCAGAAAACCATGAAATGCTGTTGATAAGACTGTGCCAATTTGTAAAGCCTGCCACAATCTCTGGCTCACGTTTTCTCTCTCTCTCTCTCCAATTCTCTCTCTTCCTCTCCCCCCCTCCATTTTTCTCATTCTTTCTCTCCTTCCAAAAACTGACTGTGCTTTGTGAGTCAGAGGATCTGCAATGACAACGACAACAACAACAAAAATCTTCATTTCTGAAGCTGGAGCATCTTCTCGAATGTGTGCACTGTCCTCTTTTGGATTAATTTGGTAAAAATAATGTCAAAGTGGCGTTTGCAGAGGCAGATAAAAGATTCTGATGGAAAGTGCCCAGTGGGGATAATGTAAGTAAACTTAACCCAGAGTTTCTCAGCTTTTATTAGCAAATTGTGCTCAGCCTTAATTATAGGTTTGCCAGGGCCTGACACTTGTCAGTGTATTTACATGGAAAGATTGAAACGCTGATAAGGGTCTTTCTGAACTGAAGGAAAAATAAGTTGAGCTTGGAGGGGGATGGGAGAAGTCCCTCAGAAGAGGTTTTTGACAGGTTCCCCGTGTCATTAGTTTAACTTCTCAAGATTCGGTGGGGGGTTGTGTGTGGTGTTATCTAGAAGGGAAGGTTTCAGTGTGCTTGGTGCTGTACATTAAAGAAATATTTACTCAAGGAGAATAGAACTGAATAGGCAGTCAAAAAGATGGAGGAACACAGGCTGGGGGACACTCAAGGTCACACAACAGGACAATGTCACATGAGCTGCCTCAATCTCAGCTTAGAGTTTTTCTGCCAGACCAGTCCCCAACTTAGATCCCTCCTCCACAACCTCCTGGGAAATTTTCCTCCTACTTTTACACCTCCTCTGCTGCCTTTCTGTCCCAGCATCAGGTTGGTTCCTGTTCGCTCAGATCGCCCAGGTGATAAAGCATGAAGAATGAAAAACAGATTAAAAATGTATTAAAATCCAATATAAGAAAGGCATTAACAAGAGGTGATTAAACTGAAGCTTGATCTTTCTGTGATACGAGTTCCCATAATCTCTCTCCCCTGGGTGGGGTGGTGGGGTGTGCCACAGACTGGGAATTCTTTCATAAAACTTTGATTTTGTCAGCTCCTGGAAGCCAATCCTGCCCATGGCCCAAGGTCCGTTTGAGCAAGTTGGTGGGCTTCAAACATTTCTAGAAAAACCTCTCAAGAGGATCAAAGGGTTTCACTTCTGCACCTTTAAAGGCCAGGTTTTTGCTTTTTTGCTGTTGGCCCTGATTCTTTGGTGAAAAAAACAAAACAAAACAAAACAAAAAAACCCCAGAAAAATAAAAGTAGTTGTTCAAACAAGAAAGGTGGACACAAAAGGAACATTTTTAATTGTGTGAACCAAAAGCCCAGCAAAACTTGATTTTTTTGCTTTGTGTAAATTTTGTGTGGACTTGATTTCATCCCTTTCTGAGAGGTGATTGTAGCATTAGTTCAACAATTGCAGCATTTCGATGAGATGAACAACCTCTCCGCAGCCAGCTCAAGCATTAATCCTGGAATTAATTTTGGCTGCATGCAGCTACAGCCTGAACAAGTCAATTCATCTGCAAGAGCACCTCAGCACCCAGACCACACATGGTGCACTGGACCAGGCTAAGGGGGATTACAACACATCCATCCCTCCTCGCAAGAGCAAATCCTCTCCTATTATATCACAGTGACAACAGCCAAGTACACTCTGTTCATCCAGATTGTCAAAAATTTCCTATTTTATCCCACCTTTGCTTTTCCAAAGAGATCCCAAGCGAGCATGGAGAAGGTGACTCTGCAGGGTACACCAGTTCCTGCTGGTGTTATTATGGAGAAAAAACTGAGAGATACACAGATGTGCTAAACTGGCCTATCTCTGGGGACAAAGGGACAAGATGCAAGTGAGACCTTGAGAGAGGATGATTAAAGAAGGGATGGATGGTGCAAACAGCTCTTCTTCTTTGTTGGCAGGCAGCTGGGTTAGCCTTTACCAGAAACAACCTGTGGGCTCCACATTCAAAAGGGACATCAGGATGCTGCATCGCCACCCCAGAGCACAGCCCACCCTCTGAACCCCTCTGAGAAAGCCACAGCTCCCAGCACCAGGTGATGTCCCAGCTCCTTCCCCACCACAGTGCCCGACACATCCCGCAGCCCCACCGTCCAACCTCGACCCACGCCCAGGCAGGTTGGCCCAGCCCCGTTTGTCACATAATGACTATCATTATGTGACAAAGACATCTAGAGGCAGCCACTTCCCCACCCTGCATCACATGAAACTTCACACAATGGGTCAGGAGAAAGCACAGGAGCCTACCCTTTGCCTAAGGCTCCCAACTGTAATGTATGAGATAATTACAAGGCTCCTTTCACACAATGTGGAAATCTGATGTGCAGCTGTACCCTTCCTCTCCTCTGGGGTAAAAGCAGCAGCCTTTTAACAGCCAGCAGCAACACTCCCAGAAGATCACAGGCCCTCCAGAGAGGTTTTGTACCTGGTGCAAAGCAATGGCGAGGCCCACGCACAGCACAGCGCAGTAGCACAAGGGACAACGTGTACTCCAAACTGCAAAATAAGTCACAGATCCTCTTTGATCTCCTGAAATCATGTGCTAGGTGCTTTGGGCCTGTTTTTTGCTGTCTCCTAAACAGCTACTCGGACTTGTCCCAAAGGCAGGCTCAGCCTCATCTTCGTAATAAGTCACCACTCCCTTCCATAACCTCCTCCTCATATAAAGACCTTTTATATCTCCTGTAACAGCCAACACCGGCAAGGAGCCAGCTCTTCACCTGGTCTAAATGCATGCAACTCTAACCATGGGTGGTGGTGTGCTGATTTACACCAGCAAAAATGCTGCACAGGCTTTGACCCTCTTAGTGTCCCTATCACCTCTAGATTCCTGTAAGTCTAGACACATTAGACATGTGAGGACATCCTCAGTGCATCAAAGCGGCTGAGCTTAGCATGGAATGATGAATGGCTCAGCCTCCTCACAGCTAACTTCAGGCATGTAAATGACCAAGGTTTTCTCCATCCAACTGCTCCTCTAGCCCTATCTGTCTCCTCTGTTGCCTAACTAAGGAGAGGACTTAACTGTGCTCATAGCAATATGCGATGGGCCTTTGTCTTGCAGATGGCTCAAAGTTACTTAATTTCTGTGGCTTGGATTTCTCCTCTCTGCTGATACATTGCCTTTCATCCTCACCTCCTTCCCACAACACACACACACAGTATTCACAGAAAGTTAGAAAAGAAAAGCTATTACTGCATAGTGAAGACGACCTGATCACTTACTACAGTATGTGGGGTTTAAATATTTATGAGGGACTTTAGGACAATTTCATAAGAAGCACTGTAAAAAGGCATCGAAAGTTTAGAGCTCCTCCACCATCTCAGCAACAGCCACATTTCTAAAACGGGACTTTTTGTTATGCTTGCTGTAGGAAGTACTTCATTCCCATTGTGCAGTCAAAGGGACGATAGTTTTCACCTAAGCAAGAGCTGTTCTAGGAAAAGGTCTCTCCCTTCCCCCTTCAAAGTAGCCTTTTCTATTAGTACTGGAGATTATATCAGTTACACCCTATGCTATTTCGGTGTGTGTGTTTGGTTTGGACTTCACTCAAATGTTTACCTAAGATCAAGGAGGCAAAAGGAAGACAAGGTTCAATGAACTGCAGCTACTGAGAATTGCTCGTTGTTCTGTTTTCTTTCTTTTTCTGTTCCCTCCTTCCTTCCTTCCTTCCTTCCTTCCTTCCTTCCTTCCTTCCTTCCTTCCTTCCTTCCTTCCTTCCTTCCTTCCTTCCTTCCTTCCTTCCTTCCCTTCCTTCCTTTACAAAGCCTACGGAAAGCCTCCTTAATGATGCTGTAAATCTTTGAATAATTGGTCCTCTGACTGACATCTAAGGATGCCCAGATGCCCATTTCCTATTGTGAGTTTCTATTCCTGCTTCTCTGTACCCAACAGAGTAAAGACACAGAGGAACATTGGTTGATTCAATATTTGGTGAGCCCACACAGGGACTTCCCAGTGTCGCAGTCACGGGTAACAAAGTAAAGGTGCAGGGAGTGCAATCACTGCAGCCAAGAGGGCATCATGAAGCAGGCACAGAAAGTCCATTTGTGGACAAATATAAATGTCTGAGTCTGGAGCGAAACCCCTTGCACTACAAACATCTCAAGTCTGAGCTTATGTCGAACCCAGAATTGTTTCATAACCTAAGTCTAACCAGCAGCACACGTAGATGAGGACAACATTTTCTGGTTTTCCCATGGAAAAGTCACACATCTCAGGACACACAAATCAAATGATCTTGAGGTCTTTTCAAGGAGGGATGCAAGACCACATGCAAAAGGGATCTGGAAACATCCTGAACAGCTTGGCATCTTGAGGCTACAAAGGTGGGTAGGGGAGGGCTGGCAACTTTGGTTTGCTCTCTGACTTATTTCCTGAGATACAAAATAGATGTAGCAAAAAAGAGCAGTAACAAAGGCCTGGTAGATATCAAAAAAACTCAATATTGACCCTGTTATTTAACCACAGGCAAGAGAGAAATGGATTATGACTTTCTCTTAACCACTAGCTTTCCCATTTCTCTTTCTTTCTCATAACATCTACAAAGCAGAGAAAAGATTCAAGTTGCCTCATTCCAAGCATTTCTTTTCTGCAGTGTCAAGAAGTAAGATACACCTGAACCACTGGTGCTTCCAGTAGCAGAACACGTTTCCATGAAATACAAGTTGTGAGCCCGAAATTCCTTTCTGCAACGCAAAACACGCCAGTCTCACGTTAAGGTATGCGGCAAACTGGAGTGCGAAGGAGTATGCCAGGATTAGCACAGAGTTTAAGGTGCAGAGGTCATCAGCTCTTAACAATAACTTTCTCTCAACAGTCGGCAAGGAAAAGTGGGTTGTGAAACAGAAGTAGGAACAAGCCATAAAAACTCTGAATTATTTTTATTTCTCTAGTCTCTAGCACGAGAAGGAAAATCTTGGATGGGAGTGCTCCTGTAAAGTATATTCTGTTGTATTATCGGTCATGTCTACAGTATTGGTAAAACTTTATAGGTGTTTATTTGCTCAAAATGTGTCTGCCTGGAGGCACGTGGTGTGTAATTAAGTCTCACTCTAGATTTGTACAAAGGCCACCCACACCTTTCTTAGACCCGGGCAGGTATTTGGTGACCTAGCTCACGCAGCCCAAGACGGCTGGATGTGATTCCAGATTCCTCAGCCCACTTTGTGGTCACTGGCTACAAAATTTGGTCCCCAGAGATCATGTTGGCTGCATATGCCATCTAAAGTCCCAGTGATAATTTGAACTATCTGAACCAATTCAGATGATATACCAATGCACAATTGTTTGGGTGTTAATCATTTTTCTATGGTCACATTTGATTTCTGAGAATGCATCTGTTACTGAAAAGAATTTGTGCCGGTAGTTCATGTTAACAGATTTTATTGATAATCATTACCTGCTCAGCTGGATTATTTGCCAATGGTGTTTGATTTACATCTGGGTCAAGTGGTATTTTCTGTGTCATCTAAGAACATGATGATGTGAAAATTAAAAAAAAACAAAAAGTAAGGAGGAAGTCATGATTGTCAAATGTTTCAGGTGCTTTTGCCTGGCTCGATGGATGAGCAGTCAGAGGTATAATACCTGCTCTTTTTTCTTTCTTTTTTTTTTCTGTGCTAACAAAACCCATTGAGATATCCCATATAATCAAGTCCAGGACCAGTTTCTCCCACCTAAGGCACTAACAGGATCACTTAATTTCGGCAGGTAGTTGCTCTTGAGGTAAGACAGCGATAACTACAGAACAATTCAGATATGAGATAACGTGAATCACCCTTAGCAGGTTAACTATTGAGCTCTGTTGACTATAGAGGAAACATAAAGTGACCATGCATCATGCTGCTAATTTAAAGACGTAAGAATTTGAAGTTTGAAGAAGTTAGTCTGGGTCTAAAAGGACAATTCAACCAGGCAGTTTTTACAAGGGCTGTACTGCTGCGTGCAGCCAGCTCCAGCAAAGGACTCTACAGCCTGGCATTGGGTTTATGTAATATACACACTGTCCTTTGGAAGGAATCAGACTCGAGTCCCTCCAGATGAACACTCACCCTGCATGTGATGCACGAGAGGCCTGGAGTAGAGGAGATGGGGTAAACAATATATAAAGGCATGATTTCTTAGATAATTGGGAATAGGAACTGTCTGGCAGTTAACTCAGCGATTGCACAACTAGTTTTGTTCACCTGAGAGATTTATTGATGACTTGCTACTAACCTGGGAAATGAGCTTGGGCCAGAGGGAAACAAAGCATGTGCAAGTTCCCATCCTAAATTGCAAAGATTATTAACTCCATCATGAAGGACAAATTTCAACACATGCTCGAGCACTCCTCTGAGCTGCCTTCTTAGTTCTGAAATCTTTGTTCTGACAACCCCTCTTTTCAAATCAGCAAATATTTTGCCAGGATACTGAATTCGGCTTTCCCCCATCTATTCTATGGGTTCAAAACACTAAAGAAAGGGAATTCCCTTATCCCTTCAATGGACAACAGAAGTGAAGGTCAAACTTTAATCTTCCTGCCACCCTTCAGACTGAAGATGTGGCAAAATTTGGAGACAGAAATGTGTCTGTATTCCAGTGGCTTATTGCTTCTGCCAGATGACTATTCTGCACTTGGCTACAGAGCTTACACACACACATTGGGAAGCAGAAGATGTGAAGAGAACCAAGAAAGCTGAGAAATGGAAAGATCAATCGTTAATCCCCCAAAAGTACTGTTTGTGGGCAGCATGGCTAAGTTTAGAAATCAAAACCTATTCCTCATAAAATAATCGTCACTAGAACAAAAAAGCCTGCAGCATAAATTATTTGCTTTGGACCCTAAACCGCAGAAATGCTATTTTTTAACTCTAATGTATCACTCTTGTTTTCAAACTGTGTCAAAGTCCTTCATATCAACACAGTATTAGACAGAGGTTATTCCTCTCACTGTGGAGCTGGCTGCAGATACAGTATCTCCATCGACATCATGGTTTCTACCTAGCAAATTAATTCAGAGCATGTCGGCAGTGCGTAATTTTTTCCTCCTTTCTTCTCTCATATTTTCTTTGTGTTTATTTCTGATTCAGTTATCACTAAAATACACATTTTAATTGTATTGTACAAGATTCAAACTTCCCTGGCTTTGAACATTCGCGTAAACATTTTCACTCAACTTACCTTCACACCGCCTGGAATCCTTGCCGAAATGTTTGACTGCCTGTCTGCATTATACAACACGGGATTTTGCCAAATACACACAGGGCTTTCTAGAGCTCACAGACGTGCTACGCACACACATTTATAATATATCAATTTATGGATAACTATAGACATTATATATAATATATATATACACATTATATATATATTGTATATAATATATATAAAATATACTATATAGACATATATAATGTATATAATGTAGAGATATATAGATAGGTTGTATAGACACATATACATATTGAACAGTCACATAGATCTAAAGAGTAATGAAGAAATCCAGCTCCAACAGTAGGGGTTTTTTGCCTCTCACTGGTATCTGTGCATATCTGGGTACGCAAGCATCACAAAAAATGATAAAAATCTCCTATAGGTATACCCATTCTTTTCTTGTTATTCTCTAAATATGCCTTAGACAGAAACTTTACAAAGAGGTAGGATCAAAGCCTGTATGAGTCCCTCTTATTTCACTGAGTTAAACACAGAGGTTCTGGGGGGGGGGGGGAAGACATTTGTATGTACCTAATATTAAAGTAATTGCACCCCAGTCAGCAAGCTGGGATATGGGCTTAAGAGACTCTTTCTGACAAGGTGGCAGTCAGGTGGGTTGGTAGGCAGATAGATAGACAGGCACTTAGCACTTCCTACAGCTACTCTATCATCTGGTTTGTTATTTATTGATTTTTCACTCAGGTAGAATTACACTAGTGTTCAGTGCAGTACGAAAGCGCCAAGTATCAGTTCATCTTTCTATCTACCTATTCTTCAATCTATTTATTATTTTACGTGTGTGCATATAAATATGTTGCGCTAAGACACAATATCACCCACATGTAAAATCAATAGCTGTATGACAAGCAGATGATAGATTAGCTGAGGGCAGGAGGATTTAAACTTTAAAAGCTAAGAACAGCAGGGCTGGCTTAACCTGGCTTTAGCTGTCCCTGCTCCACCTTCCTCTTCTGACTCCTGAGCTACCTCTCACCTCCTGGGGCCAGACTTCCCACAGCGTCCCTGGGCTGGTGCTTTAAAAGCACTTTTCAAATAAATCTGGTGTCAGTCATTCCTGTTTCTTCCCCGCAGTGTTACGCAGCAACGCTTCCCTCAGAGGGAAGGAGAGGATGCGTGTGTGGGACAAGGAGGGGAGGAGGAACAAAAGTATCCTAGTTCAGAGCACTCAGGCTAAAGCAAAGAAATTAAGGGCTGCATTTCTCCCAGATGATTGATAGAAGAGATGGAATCCATATGGTGGTCTCAGCACACTTCCTAGTGGCCAGGTACCTGTACGGTAAATAATGCAGACGTTATCACATGCAGTCTGTCCCAAACCCACCAGGACCTGAATGTGACATCCCTGTATGGAGTAAACACTGAAGGAGAACTGTCTATAACACAGCCATCATCCAGTCTAGGAAAGCAGAATGACTGCACTGCCCCACTGTTCTTGGTTGAGCAGCAAGGGCCAAAGCCTAGCCATGGAGAAATCATTCAGTTTGTTGCTGTCTTTAAGAGGAGATGAGTTTGCATATGGAGGACATGGATAGGGCATTTCCTATCACAACACAAATCTGTAAATTTAACCCTTGCGTGGTCCTCCATGGTAATCATCCCCCACTTGTATATAAACAGTTAAAGTTTTTCTAAAAAGTCCCAGAAGAAATAAAATTTATTCAAAATCAAAACAACCCACCAAGGCAAGGGAGAAGAAACTGGACACATTTCATACTGGTGCTGCTTGAATCTTCTCCTACCTTTCCAGACAGCAGCCTGGTACCCCCTAATATCTGAAAAGGTTTAGGGACAGGGATGGACTGCAGCAATGTTCTATGGACAGGGGCAAGGGCTGCAGAGCTCACACCTTACACCCTGTTATGTGGGAACAGCTGAGAAGTGACCATCACCCACTGCAGAGAAGAGGCACCTCCCCTGTTCAAAGCATGGCTTGCTCAAGGCTGACCCAGAGCTCTTACCTTGCAGGAATACATCCCATGGCAGAGGATCTGCAGTGTGCTCTCACCACCACATCACACGCACCTTTGGTTCCACCCTAAACCTCCATGGAAAAATCTACCTAACCCAAGGAACATGTACTCAGCTGCCACAAGTCCTTCAGCTTTGAGGGAGCTGTAGTGGTCATTATGATCTGACAACCTATCTGCAAGATATTGTCATCATCTTCAAGGGCTAGCAAACACACTATTATTCCACAGTATTAAAGATGCTCCTCAAAATCCACTCCTATAAAGAAGTCCCTACACAGTCTTCCCCGAAGGAGGCAAGGTTTCTCATTTTGCAAAAGCAGCCTTGGAAGGAAGCCTACAACCAACCTCACTGAGCTAGAAATGAAGCTCTCTTATTATTTCTTTGATTGATTTTTATCTACAGAGACAACGCACAGCTTCTCCCCAGGAACACCAAGGAGAAAACCTTCCTCATGGCAGGAGATGGACTGGAAGGAGAGTCCAGGGGTTAGCCTTGCAGTTGCAGGGACTGGCTGTCTTTCTCAGGGCTTGTGACATTCATATGTCCTTGTCTTTCTTCTGCCAGCGTGCTCTTACATAAGGCAAAACAGTTTGGAAGCCTGTGGCCATTCTGCCAGTCGTGGCAACCTGCTATCCTAAGCAACCCCTGACATTTTCAAGTCAGAACTGACCTTAACTTCCTATTGCATACAGGTAGGACACACGACACTGTGAATGGCTGATGCTCTCACTGCCGCACGCTTAGCGTATTGTTTCTGCAACCACAGGTAGATAAGATATCCTAATAGTAAGATTAACAGTTTTGATACAGCTCTCTCACTGCCCTTTCTGGCGACGGATTGCCAGCTGACTTCATCTTGCCGCTCCCAACACCGAAAGGTAACGTTAGCTCAAACAGTGAGTCAGATTCACAGGAAGTTTCACAGCCTGTCATATACCTTTTTCTTTTTTGTTTTTTTCATTGCTTTGGAGCTGAACAGTGTTTAATAGCACTACCTTTCTCCCACCCACA
This sequence comes from Trogon surrucura, assembly GCA_020746105.1. Taxonomy (NCBI): domain Eukaryota; kingdom Metazoa; phylum Chordata; class Aves; order Trogoniformes; family Trogonidae; genus Trogon; species Trogon surrucura. The sequence continues at coordinate 216,883,847 of CM036617.1, forward strand.
CAAGTGAAAAAGGCTAACTCATTCTTCCTCTCTCCTGCCCATTCTACCAGCTTCACACATGCTTTCCTCAATTCCACGGTGCTTGACATCCTCTATTCCTGCTGCAACGCTTCCTGCCTGAAAAGTGGAGACAAGGAGACAAGGTGGTCCGTTGAGCCAAATGTTGTCTACAAGCTCAGTTTCTAACTCATGAGGAAAATTTCAGTGGAAGTTAAACTCCTCTGGCATCTGCTCTCCTTTAATCTCACTGTTGAGAAGCTCCTAAGTGATATTTGCAGCAATTCAAAGTCACGTGCAACAGCTGTAAGATTAATGCTGAGCCTTTATTCATGGACTAGCTCTGCTAGTTCTGATGACACCATATGAAAACACACTGCAAAAACATAGCATAAGACCTTGCCACAGTTCCTCTTCCACCTAGAATATTCAAATAACCAAACACTGACTTATTACCTATATTAATCTACTGCAATGCAGAGGGTGGGAAGGAAGCTGTGCTGTCTGGAGAGAAATGCCTGGATCGTGAGAGACTTCAACCTCCAAAGCGCCTCTTAGACCTTCTTCTTGGCATGTTCTCTTCCCCTGTGATAACAGGTCTAGTGACCAGCTGATCTTTGTCAGAATCCCGGACTCTTCCACACTGTCCTAGTGCCACTGCCCTCACATACAAATACATCCAGAGCACTTTTAAATTTTCCCTAGTCACGGCCCAAACTATCACCATGTACAGAAAAAAAAGGGCAAGGAGGCTGCTTCACCTCTTATCAACTGGGAAAAAAAAAAAAAAAAAAAAAAAAGCCCAGCTGCAATTCAACTAACTGAGAAGGGGGAAATACATGATTTTCTTTCTCCAGGAGAGCCCCTCCTGCCCCTAGAGATCTCCTTACTGTTCACCACTGGGCCAAGGCTGTTCCCAGCAGCAGAGACGTTATCCAACAACCCCAGGAGCCAGCTGTGCATTTCCCTCATAATAAACCAGGTAATGAGTGAAGGTCTGGCTTTGCACAGCGAAGGATGCTGACCTCCGAAAATTCTTTGTGAAGCAACCTGTACAATGGCCGTGGTGTATTGCTGGAAGTGCAGTTTTGTGTTCAAGAGGAAGTCACGTCTAGTAAAAGCTCGGACACCTGATTTGCTTGCAAACAATGCAGCTCCTTCTGCAAGAAATGTCCCCAAGTCCAGCCTGGGAGAGGAGAAAGACAGTGGGAGAGCTGTGACACGTTAAGTGAGATGAAGAAACCAGCAAGGAAACCGAGAACTGGAGCATGAGAGTCTGAACAAAGAATAAGAGGCTAAGCAAAATGCATTCAGATTTGTCAAAACTAGGCAGTCCTGCTGGACTTCTCCAAGGCTGAGATTCAATTTGGGAAAACATTGTTTCAATTGATTTTAATTTTGTTGTTCTTTTTCATTTTCAGGTGAAGTTTTCCTTTCAGACTGGAGATATATATTTTTTTAAGATTGTTATTAAATTTAGCGTTTGATTATTTAGTATAAATACTCTGAAAATTTTCTTTGTGTTCAAGCTGCATGCTTGTGGGTTGAAGAGCCATGCGTTTTTTCTTTTCACTTCCTTTTATCTCATTGACAAAAAGAACTGAGAGTTTTTGTTTCGGATCAACTGAAGGCAATTCTTAAAATAATTTGGCTTATCCACCCCTCCTACCCAAAATCCTTTACTCATACATTTTTGATATGAATTTCTGGAGACCTCAGAAGCCATAACCTTTGCTCTGAGTATCTGTACCATCTACTTCTAGGAAAGCTGCCTGTAAACTACTACTAGGCAAGATCACAATCAGACGTTTACTTCATTGGTGTTTCTTCTTTACATTTCTTACAGTACCATCAATTCTGCTTCCTTCTGGGTCTGAAGAAGCAGCACAGCTATGAGAAACTGTGATTTCAGCAGAGGAAGTGAAGGTTCTTTCCAGCCTATGAACCCAGTAAAAAAAAGAGGACACAAGAGACTATAAAGAAACAGTCAGTGCCACTCTGATTACACCACTCATGCAATTATTTCTGTATCCTGTTTGGGTTGATAATAAGAATAGTTTGTGATGTTAGTAGGAATAAAAGTTTTGATGATGGATGCAAATATTTGCAAATTGACCAGAAATCTTTCTTCCTTGTTCATTGAGTAGAAACGTGCTTGTGCCATCAGTTTTTACAATCTTTCTAAATTTATTCCCTGTGCACCTAACTGTATGTCCTTGTTCAAACAATAATGTGAAGTGGTTTTAAGAAGTTACTGTCCCTTAACTGGTAGTTACCATTTTCCCACTGGGCAAATATTGTGAGATCTGGTGGCTTAGAAGAGTCCCATGTCTTTACCCTTTAAGTCACCTAAGAATATTCACTGGCCCATTACTGTTTGCCCCTCAACTGTGACCTCTTAACTTCTGGGTTTAACTGGTAAGTTTTGCAACGTCTAAACACAACCTGGTTAAAGACTAGTTTATTAAATAATTATTTATTGAAGGTATCTAGTTTTCTTTTGAATCCTTCTAGGATCTTCTTAATCTTTGTGAGGAGTATGACTCTTGGTCTCCAGGAGGAATAGGGCTGGGATGAGAAGTCAAATAACCTCCCAGTCACATGGATATCATGTGACAATACACTGTAGAGAGTACATTTTCTTTGATCTATTTTAAACTTTCTGCCTTTTTTTTTTTTTTCTGAAAGTCCCTTTGTTTTACATTTGTGACAGAGGATGGTAGTCCCATCTATTTTGGTACTCCAGAGCCTATAGGGCATGCTCGCATCTGGTCCTTGACAGATGGATGAGGGTGTATGAGTGTCTAGGACTGTGCAACCAGAGAGCTCATGACACAAAGGAGGAGAGACAGACAGCAGAAAGTAGATTGTCATGTCAGACCACCTCTGGAGAAAGGGTGACCAACCCAACCCATGTCCAAAGACAGACAGATGCAGCTGGCTGGTGGAACAAGTCTTTAGGTTAAGGATGAAGGGAGATCACAACAGTGTATGAGAACCCTGTGAGCTCAGGCTTTGTCTGGGGGGGAGATATGAAGATGGGCATTTGTGTGGTTATGAGCCTCACAGGACTTCTTTGTGAAATTGCATCTGAGAACACAAGTTCTCATCTGAGGACAAAAGAGAATGTGTGGGCACTGCAGAAGGACAAGCATAGGATTTATTCTAGTAAAAGACAAGCCAGCGATTATGAGCCAGTCCTAGTTTCACTTTGAAGTCTAAAAACATACTGGAATAAATTATTCACTGAACCATTTGTAAGCAAGCCAGGGAATAATAAGATGAAACATGAGTTTGTGAAGAGCAAATCATGTCAAATCAATGTAATTCCCCTTAATGCCAGAATAGTTGGTGTAATGGATGGAAATGAAAATCTGATATAATAAAACTATTCTAAGGTTTGTAACACATTCCCATAACTAATTCTTATCAGCAAACAAAGTTTCTGAGGCCTGGGTACAATCACTGAAAAGCAGGTGTAGGACTTCTTGTGAAAAATACTTGAAGACTCACTATCAGCAACCTGAAGATCTAGTAGAGGAGTATGGCAGAGATGACCCCAGTGTCGAAAACCACTCGATGACAGACTAGACAGTACCTATATATAATCAACATATGATGCTACCAAGATCAAACTTCCAGAAACTCCAGAAAAAAAACAGGATTCGTGTTTTCTTGATAAACTTGGGAAATGTTCAGAAATCAAAAAAAGGTTAATCCAGGCAAGCCTATATATATATACTTGAGAACTCAAAGATGTAAGTTCTTAAGAGGTGGGAGCTCTCTAGCAGCAGGGGCATAGAAGTATTGAAGAGATAAGCTAGTAGAAAACATGACCTACAAGGAAAAGTTTCAGAAATTAGATTTGTTTAGTCTAGAAAAGAGGTCACTCAACAAGGATAATCAAGTTTCCCTCCCATGCATAAAAGGTTATTTTAGAGATGGCAGCAACCTTTCCAGCCCAACGCATCCCATGATTCTATGATTCTATGATTGTTCTCCAGTGGAACTGAGGATAGGACAGAGGGGGGAAAAAATGGTTTAATTTGCAGAAGGAAAAATTTAGGTTATCTATTCAGAGAACATGCTGAATAGCAAGACCCATAATCACAGGGTCTGGATGTTAAGGGAGGTTGTGGAATCTTGTCCCACAGCCTTTAAGACCGTGGTAGATGGATATCAATAGTGACTGCCTAGGTATGTCTAGATTCCCCTTTAGAGCAGAGTGGGAGTAACATCATCTTGTCTGCCTGGACAAAAGCATGAAACATCTACCTGTGTGGAAGACAACACACCCTGTATTTAAGCTATGCAATTTTTTTCCAGGATGAAGGTAAGACTTTGCTTCAGATTTCTGTGATATTACAACAGCTTTCATATTCAATTCCCTCATATTTACCTTATAAGTTATTCTTGTCTTTTGGGTTTTCACTTGGAAGTATTAAAAAAAAAAGTAGAAAAAGTGAAGCTCATAGAATTGATTCACATACGAACTCTTTGGAACTGTAGAAGGGACTTTTCATTGCTCCTATTTAACCTCCTATATAGACCTGGGTAAATCCACCTCAGCACTGAGACCGAGTTGGTTAAGCGAAGCTTGGAGTTCAGAAAGATATCTAACCCTCTTTTGGAGAAACATGAGAAGAAAAAAAACCACTTTATCAGTTTAGCAATTTGTCATGAAGATCATCTCACTGACTAAAACACAAGAAAAAGTTGTAAAGATTCACTTTCCAGTTGTGGCTTTTTCTTATGTCTTTCTCTGCTGGATTACAGATGCTTTTAGAACTGGAAGATTGTCTTTTTCATTGCAATCAAATCCACCTGGGGATCTGCCAAGAAGACGAAGTCCTCCAGTCTCTGACAGTCTGGGATAAGGGCTACTGCAACTGCAGAAGTAGTTACATTAATTTTTCATTCTTGGCCAAGTCTCGATCTAAGTTATAGTGGCTAGAGGCAAGTTTAATTCCCTCCATGTGTTCAATGAAAAGAATCCATTGGAAGACTGTCACTCCCTTGGCATATGACTTCTTTTTCATTCTGTGGTACCATGAGGTTTTTCGTTCCATTTCACTTTACAGTCTCCCCATTGAGAACGTACTGGCACAAGCAAACACAATATGAATAAAGTCTTTATACTTTCTCATCTGAGATGTAACTCAAATGTTTGATATGGTGCTGAGAAATTCTACTTTTTCACTCTAGATCGTTCAGCAGAATGTTCCCATAAAGTGCTAGAATGTTATTTAAGGTGAGTCAGTACAAAAAAAAAAAAAAAAAAAAAAAAAAGCCAAATATTCCAAGCAGGGAGGAAATGTGAAAGCAGAAAGAGGAGAGGAGAGGAGAGGAGAGGAGAGGAGAGGAGAGGAGAGGAGAGGAGAGGAGAGGAGAGGAGAGGAGAGGAGAGGAGAGGAGAGGAGAGGAGAGGAGAGGAGAGGAGAGGAGAGGAGAGGAGAGGAGAGGAGAGGAGAGGAGAGGAGAGGAGAGGAGAGGAGAGGAGAGGAGAGGAGAGGAGAGGAGAGGAGAGGAGAGGAGAGAGAAGAATGTCTGGATATCTGGAGATCCAGGTAAAAAGCATACTTCTGTCCATTTCAGATCAGAAATGTATTGGGAAAACATTGATCAGAAAAAATTAAAGAGTTACATACAGATCTGCCATGCAACCATTGGGAAGAGTCTCATGAGCCAGAATACAAGTTAATATCGAAAAAAGGCAGAAGACAAATGGCAGGCACACAAAAGAAGGATTTTGAAAACATCAAAAAAAAAGATGGAAAGTAAGTTCATACCCTCACTTCAGGCTGCTGTTTCTTTTCAGCAGCCTGAGAACTAGAGAAGGGAACTAGAAATGATACCAAATGTCTAAAAATTAATTAGAAACTCACAGTAGAGCAGGGTGACCTTCTAAAATATGTAAGTTTGCAATTTGAGCTCTATCCATTAACAGGACCAAAGGGGGCCTGCATTCAGAACCAGATCCTGATCTGTGACAGGTTCATTTGCAAAGGCTACTCCTGGATCTCTTTTCAGATCTGCTCTGTGTGGAGCTTTTGTAATTCACAAGTCATACACACCTCTGGAAACACAACTCAGAATCATAGAATCACAGAATGTTTTAGGTTGGAAGGGACCTTTAAAGGTCATCTATTCCAACTTGCAAAGAGCAGGGACATCCTTAGATCAGGTTGCTCAGAGCCCCATCCAACCTGACCTTGAATGTTTCCAGGGGTAACTTGTGTCAAGCCAAAGTGAACCTAAGAAAATTTGCTTCCATCAGTGTCATGGGTCCATGGACTGAGGTCCATGCTAAACCCAGGACAATCAGGCATGGACCTCGGTAAGCAGAAGGTCCTGAACTCTGTGAATCCATGTGTCTTTGGAAGAAACAGCAAGACAACAATCTCCTGAAACCAAATATTTAACTTGAGATCACCCAGCCAACCTATCACAGTCACACCTAGCATGCCCACACAAATTTTCTTGAAAGCAATAGTGGAGGATCGTCCTCAGTCTCTCCATCAGGAAGGTCTGTTTCGGTTTATATGAATTTCTCCCCAGATTAACTGAGTTGTAGTACTCTGTCAAGTAACCTAGAAGGAGTTCAGAAAAACACAGAGGGATATCTGATATTATCCAGTCCTCAGAGCAGGTATTACCTGACAGCATTTTCCTGAGAATCTGATAATTCAGCTGAAAAGCATAAAGATATATTAAGAGTTATAAGGACAAAGCCCTTGGGGTCTTTCATCATAACTCCCTGCCACACAAATTCCACCACCCTTCTCAGAAGCACCTGATTCTGGCAACAGAAATGTTGGGATACCAGATATTTAATGTTGTCTGTATTCTGACATATCAACCCACGACGATTTATGTCTGTGCAAGTGGATTGGGACTACAGGAGGCAGTGGGATTTTGCAGTCAATGTACTGATCTGTTTTCTATCTTTGTTTGTAGCACAGCCTTTAGCAATTCACCACCTTGTTCTGTGCTGTAATTTCCCAATCTCTGTAACAGGGACATGACTACCAAGATCATATCAGACTCACTGCTAATCAAAATGAGCATTACCAGTGTTGTTCCCTGGCACCTCCTTTTTCATCCCGTAAAGAACACACCCAACCTGGGAGAGCTTTCCAGACTATATTCTTAACATTTGAGGGTTTTCCTAGGCAAAGCTAGTATCAAGAATGGGGAAAGGTTTTCCACGCAGAAAAATAAAACTTCGCCTTCCATTTTGAATGCAAGTGAGGAAAGCGGCTGTGATTAGAGCAGCAAGTTCATTCAGGTTTGTCAAAGGTGGCCAAAAGGGATTGAAGAATATAGTAGAAAGATCCTGTAAAGAATTCAGAATGCATGCAGAAAGTGCACAGAAAAGAGCTGAGAGTTAGAGGCAATGACAGTATCAAAGGAAAGAAGAAAGAAAAAAGGGGAAAACTGCTGTATGAACTCTTTCATTTAAGTTTCTTTTTCTCAATTACCACATTTGTGGATTTACTAAAAGACTGTATCAGATGACTACCAAGTATGTTCTTGCCAGAAGTAAATGTCCAGCACATCTGTTAGCACAGATTGGGCTGGTCAACAACAGCAGGAGGGAAAAAAAAAATAGAACAGTTGTCCTGAAAATAGCAAGAAGTTTTGAGATGTCGAAGACCTCTCTTAGGAATACATCTTGAGTAAGACATTGTACTAAGTTCTCTTACATTACATAAGCTGACCACTGTGCAAAACATTAATTTGTGCAATGAACTACAGATTTTGCACTACCTATTTAAAAGCTTACCTGTTGTGTTCTCTGTGGATATTATAGATGCACAATAGTGTATATAAACATAACGAAAGAGGTGGCTATTATATATAAAGTCTGGTTGCCTGTAACATACAGATCATATCTGTGATATGCACACCAGCATGTAATTTGAATTTACCTTAAGAATATTTATCATTCTGAGATACAGCATCAATGTCTCCAGAACCCAGAGGATCCCACTGAGTTTTCATGAAGTCACTTCATTATATTTTGGTGACTTCAGGACAAAAGACTGGACTGGGGACAGTGGGGAGGACGGGTCCACACAAGATTCTCAGAAATGTGGTATATTATCTATGAAAGAAGCATACTGCTCCCTTGAACTTAAAAGCTTAAAAATATATATATATATAAAAAAATCAATTCATGCTGGAAGAACTAATAATAAGGGGCAAATCTGTTCTTTTTGGTTCTGTTTCTGTGGTACATCTGTCCCAGTTACATTTCTGTGTCATTCCTGGAGTGTGAAATTGAGAGCATGAAGCTATTAGTTTGGTGGCCCGTATATCAGAACAGGGATGAAAGCTGTCTAATAACTGTCCAGAAAATTAGCTTCTTTCACTGTGTGTTTGTTTGGAGGGAGGAATTTTAAAAAAGAAAAAAAAAATAATCCCAAACTACCAATGAAATAAAATCTTTAAATCAAGATGCACTCACTGCCAATGAGGGTGAAACACATTCATCTCATTTCCCCACAGCAGTAAGAGTTTGGAAAAGTGAGTGAGACCTGAGTATCTTTGGAGACAAAAGAGTAGGGGAAAAAAAAGGAGGGAGGAGTAAGGAAGTGATATCTTGGGAAAGGAAAAGTCGCATGAGAGTTAAACTCGGATTGGCTGGCAGAGTAAGTGTGTCCAGTGATCCTGCTAGGTTCGCTGTAGGATACACAGCTGTTTTCCAGTGAGGAGGCAGTGCCTTCAGCTCTACCCTCTGCCACAGCACCCAGTGATTTAACACGAGACAAGAAATGACTGACTGGCCTGTGGGAGGGTCATTTGCAAAAGAAAATGTTTTGGATGCTGAGTTCTATTTCTGATCAAAACAGAAGCGCTGCAGTGTGAGTAACTCAGCTCTGGCTGGTGAAATGCCTCTGTCAGAGATGTGGAAGGGTCCAGAAATCAGAGATATTATGATCCCTGGCTGGACCAGCTCACTCAGTCAATAAGAGGGATGTCTGTACTCTACTTCACAGGGGCTATATTTTGAGTGCTGCACTGCAAACCAATTCCTAAATGCTACTTTGCAGTGCAAAAGGCTCAGTCTCCCCAGGACACCCGGAGAGACATGGCTCTTGGAGCCGGCTCTCTGTGTTCTTCACAAAGGGAGAGGCAGACTGGGACTGTGAGTGATTTAAAATACAGAAACATCCCCAGGAGCCTGGTTAACCCTGTCTTCTGAGCTTCCTTCAGAGCCAGGGACCTTAATGTTTGCTCTGAATCCTCTGGTGCTCCAGTCTTTAATCTCTGTGGGTCTCATCTTCCCACCCATTGGATGAAGGTAGCTTTGCTCTTCGGCTTATCTATTCAAAATTTAGCCCTAATGTAGCTCTATTTCCTGCCCTAGAGTTAGTTTCACTTTATGCCAGCGTTAGAAGGAGACAATTAAACTCTACCTGTATTTGTCTAGCTGTTTATGTATAACACATACATATCCTTGAAAGAAAGCCTGACAGCTTCTCTCCTCCTGAATATCTTCTAGTCTAACTACGGAACAAAAATGCTTTCCATGTTTCTATTTTTTTTTCTGTCTTTTAATTCTGAGTAACAAAGAAAAGAGGAAATGATGACATTCATACCTTCAGAAAAGGAATTCCAGGACAAATAAGTATTTCCTGCTTCAGAAATTCACCTTCTTAGTAAGTTCTGTTCAAGTAACCAAGTAACAGCTGTGAGTTGCCTACATAAAAGAGGAGAGTTGGAAGAAACAAGTATTTCCTTGGTCTTTAGCAGTGTGACATTAATACAAAAGAAAAAATACATCTGGTTATTTATATTGAGACCTAGAAAAATTGCAATTTCCCTGTTAGTAAATGTCAGAAAAAAAAATTATTCTGAAATATAGTAAGCAGCAGAGAAGTGTCCTTACTCAATGCTTCTTCGTTATTTTTGAGTCATAAATACATATTGGGAAAGATTCAGAAAAAAATCATCCTCAATTCAGCTACAAGAAACTAAAGTAGATAAGTTTTGATTTCTGTTTTTCTATGAAAATAGCTAAGAAAGGAGATATATTTGGGTCTTAAAGGTTGCGTTCCGTACAGAGTAATGTTAACACAATCACATGGAACTATTCTTATTCCCTGAGGAGTCTTGGCTGTGTAGTAGGTATTCATCTGACCTCCATTTCTTAAAACAGCCTGCCAGAACCAGAGACAATGACAACTGTAAGGTAACACTGATGTGTAACTACCATTAGTGTCAAGGGAAACTATACAAATGAGGGGAGAATGAAGCTCATATTATCTTGGCTCTCATCTCCTGCCTGATAAAAAGAAACATAACTACCAATAGGGCCATCTACCAGCAGAAGATCTTTCCCTAGTCTAATATCCACAGAGCCTTGATTAACCCGTGATGGTGGAAACAATACCAGCAGTAGAGCTGGGGAGGTATGATCCCTTTGTACTCAGCAGAGCCTTAATGAAAAGCTGGAATGACACCTCTGATCATAACATCTTTATCATTTCTTTATCATCCTTATCATTATGGCCTGAAACTGTGTCAGGGAAGATTTATGTTGGATATCCAGGAAGCGATTACTCACAGAGAGGGTGGTCAGATATTGGGATGCACTGCCCAGGGAAGTGGTGGAGTCCCTGGAGGTGCTGAAGAAAAGGCTGGATGTGGCACTTAGTTCATGGTCTGGCCGTTGCGATGTTGTTGAGTCATAGGCTGGACTTGATGATCTCAGAGATCTTTTCCAGCCTCAACAATTCTGTGATTCTCCAGCTGAAATTTGCCCCCTTCCCTGAAGACACACACTTTTCCCGTCGTTTATCCCCCCCCACACTTTATAAGCTAAATGAGAACATGGGCATTACATGGAAGATTTACAGTTGTCGGTTGAGCCAAAATTTCGTTATCTAGTCGAAATCAATTGTGTGGGACCTGTCTGTACTTAGAGGAAGAAAAGATCATTCATCCTATCAGTAGATGTCTTCTCCAGGAGAAAGAATCTCCCTACTGAAGTATCTGAATACACAGAAGCTTAATCTCCCTGCTGAAGAGCTTGACTGTGAGAGACAAATACCCTTGGACAGTTTTGCCAAGCGAGTCTACGAAGACACTGTGTGGTTCAAAACTGAAGCCCAAATCCTTTGATTTAAACCCATATTTCATGGGTCCTCTAACTTGAATCAGTTAATCAGAGGCGGATGCGAGTAGGAAAAACACAATGATGACACTGCACAGTTTTTGTCACCAGCACAAAGGTGGTGATTTGACAGGAGTCATCACTGCAGAGTAAGCAGGGCATGAAACACCGTCCTACAGCGACACACAGTCCCAACGTCTCAAACATGGCCACTTATACTTTTTCAACAGCTTCTCTAGAACCATTATCCATTTAGACTTTCAGGACCAGGGTTCCCTAGAGGTCGGATTTATCTTGCTATCTTGCAGCATCTATAACACAAATGCCTACGTCTGAGCTAATCACCCTCAGTTGCCTGTACAATCACTAGAGATAGAGGCATCTAGTGAAGGTGATTCATCTCATCCTAATATAGATATCAAACAAGTATCAGATTAATTGCTCTCTGGAGATATCTGTTTATCTCTATTGACAGTAAAAGGAGCCTAGAGTGACTAACTCAGACTTACCTGTCTGTATTTTGGTTGCCTACAGTTAGGTGAGATAAATCCCAGCCAGACCTTCCTTTGATCAAGCAGTTCAACCACTATCATGAAATGAAAAGGATAAGAAAGGCAAGAGCGGATGAACGGGAAGGACAGAGTAATTGTGTGTTACCTGATCTGAACTGAACACATCAGTGGAGGAATTCATAATCTTCAACTAGCCCTAATACATCTTGCTTTCCATTTCTCCAGACTGGACTTGAGGGAAAGTCTGTATCTGTCCTGAAGGGCATGCTTATATCTCTTCATGGTAGCCTCTGTTGATAGATAAGAGCTGGGGATCCCCTGAGCTGGCTGGACTTATCAAAGCCTATCTCAGTAAGCGTGAGCACCATGAATTACAGCCACCTGAAGATCCAGCCCCTGCCCTTGTGTTTCATTACTTGATTGATTTATGCTCGGGGCACAGATTTTCATTTGTGATCCAGCCTCTTTGGGCTCCTACTCAGAATGGGGGGGAAAAAAAGAAAAAAGAAAGATCTCAGAAACATGGAGATGGAACTGAGATTTCCCTTTTTCTAGCTTGCCGTTACATCAGTAGTTGTCCCTGACACAACTTAAAAATAATGTTGCACTGAGAAAGGATGTAGCTACTCTTCAGCTTTGCATGCAGTTCCCAAGGGCCACATTTAGAGGCCATTCTGTTCAGTCTTGGGCCAAAACAGATCAAAGATCAGTAAGCATCTCTACCTCAAATATTTTTCAATTCTTGGGGAAAATCTGCCATTTACTCATCTTTTCTAGACTTTTATTATTATCTCCAATTTCTTCTCATCCTACCAGAAATAATCAAACCAAAGGACCTTCCACCTATGTGGACTGTTTAAAAGAAGGGAGAAGTAATAAGTCTGGCTTCAAAAAGTTTTGACAGTTGGCATGGTAATGAGCCCATTCCAACTGAAATTACCTCATTGCTGCTCATTTTTCCTGGCTACCAATCGATTTATGAACCTCTTTTAACATCTAGAGAAGTGTTAATGAATCAAGTGTTTAAAAATAACATGCACCAGGAGGTTGTAAATTACAGCCCCAACATCCTTTCCTTGAATTCACGTCCCACATTCCCAACACCCACCTGGTACCCGTTTGCTTCAACATGGGTGTTCATTCAGGGTCTGAATTTGTTATCTTGAATTTGTTATTTTGTCTGAATTTGAACATTCAGCTCAACTGTCTGTTCTGACACAGAGGAAGAAGAGAGAAAGAAAAGATTGGTCAAGGGATGTCATTGCTCCAAGAAGAGAAAGTAAACTTGATCTAGTGGAGGTGTCCCTGCTCATGACAGGGGGATGGGGAATGGATATTTAAGGTCCCTTCCAACCCAAACCATTCTAAGATTCTGTGGTTCTATGAAATGAAAAACCAAGACCATGCTGAAAGCAGTGGTGTCAAGGGAGTGGCACACAGTGGTCAGTGCTGAATCGGTGCAGCTCATGATTTTCAGGCTCTGTCTTGAGAAACTGATTCAATAAAGCACCACTTTGTGTGGTCAGCTAAAGCACTACCACTGACAATGTGTTTTGTGTGGACTGTTTGCAGGAGACAAAATTTGGAATGGGAGCTCTTAGGCTGGAATTCAATGTGCCCGACTGTCAGCTTTCCAAACCTAAGAAGCAGAAGTCAACTCACAGACTGAGGCATCTGTAAACTGATATTGTAGTGTTTTGGTTTGGCCTGGCCAGATTTCAGCGGCGGGGGGGGGGAGCTGCAGGGTGGCTTCTGTAAGAAGCTGCTAGAAGCTCCCCAAGATTGATAGAGCCAATGCCAGCCGGCTACAAAGAGGGACCCGCCGCTGGCCAAGGCTGAGCCTATCAGTAAGGTGATAGGAGAGGAACGCCTCTGTGAAAAACATATTTAAGAACGGGAAAAAGAACTGCGCCATAACAGCTGGCACAGAGATGGAGGAGTGAGAATCTGTGCAGACACCAAGGTCAGTGAAGAAGGAGGGGGGGGAGGATGAGCTCCAGGCGCCGGAGCAGAAGGAGTTCCCCGGGTCCGTGGTGAAGACCATGGTGAAGCGGGTTGTCCCCCTGCAGCCCATGGGCGAGGTGCAGAAGTCCACCGTGAGGATCACTGCATAGATGTCCACCGAGGACTCCACGCTGTGTGGGTGGACTGCCTGAAAGGGGACTGTAGCCCGTGGGGAGCCCACGTCAGAGCAAGTTGCTGCCAGAACCTGTAGCCCGTGGAAGAGGGAATGCCCACGCTGGAGCAGGTTGGCTGGTGGGACTTTTGGGACGTTGTGGGTGGCTCATGCTGGAGCAGTTTCCCCCGAAGGACTGCGCCTCAGACTCACGAGGGGTGGGCTGCCCCTCGTGAGGTGTCTCGCGTTGGGCAGTTTGTGATGAATTGCCCTTCGTGGGACGACTCACGCGGAGAAGAGAGCGTGAAGCTTGTCTCCCGTGAGAGGGACCCCACAGTGACCCTGGGGAAGAGTGAAGAGTCCTCCCCCGGAATGAAGAAGCGGTGGAACCAACGTCGGACGAACTGACCTCAGCCCCCATTCCCTGTCCCCCTGCGCCGCTCGGGGGGAAGAGGTGGAGAAGCCGGGATTGATGTTGGGCCCGGCAAGAAGGGAGGGATGGGGGGAAGGTGTTCTGTTTAAGATTTGTTTGCTCTTTCTTACTTCTCACTACTCCTCTCTGATTAGTTCTTTTAATAAATGTACCTAATTTCCCCAAAACTGAGTCTGTTTTGCCCGGGACGGTAAATGAGGGTGATCTCCCTGTCCTTATCTCAAACCCTGAGCCCTTGGAGATATTTTCTCCCCCTGTTCAGCAGTGAAGGGGGGAGTGAGTGAGCGGCTGTGTGGGTACCTGGCGGCCGGCCAGGGTCAACCCACGACATGTAGCAAAAAAGAATAAATATTTTCTGGGTGTCAACATCCATGTTGTGTGTAATTTAAAGAAGCAAGCTATACAACTGCACTTGGAATACTAGCCTTGGGCTTATGTGTTCAGGCTGAGTATCATCCTTTAAAAGTAATGCTGACAAACTGGAATGAGTCAAGAGGAGAACGACAAGAAAGGTTAAAAGTTGGGAGAATGTGACCCATAAACAGAGGTTGATGGGAGTGGGTTTCTAAGACCGAGAGTGGTCATCTCACCTGTTATTGTGACATGAAGCACTAAGTGTATGTTTGAGCTGAGGACTTTTGAGGCAGTAAGCTTTGTAAACAACACGCAGCTTTGTATTTGAAAGCAAACCCAGGTATAACTATCGTGTTCCATCAAACTAGGCAAATTGCATGGATTCAGCCCAGACAAACATAAGGATAAATCAGTACTGCAAAATTATTCTGCAGGACTCCTGGGAACGATCAAGTCAATCCTTCTCCTAATGATGTCAATGGCAAAGCTCGCGCTGACTGAGGTGGTTAGGAGCTAGGCTTTAAATCTCTTTAATTAGAACATAAATGTAATTTTTATTAACACTTTGCTGAGTGGTGTATATATATATATATATATATATATATATATATATATATAAAATATCTACTTCTTACTGAAGTGGTTGAATTCTCATTTGAAACCACACACTGGCAGTCAGGAAAGCAGGGTACACTAGAAACACCAAGGGGCAAAAAACATAAGAAAAAAAAATGAAACAGCTGTATTTTGTAATTCAGTGATAACAATTACACTCCTCATCTCTTAGCCCAATGAACTAATGTTTTTGTTCCCACCAGACACTACAACCACTCTTTCCAGTCAGCCTTTAATTCCATCATAAAATCAAATGTCGATCAATGAGTTGGAGAAAAATGTCATCTCACACTCACCTGAATCTTCCCTTGGCCACAGAAAAAAAAAAAAAAAACCCCAAACTTTTGTTCTGGAAATATCCAGAGGATCTAGGATTACATATGAATGAGTGAGGAGCATCCACCCCAAAGCAAGAGAGTCATCAATTCATACCTGAAAAGCTCCAGTTTTCAGAGTGTGAGCAAAACTCTGCTGTTTCACAAAAAAAAAAAAAAGAAAAACCATTCAAAAATGAATAACAGCAATTCCATGAAAACTGAGAGAGACCAGATTTCATGTAAAGCGTTAAAATAGATTTTGCTTCTGCCCAAAGATAACTGTCTGCTTCACACAGGTGGATGCAAATGCTGAAAAATTCTCTCAATTTTCATGATTTTACTCCAAATTTACAGTGGTGTAATCAAGGGTGGGATTTAATTCATTGTGTTATTACTTCTCAATCCAAACCACCTCTTAGCAAAATAAGTGCATTGAAAGGCTCACTGTGGGATCCAGGGCATCTGTCAACCAAACAGGTTTTCTGAAGAGTAAAAACGGGACTTACATTTTTAACTAAAGTTGACAAAATTTAAGTCTTTGGTTAAAATGCCAAAATATCTTCGATAGCACATTTACACACCTATAAAAACAAAAGTTCACTCAAAAATTCCAATAAATGGTCCTTAGCTTGTGTAAGAGCCATACAGCTGCAAAAACATCAAATATGTCTCTGACAGATTTTAAAGCAACAGTCAAAGAAAATTCTTGTATACAACATTAAACTTGGTTTTATTTTATTCTTTTAAATTTGAACCTATTAAATAAAAATCAAATGTTTGGACTTCTAAAGAGAGACATCACTCTGTCTTCAGTATGAAGTTTCCACGTAGATCCCAAGATGTGCCCAACAGAATTTCTTCTTTATCTGGGCAAGTAGGGGACAGAATGAAAGAAGAAATAAAAGATGAAAAAATAATCGTGGGTGAAAATGGCCCAAAATCACATCCTCATCAGATGTAAATCTTCCTAGTTTTAATGAAGTGTGCAGGGTTACATCAACTGAGGGATTAATCCAGGTCTCACAATGAAGACAAAATGAAAGCTGGAAAATTCCAAATGCCATCATGAACTGAACATACCGAGAAAATAAAAAGGCAAACTGGAATAGTGAGGGAAATCAACCTTCCATATTAAACAAGGCCTCATCGTACTCTCAGTGAAATCCAACTCAAATAATGGATTCCAAAACAGCTTGTTAGGAGTACGATGATTTTCCAAACGTTTACATTCATGTTTTACTGGACAATGTATGGCCTGAGTTTCTATTAAGCCATTACTACATTTTGCAGGCGTCATTTTGACACATTTTTGAACGGGCTGGAAGCCCTTGTTTATTCAGCTTTCCCCTTGGGCGCTCCAAGAAGTTATTCTCCTGTAATTCCAGTTCTGCTTCGCCTAGGTATACCTCTAACAGTCCTTGTTTTGTTATTAACTCGACGACTGACTGTCAGAGGCAACTAGATTTTGAAACCTTGCCATCAAAGTCAGTCCGCCAACACAGTGGTGACATAAGAGTTCACATAAGGGAAGTTTAAAGGGAACAAAAGAGTTTTCAAGCAGAAGAGAAAAAAAAAAATTGCTGGAACTTCTCGCCAAAATAGAAAAAAAAAAGTAGTATATAGGCTACCAAAAAATCCAGTGATCATTCATGTTCCCACATCAGCTGTAAGTTTTCTGCCCTTGACGCTTCTTTCTGTGTAATAGCTATAGACAGACCATCAAGAAGCACCTGTCTTCCGTAAAACTTGGTCAGATTAAACTTTGTGGTATTTAAAGCGTTGATAATTGTCCAGAGGTCTTGCTGTCATCAATAACAACTCAGACTTACTGTTCAAGAAATTTGTCTCGAATAGATAAGATTAATAAGATGTCATTTAGGATTAAAAGGGTTAAACTAATTTCAGCGTGTGTACACAAGAAAAATGGTCTTGTTGAAGACAAAGACAAGAATATAACATAAGAATGGCCGTGTCACATGTAACCAAAGTTCTACCTGGTGTTAATCTTGTCTTCAACAAAGTGCAACAGTATAAGTGCCAAGCATAAGATATAAGTGTAGGAACAGGCAAAGCAGAGACCTATATTCTTAGAAGACTGTTTTCTATAATTCTAGCAAACTGTGTTTCAAGGAATTCCCTAGCTAGAAGAGAGAGTTTTGCGTTAAATGACCTCAGAAGGATTTCTCTTTGATCATTTTGTGCGATTACCATGCAAGGTCCTGTGGAGTGGACTTCCATAGTTTAGCCATATGTTCTGAGAGTAACCTTCTCTTTTTGTTTGTCTTAATTTCGTTTGATAAACTCTACTTCTTTTAATAAAATAAAATAAAATAAAATAAAATAAAATAAAATAAAGAAAATACATTCCCTGTTTGTTTTTTTCCATTAGTGGAGAAGGAAGAAACCTCTGTCATCGTGTCTTTTGAAGGGTGAAGAGTTTTAGTCTGTTAGTCATTCCTTGTACAGAAACTCTTCCTTGATCTTCTATGTACTTTCTCCAGTTCTATCATATCTTCTTTAAAACAAGGACAACCAGCACTGTACACAACATTCCAAGTGTGGGAGCACTATGAATTTATTCAGATATATAATGATGTTTCCTAGTTTGTTCTCTATTCCTTTCTTACTAGGTACCAAAACCTAATTTACTTTTTGACCTCTATTAAACATTGATCTGTTTTTCCATCAGAGCATTACTCCAAGATTTATATTCCTGAGTAATAAAAATCAGTTTCAGATAGAACCTCAATATAAATTTTCATCATATCCCAAGACCTAGATCTAAATGTAGCTCTGAATTTCACAGAGGAACCAACTGTACCACCAAAGATAGAAAATCAAAATCCCAAATGCAAAGCTCAACAAATCAGCGATCAAATGCAGAGCTCCAGCTCCTGGTTTGAAGGCTCTTGTCAATATTTAAAAAGTATTACTTCTTGCCTATTGTAAGCTAAGACACAGTACTAATATTCACCTAATGCCTGCCAAAACATGTAAGTCTGCTTGACAATCTATAAGCAGAAATTACCTTAAGTTTCAGAGTGTATAATTAACCTTTTATGTATATTCATAATCCCCTCTGAGCAAAGTGATAGAGAGAAGCTTCTGACTGATCTTCATCCACAGAAAGATTCCTGTTTTCGGAAAAAAACATTAGAGCCTATTCCCATCTATGCTACAAACTCTGGGCTGTTACCATTGACACTACGTCCTCTTTGTACACATCTGTAAGAAGGACTTGGAGTGCGTGTAAACCTGATGAAATATTTTCCTTTCAGACTGAAGACTGTGTAAGTCAGAACTTAGGAGCAGCTAAAACAGGGCATTTTATTGTTGGTTTCTTCTTTTTTTTCTGCACTACATAGTAATAGTCATCCTTTAGAAAAAGACCCTGGATAAATAAATCACTTTGAATTTATGTGCCATCATAAATTTAAAATTAAGCGTAAAATTTCCCTTACCACTACTTTAAGAGAATGGTAAGAAACTAACTCCTTATATTGTAACACATTTTACTCTAAAATTGGTCAAGTTTGCTGATTGAAGTGGAATAAGATTACAAGTGGAACTATCCTGGATAGCACATATCATTTTGATACCAAGGTAAAAAGATAAAGATGGCAAAAGACACTGAAACATGAATTACAGAATCACAGAATCACAGAATCACAGGATGTTAGAGGTTGGAAGGGACCTTAAAGATCATCTAGTCCAACCCCCCTGCCAGAGAAGGACCACCTACCCTAGAGCGCACAGGAACGTGTCCAGGCGGGTTTTGAATGTCTCCAGAGAAGGAGATTCCACAACCTCCCTGGGCAGCCTGTTCCAGTGCTCGGTCACCCTTACAGTAAAAAAGTTTTTCCTCATATTTTTCTGGAATCTCCTGTGTTCCAGCTTCCACCCATTGCCCCTTGTCCTGTCAGTGGACGCCACTGAAAAGAGCCTGGCTCCATCCTCCTGACATTCCCCCTTGACATATTTATAAACATTGATGAGGTCACCCCTCAGCCTCCTCTTCTCCAAGCTAAAGAGATCCAGCTCCTTCAACCTTTCCTCATAAGGGAGATGCTCCACTCCCTTCACCATCTTTGTGGCTCTACGCTGGACTCTCTCAAGCAGCTCCCTGTCCTTCTTGAACTGAGGGGCCCAGAACTGGACACAATATTCCAGATGTGGCCTCACCAGGGCAGAGTAGAGGGGCAGGAGGACCTCTCTTGACCTACTTGCTACTCCCCTTCTAATACACCCCAGGATGCCATTGGCCTTCTTGGCCACGAGGGCACATTGCTGGCTCATGGTCATCCTGCTGTCCACTAGAACCCCCAGGTCCCTTTCCCCTGCACTGCTCTCCAGCAGGGCAGTCCCCAACCTATATTGGTACATGGGGTTATTTTTTCCCAAGTGCAAAACTCTACACTTGCCCTTATTAAACTTCATAAGATTTCTCCCCGCCCAGCCCTCCAGCCTGTCTAGGTCTCTCTGAATGGCTGCACAGCCTTCTGGTGTGTCAACCACTCCCCCCAACTTCGTATCATCAGCAAACTTGCTGACAACATTCTCTAATCCCTCATCCAGATCATTGATGAATATATTAAACAGCACCGGCCCAAGCACTGACCCCTGAGGGACCCCACTAGACACAGGCAACCAGCCAGACTCAGCCCCATTGACCACAACCCTCTGGCTTCTTCTCTTCAACCAGTTCTCGACCCACCTCACTACTTGGTCATCCAGACCACACTTCCTCAGTTTACCTATGAGGATGCTGTGGGAGACGGTGTCAAAGGCCTTGCTGATGTCCAGGTAGACCACGTCCACTGCATTAAAAGAGTTAGGATCAGAAGTAGGCTTCATGTGACCAAAAGAAATTGTCTAGAGGATATCTACAGATGATCTAGAACGTCTAGACTTCCTAGTAAGTCAAGGAAGAGAATGAGGCATTTGCAGGCTGCAATTCATTTTATCATCCTAAATGAGGAATCTAAATTTAGTGATATGAATCATGCTTTAAAAACTCCTGCTTTTTTTTTCTCCGGTCTATATAAAGAATCTGAAGGCTATGAGCTCATGTGAGGATCTCTACATAGTAAATATTTTAAGTTGGTTGGAATGATTCCAGTTCCTCTTTCTTTGCCTACATAAAATATTTTAGATCAGCAGTATCCTGATTAAAGGAGTTACACACAAAAAATATTCATGAAACACAGTGTGGTGACATCCATCTAAGTCACTGGAATGGCTGTCATTGACTTTAAAGGCATGAGTTTTACCTAGGATGGAGCCTCTCCCTCCTCAGTGTATCTCCCTGTAAGTTCAATATGAAGAAAAACTAGTTGCCAAGATCCCTATGAAGTCAATGGAGAGGCACAGACCTGATTTTAGTCAATCTGTACCGAAAAACTGTCAAAAGTTTAAGTGGGATTAATATGCAACTGCTAGTGACCATCCTTCTCCATCGACCACAGTGGGAACCCAGGGACTAGTTTAGATCAGACTCCTAATTTTTAGTAAGCTGCAGTTAATCATTATGAATTCTTACCCAGTCTCTGCTTTTCCGCTGCATTTTTTTTCTTTATTTTAGAGAAAATACAGTAATAAAAATTTTAACGTTTGAAGAAGGACTGGAAAATGTTTCCCTTTTTTTCATCGAGTTTAAGTGAAGCTACACAAAAAAAAAAAAACCTCTATAACTGCTAATTTGTGCCATATTTCCCACTGGGCTAGAATGTCACCCATCAAAGATACTCTTTCGTTTCAAACGACCTTTAAAACTCTCCATCATAAATAACATCCCACCACAGTGAAGCGTCTGGTTCAGAAAGTTTGATTAGACATGTACACCTCCACAAATCACTTCTCCTTCTTCTCTAAATCATGAACACATTTAAAGACCTCTGCTTCGGAAAGAAGTATGACCAAGCTTCAAGATAGGTCTTCTTTTTTTTTTTCAGGTTTTTTTTTTTTTCCTTTCTTATTAGTATCAGTTCAGAGCAAAACTTGGTGGATAACATACACTCCTTGTAGTATTTACTCATTTTGTCTTCTCCCCTCAGAGGTGATACATTCAACATGGTATTTCTTCCCCAATTTCAGCCTATTTTTCTTGGTCTCTTAAGGATCACTATTTTCAAAATATTTTGTTCCTCTAAATTCGGTAGCAAAAC
Organism: Trogon surrucura; assembly: GCA_020746105.1. NCBI lineage: Eukaryota > Metazoa > Chordata > Aves > Trogoniformes > Trogonidae > Trogon > Trogon surrucura. The sequence goes on from CM036617.1 coordinate 216,905,477, forward strand.
CAAAGTTCCCTCAGGATTTCTGGGGAGACTATGACAAATTTTATTATTTTTATTTTATGGATATACTAGATGCATTTCAAGATAAATTTCAAGGTTTAATGCAGAGAAGGAGGAGGAGAGTATCACTACAAGAGTGAGGATTTTACTAAGATATGCATTTTCCTTTTTTTTTTTTTTTAAGGTTTGTTGGTGCTTCCTAAAGACTGTTCCTTTAAATTCATAGAAAATATTTTTAAGGACATTAATTTCCTTTCTTTAAGCTCCTCTAGAGAAAATAAACACCAAGGAACAAAAAAATCAAAGAGTTCAGTAAGAAGCAATATGTAAATGATGAGTTAATTTAGCTCCACAGAACCTTCCATGAGAACTTTGTGGCACTGACTCAGAACACTGTGGGTGGATTGTCCATTTTCAGCCCCAGCACAGACATTTTGCTGTCCATTTATCTCGTCTGCGCTTTTATAGAACGAGGATAAGTACTCTTTGGTGCTTCTTGGAACCTGAAGTTAGCAGTTTACTCAAGTATTCTAGTGATGAAGAGTATGTGACTGTCTTAGATTTAAGTTATTCAATGATTTTCCATTGAAACGATCTTATGATGAAAAATTTGTGCTTTGCAAATGTTGAAACATCACAATTTCCTTAGGAACAAATTCCAAATTTCTTCTGATTCTGTTTTATATGGAGTCAACCTATATTTTGGTCCTTATCTCACTTTTTAGTGGTTTCTAATACATCAGTTAGGCAATTGTATTCAGTGTATGAGGAGCTTGAATGATTCCTACCCAACAAACTTAAATACAACTGACTTCTGTTTTTACAATTCCTTACCTAAGACAGCTGGCTCATCTACTGCTTTTGGTTAAGTGGCCATTTTTTAGTTCAGATAATCCAGAACAGACCCTCTTAAAGATGGGAAGACCAGTAATATCAAAAATCTTTCCAACAAACAGAGAACTAAATATTGCACATTCATAGGCTGGACTTGATCTCAGAGATCTTTTCCAGCCTCAGCAATTCTGTGATTCTGTGATGATTCTGTGATTCCCATGTCTATAATTATAAGCAACTGGAACATTATAGCTACATAGGCATTGATGTAAACGGTGAAAACATTTGAGCAGATCCTATGAAGTCTCCAGGACAATGCAAGCAGCTACTTCTCCCTGAACCTTTCCGTACTTGAAATAAAGACAGAACCATCCCAGCAAAGCAGCACCATGTTAAAAATCACAAGACCACCTCTCCAGTCCCTAAAGACTGGAAACATGCCGGGTCAAATGTTCTCTTCGGCCTTGTTTTATTACAGTCAATGGAGTAATGCCAAAATGAGAATTTGGCCTAGGAACCTAAGCATATGGCATTGTTCTATTACACTTGCACAAATCACTGGATATTTTTACTGAGAACATACTGGGCCCTGATTTGAGTGCTGGAGGAGAAAGGGTTAGAGCACAGGGCCATGAGCCAAAAATTCCTGAGTTCAGTGCTGGGGTCTATCAAATAAGCCCTGGTGTTACTGTTTCCTTGCCTGTGAAATACAAGGATAGAAGGACAAGATTATCCACATTCACAACCTTAATTTTGGCCTAGCAAAACCATCGTGTCAGACTTTTTCCATATTCTTTGGAGAAAGACAAGCTCCACCACAGCAGACCTCAGAGAATTACCAGGTGTTGATATACCCTCAAGTGATCAAAAGAAAGGATCCTGCAAAGGAACATATTTGTCCTATCTGGCTAACTTTGAAAATTGATAGCGTTCATGTTCAAAGAGTCAGAATGGCAGGATTTATACACCAGCACATTTTCACCGTGGCTTAAAGCTAGAATTGCTGTGAGAATGTGTAGGTGATCTTGCTAGCAGAGACAGCAGGAAAGTTCACTTGGTATTGGTACAGCTCTTGGAAGACCGAATGTCAGAATCACTGTAGCCACACTTAAAATATTCGTAGAGGTCTCGCAGGATAATGAGAGATGTAGCATTAGTCAACATATTCAAGAGGTTTCCAAGTGCTTCAGGCCAGACAGAACCACTGGAAGGGCTGGTGGAGTCTCATTTCTTGCATCTTTTTCAGTTTGTTACAGTTGCCCATAATTAAGGCAGACAGATTCCAGCCTAGAGGGCCAAAAGTTGTTGCCTGTTATGTCGCAGACAACCAGCCAGCGAATGTCACGTTTGACTCGTAGGTCGGATTCCCCATCACTCCCAGTGTCTGAAACAGTGAAGCTCAGGGATGGCAAAGGAAACAGCTAAAATTTCCAGTCTCAAACACCTGCAGCAGCCCCAGCCCTGGTGCAATCTGCAGCAGCTCTGACGTGGTGTGGGTGGAATAGTAAATAGCTTCAGAGAAGGGGGTGAGGCAGCATCTCATTCGAGCAGGCCTGGACACCTACCCCAGGAGTCTTACAGGAACAAACTAAAGAGCTTTTAGAGCTACCAGTGCTATTTTTTTTTTTTTAGCAAAGCTGGGAAATCTCCAAACGCTTGGATAGCCAGTGATGTAGCTCTAACATCCTTTAGAAGATCTGGTATGTTTTTACATGAGGCTTTCAGAAAGTTTCTGGCAGAGGCTCAAAGGCCCATTTAGGCAGGTGTCAAGGGGATAGTCATATTCTGTGAAGCCCCCCCCCCCAAAATCCTTTTCCTTCACGAGTCATGGGTAGTGTAAAATTATCCACTTTGTCCTAAGCATGCTACCAGCTTTCAGAGGTGACCACAAGGTAAAGAATCAAAGGATCTGAACCCCCACGCTTTCTCTCCTTCACTTAGGAGAGATGAGAGAACTCACCTTCTGAAAATATCTATCTTTCTCCAAAAGACTAGAAGGTTTAACCCAAGCGATGACAGCTCACCCGCAGACCATTCAAGTCAGGTGCCAGGACGGCCACTGCTCTGCCCTGCTGGCAAGTCCTCAGGTTTCTTCTCCCAGTCTTCACTGCGTGTTGGCTGCAGCACATTCCCCAACCAGTGAAGCTGAATAAATTGAAAGCATCGCTCCATGCAAAGGCTAAAAAGGGATGTGCTGACACGCAGCAAAGAAAGCATTTGGGCACATTTCAGCAAACACTTTTGCATTCACCAGCCTGGGCATTGCTGGTGTGGGCCGACCATGTCCAACAAACACCGCAGATGATGGGTCCAAGTGTTGAGGCCCCGTTTGGTTTATTACAATAGCTTTGTGTAAGGAGAGTGTTAGGGAAAACAAAGAAGAGCACACTGTTTATAACCATCCGGGGAGCCTATCCTGTTTATCTCATCTCTATCTTTTCCCCTTGAGGGTTTCGTCCTGTTTAGAGTGATGAGATACGGGCTACTGGGCCAGCCGTGAGGGCAGCCGAGGCATAGAGCAGATCAGGAGCAGAAGAAGGTAGCAACCTGAAACACCTGCTGGTTTCGTTATAAGATACAGGCTCGCTTTTATCCTGGGAGAAGATTCAATTCGCCCTAACTCAAACCACGCACACCTGGCAAGCTCCCAGCTTGGTCTTCACCCCAGTACCCCCATCTCCCACACTATGCCTTACTAGGCAGTTTTGCTGCTGCCAACTATCTGATAAGCCTTCCTGATCTTCCTACATGCTCCCACAAAGCTTCTGGTCTGAGAGGCAGCTCCCAATGTGTTCCATCTGCCCTCTGTGACACCCAGACTGCCCCAGAGAGGCATCTGCAAGCAGTGAGCAGTGTCTGGAGGGGCTGAGGATGGAGACGTCTCCTTAGGACATTTCTTCTGATACACCTAGATGACCACATCCTCCCTTTGGGTACCCCCATGCCTCTCTCCAGCTCAGCCTCCTCAGTCTCCTGTGGTTCTTCTTCAGTTGTGTTAGAATCATAGAATCACACAGTTTGGGTTAGAATGGACCTTAAAGATTATCTGCTTTCTGCAGATGCCTGAGAAAGCACATCCCCCACTGGCCACGCCATTCCCCACTCTTCCCCCCACACTCACCCTGAGACCAGGCGAAATTCCAGCTGAAGACAACAGGAGCATTCCTGAACGAGGGATATAGGGTTTGATTAGTAGTTAATTGTTTTGGAAGGCACTGGGGCGACAGATAACTATCCATCGGCGGGATGAAGGTTGCATTTTTTTTCCTTGGTCTTCCACAGCTTTGTGAGACAGCTCAGATGCCCTGAATGTCAGTCTAGCCTCCAACAATGGGATTTGTGAGATTCCTTTGTTGTCTAAATTCCCTTAAGTGGAAATATGTTTTCTAACAGCACAGAAACTCTCCCCAAGGCTTCTGTTGTACCAGGTTAATCAACCATACATGACAGCAGAATTAGAGGTGCTAGTATTTTATGTTCTGCATCTAAAGTGTGTTTCTTCGTGTGTACTTAACAGGCTTTAATTTTATAAAACATTGCGCAACAAGGCACCTTGGGGAAGAGCAATTAACTCAGATTATGTTTTCGTTTCAGTGAATACCAAATGAGAAACTGAAATACTGATTTATGTAGCCACAAAGTCAAATCATGTTCCTTGATACTGCCTGATTTTCCAATGTGGCAGTCTCTGGTCACAGCCAACCCTTTAGTCCTGACATGCAATTAAGAAGTTGCTCAAACTGAACTCTCCCTTACAAATATATCAAGATATTTTATAATCATGATACACAGACAACCAGTCCTGTTTGAAGTTAATTGTGAGACTCCTATCATCTTCAGTGAGAGCAGGAATAAACCTACTGAGGACATTTTGGTGTAATTTTCCTGTTGATGGCTATCACAGTCAGTTTATGTTAATTATGGATGGGGATAGGCACTGCAAAACAATTTGAAGGATGAAGGTACTAATTTAGGATCCAATCTAGCTCTCATTAAAGTCAATGGAAAGATTCCTATTGACTCCAATGGTTCAAGCCCATAAAGACCGAATGAGCTCATGTGAACCTTCTCATCCAATCTCTCAGCACAGAAAAGAAACGATGCATCAGCACCTGAACCACTATTCATGCAGAGGGCCTAATTTGGTCACCCTGAGTCACACATGGCAGCTTATTACTGTACTGGCCATTCCCTTGGGATCGAGAGGTCCGTAGACAACATGTGGTGATTTGGGATCCTGCCATCAGAAGGGTATGAGGAGAGGAAAGGAAAGGAAAGGAAAGGAAAGGAAAGGAAAGGAAAGGAAAGGAAAGGAAAGGAAAGGAAAGGAAAGGAAAGGAAAGGAAAGGAAAGGAAAGGAAAGGAAAGGAAAGGAAAGGAAAGGAAAGGAAAGGAAAGGAAAGGAAAGGAAAGGAAAGGAAAGGAAAGGAAAGGAAAGGAAAGGAAAGGAAAGGAAAGGAAAGGAAAGGAAAGGAAAGGAAAGGAATTTCTATCATGAACACAGAAGCATCTTTAGTTGCCATTTTCAAGGCTTTCAGGTGGAATGCAAGGAGCAAGCCCCTTACATTCTTTCCCCACAGCATCACATCCATTCCTTCCCAGCTCAAGATGCCAGGCTTATCCTGGCAGCACAGACAGCAGCGAGTGCTGGATCGCCATTTCCCCTCTGAGGCAATCTACCCTCCTCTGATTCCCCTGTTCCCTCACTGTCAGCTGTTTACCCAGCAGCCTGAATTGGGGAGAGCAGACAGAGATTGAGAACAGACAAAGTAGAAAAACAGAAAATTTAACCTCCCTCCCTTCAAGGTTTCTTTCAAGAGTCAGCAGACAGCAAGCCAGAACCTTCCATCTAATTCTCTCAAAAGAGATATGTTAGAAAATCCCTTTCCATGAAAAAAAAAAAGCTTATTTTATTTTATTTTCTTCTATGTTATAGATTCTCTATGAAAGCTACACAGTAGGTTTTATTTTTACTTTTCACATGATCCACAATACACCACCACCAAGAAAAATTTATCGATGAGATTTTTTTTTCCCTTACACTAGGAAAATAATTCATTCTTTCTGACCCAATCAGTAGAAAAATGTCATTCAGTGTAAATAAGGTTGTCATTACTGCCTATTAAGAGATATGATTTCTTTAGACACAAATATATTTAGTCTATGAAAAGTTCATGAAAATTGAAAATTGATTCCATCAAACAGAAGTAGAGATATATTTTCATAGCATTTTCCAGGACACCTAATTCTTATGTATGTTCTACTCTGACAGATAGCTCTTTAATAATGACACTCTATTACCCATTTTCATTGCTTTAGGTTTGTTTTTTTCCCTTTTGCCTACCTCAATCATTAATAAATGTTTCACTACTTTTAGTTAGCACACCAGTGTCAGTGCAGCCAGTGAAAAGAAGTTGGATTTCCATCTGTCTGCTGTGCTTACAGAGGAATCATTAACTAATTTCCAATTGCAAATTTCTAGCTACTAATAGTGTTCAAGCCACAAGGACAAAGGATTGAATTTCAGATTTCAGACTGAATATTAGAGACTAATAATGATGGGGGGAAAAAAAGAAAAAAACAAAGATACCAAGGAGTTTTGATGTAGTCTTTGAAACATAAAAGAATGGGTCTGATTTAGGTTCTTTCAGGACAGACCTCATGTTCAAACACAAAAGGGAGAATTTTTTGGGTCTTCCCACTCTGGTCTTCCAGGTGCAAAAAAAAAAAAAATCAACCTCAGAAACCTGCTATATCATGAATACTTCTCTACGACAGGATATTAACTGTCAGCCAACCAGCCCATCAGATAGCTTGGCTTGCCGTCTCTGGGCCAGGAATTAAGATTCCTATGGCCCTTAGTCAGCATTGCTATGAGGGAAGGCAGAGAGAGCCCTCCCCTCTCGCTAAGACAGTAGCAGTGCTGGTAAGCTCGTCTCTGACAGAAGTCACTCTTTGCATATCTTCCACCCATCAGTCTGGGAATTAAGAGATAAGGAGCATTTCCGTACATAAATAACCTCTGAGCTGTCTTTGAAAACAGAGCTCGGCGTTTTTTCAGCTTACCACTGGCGATGGCACTCCTGTTTATGCAAGGCTAGTTCATCATTGCCCTGACTCAACACTGCAAGAAACATCATGAAGGCCAACTCCGACCCCTGTGCTGCCAGGGTGACTGGATTCCCGAGCAGAAACCTGCCCTGCTCCAACCTCTCCCAGGAAAATGCAGAAGAGTCTGCATTTTCTGCCTTCTCCAAGGGGCTGTGGTTGGGGCTGCTCCTTAAGGATGGGTCATTCTGGCTGCTGAATCAGTTCCAGATCTGCCCATAGTGGCTGGAAAAAAAACCTCCATGCCCATCTGACTTGTCATGGTCCCCCTGTCCCACAGGTGTTTCCTACTTTGAACACCCTCCCCATCTCCAGCCTGGATAACACCTGCTATTTAAGCTGCCTACACCAGCCTCACTAAGGAAGCACCCACACAAATGGTTTTGGCCGGCAGGTTGTGTGGGGTTGTCATCAAAGTGAGCAGGACAAAGAAATGTCATCATGGTGTCCCCGTGCAGCTGTTTGCAGCTGCTTACACCCATGACGATTCCCTCCAGGACACCAGGTGAACCCTGAGGTGCTCTGTAAAAACAAGAGGGGGTGGCTGGAGTGACAAGCACAAGGCACTGTCTAGCTGCAGCCTGGAGCGTCCAGTTTGTTGGACAGAAAAAGCCATAAGCAGAGGAAGGATTCAGGCTTATTTGCTTTCAGTTAGCATATCCTGCTGTGTGTGAAAAAGCGTCTGCCAGGTAGTTATAGCATCATTTTGACCTCCTCCATATCACAGCCCTTTGGCACTTGTACAGAGAGACCAGCTAGAGAGAACAGACAGAAAGACCTCATCTGCAATCCTGCAAACTGTCTGAGGACACCAGCCAGAAAACACAGATTTTTTTTATCCTATTTCCCCCGGCTGTTCCTAGCATGTCACTCACAGAGCAGCCGTTATCCCCAAAACTGCTGGTGGTTTTACCCTGATCTCTGCTGTTTCTCATCTACACCCATCTCTGCAAGGCAGCCTGGTCTCGCTTCGTGATGAGACAAGTGCAGCACAGCAAACTCCACTCAAACCCCTGACCAGGTCACAGCATCCTTTCTTCATTTTATGCCCCAGCTTTTCAGTACCTCATTCCCATAATTCCCTCCTTCCTGTTTTGGAATCCCTGGACAGATGCAATAAGATCTCTTGTTTTTTTCCCAAAAGGTTTCCTGCTCTGCACTCTGGGCAAATGTGGGCTTTTGCAGCTTCAGCTGCGTCGCACCCTCCTGACATCCCACCAGTTTACACTGGCCAAGGTTTTTCTTCTCATCTCTGTGGCCTTCGTTCTCTGACACATACAGATCTTGCCATGTCATCGCAGGTCTTAGTTTGCATAAAGCAGCTGTGGAAAAATGAAATGTTTTCTGTGCTTTTTTTTCTGGTCTCTATCAAGCCATGCTCAGCTACACCAGTGCATCAGTTTTCAGTCCTCTCTCCTTCAGAGTCCTTCTGAAAGAACATCTCTGTCTAGAAAGGCCAACATATATAAATTTCTTGAAGTATGCAGGATCTTTTCTACTGGAGGAGTGGGGCTAGGCACTAGAGGATCCACTGACAGCCTTCATAGAAGTTTTCTTTAATGGTGATTATGGAACTGTTCAAAACACCTGCATTTGTCAAAAGATATCTCATCTCAGGGCAGCAGATTGGACTGATAATTGGCCTTAAGCGTTGTAGAAATCTCGTAAAACATCCTCAATTTCAAAGAAAACCCAAGAAAAAGTCTTGCATTAGGGAACCTCAACCTTCCTGTACTCCTACGTTATTCCTAAGGAGAACTAGTTTTTTCTGTCCTAAAGATGATACTATTTTCTCCCTACCTCACCCTCAATCAGCCACATTTTCCCTTTCCCTCTGTTCTTCTTTTGAGAAGAAGCATCTTGGTAGCTTGCACCCAGCTGCATCGCATTCAGTTTCTAGCACCTAAGAGAGATACCTCAGCTAGAAAAAAAAAGAAAGTTCCTACAGAAGGTGGTTTAGATCTTAGTTCTACTGATTTAAGTGACTTTTCCAATCCACTGACAACAGAGATTAGAGGATAACTACCACCTCAGTGAGTACTTTATTTGCACTGCTGAGAGCACTCCAAGACCATGATGAATGCTGGTGACTTTCTTTTCCAGCTTTTGACCTTGATGAACAAGGGAAATTTCCAGTTCTATTCCAAGATAAAAATTATATAAATGACCGCTTTCTATAGAACAGGCAAAATCAAAACTCAGAATGCAAAGTGCAGAGGGACATCAAATCTGAATCTAGACTCTACCTCCACCACCTGAAGGTAGAATCACATAGTGGTCCCCATCTTCCACCCAACTGTTTAAAATTCCGTTAACTTTGGTGGGTATTTCCAGCTTCAGCTGAAGCATATTTTGGGGCAACATTATCAACCCTAGCAAAAATAATCATTGCTACCAAAGTACTCCAGTAAGGTATTCCCCCTCTTTCATGCAACACTCCTTGTCCCAGATTTTGTTCTCCATAGTTTCCATTCCACAGTACCAGCAATCCCAACATAGCTGAGGAACTGGACTTGGCCACGCAGGCGAACCTATAACTATAGCATGTTCCCAGCTAAGAACAGAAACCAGCATTTAGGCTTGAAAGTAATCTTGTCAGAGAGGCAGATCAAATAATGATGGCTAACACAGCAACATCTCTGCCCACAAGAGACACAACACACAGTGAGTGTTTGTGAAAAGATCTCCCACTGACTCCCATAGATATGCATCATCACAACCAGAGCATGGGTGGGGTGAGAAGGACAAGCCACATAAGGGCAAATATATCCAAACATGCTATCTCTTACTACCACCATCATCCGGGATAAAAGAATTGAGATCATGGAGTGAGGAGGAGGAGGACGCTGACAGAAGCTTTGTGAGAAGGATAGAAAATAAAGCCAAGGTGTTTGGTAGCTACTTTTTGCTCTTGTTCTGAACATCCTTGGCTTCAGTTCTCCAATGGAGCTTTCTGTTTCACAATTTAAAATTCCTGAAGGATTTTCATATGAAATCTTTCCCTGAATGGTCTTTCAGATCACACCAAGAGCACAATGGGACATACAGACGCACATCTCCTGTCCATCACACCCCAGTGTGGAAAGAAGAAACTTTTCAAAACCACAGGCAGAGTGGGAGAGATACCACAGGTCTAGCAGCCAGAAGAGCAGGTTGCATGGAGAGATTAGCTCACAAGTGGCATGACACGCGCTGGGTAATAAGAAGGACTTTTCGTAACTTCCTCAGAAAGAATTTCATCACCTTCAACTGCAAAATATTCATGGCAATAACATTTATTTTCCCATCAAGGTGCACTGTTCCATTTTTCTTGGGTGATTTCTCTCTACAACCACTAATAAAAAGGCCCAGGAGGAGATCTTCTTCCTCAGATGGACAGTCTGGAACAGGATCTCACCGTGGACTTCTTCAAAGGGCCTAATTTCTTGCATAGTTTTGCTCCTAATGAATCACTGAGAATCCCTGCCAGTAAATTTGATAATGGAGTTCAGCCAACACTGAGCACTTTGGAAAATCCCAGCCCAAAACACTCTCAGGTATAAGGGATGGGCTGAGAGGAGATCAGATGACTGTTCCTGAAGAGTTAACTTCAGCCATGGCATTGGGAGATATCCCTGAGTGCTCTGCTTTAGAAATAGTGTCTTTTGTCATATTTTTGCACATGCCTGTGTGCACCAATTGTGCCCATGTACCATGCACGTGCTCACTGGGTGGTACAGAGCAACATATTAAAAAACCCTTCCATTTTTACTGTACATTATGGTTGGAAAAGTTTTGGCAGTCTTTATGCTGACAAATATGATATTCCACATCCAAAATCTTGAAAGTTCCCAGAGCCAAGAAATCTCCACTGAGAACAGCACTAAGGACCTTTTGTTACTTTTATCCATTTCTAAATATGGATTTTGGGATCCTAAATTTAGGTTCCCACTTGAAAACAAAATTCCTAATTCAAGTGGTTTCAGAAAGACATTCGCATAAGAAGCCCAGGGGGGAAAAAAAAAGAAAAAAAAATAGACCCACACTGGAAGCAGGGGATGACCATTCCACGCCTTTGAGTTTTGCAATCTTGCGGCTAAAAGCAAAGCCAACTAAAGTAAACAGGAATCTAGAATCAACACCAAGGTTTTGGAGCAAGGATTTCAGTGAAAACTTTACACTGAATCAACATCTCAAGGTCTGTTTTCAGTGGGAACCAAAAAAAAAAAAAAAAAAAGAAGATTCTTAACTTGCATGGCCAACCAGATTCACTAAAGAAAACATGAAAAGGTGGTGGCTTTAGACACTCACAGAAGCAAATTCTGGATGCAAAGCGGGTCCATCTCTATCTAGACTGCAAGGGAGTGATTGTCGCAAGGCCTTCTCGTAATCAAACTCTTGGTGAAGACTTCTACTATGATCTGGAATTCTCCGTTTGAATCTACTTCTACTTCTGAACTGATCAGAGATAAGGACATTTTAAGATCAACTTTAAGAGCCCCCTCCATGCTTTAATCTGTTTTTTCTAACTTTAATCTAGTTCAAAACAAAGTTGCTATGCCTATATGTTCTTTTTTGTCTGAATTATCTAACTCCAGTAAGTCAATACAAGAGCAAGAAGCACTTCATGTAACCCTACCTCTACTTTATCGAAGTATTTGCATGTGCTCCTGTCTTTAAGCTCAACTATAAGTGTATTTGTGTGCTTTCAGGAACTGAGACATACTGTTTTAATGACATGAAATCAGAAACTTCTTCCTATCTGAAACAGCACCTCTACCTTCCCCTGAGCATTAGAGTTTAAACAGTAAATGACTTTGATCTCAGCTACCATTCATTTTGGTTGTGGAGTTGCAAAACGAAAACCCACATGACAAGGCTGTGCCAAACAAATTAACACATCTCTTCGCCCGTCTCTGCCGAACCCCCAGCCTGAGAATATTAGACAGAGATTAAGAGCAGCTTAAGTTCTACTGAAAGTTAAAATACATTGAATCAAATAGAATACTGTGCACCTAGTTATTATTGGACTCTTGTTTGGTGTTTGGTACAACTGTCTTTTACAGGGCCACACAGGGGGAAGAAGATAGGGGAGATATCTGAGAGACATTTTCAAAAGGAGAACTGGAGAAAAAGAACTGAAGTTCTTCCCAGATTCGGTGTTATCTGAAGTAAAATATAGCATAGACTCATTTTTGGAAGAGGTAGCAAAGACAAACATGTAGATAAAGATCATAAAAGTAATGTGAGATCATGCATTGAGTAGATCTCCCTCTGACTTTATTTCTCACCAAATTACATTTGCTGTATCAAACTGGAGAACAACGGGCTCCACTCTTAAGTGACCAGCCCTGATGTTTCTGAGCTGGAGCATTTCAAATAAATTTTGCAAAGTATGTCAGGCACCTGGCAGCTACTTGGTCTCTTGTATATAAGTTGGAAAGTGGGATGGAGGTTGATCTTCAGCACCAGTGTTATCACTTTTCTGTTGACTGTGTGCAATGAATGGGGCTCATCTCAATCACATCCATGATCTCTGCTCACTTCCATCATCTCCTTGTGGTTGACGCTGGACCTCATGCTGTCACACGGCTGAAAAAAAAAAACAGCTTTATTTTTTATTTGGGGGGGGGGTGGTGTTTGTTTGTTTATTTATTTATTTTCTCCTTTTTTGGCCGAGAGAGTTACAGCCAAATCAATTCTCTGATCTGAATCACTGTGCAGACCCAAGAATGTTAGTGTAAGCATGAAGGGAATGAGTGGCTGTAGGGAAAAGGGCACTCTAAGGACCCTTCCAGTAACTCTTTCCAGCAGATTTTTCAAGACCTACGCCAGATTAAAGCGATGACTTAACCACAGCATTAAACAGGCAGCCTTTACTCAGGCAAATGTTCCATTAACGTTACTGGGAAAAATCCCTTTTCTCAAAGGACTTTGGAAGTGTGGTGACAAGAGCAGTGCAAGTATTTACAAAAATTATCCAAAAATCTGGTTTGTACCAAAAAAATATGATCACCTGGATCTTGATTTAGACTTAATGGGTCCAGATCTGTCAGCTGTGTACCTGTTTTATACACCACAGCAAGAAATGTGTCTTTCTCAGAAGGTTTTCCTGGGGCTGCTACGTAAGACGGCCTCGTGGAAAAGAGAATCAGACCCAGAAAAAATCTGTCACATGTTGCCAACCACCTGAGATTCATTCTCGAAAAGGATCCCAGCCCATCCAACACAAAGCCAAGAGAAGTGGGAACGTGGCTTTTCCTCACACCCCCAGTGAAGCGCTTTGTGCCATCCCTGACACGTTGCGTGCAATCTCAGGGCAAGCGTGTGTCATGGGACAAGAGGCTGTTTACGCCCCAGGACCATACGCGCTGAACTCAACCAAGGGGAAACTTCCCCACAACAGAGGCAGCTTTTTTGTGGAAACAACAAAACAAAAGGGAGTGCTGGGGCAGGCTGCCCCCTCGATTGCAGGAGTGGAGGGTGTTGTTTCGAGCAATCCACCTGCGTGTTCATATCTGTCTCATTTGCATGCGTTTGTTTAAGCTTTTTAATTAGCAGAGGGCCAGATCCTGATTACATACACATGCGGCTACCACTCAATTGATCCCGACGCTGGCCCATCTTGCTGACCTTACAAACCATCCACCAACACCTTTCATTCAGCCGAGAGACAGAAAACACGTATCAGGAACATCAGAGAGCAAAGGGAGGGAGAGCAGCAGGAGTGGTTCGCCGAGGAGATAAAAACAGCTCTCCTCCGTCTCTCTGCACCACTGTGGGATGGGATGGGATGGGATGGGGCTGGGCATGACCTGGCAAGTCCTGCTGATTTGCTTCATCCCACAGATTACCCAGCAGCCCCGCATTGGTGCAGTCCCACTGCTGATCACATGATATCACCCCGGCATAAATGCGCTCAAATTGCTCAAGAGCCATAGGCAGCCCAAGAGCCCCCATGGGTATAAAGTATCTCGCTTTCCCATGCAGCGAGATCGGAATCAGGCACAGTATTGGGTTAGGGAGCGGCAATAGTTGTTCCATAATTAACTCTGAAACTGAGTTCTCATTAGACCTTGCTTTTCATAAACGCCCTTCTCTCCACGCATGCCTAATTTCCTACTACTCATCAGGGAGACTAATAGGGACTGAAGTCAGTAGCCAAGCTCCCATGGGTTCCACTAAGGCAGATTCACACCCACATAAGAAAGGACACTGAACTGGGTGCATCTCTTTATCTTCTTTTTTCCTAGATATATGCGTAGCACCTTGCAGCCTAGAGATCAAGCCGGGCTGCTGCTGCCAATGAATGTTAAATACACGTCACAGCGACAATCTGAAAGGGCAGGATATTGTATCACCCTCCACATTGTGTGAAGTGTTTGCTTAGTGTCAGCTCTATTCAAAACCACTGTCACATCTCTTTTAGAATTTTTTTAACTGCCGTTCACTGTTGTTGTTCCTTGGGAATATGCCTGCTCCCTCATTTATTCACAGTGCCTCATATCTGCAATGTAATAAACGTGGACAGATGTCTTGTCTCACATAGAGCAGACCCTTTCTTATACGACAGGATCAAGTCCAAAATAAGAGTTTTGCCAAAGAGCAGAGGCCAGGAAGGACAGATGCAGCTAAGGTGGAGGTGGGGTGGTGGGAGAAATGGGGGTAGGAGGGAAAGTGGAGCTCTTCTCCAGGGAGATAACTCCAGCTCCAGTTCCTCTTTTGTGCAGTGTGAGATTCATCACCACTGAAGAACAAGATGGGTACTTCATTCATTACTTCGACTATCTTGTCTGTCCCTTCTCTCTGCATAAAGAAGGTGCTACAATCCCTCTAGTTTACCCCAAGCGTGTAACATCAGCCTACTCCAAATAAGGCAAGCTGTGTCCCATCCCAGTGGTGCCTGCGTCAGAGTCAGGGTGCTGCCCATGGGTCAGGAGGAGGCAGGAGACAAGAACACAGTTATTCATCTGGTGCCTCTTCCCCTCCTCTCCAGCCCTGTAAATCCATGCCCTGTTTCATCTACTCATCAAGGTGGGGGGATCACATTTTTGAACCTCTTGATATTAATTTACTCTCTACAACCTAAGCACGTTTTAACTCAAGGATGGCTTCTTAGCTGATTTTCAGCCAAAAGAACCAGTGAAGGTGGTCAACATGAAGTTTGAGAGCACGACACAAAGCAGGGATGACCTGACGAATCGAGACAGATACCCAAGGCCACCTTTCCAAGTCCTTTGGTCACTCGGCTCATGATCTCAGAAGAAGAAAGGACCTTGCCTCACTAGAGTCACTTATGTTGTCTATCCACCCACTAGAATCCCCCATCACAGGGCTGGGACTTGCAGATGATCCCATCTTTTATCTCCTCCATCTTCTGAGGAGCCTTTCTCGCACTCCACCTCCGCTCTTCCTTACCTTAGCCCCCCTCCTCCCTAGCTGCCTCCCCTCCCATTGGCCTGAAAACCAACCACAAAAATGTGAGGAGACTTTCTGTGCCTAGGTGGTGATGAACACCACAGGTGAGTGATTGTCTGGCTGTGGAGGGTAGAAATTTAATTGGGGAGAGGTTTAGCGATTCCTCTTGCCAAAAGAGCAAAAGGCAAAATTCAACAGTGCCAACTCAGAGCAATGAAATCTTACAGCTGGTTCGAGCAGGCATCAGTGCTGGGGATAGCATGGTCCCACTGACAGGGGTGAAAGAGTCCCTTCAGCTAGCAGTAGTGTCTGTCCAATGTGTAGAGGGAGGGTGATCAACCCACCAACAGAAGGTACTCAATGAGGGCAGGGAGGAAGGGGAAGGAGAGGTGAAATGACATGCCCTAGGCCATAAGGCGAGCAAGTGGCAGAGCCCAGCAAAGTGCCTGGAGCTGCTATGCGGTCACCACTAGCCTCCCTAACACCCTCTAGGTAGTCAGTTGGGGAATCCCCAGGAGTTCTGCTCCTACAGACCTCAGGGCTTCTTGAACCAAAGCCCCCAGGCCCAATAACTCACTCTGGGATGCCACAGCAGCCATGAGCAGGTGTGTTTCTGTTGATTACGGTGAAGCTCCCATCTCCCAGGACATCCCTAACTTATACAGTCAAGCGGAGATGGCAGAACTCTTCACACATACAAGAAAATAATTGCGGTGTTTAACTTCTGATGGGAACAATTGCTTGGCAAAGAGAGATAAACTGTTCCCTTTATTTTTCTTTGGACCAGACAGCTATGGTGGTTCATTAGCTGTGCTCCACAGGTCAACCCAGAACCTGCTTTTTAGAGAAGTGGTGGACCTGAGAACTGGTCCCAGCATGTATGTGAGGATTCCTTTGGACCAGGAATCTCCAGCTGGGGGGTAGCCCCACAGCCAGCTGTCTGCCACCCCCTGCCAGCTCCCTCCTGCTTTGGCAGCAAAGCTTGCCACGAAATGCCACAATTTCCAGCCAGCATCATACCCGAAGGGCTACCGCAACTAGTCAGGGCAAGTCAGAGCAACCCCAAGGCTGCTTGATGGCATGTTTGCTGAGTTCCACACTGCCTCAGCAATGCAGAGAGCCAAGAAGACAAAGAGGTAGCTTAAAGTATCCCCGTAGTGGGCTAACTCTGGACTATGGCACTACGGTGTGTGTGCACATGTATATGTGTGTGCATGCGTGTATCAATGTGAAATATGGCTAATAAATGTGAATGAGTTCAGAGCCAACATTACAGCTTCGGGGGAGCCAATCCAACATTGTTACTCATCTAATTCCAAAGAGCAGTTATTCCTTTTAGTCAAAGTTTTATTTTTATTTCAAATGTGATGTGGTTACAAACTCATTCCCTTGTATAATTTTGCTTTCCAAGTTAATTACAAGATGTTCTAATTAATTATATTTAATGATTAACGTACAAACTCACAAGGAATGAACATAGCTTAGAGAACATTTGTTCTCAAAAGATATGTCTAGACTAGTTTGGTTTATCAGGAAAAGGCTGAAAAAATTAAAATGAGAGAGAGCCAGGAAGAGCGAGAGCAAAAATACACTATGTAAGAAAAAATAACAATAAAAAAAAGAAACCAAATTATGTCCAAACAAGAGCATATTTTTCTTTGGAGTTCAAACACCACCTTTAACCATCTCCCCACCCAGGATCTGATTACTTTTAATGGGACTCTGCTTGTAATTTAAGTTGTTGTTCATTTGTACAGTAATTAAGTTGAGTTGAGTTGGTGTCTATTACATCATGGTTTATATTATGAATTCACACTGCAATTATGTGCGTGTGTGCAAGGGTAAGTGAGCAGAAAAAGGACCTTCTAGTTAAGATCACAGCCGATAACTCCGGCAGGCTGGGTTTAGCTGAGCTCTGCGACACACTTCTCCAACCTCAGCCATGTCACCTCCAGACACCCAAGTGACACACAGAGGAGTGGGGACATTGCCTCCACACGTCCTAGTAGAACATATACCAGAGCGAAATGCCCATGAAGAAGCAGGATCCTGGGAAGAGACTGTGAGGCTAATCCTTCACCCCTCGGGCTAGGTGGCTGCTGACACTTCGGTGCTACTCACTGAGCAACCAAGCATCCAGCCCAGCAAGACTGTGATTTTAAACAGGGTCTCCGTTGCCACAGGAGTCAGGGATTATAACCTGAAGTATCTATCCAGGGATAGAGAATACACATAAATATCTATTACACACACCTCTGTTTGCAATATATAATATGCACATATAATAGACACTTAATCTCTAATGCAAAAAACTTAGGTTTCATATAGGCAGAAATTGGAGTGGATTAAGCTGAAATATGTTTCAAAGTCAGAATTTAAAAGCTTTGTGGGGTCTTTCTTCCCATTTTGTGGCTATTTCCTCCATTTCAGCAAATTGTCAGTGCACTGAGAAACTCCTTTAAATGTTAATGTCAAGATGACTGCAACAAAGATTTTTCAAGCAGCATATTCAAACCCCCTCCAGTTTGAAGAATGTGATTGCTCTGCTGGGTTTAGTGTTTGCGGTGTCGTGTTGCTCATTGAGCTGGCTGGGGACAAGGACACTGCTCCATGAAGTGCTGCACAAACACAGGCTCTGTTGTTCACCCGGACAGCTCAGTGCTCGTGGCAAAAGATACAGATATGCCAGCTTTCACTTGGTGTTGTGAGAATGGGCCAGCGTCATCTCTCCGGATTTATTCTCACCAGAGCAAACACTGAAGTCTCACTGCCACCTTCCACCAAAGATTCCACTGGCACACACTGGAGGGAGAGAAAAATCTTGTGTCACCAATTACGACAGAGACACCAGACACTTCTGACAAGATCCTGAAGGAAAACACCAAGACACGCTGTTCCTGCTAAAATTTTAATTCCATTCCAGTACTAGATAAGCCTGGTTTGCTGTCCCAGTTGTCCATCTTCAACTTTTATATTGTTGGGAGTTCTGGGAAGTGATCACAACTGGATTATGAGGGTTAAGAGAATTACAGCAGCAGAAAAGGGCAATGAGAAATCTAGTCCCTGTTGGGTCTTCTGGAATTGAGGCTGTGCAAAGCAGATCTGTGGGAAGGAACAAGTTAAAATTTGGATGAACCAAGCACCACTTTTATCCCCCTTGCTTTTTCAGCACTAGGATCCTGGTTACGCTCCCAAGTTCCTATTTAGCATCTCAGGCTACATTCTTGAAAGCATTTAACTTCATCTATTCTAGTAAATAAAACATGCATGGGGCTGTTCTTTGGCCCAGAGGCCAATTGGCATGGACTAACCTGTGTCCGTGATGATAAGCGTTTTTCCTTCCAAAACCGGGGGGCTGCATCTGAACTGCCTGTGGTGATGCTCCTTGGCCCAGGTTGTCTCTGGACCATGCCCAGGCATTGTTTGAGAGAGTGCTAGTTGGAACAGGACAAAACCACTGCCAGGGACCACGCTACGGGTTGGATACCTTGGGAGATCTTATGCCAGTACCTGGGCTTGAGCCCTGGCCTTGTTTAGTTTATCAACACAGCCTTAGCTTTAGGTGTTTAAGCGTAATTATTTAGGGACTTAATTCCCATGGATCTCCCTGGAGAATGCACCTAAAAACAGGCTTCATAGCAGTCTGCACATGGCTCGGGAGTCTGTCTAAACTAACCAATAGAGAACACCAAGGGCAAAAGAGGAAAAATGAAATGTTTTAAATCCTGCCTTCCTCCAGGATGCAGGTACCATAATCTGAGCAGCAAGAGGACATCTCCCTTTCCAGAGGATTCATGGCCCTGACGCCTCTCTTGGACTTAAGCAAAGATTTTTTTTCTCTGAACCCAGAGGAAGGTGCATCCATTTTCCTCTTCCCCACCTCTTCTATCCAGCTTCCAAAGGACCTCACAGAGGATGTGTAAGCACTGGGCGAGCTCACTTCTTCGTCGGAAGAGATTTGAACCATCTTTCCAAGTGAGTGCGTGAAAAAAGGTGGAAG
The DNA here is from genome assembly GCA_020746105.1 of Trogon surrucura. Lineage (NCBI taxonomy): Eukaryota > Metazoa > Chordata > Aves > Trogoniformes > Trogonidae > Trogon > Trogon surrucura. The sequence goes on from CM036617.1 coordinate 216,924,813, forward strand.
ATGGAAGGTCTGGGATGCTGAAGGAAGAGGAGGATGAACAGAAAGTGTTGAATGACGCTAGCCAGGAGAGGTTGTTATTGACATGTAAGTTATTACTATTAAGCAATTGAGAGCAGGAGGGAGAAAAATAAAAAGAAATAAAGATTGGAAGACAATCTAAAATACTGTAGTAAAACAAAACTTTGCTTTACTGCTAATCCCACTGAAGTCTCTAGCCTGGTGTTGTCTCAGCAGAACATATTCTGTGCGCAACTTGGGAAGTAATTTGAGCGTCTCTGAAGTGCTTTGTCTTTCATTGGCTCATCCAGTATTAAATCATCTGGCAATGAAGAAAAGTGTTTAAAGTTAACTTCCATACAGAACAAATTCCTCTGGAAAACTCTTGTCATTCAGCACGGTTTACCCAAAGTCTGGTAGCATTGATTAGACAGGGGTTGGGTTTGAATTTTTTTATGTGTTTTCATTTTTCTATTTAAAAAAAAAAAATGCAGTTAAAAGAGTGCTGTTAACTTCTTTGGACTTAGCCACTTACTGGAAAACTTAGAAGGCAGACGCTTGAGTTGGGGAAGAGAAAGCTGGTGCTAGGCTTCTGACAGGCTTGTCTGTCATCGCTGGACAATGAAATTGCAACTGCAGCTCCCCCAGGACATCGAGGATTAAAAGCCTTGTGTGGGTGACACTGCAGACCCAGGGGAGCAAGGTGCATCCCTCCTAGCTACCACCTGCTGACCAAGGGCTTTGTAATTAGACTGGAGCTGGTGCTAAAGGCAGCCCAGTATCCTCACTCAGGGATGGTCTAACAAGTCTCCACTATCTCCGACTCCATGTATGGGTCTTTTGTGTCCACACTAGTCTTTTCTTCTCTACTTTCCAAATGCCAGGGAAGCAACGAAGCCTTTGATGTTCCCAGGAACCCTGCTTCAGTGAATTTCTCTGCACACACCCACTAGTTCTTAGCTAACCTGGGGAGCTTCTCATCTGAGGGCAGCTTGGTGTGTCCTCCCGAAGTACCACCACGCCCCCACACATCCACCTGGTCCTAGCTGGTCCTGTAAGTGGCTTGACACCTGCCACTTGCTCCCAGCTGCCTCCATCCTCTTCAACCTGGGTCACCTCACCTTTTTTTTTCCCTTGTTTCCAACCCGATTCCCCATTCTTACTGGCTATGCTGACAGTCCTGCTCATCTCTTCCTACCCGCAGGCTTGGGAAGCTGAAACACCCCCGTCAAGAAACACACCTAGTTAACTGTGTAATGCTGTACCTATGGGGCAATTCCATCCCAGCACCTGCAGGGATCCTGATTACACCCTAAAACATGATATTTCAATTTCATTATCTGATCGGGCATTAGCAACGAACACCACTAATGAGTATATTAGTCAGTTCCTTTATTAAACTAGCGGCAGCATTTGATGCAATGGCCTCCTGATGTAGCTCTTTGATGCCATGTGATTTGATTTTTATTTCTTCTTTCTTTTTTTTTATTTTAATTGAGAAAGATACAGCAAGGCAAATGGAAAAATGGTGAGGAGCAGAATTAGCACATTGGCAGTGCAGGCAAATACATGTTCAGCAAGAGAATTAGTTTTATAGGAGCTGCAGAAACAGCAAGTGGTGAGTTCTAGCTAACTAATATTTGAATATACCCATTCATTATTCCTGCCATTATTATTATGAATTTGTTGTTGTTGTTATTCTATTACACAGCCTGTCCTGTGGACTGGTTTTACCATCTATAACCTGGCAATCTTTCACCCTTAGCAATTGCTGTTTGGCCGTATTGTCACAGGGCTTATTGTGCAAGAGGCTGTGCAAGCCCAGAACAAAAAGGGGATGTCAGCCCCAGGGCATTTCCAGTGCAAGTGTCAGATGAGTGACAAGAGACAGATACAGGCAGATGGAGGAGTATGAGGAAACGGGGCCGCACGTGTGACTGATTCAGGGGTGAAGGTTTGGAGCATAATTGTTGTCTCCGTCGGGGAGGCATTGGGTTCAGACGCAGAAATTCCCCCAAGTTGACAAAACTCCAGGCTTGGGAGTGATAAAGAACATCTTACCAAAACTCCCATTGTAGTTTTCATCAGAGAAATCATTGCATTTTTCCTTCCAAGATACTTTGATAGCGCGGTCATCGCCTGGTATGACTACCATAACCCTTTCCAGCCATGACTGAATTTTCACAGATTCCATCTCAAGCCCAGTTCCAACCTGGTAGTTAACCATTACAGTGTTCAGAGCTCCTTCAGGTAATTACTGGAGGTATTAAGCTAGCCCAAACAGAAGCACTAAGTGCTTTGCACCCATGCAAACAGCTTGCACAGGCTTACCTCAGAAGCATTTACACTAGCCATAGATCATTTGTGGCACTGCTCTGGCCTGCTGACATGTCAAACACCATCGTATGATCCACCTGGCTTTGGGACTTTGAGGCCGACTCACTCAGGCTGCTGGGAGTAAGATGCTAATTATGCAGGAGATCTTAACAGAATTATTTCTGCTGTCATTTCCCAAGGCAAAGAAGCAGCAAAGTAAACTGAAAATACAAGGGGAAAAATACCTCTGTTGATACAGCAGACATTGGAAGACCCAACCTCTACTTGCTACATGACCTTGTATACAACAGGTTCTAATACTCTTGCCACTGTGCCAAATGTGTAGTCTAAACCTAATAGTCATGCACCACTGAGCTGTTGTCTTCTCCCCCATCACAGGTAAAGCCTTCTACTCCTCACTGAGGTGGAGGATGGCGCCTGCGTTGGCCCTATTGGTAGTCGCCCAAGCAAGAGCTTGTGTTAGGTCCAGATGGCTGATTCTGACTTCTTTACAGGGGAAAGACGGTCCCACACTGAAGTCAAAATACTGCCCAAAAATACTACCCAATGCTCAAAGAATCACAGCAAGGGGCCCATTGACTAAGACTTCAAGTGGGCGCTTCACCACCCACCTTCACGTTAGCCAGGAACTGAGCATTTTGGGGGGATACCTGCAGAAGACCAAATGGGAGGTTGGGGTCCCCTGCTCCCACTGTGCTGGAGTAGCTCAGACAAATGGGCACCTTTCATGTATTTTAGCAGACTCTGTGCTGCAACCACCCAGCCAAACTCTGTGTCCATACATCCCCACCAGCCAGGCCGAACCCGAATCTGTAATGGGTCTGCTTCCATCTGACTGCCCAGTTAACATCCTCCTGCTGCCTCCTTAATTATAATCCTTTTATTTTATCTAACCCCAATTGTAACAGTTGGTGAGTCACCAGGCTCCATAACAAGACAATCAGGACACATTTCATATTACACTGCAGTTTTCATTCCAGGGCGTGGGTTGAAGGCGTTGTTTATTTATTTTAATTTGGTTCGGTTTGGGGTTTTCTCACATGTGATGGAGTACAGAGATTTAAGCTGGGGGTAGAAGGGTGGAAGGGGTGAAAAACAAAAACAACCTCAATCCATCTGGATCAATTAAATCTTGTTGAAAAGTTTTCAACCCCAGGGTTGCCTGAGGTAGGTCTAATAGTCACACACTTTGGCATTTAATGAAAATGCTAATGATTTCTCCTTTGGAATATATTTTCACTTCTAGTTTGAACAAGATGCATCTCTCCTCCAATCAATTCCACAAGCTCTTTTTTTTTCTTTCCCTCCTCGTTTTTGCGCGTGCCCCTTCAGGGCAAATTAAGAAATTATTGCCTCTATCAAAAAAAGTAGCTGAAATGTACAGCCTTATGTTTCACGTCACAGGGGTGGGGAGGAAAAATCTTTTCATGGGAGCAACAATCCCATTTGTGTCTGACTTGCGTAGGAATAAATGGCGTCAAACCATTCTTAGCCCGGTTCACCAGGGAAAACTGCGGGCACAGGTTTTCAGCTGGTGAAAATCACCATCAAACCATCAGAGCTGGCTTTAAATTTACAGATGCTGAAGACCTCACCTGCAACGTTCAGTTCTCTGGTTAGTTGTTCAGTGTAGCAATAACAAGAGAGAGAAAGAAATTTTTTAAAATGAGGGTGGTGAAACTCTGGAGCGGGTTGCCCAGAGAAGTGATAGAAGCCTTGTCCCTGGAAACATTCAAGGTCATGTTGGACAGAGCTCTGAGCAACCTGATCTAGTTGAAGACATCCATGCTTACTGCAGAGGATTGGACAAGATGACCTTGAAAGATCCCTTCCAACCAAATATTCTATGAATCTTTAAAAGATAAAGTGAAAGAGAGATGTTTAAATATAAGGTGAAGATATCCCATAACTTCTAAGGGATCAGAATGGAGATCAGTGTTTCAATTCATCCATACACTGTGAAAAGAGACAGATTCACCCCATTCCAAATTAGACACCGAAATTTTGATGACTGAAATACGGCAGCTGAAACAAATGCACCAAATGGGAGAACTGCCAAAAGGCCAACCCAGTTCGAATATGCAGAGGAAATTCAAACTAATCACTAAAGTTGCCAGTAGAGGATGCAAATACTGAACATGGGTTTAGAGGCATAAAGGTTAATGGGAAAGAGAGGATGGGAGTAGGAAGCACCTCCTTGAAATTGCCATCAGCTCGAGGGGAAACTAAACAATCTCCCTACGTAGGTCTGGGAGAAAAGGCACAAAGAATCATTAGTTTTTGCCTACACTAGTATATTAAATGAGGCCAGGGCATGTGATTGGCCTGCTCTTAGCTGAGTCCCTACCAAGTTTTGTCCTGTGGCACTTGACATGTTGCTGGGATCATTCTTGGTATACAGTACCCATAGGACCACTCTTTTCTGGTGGGGAAGTGGGTTTTAGAGTTTGCATCTACATTTCAAGCCATAACATGACATTTGTCTTTGGGATGAGAGAATGAGCCCTGGACCATTTTATTTACTTGCCTAAACAGAGGCACAAACTTTGACTGCGAATAAATTTAAGAAGTCTATCAAGCCCTAAGCCGAAGGAGTTGATCCAGAAAATGTGGACTGGCATCAGTAATAAGTCAGTCCAGAATACCTTCAGCAGTAAGGAGTAATTAAAGACAAGGATGTAAATGAAAATTGCAATAAAGCACAGCATGTTTTCTGACAAAGATAGATCATTCTGAACTGACCTGATAGTTTGCTTTGATAAGATCACTGGTTTTCTAATGAAAGGAAATGCAGTAGATCTAATCTCTCCGGACTTCAGAAAAGCATTTGTTATGGTACCTCATGGGAAATTATTAAACGGTGGAGTATGGAGATTAGGAGAAGAATTTTAGGGTGGAAAAGGGAGTCACTACAGAGGAAATGACAACAAACGGTGTTGAGAGAGGAAGTATTGAGCTGGAGGGAAGCTGTGACTGCAATTCTTCAGAAATCAACTTGGGGACGGATTTTGTTTAATATTTCAGCAGATGTCCTTGTCACAAGAAGTGGTGCAGTGTTATTAAAACTTGCTCCTCACAGAAACTCAGAAGGCAGTGCTGTCAGTGCCTAGGAGCATGAAGTTACCGTGTAAGATGAACTGCACGTCCCTGAGAACTGAAGATTTGGTACTGAAGAGGTCATGCATCTCACCTAGCTTTAGCTATGTTGAATATACGGTGAGAAGTAACTGAGTAAATTCCTACTGTCCTCGAGTAAGGACATAAGTAGATAAATGATCCTCTAAGGGTATAGTTTTTAGACACTTATAGTAGGATATGATACCTATTTCCTCTCTTGTGTCTATAGGGGAACTATATAGTGAAGTAGCCCAGATTAGACAACCCTACAGACATTCACAGTGGATACTGGATGGATGCGTTGACAGATGAGTACTAATAAGATGTTTTGAAGCTTTTCCAATAAAAAGGGTCTGAAAAATAGGATACATGGATCAACCATGAGAAGAGAACATTTGACTGTCAAAATGGCTGTCAAAAGTGGCTGTCAAAAGTGTGTCTTATAAGGTGTTTCTAATTAGGATAGGGAAACTTCTGGCTTGATCTGCACAAAACACATGGAGGATAACCTCCAAAGTACCAGAACAATTGCAGAGTAGAAAGCAATCCTAGTTTCCTATATCTAGGAGAGATGAAGTCACAGAACAAAAATGAAGTACAGGTATGCATCAGGAAATGGTGAATCCGTGTCAGGGGAAGACAATATACCTCTTGGCATGTTTGGATGAGCAAAGTGAAGATGGAGACAACAGTGTTGGTTTTTATAAATATATGCAGAGAGCAAATATGGAGGAAAAAGTATCTATTTCAACTAAAAGACAGCATGGACACAAGAAATGGCATAAAGTGAAACTAAACAAACTCAGGCTGGTGGATGAAAGACTAGGGTGAAGGACCTGAACAGCTTCCAGTTAGTGTAATAGGACCAAAAACACACAGACAAAGAAACTTCCTTCCCCGTGAACACTTTTCAGCTCATGGAAGAGACTGAAAGTGAGGAGAGATGACTTAGAGACTCAAGAGGTGCTCTCCAGTTTTACGCGTCTGTATGAGAGAAAGAACAAGTAAACATTTTTGAAGAGGGAAAAACCTGTCTGGTATGCTGTACCGAAAACTGCATCGTTGTCCTTTTAGCACCTGGTACTTCCTTTTTCTCACTCTGACTGCTGGTGTTTCACTTGTAACAATACACTAATTGAATGCCACACTGACAGATTTGCATGCCACAGGCCTCCCTCTTCTGATTTCTTTGTTGCATTTGTGTGCACCCCAGCCTGAAGAAAAGAAAAACGGGGAAAAAAAAAAAAACAGCCAACAACTAACAGGAGAACGAAAATAAACACACATGCACACAGCACTTCCAAAGTGGTCTTGAGAGCAAACAATAGTAGGAAGGGATAACTACCACTCTCGGGGCTCTCAGATGATCCGGTCAGTGAAGCAGGCACAGGAAAGGGGATTTTGAGAAACAAATAATACCTGTGCATGAAATGAGAGCTTTGCGGTAAAGAGAAAAGAAGCATATGCTCGTCAGCTGGAGTGGATTTCTTACGCGGCTCACAAGTGACTGGCTCATCCTCAGTGTAAAGGACCGGTGTTGTATTAACCGCTCTGTATCAGTTTCCCTTCCAAGTCCCCTGCCTGAGCCATCGGGTTATTTCATTCCTGACAAGCAGCACAAACAGGAGACCAGGGTAACTCAAGTCCCTGACGCTGTTGAGCAGACATCCATCTGTGCTTCCTGGAGACACATATATATATACTCTGTCAGGGTTGCGTGTGGCTGAACTGCATTGGTCAGGAGCTGGGACAGGTGGTGACAGCAGACTGACAAATGCAAGTCCTTCATTTTCACATTAGCCTGAGGTTCTTGCTAGGATCTCCGAAGTTCTGCTCCTTCTTCTCTGCAAGCTGACCTTAGCTAAAAGGGAACCAGTCATCCTTTTCACTTTGCCCACTGAGAGCGGCAAGACCCCTGTGAACACACGGACCCAGGGAAGTTCTCGGACAGCCCTGATTACCGAAGCACAGGCAAAATGTGTGCTCTGCAAGCAGTTTAATAAATTTTGGGTCCATCATCATTCTCCCTGTTCTCATCTTGTCTTGTTTATGCTTAAGCCAGCATTCTGAAACAGGCACTGCCAGGTTCTGCATCATGACGGCTACAGAGTTAGCTCTTTTATTATGTATCCATTCCTAACTGAAAAAAAAGGCATTTGCCCCCCGGGGAAGAAGGAGGTGAGCTACTGTCTGAGTCTTCTCTGTACCACCCTCTACCTCACACAGCTTCAGAGCCAACATATACAAAGTTTCCTTTGCCTTCAACCTATGTACCTGAATGCAGTCCCACTCCCAACTATTCCCTCCCTGCAGTTGTTTGCCCACTTCTCAGAATCATATTTCAGCTGTTTGTGGCCTGGATCCAGAGAAAAAAAGAAAGAAATCTCCCAGCACCAATGTCTTTGTTTGCAGTAGACCTGGATTATCTTGGCATGGGAGCGTTCACTTCCTTGATAGGCTGAGACTCACAGCTGAAAGTTTGAAGATTTCCCTGGAACTAAAGCTGGGAATTATCCCAAAACCCCGCATTTAAGCAGAATAACATCAGGGGAATCTGGACCTCTTTTGATCTTTATAGCATCAGCCCCTCTCTCTCCAAGCTCAAAGCGAAGCAGATTGTGACTTGCCATCTTGGCCCAAACGAACATCAAGATAGATGCTGAAGACTTCTTTGTTCCTTGAATGTCAACTCTAAGTGTGAGTCATTGTGGCTTCAGGAAGGAGGGAACCTCTCAGACGAGGTCTTTCTGAGGGAGAGATGGGAATTGATAGCTGATGCAGAAGATCCAGTTTTAAAGATATGAAGCTAGATTCTCAAGGGCACTTGGCTCCCATTGATTCCTGAGTGCCTAATAAGATCCATAATGACTGGATCTGCAAAGAATTAGTTTTGAGGGGACCTGAGTGCTTTGTTCTACCTTGTTGCAGTGCTTAATAAAACAAAATATCCATACATCGCCCAGAAAACTGCTTAAAGTTCAGTTGTACTCTTCATCTCCTGGTGAGTTATCCCTTTCTTCACAACAAGACCCACTCTCTTGGGCTGTAAACTATGATCATTCACCTCTCAGTACAGTTTCATGTCTTTTTCTCATTAAGTGAATTCAATGGGATTTCTTACACGAGGGTGGAGTAACTCAACAATGAACAACTTGGCAAAATTGGGCTTTATATAATTACTTCAGGATTTGGCCCAACATACTGGTACAACATGAGATGTATCTCATGATCTTTCACTTGCGTAACTCTCTTCCTCTTGTTGTTTATTGTCATCCCTTACTGGGTTAGTTCCTTGGGGCAGAGACCTTTTATTTAATTAGTCTGGAAAGGGCCTGGCACACCTACAGAGCCATATTAATAATGAGAAACAGTAGTAACCTACCCACAAGAAGATGTGAGCTTCCTTGCAAGATATGCGACAGGGTACGACCACAGTGATCAGCCATGCTCTGACCCAACAGAGCTCACCTTGGTTTGTCTTGGGTGGGAAACTTACCACCAATATGTCCCCAGGCTTTTTCTCCTCTTATATTTGGAGAAATATCTTTGTGATAGATCACCTGCTGATTAGATTTACCTCAAATAACAAGCTAATAAGTGTTTCTTCCAGCCTCTGGAACTCCCTTTCCAAGACATTGGAAGAGGGAAAAAAATAGCAAGTGGACAGCAGGTCTCACTGAGTTTGTCTCAGAGGGATTTTTATCTGATGGTTGATTGACTTCTAATAGGCTAGCACTAAGGTTGCAGCAGGACCTCCCTTGTTAGTAATACAAAACAAAAAAGGAAAGAAATGAAGAAAAAAGAAAAGGGAAGGGAAGGGAAGGGAAGGGAAGGGAAGGGAAGGGAAGGGAAGGGAAGGGAAGGGAAGGGAAGGGAAGGGAAGGGAAGGGAAGGGAAGGGAAGGGAAGGGAAGGGAAGGGAAGGGAAGGGAAGGGAAGGGAAGGGAAGGGAAGGGAAGGGAAGGGAAGGGAAGGGAAGGGAAGGGAAGGGAAGGGAAGGGAAGGGAAGGAGCTTAGACATGTGTTTGTCACATATTAGATGCCACAGAGAAAACAGAAGCAGGCGGTGATTTCTGTGGTGTCTGATAGGGCACAAACAGATTAAAGCTGTTCCTGCAGGTAGGGCATTCAAAACATCTTTCCTGTGTGGATTCTCTAATGTCAGCGAGGGCGTACCTCACATTGCTGCCTTTCTTCCAACAAAATCTCTAGTTGCAGCCAGTTACCTGTTTTCCAACAACTTACAGGACCTGCATATCTTCAAATCTCTAGCCCTGCTGTCAAATGTGGTTGAATTTGGCTAATGGCTTCCAAAGTTGCCAGGCAGACTGACAGACACACAGATGTGCACACATATCCCGACAGAGAATGATCTCAGGAGCTGAATTTCCAACCAGAAAGGAAGCACAATGAGAGCAGCACAGGCCAGCTCCCCCCTGCTCCCACACCAGGTGCACTGATCTGTACCCACACTGGAGATCAGACTTCACAAAGGGCCCAGCAAAAGCCAACCCAGCAGCCCTCGCCATGCCCATGTGCGTCATGCCTTGCCAAATCATGTCACTGCTCAGGAAGAGTCTAGCTTCAATCAAGAGGTGTCATTGACTTTCCCTTTTTGTCCCATCCAACAAAGCCAGCATAGTAAAACAGAACTGGAATAGCACGCTACCTATGTGGCTTTTTGCTGTTTATTTGGCACAGCCTGAATTTCAGAGGCCATATTTTGGAGGCTTTTTACTCTCACTTAGAAAAATGTAGGCACCTCCAAAACTCAATTCAGATGTTGCATGGAGTGAACACAGGCATTTCAGTCAGAGGCCAGAAGGAAGGAGCATTGAATCCAACTCGGAATGTGTTCCTTTTTTTTTTATTTTTTTTACAGCTGAAAAAGGCCCCAAAGTCATCAAACCTTACCACCTTCCTCAGTTCACCTGATTCTTTTGATAGCTCCCAGGCTGTGGATGTCAGCTTTTATCAGAGACAAAAGACAGTCTGAATGGCAGGAAAACTATGCTGGGAATAAAATCGAAGTCTATTTGAAAAAAACAATTAAAAAAAAACGAAAAAGAGAAAGAGGAAAAAAAAAAACGCTCACAGTAAAATATTCCATATGCTCTTATGGTGGGTTGCCCTCGGCACATAGAGAAAGATCGTAACTAGGCACAATCTGATAAGGCAGAATGCAACTGCTGGCTACTAGGCAACCACCAAAAAAAGAGGGGGGGAAAAAAGGACAGAATCATCATGCACACAAGAAAGAAAAAGGTAGAAGAGAGAGGTGAAGCTGAGTTGTTGTGCATAAAATATCGTTATTCATGGAGGAGCAGATGTTAATAAAACTTCGCAAGGGTTTCCAAGGGAGGCTGTGAATGACGCTGCAGTTTGGAGGCCACACAGGGATGCCTGTTGTAGTCTAGCTGGTTTTCTTTCCCTTTTTGTTCCGTGGTGGAGAAAACACACGCTAACCGCATAATCACAAGACAACCTCGGCACCTCCTTCTCCCTCTCTTTGTAGGTCTCATCCCACTGTCAAACCTTGTCATTAATAGAGGCCTTGATCCTGCAATATGGAGCACGCACGGGGTGGTTGGTTCTCACCTGGCGAGCTGCTCTTCACACATGGAGCAGTTTTTCCCCCGGATGCCAAGGGAGGGTGTTGTAGTGCAAGGACCTCAGCCAAGATCTGCAAAGCTGCATTTGTTCCCAACTTACAGCTTCCCAATGAAACCTGTGGACTTCAGCACATAACTTAAACTCTGGTGGATGTAGACCTGAAGTTGCTAAGGACAATTCCTGTTTCCTAGTACAGGATCTCTGATCGCTGATTAGGCAATTGATGCACTATAGCAATGAATATTAATGCTAACGTTAATACTAATTACTAAAAATAATAGTAAAGCAATCGATCTAAGCTTGCAGCTCTGGTTCCAGCAGACTTCCTGTTGAAGGTAACCAGGCCTCTGCGCATCCTGAGAAAGTGCGTCTCCTTACAAAATGGAAATGTGATCCTGGAGTCCTACCCCATGGTAGCAGTCAGGCCCAGGAACAGCGCCAAACAGCTCAGCAAGATGAGCCTGTACAAGGGCCATTTTACATAAAGGAGGAGTAATCATGGAAACAAGGCTCTCTGGATTAGAACCAAGCCCCTGAGTCACAGAGCGGGACCCCCCTGTTGTAGTTTCTGTAGAAACACAGAGCGACGTGGGAATGTGGCCTCGTGTGAAGAGACGAAGGAAAAAAAAAAACAAAACACCTTATTCTGAGTTTTTGAGGCAAGATCTTTCACACCAACCTGCTGTTTGGCTTTGAGCAAATCACTTTGCTTACTTAAGTTTGTTGTTCTTTTTTTTTTCTTTTTTTTTTTTTTAAATTAATACTGAAAATGTGTTTCGACACATTTTTCCTCACGGGGATATTGGGAGGTTGAGTTAATAAAGGCTTGCCAAGTGGTAAGAGATTCTCAGATGAATCTCACTTCCCCTGGATGTGTACCATGCTCGTTGCGGCCGTGTCTGAATGCTTACGCATGTATAATTAAGAAGGACCATGATAACAGAAAGTGCAAAGCGCTGCTCCTTTCTCACTGCATAATCACGTCTTGGAGGTGGGTGGCCCAAGAGGGAAGCATTGCATCAGGTGCGACAGGGTTTGCTGCTGAGGTATGTTCTGAGAACAGCCGTTTTTTTGTCTTTCACTAAACTGGGGCTGGGTATAACCTTTAGATTTTTCACTATATGCTAATTAAATCTTCCATGGGCATTCAGCTATTCCCTCCAGCCCCTGTTTGCTTTCGGTGCACAAACCCTCTACAAGCCTACACAAGCACCCATCAGCTTTCATTATAATTTACCTGCAAAATCCACACTCTCCTGCTTTCATGTAAAAAAAAAAAAAAAAAAAAAAACCACCAAAAAAATAAACCTAAGATATAAAAACCATCGTGAAAGCCAGTTAAATAATCTGTTGCCTACAAATCAGGTCTGGGATGGCAGGAATTAGACCTCCCACATCACATTACCTTGGAGGGCTCTCCTTTCCCCGTAGCCTGCAGTGGAATTCCCGTTCCTACCACCATGGTGGAAGCCAACCCTGGCCCGGTGTCTGCATACCACCCCTCTTGTAGCTGCAGCGTGTTTATTTCAGGATTAAAAAATCAGGTTGAGGGGGAAATGATCGTGAACTAACAGCCGTCTCTTTGTTGTGTGTGGTATGGGCAGGGCAGGTGGAAGAATCCCACCTTGGTCAGAGGCCAGGTTGCACGGCCTCCCCAATTTATTGTCACCAAGATTTGGGTGATCTCAGGAGAGGTAACACATTAGAAAGAGAGAGAAGGCAGGCTGGGCCAGACAGGCCAATGAGATGGGATTTTTATGTTCCCATACTTAAACATTCCATACGACATAGTCCCCACTTTTCTATAATAACTACTCCACTGCTGATAAGCTCTCACAGCAAAGAAGGTCCTTCCCAATACGTAGGTTCAACCGGAGCTCGACTTGGCCTCATCTCTAGTTGTTATAATACATATCCAAGGCATTGTATTATCTCATTGCTGTTGGTTCCACGCTTTGTATTGCCAAACATAATCCTACACACGTGTAGATGGCTCTAGATGGTTATCACATCACGCCTGCAAAGTGGAGATACCTCCTAGCCCAGTGGTATGGTTCAGACCCGTGATGTCTTCTCAAAGATGAGGGCCTCACATGGCCCAATGGTCATCCCAATGCTATGAGGAGCACCAGGTTGTTCTTGCCGTCTGGGTGTTGTTCCCATTTCCCCACTCATGCCTCACCCTGTCAACCAACATGGTCTCCATCACAATGGCTCCCATCAGCACTCCCTGCACTCGTGCACCGGGCTCCTTGATGAAGAGAGGAAGGAGGAGGAGGACTACGAGCAAAGCCAGTGCTCCAGGTTCCACCGTCTGCAAAATTGAGGGCTTGAAAATACTGACTCAAGTCAGTGGGTGCCAACTCACCAAAGCCAGTACCACACCCTCTCTTTTTGGCATACCTGAAGCAAACACTGGGGAGCCTTCAAAATGAGGGCTGTGCAGTCATCAAGATCTACAAAACGGCCCGCAGGACTCTGCCAAACTGGGTGCTGCAGCAAGAGCTTGGGGAAGGCTGGAGCTGGCAGGATGCTTTCAGAAAAAATAGGCAATTGGAACTCAGATATTTGGGCATTACATCCACTGAGGTTTCCAAGAGAGTATGACAAGGACAAATGGTGGATGAGCAGACAAGTGACAGCCATGGCCACAAGCACTCATCATCCCCTGCACACACATCCACCACAGATACAACTTAACAACAAAACCCTCAGGTGGGCGTTCAACAGTGAAACCAGTTAATTCCCAAAAAACCCTATTCCAAATACCACCCTAAATATACAGCCACCTATATCACACAGTAAGTCAGCAGTAGCTGTCGAGCTGGGATCTGGCCCTAAGGAAAGGAAGACTGCAGAAAGGGGAGCAGGAGCACCTGAAGATGGATAAACAATATAGTTTAAGAGGTAAAATGGGGTACAGAAGAAAGCCAGTGAAGAAATAGTCTAGTCAGCTTCAGACTCCCTGAGCTAAGTGGGGAATCCCTTCAAGGAAGAACAGGCCATGCAGAGACAGAGGTTCCCATCCAGAGCTTTTCCTAGGCACTTAAAGGGGATTTTGGGTAACAACTCTACCAAGCCCGGTTGTGTTCATTAGTGCAGTAGCTGATTAGGGAATTATTTCGAAGAATCAGAAAGGATGTCAATAGTGATATCAATGTAGTATATTAAATCAGTTGATGTGAGTTTTCTCACTGCACATGTTCACATCAGGGTGAGGAGGAGAATACAGCACTACCACATCCAGGATAAAAACAAGCCAGTGGACAGGTCAGCTTTGCTTGGGAGCTCCATGGAGCAGAGAGGATATACAGAATCTGAACATGCAGAAAGTCACTTTTAGAAACGGGACACACTCATGTCTGATGGTATGATGCATCTGCAAGAGCAAAGATGCCTGTTAACTTAATTTGCATAGTTGATGGATTTTTTAAACATGATTATGAGGAGTCTTAAAGCAATATCCATAGACCTGTTGACAAGGCAAATCCTTCTAGTTCCTCCCATTGAAGATCTAAGTTCTCGCTCAGCCTACGCCCACATTCAGAGCTCATATCTCATTGGCCCTCATTGGATATCCCACACAGTAGAAGGTCAGAAGGCTGCCAATGCCCAGTGGAAATGCAGCAACCCCAGTGATGTATCTAGGTTCATGAACCCCTTTGATAGATGCATATTTTTCCCTTGTGGTTTACTGGCAAAGGAGATACCTCCTCAGCCATTCCCAGCCTTAAAATGGTTGGCAGCTCTCTGACAAATTGAGCAGCTCACTCATGATCCTCCCCTTTCAGTTATCCAAAGTCAGATCGTTATTTTCCGTAATAGGTAACGGCTGTTTGCCCGAGGGGCAACTTCTGATCTCCTGGGCTTGCTGTGTAACTAATAAGTAATTGGTGGTTTAGGGATACTATGAAGTCTTGTGTTTTAACTTGGAGACATCAGACAAGATGAGAGAAATCATTTCTAATGGTGAGTGTACTAATCGCAGCAAGAGGAGTTTTTAAGAACTGCTGACAAGTACCAGCCCAAAAGGAATAAAGCTGAACCTGTTTTCAGACGCCTCGAGGTCAGAGCAAGGGACTGACTTACCTCATCCCTGAAGTTCCTCCTCATGTCATTTGCCAAATTCACTGCTTTTCCATAAAAACATTGAATTTGCTTCCATTCTGCTCTCTACAGGTCCCAGTACCACCTCCCTCCGAGGTGTTCAGACACCTTTCGACAATGGTGGAAGGATCATGCCCAATATCTCCCCGTTCAGTGGCATCAGTAAAAGGCAGGGAGCAGAGGCGATAGACTTCATAGGTACCCAGCTCAGCAACCTCCAGTGGGGCTCACATAACCTCTGTCTGGAAATATTGCGGCATTCCTGAGCCACCCAAGACCTCATCTAAAGGGACTAGTTTGCTGGGGTCTCTTGCCACCTAGCTGTACTATTTAAAGACATAATCAAATGGATTCCCGAAAAAAGCCCTGACTGTAAACTTTCTCTACAACCCCTAACACACCTGCTAATGCAGCTATCGCCTGGCTGTGCACTATCAAAGGTGTAATAACACGGCCATATCCTGCTAAAGCTCCAGGGGGAAGTTTGAACAGAAAAGCCTTCACAGTCTGAAGGCAAGGAAAATATTATTACACTTCCACAAAGCAGCTTCCTTTCCTCCAGAGCAACCACCTCATGTCTTTTATCTCAGTGAGCTCTTGGCATTTATTATTTTAGAGCTTTTTCACATCGAGAAACGATTATTTTTGTTCTTGGTCCGAGATCACTCCTTATTGTTAGTTAAATAAATCAAATTGGTGGAGAAAATAGCAAACGTTTAGCAAAAGTGTATTGCATCAAATTGTCTGATCCTGGAGATCCCAGGTATTTACTCAACATGGAAAACTTACTCAGCTGGATTTATGTGTATATATATATATACACACACATATATATACGTACACATACACACACAAATATGTATCATAGGTGTGTGTACATTCATGTGATGGCTAATATCACGTCTCTCTCATTGCTGCTGAAGGTGATCATGTTTCCTGAGTACAGACCTAAAGACTGTCTCTTTCATAGGTAACAAAGAGGGAAAGTCCCAGAGACTTCCATTGATTTCATTTCCCTCGGGAAATTTAAGTTTTGTCTGCAAGAGTGGCAAGCCCTTCACTGAGAAAGGAGAGGAAATGAGATCGTGTTCCCATCTGCCTCACTCTGTGCTTCTCCAGCAAAACATCTCTGCCAAACTCTGGGAAGGCTGAAACGGATGGTCAACCCTGGGGAAAAAAAAAAAAAAATGATCCTGGGTTTCTGGGTAACCTGGGAAATCCTGCACGAGTCCCTGGATCTAACATCCCTTCTGGAGCATCCCTCAGTGCCAGGCAGCTCCCTGCTGCCTTTCAGATGCAAGGGCTGCGGTTTCACGTAGCAGACTAATATTTGCTTTTTATTCACCCTTTGATCAAGACCAACTCGAGCAGCAGCCGGTGGGCTCTGCCGACTTCCCTTTTGGATCTGACCCATTTTGGGTACTGGTTTCTGTAACCATCCGTGCATGCTTTAAGGCATGTTTTTGTTTCTCATCTATCTATTCACTTAACAAATTAGCACAGTCTAGTCTTATGCAAATCGGAGGTTCGATTTCCTTGTGTATATTGAAACTCTTCCTCTGCCTTTACCAGCTACTGTTATTTCCCTACTAGGATGGGTTTTCATTGTTCGCTGCAGGCTGTAGAAGTTAATACATGTGAATACAATCCAAGTAAGCAGAGCATGTGTTTTACTATATACAGAGAGTAAAACATGACAACAGAGAGGGAAGGGATGGGGATAGAAGAGAAAGGGTCAGACTAATTTTCTATCAGATGACAGAAAGTATAAATAAGCAAAAAAAACTTTATATTTGAGAGTCTGAGAGGAAAGGGTACAACTAATTACCCGCACTGAGCTCAAATGCAAAATGGCAGCTCCCCCCCAGATGCCTTTAAAGAGGGATGGAGAGTACCTCTCACATATGAGGGTGAAATATGAGGGAAAACAAGATGTCATTTCCTTTCAGTAGCACCTAGAAACCATGGAATCATAGAATCATCTAGGCTGGAAAGACATCTAAGATCATGGAGTTTAACTGTAAATCTAATGCTGCCAAGTGTCCCTAAGCGTCACATCTACATGTGCCACAAAGCCTAAGGGTCAGTTTTCTAGGCAACAGGTAGAAACTTGTTTTTGATGTCCACAGCAGGCCTGGAACGTGTAAAAAAAAAAGGAGGAAAACTCTCTGAGAATAGGAGAAATATTCCAGAGAGGCAATCCCACAGCAAACCACAGGCCCTAGAGCCCCTAAACCCAAGCTACGGGCTCTGACCACTGGGCAGTAAAATCTGCCCCCCAACTGCTGCCTTTCACTTGATTTCAGTCGAGCTAAACCAGGGCCTGGTTTCCACAGAACTGTAATTTTTTCAGGGAAATTGTAATGTGTCCTTTGCCAGCACAATTAAAACACCATAATAAATGCTATCCTGATGACAGCCATCAAAATAGGTAGATAGATTAACTGACAGATAGCAAGTTTGAAATAGGGAAGATACAGAGAGAGAGAGAGAGATGGATAGCTAGATAGATAGATAGATGAGCAGGAAGAGCTGGGAATATAAAAGATTATATAGATAGATAGACAGATCTTGGCAAAAAAACACTCGCATCAAGGTGCAGTTGGCAGCCCTGATTTAATGCATCATTTGTTCAAAGTGCTCGTCTCCCTCCCTTTAAGTAAAACGAAGTTGTTTGTTATGTGTTACAGAACAAATCTGTGTGTGGGCTCCCTCAGGGTCATAGGATTGCATGAGGTGAGGGGCCCAGTCCTGCCAAGTTCCCAGCGCCCTGGCCCACCTCTGAAATGCAGGGCGAAGGGATGATGCCCAGCACCAGCACCCGAAACACCGAACGCCCTGGCAGCCCTGGCCAGTGCTGGAAGGACCGCCAGGACACGGAGAGGAAGGAAAGAGGGCGGATTGTGACTTACCCTCATCATCTCATAACCTGCCTCAAGATGTATTTAAATTATAAATAGGTAGTAAGATTCTTTCTGTCAACACGTTTCAATTTAGGACTCCCGGTTTGGCAAACAGTTTCACAAGAAAGCTCCTTACAATACTCAAGACAGTGTGAACACAGAGGACTCATGGCCACTCTTCTGCATCACAGAGCACCCTTTCCAATTTCACCTGAGAAACGCTTCTTGTAATTTGTTTAAACTTTGAGACTCTCAGGAGGCTGCCTTACCCTCGATTTTCAATTAAAGCAACCATACCTTATTTCTGTGCTGCATTAAACCCCAACATAAACGCCTTTTTGTCAATCTCATACTATAACCCAACACCGTGTTTTAACAAAGACATCTTTATGCAAAGCTTGGAGCTGGGGAAAAGAAACAATGCAAATAAAAGACTGTAATTCTCTTATTAAATAATCTTGATTTTTTCTCCCTGACTCCACTGCCGCTCGTCCCTATCTGCTGCCCCACCTCTGCTCTGTCTCAAACCAGGGGTAAAAATCACCCAAATTTCAATGGAAGCAGATTTTTTTTGCAGCCTCAGCGGGGAGTTGGCTAGTGTCAGGGTTCAACTGTAAAATTAGTTTAGGAGTGAAGAATTTATGTTGCCATTTTTATATCCATTAGCCAGGATCATTCTCAGTCGCCCACACCGAAGATTCAATTTTTACACTTAGGGTGACGAGGCTGGGTGAAAGTTTCAACTCACAGGAAAAGCCCCACCTCCAAACCCACTCATGAACAAGAACCATCCTGAACCCTGTAGAAGTGTTCTGGAAACCTCCCCAGACCAGGCGGCCCTTTGTGGTATTTCAGCACATCCTGCTTCTTGTCCTACCTTGGAGGAGTAAAAACGAAAATACGAATATACTTTCCAAAACCTCAACATACTTTTGGTGCAGGGGTGGGAAAGGCAAAGCTGTGGTTTTGTTTGCATTGCACATCCACAGAAAGTTCAGTCTTTTTTTTTTTTTTTTTTTTTTGTTTTTTGTTACCACTGCCTGATTCTCCTTTGTGAAATGTCCCAGATCAGGCAACACTGGAGCTCGGAACCTGTCATTTATCCATAGGAAAAAAAATATTTCTTAGCCAAATTTACCTAGTTGTTGAAGTGGCTTCATTTTTGACCACTTGGATAGGTAACCCCAGCAGAAATGCAGTATTACCTACTGTAGTTTGAGAAGCAAACACTCCAAGAATCTCAGATTTTCTCCTTGCTTGGAAAACTGATGGTCCTGTTATCTCCAACCAGGTCACTTAAAATCCCGCACTGATTTTATGGTAATAGCTTTTTCCCTTGGCACTGTGTGGCAGTGCTTAACTCACAAATGCCTAGACCTGAGGAAAGACATGAAAGATTGGAGATGTTTGAGGTGTATCACCAAAAGTATTTTCAAAGAGGTCACCAGCAGTGGTGATTCACTTCAATGAATTACTACATTTTCCAGTGGTGTGGCCAAGCATAATAACTGCGGAGGGAAAAAAAAAATGACAGAGTCAAAGCAAAGCAAAACGGGAAGCTTGAAGGTTTCCATTTGGTTTTAATGAAACAAACAAAAAAAAAATCATTTGAGTCAGCCCAAAACATTTTTTTAATCTGAAAATGAAATGCTGAGTATCATTTGGAAGTAATTTAAAACTTTTCCCTTCTTTCTTATCTTTTATTGAAAAAAATTAGGTCAATTCTTCAAAGAAAATATCATTTGGAAATCAAAAATGTATAAGGCTTCAGTTTAGAACAGTGAAATCAAATTGTTGTTTCCATAAAGGAAGCATTTTACCCTAAGAAATACCTACACGTCAGGATTTTTAAGCACTTCCCTTATTTATTTTGGTCACAAGTTTCTTCAGCAAATTCAACTGACATTTTTGTCCCTGGTAAAAATGTACTATTTATTAACATATATATACATTCCCCTCCAACACCACATGGCACAAAAAGCTAATTGCTCTTTACCAAAAGCTGAATTTAGCAAGTAAGCATGAGACAAGGCAGTGTTCTAAATCATCACCAGTACTCTGATGAAAATATTCTATAAGTAAGAGAGTCTGTATCAAAAACAGACCATAAATTGAGTTTTGCAACCTGGGGAAGGGGCTCACAGGGAGCATGGTGCTCACAGGCAGAAATTCAGGATCACCACTGAGCTTGTACGGATCTGCAATAATGTTTACACCTCAAACAGTTCAAGTGTCACAAAAAAAGCTACAGTCCATGATCCTCACACGGTCCTTGTAGCAGAAAGCTCGGAAATGTAACAGCAAATTACTTCTTCTATGGTCGTTTGGACTTCTGTCCTCATAGAAGCAGCTCTCAGCTTAGTGCCTGGGTATTTGCCTACCTAAAAGAATGGTGACAGGTAGGGGAAATATTGAAGCATTGGGGTGTTATTAGTTTTTCTTCCAATCTTGGGGTCAAAATATACCTGTTCCGCTTATGAATTAAAGGAAGCCTACAGGAAATCTGGGGAAGGACTCTTTATCAGGGAGTATAGTGACAGGGCAAGGGGTAAACGGTCTCAAATTGAAAGAGGGTGTACTTAGATTAAATACTAGGAAAAAAAATCTCCTCTGAGAAGGTGGTGAGGCACTGGAACAGGTTGCCCAGAGAAGTTGTGGAAGCCCCCTCCCTGGAAGTGTTCAAGGTCAGGTCGGACAGGGCTTGGAGCAACCTGGTCCGGTGGAAGGTGTCCCTGCCCATGGCAGGGAGAGTGGAACTAGATGGTCTTTCCAACCGGAACTATTCTATGAATATATGCCATAAAAAAAAATTAAATTGTTTTATAGAAAATGCTGTTACTCTAAACACGCTGCACAAGAGAAGGTTTATTCTCACTCTAGGCTTTGGAGTATTTTTGGCCACGTGTGTGTCATGTTGGATGCTGGATATTTTGCCCCTAGGGTAAGGGGCACAACCCACGTGTTTATGCATATGCTGAAGCACAGTTGCCCTGACCACCCTATCAGCCTATCTCATTATCACCACCTCCATCTGCCTGTATACTTTATCTCATCGTTCCCTATTTATTTATATTACCATGATATCTGAGATCCTGCCTACACTCAGCTGCCAACGTCTCCAGCCCGTGTGCTGCACGGGAGGGGAAGGCATGAGGAGCGGGTGCAAGGCTCAGCCTGGCCAGACATGGTTGTGGGGTGAAGGCAGATTTGAAGCACCACCTTGCCTCTACAGAGCACAAAATCTGTGTGGGTTTGCTTTTTTTTTTTTTCTTTTCTTTTTGGCTGAGAGATTGTTTTTCTGCAAGATGATTGTGTGGGGAGGTGCAAAGAAGGTATTCAGCTCGCTTCCAAACAAGCTTAAATTCACCCAACTGGTTTCAGAGATACTTTTTATTAAAAAAAAAAAATACTTTTTTTTTTTTTCTCTGACATTTGTTTTTCAAACATTCGTTCCCCATTCATGTGCTATGCTCATCTCTGGGTGTTAAATACAGGGAGGCAACATCTAATTGTGGTTTTCCTGAGGGTGCTGAAACATTTAAAACACGTACAGGCTCGAGGTCAGTGTCCTGGAAGTGTCAGCTTTCTCCCTTGGAGGAAGCCCGGTGCAAGTGGTACCTTGTGAATCACTCTCCCAAGGCCGTATACCTGAGATTCTCAAATTCTGCCCGAAGGAGGGGAGAAACGTGGCTCAAAAACTATTTATCACCCTTGTCTTTCAGCAACACTAGCAGAGTCATCCAACATCTGCGGCACCGCTGCGAGACTCCCGTCCACGTTTGCAAGGGAGGTCACACAGAGGTAACAGAGCACTGCTGCCCTTAACCATTTCTCTTGACCCCATGGGTTGGTCTCCCCTTAAATCAAATTCTGGGCACGGCCTGGGTATGTTCCCAGGGGATTACTTCTTTTTTTTTTTTTCTTTTTTTGTGCTCTAGAAGCACAAGATAAAAGGCAACATGAGAAAATCAGTTTTGTGGGCTCTCTGATGGGGTTCTCATGGCAGGACATCCCATTCCAGGCTGGCAAGAACCCTGTCAGAAAAACTTAAAATTAAATGGCAATGTCAGCACTGTTTTTATTACAGCATGTTTGATTCGGGCCGTAGCTTATTTGTAAGACCCAGCTGGCCTATGTCAAGTAGGTGGAGTTATTATTAGTAGTGGATCAAACATAACTAAGATATTAGATTGGGATTTACACCCCTACGTTCCTGGATTATAGGAGAGCAGCTGAAGGACTCGTGAAAATACACAACTCATTGGGCTCATCTGGGTCCAATTCTCTTTCTCCACCAGTACCCAATCCTTTGGAAGAATCCAACACATCCCCAGGTCTTAACAGCCTTCCAAAAATGAGGAGAGGAGAGGAGAGGAGAGGAGAGGAGAGGAGAGGAGAGGAGAGGAGAGGAGAGGAGAGGAGAGGAGAGGAGAGGAGAGGAGAGGAGAGGAGAGGAGAGGAGAGGAGAGGAGAGGAGAGGAGAGGAGAGGAGAGGAGAGGAGAGGAGAGGAGAGGAGAGGAGAGGAGAGGAGAGGAGAGGAGAGGAGAGGAGAGGAGAAGATTTCTGAAGTCTGACCATTTTGGCCCAGCTTGATTATTGGTCACAAACAGAGCAGGCTAAGCCCAAGAATGATCTGGAAAAAAAAAAAAACTTTTTCTAAAAGATAAGGAGGAATTGAGTTCAGGAACTGAATAAAAAAAAATTATTTTTTAGTGTTGAAATATTTTTTTGAAACAATCATAAGTGAAGGCAAAATATCTTGTTCCATTTTACCCTCAAATTTTTAGACTAATTAACCTTATTAATTTTTTTTTAAAGTTAATCAGATGTTCATGAAGAGTGCCTTTTCAAAATGAAAAATCAAAACATTTTTGCTTTGGAAACATGAAAGCAAATACATTTCCAAAGGAGAAATATTTTGAAAATGTTGAAATCGTACATTTGGGGATTCATTTATTTCTCCACAGCTTTTTTTCAGTCATCTTCAAGCGCGTTTTTTGTAATTACTCTCCATTCCTTTCACATGCTATTTTCCAGTGAAAAAAAACTTTTAAAAACACTCAGCTGCATGGAGACTTAACTTGTTTGCTCCACCAGGAACTTAGTTCCTGTGAGAAATCAGTGCAGTGCCATAATCTAACACCATCTCTGGTAGCCAGAATTATTTTTTATGTTACTAATCTCTAAGTTTTTAACGTTGGCAATTGAAATAACCCACTGATTTTTGCACAGCCGTACATTGACATGCTTGCAGATTTAGAAGATTCATCAGGATTTTATTCTCAAGAAACAATATTTCTCAGGCACAGCATCACCTAGTTCCTGTCATGGCAAAGTACTGTAATATTAAGTAGGTGTATTGGAAAGGGGATTTTTGTCACTAGCTGGAGTTGGACGGGGTCTGTACAGTTGTGGCAGCTACTTCATTTTTTTATTTTGGCTTTGAAGCTTTTAACATCACACTCAGAAATGTATTGTTAACCTTGTATAATGAATGAGATAAAATACTTTGTTATCTCAGATGGTTTCACAATTGTTTGATGACATGAGGCTAATTACTCTCTTTTTTCAGATGTACAAGAAGATGAGAACTTATCAGTTTACAGAAATAGGCATTGGAGCCTAAACCTTTCTTCCACCAACCCATATAAATTCTTGAAATCTAATGTGGGCACGGAAAAAAAAAAATGTATATAATTAACTAAAGACCACTTCATAGATTTGTGTCATCTATGTGACCATAATTTTGTGACTGGTTAACTGCACAAGTTAAAATAGGACTCAGGAGTCCTGAGTTGATTTTAGTGTTTTAACAGCGAAATAACACCCTCTTAAGATGCATGAAGCACTAATTTTATGTAGCTGGGAATCAAAGTATTATGCTTGTTTATTTACCTATACAATGGCATTTCAAGCTCAACATCATTGCTGTGTCTGGGTGCCCTCCAAATACATGCTCAGATGTTAGATAAGATAAGTATTAAAATCATTTGTGTCTATAATTATTGCTCCTGCTGCCAGAAGTCCTTTTGATATCACGTCTAAGACCAAAAAGAAAACCTGATTCATGTAAATTAGTCGATAGAAATAAAGCTAAGGAAGAATCACTGCAGCAGCGAGTGCAACATTGACATAAAAACAAAGATACCCAGATGCAAAAATGTTTGGGCCTTAGAGACTTGGAATGTCATTTTAGGAGGAGGTTTTTAGGTGAAGAGTGATACGAGTCTCCTTCCTTCTCTGTCCTTGGAAAATTTCTTGTTATCAAGTAGCTCCAGACCACTTTTAAACCAACCATAAAGTAAAAGATTGAGGCTCAGCGAAGTCACCCTTGCCTTACTTAAAGACAATTCTTGCAAATTTTGCACTGATGCCTGGGATGGGATTTATCTCCCCTACCTCCAGGTACTGACAAAGCCCGTATCTTCAGTAGAGTTACTCAGTGAAAAGAAATGAGTGCTTCCAGGATACGGCTGACATCCTAAAACAACTGTGTAAAATATGTATGAGAGTCAATCCTCAGTGTGTCTTTTTTTTTCTCCACTTACTGTTGAGAAACCCCAGATAACTACCTGTAAGTAATCTTCTCTGTAGAATCCAAAGTTGTCTGGGAAGATGCTCAAACCTGGTGATACATGATAGTTGACTAGAAAAAAGGGCATTTCTTCAGCTGAATATTTAGTCTACTCTAAGGACCTCAGAGGTCTGGATCACCTCTCCTTTCAGGACAGGCTGAGAGAGTTGGGGTTGTTCAGTCTCGAGAAGAGAAGGCTCCAGGGAGATCTTACAGTGGCCTGCCAGTACTTAAAGGGGGTCTACAAGAATCATAGAACCATAGAATGCATTGGGTTGGAAATGACCTTTCTAAAGGTCATCTTCTCTTCTGAGAAGACCCTCCCTGGAAAGCTGTTTATAAAGGCACGTAGCAATTGGATGAGGGGCAACATTTTTAAACTAGATTTATTGTTCCTGGATACTCACTACAAAGAGAGCTTGAACACAAACGTTGTTCCTATTTCACATGGGTGTAATTCTGGATAACTTCATTGGAGTGAATGCAGAAGAGGGTGACAAAACTGATGAAGGGCCTGGAGAATAGATCTTACGAGGAGCGATTGAGGGATCTGGGACTCTTCAGTTTGAAGAAGAGGAGGCTGAGGGGGGACCTCACCATGCTCTACAATTACTTGAAAGGACATTGTAGAGAGGTTGGTGCTGGTCTCTTCTCACAGGTCATTAGGGACAGAACCAGGTGGAATGGTTTCAAGTTGCAACAGGGCAAGTTTAGACTGGACATTAGGAAGAAATTCTTCATGGAAAGAGTGGTCAGACACTGGAACAGACTGCCTAGGGAGGTGGTTGAGTCGCCATCCCTGGATGTGTTTAAGTGTCGCTGAGATGTGGTGTTGGGTGAGATGGTTTAGGGGTGAACTTGTAGTGTAGGGTTAATGGTTGTAGTGTAGGGTTAATGGTTGGACTTGATGATCCCAAGGGTCTTTTCCAACCTGAACTGTTCTATGATTCTATGATTCTCTGAATTAATTCCAGCCTTAGTTTCACAGTTCTAACACCACCCAAACCAATTACATTGATGCGGTTGAAGGAAAAGATTGACTCTTCCTGACCACCTGAAAAGTGGCCCCAGCCCAAGTGATGACTCCATTCCAATATAAATAAGAACTTCACCTTCCTTAGGTATAAGTGTGCCAGGATACTGATATAATTCTGGAAAAGGATGGTGCGATCTCTTTTCCATGTCTTTATTCATTGCTTGAGAACATATGTGCTGTGAACATTGTGAAGGAAGACTCCCACCATCATAACCACCCCTCACAGAATATCAGCTGAGTGTGGTCAAGATAACACCCCGGGCTTGAATCTCTTCCTGGGAGTTTCTTTTTGAAAAGCCTCACACTGCAGGGCAAGCAATGGCATTTATTGATCAGCTCTGACAGGTTGTCTGTTCCTTTGAGTACCAAGAGTGGCTGACAGCCCAGGAAATCCAACATCCAACCGACCCTCACTCAGGGCTTATCCAAAGCTGACATACAAGGCAGGAAGCTTTCTATCAGTGCCAATTGCTCTGGAGATGGACCTCAAAAGAAAGGAAAGGGCTTTTACGGAAACAACACCTTCCAGAAGAGAAGCATCCACGTTGATCCACATTTTTGAATCAACTGAATCAATCCTGCTGCATTTTCTGCTGCAAAACAAACTCAAATAGGAGAGTCAGTAAATAATTGCATGGGCAAAGACTAGAGGCCATGAGAAAGTCTTAAGGATGGAGCACATAAGACTAAGGAATGGACTCAGAAATGAATGAGTAGACATTTGAGTGCAGGATCTTTTGAAATTAAATCATGCGGTTTTATACGTAGGAAAAGTTTGGTTTTGGTTTAGCAGAAAGGGTGCACAATACACTATTTACACTGATTAACTATATTTGTGGGTTTTTACCCACCTAACATATATTCTGATGTGCTGAGATGTGCTAGAGAGATCATGCAGGCCTGTGAGCCTATCACACATCTCCCTGTTCCTATTCTATTACTGCAGCTAGTGTGGACACAAATGTCTCTACACCCAGGAGTTGTGAAAAGGTCACATCTCCCATATAGATAATGCAGTCCACCCACGTTCTTAAGCTATAGTCAGTCACCAAGCTGAAAAATGGTGAAAGACAGCATTTTAAATATATTATAGAACTATCTGAAAACACCTAGGAGTCTTTGTGACTATCCTGTAACAGCAGGAATATGTATATTCAGACTGATCTTAGCCAAGCGCTTATCAAAATCAGTAAAACTTCTGTAGACATGATAGATGTATTCCCTTCCATGCCACTAGATTCTCATTGACTAAGGACTTCCTACTGCTTTATGGGAAAAATGGTTCTTCTTCCTAACCCAGCAGGGTATTCATGATAAAGAAGAGAGAAAATTTGGGTATTCAATGGACTGAAGAGAGAATCTAGTCAAAGGAATCCAGTAATTCCCAGGACTGAGCAGAGAATGGTACTTAGCAATTGATCTTAGCAACACTGGGGTGAAGACCTGACTCTCAAAGTTTGAAGGTTAATTTGCATTGAATGGATATTCAGTCTACTTATACAGTAAAGATGCATGACATTATGTCAGAGATGTGGATCAAGTAGACCAGTGGGAATGGAAAGAAAATTCAGTGAAAACACAGGATTTCCTCATCTCTCCAAGTATCATAAATCATGTCTGAGCTGCTGACACACTCCATGCTGATCCATCATACTCAAGTAAAGCAAGTACTTATGTGCTCGACCAGCCTGAGGTCTTCAAGAAACCAGGAGGCATGTAGACATATGACTTCAAGGTTTGGAAAACCTGTTGCTTCCTACCTGCGTCTCAACTCAATTCTCAAAAAAAAAAAAATTATACCAGAGACCAACTACTTCCACTTAAACAGGTCAGGAACACTTTGAGTAAACTTCCTCTGCACCGTAGGCAAGTGAAATCTGAGAGATGTTGCTAAAGCCAGAAGCCAAGCAAGACATTGGTATTGTCCACCCTTAAGGCAACAGTGGAGAGAAGGAACACTGAAACAGTGACTCAGAGTAGAAACACTGAATTTGATTCTTGGGGTTTGTGTGACAAAGCTTCAAGTCAATCTGCCAATGCAGTGATGAGAAGGTCCTTACCAGAGCCTGCATCCAACTTTTGCATCCCCTGATGTAAAAGAACAACACTGTAGAGTTCTTGTGTGACAGAGCACTGGAACAGGCTGCCCAGGGAGGTTGTGGAGTCTCCTTCTTTGGAGGGATTCAAAACCCACCTGGATGTGTTCCTGTGAGATCTACTGTAGGTGATCCTGCTCTGGCAGGGGGATTGACTAGATGATCTTTGAGGTCCCTTCCAACCTCTAACATTCTGTGATTGTGTGATTCTGTGACATTTCATGAAATATCTATGCATTCACAACAGGGACAGATATATATCATCAGACTCACAGGCTTTCACCTTCCTCTCCCATGACCCTTTTTGAAAAGGTCTCCTAAATACAAACAAGGTTGACAGGCATAACTCTTTTTTGATGTACAGGATTTTAGAGAAAAGCCACCCTACAGAAATTAATAAAAAACAATATCCCTATTATGCACATACATATTGCACACACAGTATGAAAATTCTTATTATAAAAGGTTATCAGTGTCTGACAAATTTAATCAGGTTTTCATAAAGGAAAACATCCTGCCTGCTATTAATGGAAAGACCCTTAGTGACTGCTCAGAAATCCATCATAGGTTCAGTCCCTCCTTCCTCATTTTTGGCTTTCCCATGGGTTCGATTCAATTCTTACTTGAGGATCCTCCTCTCTCCATGCTCAGAATAATTTTATATTCCCTTCCACTTCCTGTCCCATGCTGGCACTTCTTTTTTAAAAAGTTTATTATGAAGCAGCTGCAATTAAGAATCACGGTTCAGGACCTGTGCCTATTCATTACTGTTTCCTCAGAGTCCCTAAATATAGTTTTAAATTTATCACAGAATCTATAAATCTGCTCCTGTGTGACTCCACAGGAAACAAATTCATCAGCGATATTTCTGCATGCATGTAGAACAGGGATGACCTTCTGCAACTAGCTTGAAGTTTTTCAAGTGAGACAATTTCACCTCTTGGAGAACGGGCTCCTCTGGCCTCTCTGGCCATGGGCAGTCTTGGTGCATGGGGGAAGAAACCAAGTCTCAAGAAGCCAACAATCATCAAAGCCCGCCTTGATAGGACAAAGGGTAGTGGTTTTAAACCAAAAGGGAGTACGTTTAGACTAGATATAAGGAAGGAATTTTTTACATTAAAGGTGGTGAAACACTGGCACAGATTTCCCAAAGAGGTGGTAGAAGCCCCATCCCTGGAAACATTCAAGGTCAGGTTGGACAGGGCTCTGAGCAACCTGACCTAGTTAAAGATGTCCCTGCTCACTGCAGGGTGGTTATAATAGATGACTTTTAAAGGTCCCTTCCAGTCCAGATTCTATGATTCTGTGATTCACAGTAGTTCATACTCCTTTCTTCTGACTTCTTAATTATTCATACCGATCACAGCTGAAAGAGGAAGCTCTTCTATGGTTGGTGAATATTAGGGAAGAGTGTAATTAAAACCAGAATTGGAGCTGAAGCATTGTATCCTGATGTAGAATAAAGCAACCCAGGTCTGTGGACAGCAGTGCTCCCTGCAGCCACTGGGACCACCCCCATTTACACACTGGGTGATTTGTGGCTCAGCAAGCGAAGAGTTATCCAGTCAAGTAGTGTAAGAAGATTTATGTGGTTCTAATACAGAAATAGTTAAGCAAGTGATTGCACTGTAATATTGCGATGCAGTATTAATTGGGAACTAAAACAGTTCACGGCCTGAGCCTAAATATGCCCGCAGAAGGTTGGCTCATTATCCATTTTAACATGAACACCAGCCTGCAAGGCTCACAAACAAGCTTTCCTGAGCATTTCAGTCACTTCTGTCTTCCCAGAAGACAGGTTTTCATGAATTATTTCACTGCCTCTGGAGCCGACTGTAACCCAGAGTGGAAGTGTAAAAGGACAGGTTAAATAACCAGGTGTTTTGTACCTCGAGAGAAAAAAAAAAAAATGAGTTGAGCTTCGGGTCAAAGCCTTAATTTAAACTTATAACAAGGGAAATATACTTCTAAGATAGAATGATCTGACATCCACCCAGGAGTCTGTGTAGCCCCAGGCAGTTGTGTGAAACAGGTATAAATTTTCTATGCATTTGTGTTGTGCCTTGGTTTCTGTAGAGCTGTAGCTTAGATATCCACACAGAAGGTCACAAAACCAATAAAGACAGACAGGTGACAAAAGACACCCTTCAGTTCTCTGGGTATGGATATACTTACACATAAGCATGGCACATGTTGCATTTCCTTAGCTGGTAAGGTAGAGAGTCCATACCACTGATAAGCACCCATCTATACCTGTACATGTCTATTTTTACTGAAGACTGCAGAAAAAAAAATCATTAAAAAATCAACTACTGAAATATTAGGAAACACCAGCCTGAATTATTCACCCTCCCTACACCTCCATTGTTCCTTTCACATATGATAATCACACAATTTTTTTTCCTTTGCTTCATTCAGGGCACACGGAGGACGTTGTCCTTCATGAGTAATGGACCTGTGTTTTGCTTACTCCTCACACCTGCCTTCCTGCAGACTTGCAGAAGCTGATGAGTTTTCCACAATGCTCGTTAACCTGTATCCAGGCACTTCGCAAGTGATGGATTTATCTTCACAACATATCTTTGAGGAGAGAAAGTGTTATTATCTGGTCTCCAGATTTGGGGATGGGAGGAGGTAGAAGGCATGAAGCACTGGGTTTGCAGTTCGTGTTGAGATAAACCCTGTATTTTTAAAGAATTTAGTATTCTGCAGGGTTAATATAGGCATGAGATCCTCTGGCTGCAGATTATCACCTAGAGCACTGAACATCTTCCAGTCTGTTATCCCAAACACCTCCTCAACTCTGCCAAAAATAAAACAGGTTCTCCCTAGTCCCATCATCACCCAACAAGAGTATTCCCCAGATTTCCTGAGAGAATCTGGAGTCTCAGCAACCAGAACAGGAGTGTGAGAACTTGTGATTTATATCAATATGCTCATTATCAATGGGAGTGAATCTGGAGGGGGAAACAACCTGTGTTGAGGACCCAAAGATCATATTTTGGGGGGGTTGCCTCAGGGTAGTTTTAGTCTGGCCCCATGGCCTGAGTTCCCATTAGTGTAGTAGCACATTAGCTGAAAACCATGCTGCATCAGCCCAGGTAGGATCTCATCATCCTTAAGTGGAATTACTGGGAAATCACTTCAAAAACAGGCTGCTAATCTGAAACTAAATGCAGATCCAGATGGATTCCAAGAAAACTCATAATTCAAATGCACAGGAGAAGAATTAAGTTTTGCAGATTGTTTTAATTCCAGTGCTTCTCATTTCTTCAACCTTGAACCATTGAACATAAAATTTTATATTACCTGTGTGTACGTGTGCATATGTGTACTGACACAGGACCAGTGTAACTGAAAAGCTAACTAAGGCAGACAAGGCGATGACACCAAAATTAATATTTAGAGGGTCTCAATTCAGGTCTTCTTGCATTGCTCATTGGGAGTCTTTCCACCCATGTCAATTGACTTTCGCTTAGACACTGTGTAAAATGTAGTTACCACAGCCACATCAACACAGTAACGGTTACTCACTCAGATTCCCAGAAGGTATTTTGCCTGTGAAAAGACCACCAAATCTGACCCCACTAATGACTTTCATGATGTTGTCGGTGCAATATAGATTATCGAAGTAGAGCCATGACTCAGAGGGCTTTCCTGTTCCAACCTACCTACCATCAGCTCCTCCTCACAATTTCAGAAATGAGGAAAGGCGGAGCTGCCATTCACAAGATGTTTTCCCAAAAAAACAACAGTTCCCATCCTTTTCTGTAAACCAGATTTTTCTCATGTGTTAAAGGGAAGGAAGTAACAACAACAAATAAGAAAAAAAAACCCATAAGCAAACAAATAAAATAAAGCAAACAAAAGCAAACAAACAAATCCATTCAAGATGTTAAAATTCTGGAATATTTGCTCTGGGAGGAGAGGAGAGGAGAGGAGAGGAGAGGAGAGGAGAGGAGAGGAGAGGAGAGGAGAGGAGAGGAGAGGAGAGGAGAGGAGAGGAGAGGAGAGGAGAGGAGAGGAGAGGAGAGGAGAGGAGAGGAGAGGAGAGGAGAGGAGAGGAGAGGAGAGGAGAGGAAAACATAACTGAGAAACTGGTAGACTGCTAATGTTGATTTAGCATCTTGAGCAGTTATCAAGGGGTGTGTAGTGTGAAAGATCCTATTAATCCTGCTCCTGACATCAGAATATAAGATAATTGATGTACTAACTCTCTAAACAAACTATATGTTTCCAAGAGTGTATCCATACAATGTCTCCATTTGTGCCTTTTTCAGGATGCTCGTTCTATGAGCTGACCTCAACTCTGCTTCATCTCATTCATTGCCCTTATTTCCTGCGAGACGACATCAGAAAAAAAACTCCAAGGAAAAAAAAATATATATTTCCAGGTTTTAGGAAAAAAAAAATTAAATAAAAGGAACATGAAAATCAGAAGCTACTTCCCTTTAGAGTAAATGGAAAGATAAAAATAGACAAGTGCAAAATTCTGCCGTGTGAATACTCCTCTAATTTTCACCATTGCTGAGGTCCTGGAATCAATACCTCAGTCCAACTGCAATCTGTTGATGAGCAAAAGGAGGGAAAGGTTGTAGCATCACGAATTAAAAAATAATAATCTCTCAAGCTTAATATCAGCAAAGATGATTATTTCCTTTGATTTGTCAGACTAATTGAAAATAGCTTTATAGTTCGCAGATGATTAATTAGGAGCCAACAAGATCTCCATTTGCATCTCAGTAATTCTTCACTCTGTTTTATTTCGACATTTAGTCTTTATGCTTAAAGTATTCATTGAGAAAGCAGAAAGGTGATTAACATAAGATTTTAAATGTGTGCCATTTGTTCTGACTTTTTTTACACGTTTTTGTCAACAGAGAAAAAAAAGGAAAGAATATACAACATTACAAAACGATTACTGCCTGTTCCGCTTACATGGGCTAAATCCCCCTTTATGGTAGAAGTAGTTTAACTAGGTTCAATTTGAAACCGGGGAGAAAAAGCCCAAATAAAGATCAGTTGCCTTCTTCTCCTCCCCCATTGCCAAATCAAATGACTATTTGACCTCTGTATGATCATCCTGAATGCTTCAAAGTGGTCTTTCTTAAATGAAACATCCTTACTCATGTGAGCTATCCGGCAGAAGGTTAGACCAAGCCAGTGTTGTCACCCAAGAGAAAGCAGGTTCAGATAAGCATCTGGCAGATATAGTGATATTTTTACATCCACCTGGAACTGAAGGGCAATAGTACACACATTTTTAGGTGAAGGAACTCAGTTATTTCATTCCACGTAAACAAACAAAAAAAAAATCACGTGCAGGTCACATCTGTTGAGGTTTTTACATTTGGGGGTTGTTTTGTTGTTTGGGGTTTCTTAGGCATTTTCCCACAGCCTTGGCAGCCTCTGTCTTATCACAGCATGCTTAAATCTCCAGCAAATGGAGTGGGGAGATAAGAAGTTTAACCCTTCATTCAGAAAGTAAACACCCAACCCTTATGATGGTATAAAGAAGCTGGAAGAATAAATACTGAAGACTAAATAAACGAAAGACCAATTTCTAAGGATTAAACCATCAGAAATCAAATTACAAAAGCCAAACTTTGCTAGTAAGAGTAATAATATGAATACAAGTGTCATTATTTCAAAGAAAACTCTTGCAGGGAAGGGCTGGCTGATGGCCTTTGAATTTTTGGGTATTGTCCTTCACATACCACCAAATCCAGTCTTTTGTAACAGTTTCTGCCCATTCCTCCAAGCACAGGGACAGGGTCTGGTCCATCTTGATTTCACACCAAGATCTCAACTATAGACCATCCAATTATACCACTGAGTACCCAACAGGACAGAGCAGAAAACACTTTTCCAAACTCCAGTTCAAAGCCTTGGGGTTTTAAATAACACTGCCCCAAAAATAGCCAGAATCATAAGGACCCTGCCATACATTTGCATTCATTCCCATCCCAAATTGTCCTCAACACAGGTTTGTCACCATGGTGGTCACCATTGACTGAGACCAAAAGGGACCCATTCCATGTGGGAGCTCGATATCAGCCAGAGGCAGCAGCTGAGCCATGGTTTGAGGGACAGGGAGCACGCACGGGACAGTGAGATTACACTAGCATGCAGTCCATTTATTTTTGAGGGTGGTTTTTTTTTCCTTTGTCTTGTGTTGTTTGTGGTTTTGGTTTTTTTATCAAGCCACTGAAAACGTTGCTTTAGCTGTCAGCATGAGCGCAGAGATGCACATTCCTGTACCCGTGGTATCTATGCGATAAATACCACCAAAACAAATTTTAAAAAGGAAATGAATGAAGAAAGAAACATATTCCACTTCCCACCCCCAAGCACGAAACACTTTTAAGTCAACGGAATTTAATCTAGTTTATTCTCAAAAAAAAAAAAAAGGAGGAAAAAATATGAAAACAAAAAAAAAAAAAGCAGGTCTTATCACTAGCAGTAAATAAATTTGTACAACCATTCAGTCTGTATAATAGGATGAAATAAATCTACATCTTTCTTATTTTGGTGCATTGAATTATACATACAAACAACAATTACAGGAACTTGTTCACAATGCGTATAGACCTGGAGAATGGCTATCTGACAACCCCTTGTTGGCAATGTCCGCATGTTAACACTGATTGCCTGACACCATTGGTACTTCCTATGTAAAAGGCCTGTGGCCCAAAATGAATGATCTCCCTACAGGTTTTATTTATTTAATTATTTAGTTAGTTAGTTAGTTAGTTAATGCATCATCAAAACCATCCTAGCCAGCCCCCTCCCCCTCCCCAGAAACGAAGAAAAGAAACCAAAAAAAAACCAACCAAAAAAAAAAAAAAGTTTTAAAATAAAATAAAAGGAGAAGACATGACTGGCAGTTGGTCCGTTTGTTCGTAAGACCGCGTTTCCTCTTGGTCTGCATTGTTTGTTTTTCTGGTTTTTAAATTGTCCTCCCGTCCTCTTTTTTTTTTTTTCTTTTCCTTTAAAAAAAAAAATCTCTCGGAGTCCTTCATGCCTTTTTCTTTACAGCTCCCCAGATGCAATAAAGTCTTCCTCAAATGTACAGTATTTCTTACAATATAAGTTATATGCAACGTTCAGCGTTTTTTATTTTATTTTATTATTTTGTTTCACAGCACTAAAGATCTTGTCCAATAGGGAATGCAAGTTCTGAATGGCTTATTCACAAATGGTATCCAGATTCAGTGGGTAAGAATACATAGACGCCATAGTGAGTTCCTTTAAAAAGTGGCAAACATCACTTTTTTAAAACTTTTTTTTTTTACTTTTTTCCCTTTTTTTCTTTTTTTTTTCCTTTTTTGTGCTTTTTGTAGTTTTTTTCTGTTTTTTTTTCTTTTTATTTTTTTCTCTCTTATGCCTTCAGATAACTTTTTTTTTTAATTATTATTATTATTATCGTTTTATTCCTTTTTCCCCCTCCCATTTGATTCGGGACATCAGACCCATAACCACACGCCTGCAAAAATGCAAGTATATAAAGTAAATCTCATTTTGAGACCGTAAGCATTCAGCAGGGGAGTCTCTCGCTAACCCATGGCGGTGACCATACTGGAAGGATGGTGAGGTCCGAAGGAGAGGCTGGATGGAGGATGCATCGGTGTCGGTGTAGTCAGCATGTGGCTGGAGTGACTGAAAGGTGAAATGTGGCTGATGGAGGACATGTGTCTGGAGAGGGCGGCGGGGTTAAAAGAGCTGCTCTTGGGAAAGTCTTCAAGGTTGTCATGGACCTTTTTGCACTTTTTGGATTTGCTAGACATTTTCCGGTTTCTGGTCTGAATTCCTTCTTTCTTCATAGTCAGGGGTCTGTTAATCTAAACAAAAATCAATTATTTTTTTTTGGTGCTTCCATCCTTTCTCCCCAAATCACTGGGGGATTTGTGTACCCCCAACCCAAGCAGTCCTGGAGGTGTCCCAGAACCTTCTCCCCTTGCACACCCCATGCTCCACGGCTACACAACCTCTCCCCCCTCACCCCAAAAATCCAGATCCCACCAGGAAATCCCAAAGTCAGTTAACATTTCTGAAGTCAAGATGACAGAAGATTGCTGGCAGAGCCCCACAGAAGCCAAACGTATCCAAATAACTCACGGCAGCTGAAAAATTTCGGCTATCTGCACATTAGGTAATTGCACCATGTTTAGGAATGAAACCAATCATTATCACCTTGAAATACTCCCACAGACACCGTCTCACCCCGGGGCTTCCTGACTGATCTAAAACCATTAGTAGCAAGAGCTACTGGGATTTCAGTGCTTACAAGGGGGTCTCAAACTTTCACAGTGGCACTAGGGAGCCGGGTAAATTCTTCAGAAAAGTGACAGGTATCTGCTTTATTTTTCTCCTTCGGAAAGATTGATCATCCTTTCAGGTTCACTTTAGCCAATCTGACTTTATTTCTAAAGGCTTCCAGGTTTCTTTTTTTTTTTTTGGGGGGGGGGGAGCTGAAAAAATATCTGTGCTGCCTGGCATAGCGTTTCCTACTTTCATACAGACATATCTATAGGAAATACAAGCAGTTGCAGTGACTATCCCTGTATCCAATGGGTGTGGGAAAATGTTGAACCTCCTGTAAAAAACTCCTATTGCTGCATGAAGAGCCAGCATCACAACGTACATTAGCCCAGTGGCATGAAAGCCCCAAAGACCATGTTTCAAAAGGAATTTGTGCATCCAATATCCGCAAACATCCTTAAAAATCTGGACTTTGGAGCTTCCATGGGGAATTCCATAGCTCTGGTACTGGCTCCTCTGTAGAATTTCACTCACTGCAGAAAGCAGGAGCTGCCAGAGCCGAAACTTCCCAGAGCTGAATATTACTTTTCATAATAAATGTGAGCACACAACAATACTGGTGGATATTCTGCAAAAGGGAGGAAGGGGAGCAAAAATGGATCCACTATCCACCAAGAACTACTGTCTCAACCCCAGTGAAGATCAACGAAAGAGATTCCTACAAGGATCCTGAGCAGACCTTCATCCACAGGATCTTAAATCAGCACAAGGGACAAAGCACTCCCTTCTTCCAGATCACAGAAAAGCTTCACTTCTTCCTCATCAGGCACTGTTTGGTGCCTTTCCCAGCAGCATTCATGGATTTCTCTCCCCGGGGGAGGCAAGGATATAATAGCTCCCTGTTACACATGGGGATAGAGGGTTGGCGAGAGGAAGGACCAGGCTCATCTGCTCCATGTCAGGCATCCTAAAGTTTGTCATCCCAGTCTGAATTAGTAACTCCAGACTCTACATACCAGCAGCAATGGGAAATTTCATCTCAGCCTAAAAAATGGTGAATAAAAGGCTGATTCCTCCACCCCTAGATAAAGGGAACCAGAGGGAGCAGCCCTGCTTGCTAAAGGTAGGAATCTGACCATGTGCAGCCCAACAGCAGCCCTGGAGCAGCAACAAGCAAAAACCTCAAATGTCATGGGCTTGAAATACGACGTCACCCGCTTCCCTGGCTTCCTGTCCTCACTGAAGGCACGGGAACACACACACAAGGAAGGCCCTTTGCTCCAGCTGGATGGCTGGGATGGGAAATCTTTGCCTGGCCTGTTTCAAGTCATCCAGCAGGGACATGCTGCCCAAGTTCAAAGCCAGGAGGTAGCCTCATGTGAGACTCACCAGGCAGCAACACTAGAGGAGACCTGGAAGTCCCAATCCCCAACGAGTCCAGCTTAGATCAGGTGATGCACACGCAAACTTCAGGCTCCCCAGTTCCTAATGAGGATTTGCATCACAACACTAAGGCTGAGGAGCAGTCAGAACTGATTTCCATGTGAAGCAGCAAAGGTGCAAGGCCAGGAGCTGGCAATGGCAAAGTGATAACAGCCTGCTGTTGGGAAGGGGACTGTGCTAGGTCTTAGAGCAAGCACGGGGGCCTGACCCTGTGTAGCACAGTGTCATGTCCTGCAGGACAACGACCACTTCCTCAAAGCAATGCCTCTCATGTTTCACTCAATCACACAGATTAACCTAAGCCATGATTTGATGTGAAAGTTCAAGATGGGAACACTAGTTTTACTTAGGATGGTGACAAAGCCATGGCCAGCCCCACAACTGAGGTCAGAGATGTCAACCAAGCTGCTAGCTGGACACACCATCCCAGTGTACGTGATCTCACCCTTCTAGGAGGTACCTAACCCAAGTGCCAAACAAGATAAGGACTCAGGTAAATGTCAGGAGGAGTGAGATGAGCACAGTCACAGCAGCAAGCTGGAAATTTTTTTTCAAGTGACCTCAAAGGCCAGTCACATCAGTGTCAAAGTGGTCCCCGAAACATCAAAGCCATGGAACCATCTCTGTTTCTGGGGCAGAGAAATGAGAGACCTGGAGGGAAGACCTTCTCCATGAAAATTCACTGCGATAAAATTGACAAACACACGCTAACTTAAAATTAAACCAGCCCAACACATGTAATATGAAATTAATTCATTTCAGATGTAACTAATTAATTAGGGGCAGGAATTACACTCTTTGTTTTACCATATGCTAGATAATGACCACTCTGTTCTTGAGACACAGAGCCCTGCTTTAGGATATTGTGAAAGGGGCTTTTTCTTAGAACTTTTACTAAAAACAGTGGTCATTTTTACGGGCAGAGGCCAATCAGCTGTGCTTCTCCAGCAAGGTACATTCCCATCCATTCCTGAAGCAAGTGAAGGCTCATGCCACTTCTAAGAAGGACTAAAATAACACGAACGAGAACCTCACATTCAACAGATCAAATCCAGAGGATACTGTTAAACATTATAGGCCTCATCTTGCTTGGGCTGAAGACAATGGGATTTTGCCATTGACCTCAATAAGGTCCTGTCACTGAAGCGGATTTATCCTTCAGACATAGTCATTACAATGTTGGGTTAATCTTCCAGGCTGGCTGTATCTTAGAAAGCACTCTGGGATGCCACGGGATGAAAGGCACCGTATCAATGTGAAATATTAGTCATTGTTAATACTGGTGTTAATGGAGCCAGCTCTTGTTGAAGTCAGTGGGAGAAATGCCAGCAGCTTCACTAAATGCACCCCAAGACTATTATGATTATTGCTTATATCCTACTGACAAATGGGCTTGCTTAAGCCGTGGGAATCAACAGTGAAACAAACTGATATAGCCCTATGGAAAAAAATAACACCATGAAAAATGTAGCCTCTTCACCGCCATCGATCCCAGTGTAGACTTTAAAACTGGGCAAGTTTCTTTCCATTAAAATGCCCTAATGATCTGAAGGTCCAAGGAAAAGTTATTAAATGCAAAGAAATGACAAAATAGGAAGAGGGAGTAAAAAAGCAGCCAGGAATTTGCTGCAATGTAGCCTGCAACAAAGTGAAGGCATCTTCCCAGAGTTCAAAGACCTTCCACTGGCATTGACATCACATCTGTGCAGAAATTCTCAGCTGACTGGGAGGGACCTACGATGAGCCTCTCTATTTCTGACACCTCTTCTGATGGAGAACCAATACAGATAAGGTACACAAAAGGAACAGGACCACAGCCTACACAAACTGGTCTTGCACTTTAACAGAGCACCAGCCAAGGAACTTTGACCGTGTGCAACCACAAAACCTCCTTCCTGCCTTGAGTTGATTAAAGGATGATGCTGGTGCCATCCTCCAGGCAGTTAGCACAGCTCCCTAGGTCCTGCCTTCCAGCAGCCAAAAAGAGAAGGCATCTCTGTGAAGCTACCAGCACCTTATCACTTGTAATAAAAAATTCCCTTCGGCTTAGCTTCTGAAGCACAATGTGACTTTCCCAGCCACAGCCCTGCTTTAGAGCCGTTTGAACTGCAAAAATCATATAATGGTTTGAGTTGTAAGGGACCTTTAAAGGTCATCTAGTCGAACCCACTTGCAACGACCAGAAACATCTTCCAGATCTGGTTGCTCAGAGCCCCACTGAACTGTCCCTGAATATTTCAGGTGATGGGGTTTATACTATGTCTCTGCACAACCTGTGCCAGTGTTTCACCACCTTCGTTGTAGAAGATTTCTTCCTTGTATCTAGTCTAAAATCTAGATTAAAACCATTACCCCTTGACCTATTGCAGCAGGCCTTGCTAAAATAATCTACTAATACTCTGTCGTCTTGGACCTTCAAAGCTGAGGTTTCAAGGACTGTGGGCTGTGATGTTACCTGTTACTCACCACACTAATAACTAGGCATCATCTTAACAAAAGTAAACCGAAAGGATCTACCCACTCCTAGGCAGATTTTAGTATCATTGCTCAGTTCTATTGCTGCACACAGTATCTCAGTCCTCTAGGGGTTTCATTTAAGCAGGTTCCATTAACAGAGTTGCTCATAAGGCAAGATACTACTTGACTTTGGTAAGAAGCTGTGCTGAGCTTTCAAGCAGCTGTCAGTATTTTTAATGAATATGAAAATGGTTCCAATGTGCTCAAGGCCTGCCCCATGTCACAATTTTCACAGCTGGATCGGAGTTTCCCTAAACAGTGGGTCTCAGGGTCAATTCAGGTCAAGTAGGTTCACGCTAGTGGGAAAGGAAAAGGATGTGCTCTTGCAGGCAAATTTCTGGAGAACCTCAGCACTCAGGCACCATTCTAGACAATTTAGGGTGGATTCCTCCAGGCAAATATCTACAATGCAGGCAGATACATCTGAACTCTTCTTCCTGCCACCTTTTGAAGTCATGGTGAGAAAATACACTGTGTTCAAGGGTACAAGTCATCTCATTCAAACACAGGTATCTCCATCAGGTTCAACCGATGGCACCCGAGAAGAGACTATTTTCTTCAAAAGGTTTTGCTGAGGTACAGGGGGAGTGGCTCAGCGATAGGTCTCCCCAGCTACATGATTTAAGTCCTACCACTGGTGGCTATAAGGCCACAGTGAAAACATAGCATGAGCGTAGACTGATCCAGTAAAGCTGGCTGACCTCACTCCCTTCTTGCCATGGAAATAGCAAACAGAGTATTTTCTTGTGATATTCTGAGAGCTTTCAGTCTGGGTCTAACCCCTTTGTTTGCAGTGATCACACTGAGAGTTTGATGACAAGCTTTGCTTGCTACATAGGACTCAAAACATGCTGAGACACCTGCCTGCTAAAGGGTAAATATACTTTCCCTTTTCCTAAGAGAGATGTCTCTCACAAAACAGGCAAAAAATCAGCCTGGTTGGTCAGGTTTGGGTTTTTTTCTACTTAATCCAAACTCATTTACTCATCCCAAGAAACCAAAGATCTTGAAATAACAAATGGAAGGGACTAAGACACCACAAGGGTTGGGTGCCCCATGAAACCCAATACATCTTTGATGTGTTTGCATGGGCGGACACGAGGGCAAAACACAGGCCGAGATTTCTAAGCCAAACATAAAGCAAATGGCCACCAGGAAAAAAAAAAAAAAAAAAGTTATATCAAAGTAGAGAAATTGAAAGTCTTTTCCTTCTTCTGACATGATAATTATTCTAATGCCACATGTGGAACGCGAGTAACAGGAGTAGTCCTAAGACTTCTTTATTAGCAGTATTATTCAGTAGAAGAGTTTTCAGATCCCTTTAGCTCTTTCCCTGGGGCACATATCCCTGGTTCCTGCAATCTGGCTTTGCATGGAAATATTAGATTAAATCTGCCAGCCACTTAATTTCATTTTTCCTTCCCTTCCATGACAGGTGCTTAAAATTCACATCACAAGTCAAGCAGACTCTGCAACCCGCCAACTAAATAAAGTCCTTTTTGGTTTAGGAATTGCTTGCATCGACTAGGGCAAAAAAAAGACATAACTAACTCATCTTTGTGGACAGGTAAAGGGACGGGACAAAAGCAGCCACAAACCCGAGAAAGATGTAAATAGTTGCTGACACGTTTTGCTTTTTTTCCGGAGTTTGTATTTGCTGGAGGAACCAAGCTACACATAGGGTATCGGTTTGCAGGACAATGTGTTGTCTTTTCCAACGCACTGAGCCCAAGCGGCAGTGGGTAATGTCTCTCTGTGTTGATCCACCCCTCCCTTCTTGGCTCAGGCATGGGGAGGCTCTAACATTACCCATGGGCAGCCCTGGTTTATACCTTCCCGAGTCAGAATGTCTCCATTTGAGGGGATGCCGACTCATCGCTCCAACCCCCAAGGTCCCCAAAGGGATAAAGGAGATCTCATCACTACCCGAGACTGGAAATCCTGAAGTCAAGGAAGAATTTGGACCCTCGAGCATCACAAGTGAGGCCCCGTTATTGAGTGTTACAGTCACACTTACATTGTGCAGCTTGTAGTAGAGCCCGCAGGCGTTACAGACGGGATCGCCGTTGGCATTTCTCCTCCACAGGGTGGTAGTGGTGGTCTGGCAGTTCGCGCAGGACGTGCCCGCCCTCCTGGCTGCAGACTAGGGGAAGGAGCGGGAGAGGGAAGGGGAGAGAAGGAGAGGGAAAGAAAAACACCCACGTTAAAAAAAAAGAAAAAAAAAATAAGATGCAATCAGCAAAATTTCTGAGAAAGAAAACATCAACCCTGCAAGACTGACGCACATCAGCAGAGGCCTCCAGAAACTGGCTTGTGAGAACAAATAATAATTCTGGAAAAAATCCCCGAGGTACTTTAATCCCAAATTATATAGGAACTGAATCAGGTGCCAAAGGGCATCCTAAAAGTGAGTGCTAAACCTCTGATAGAACTCATCAAAATTAGCAGCGCTGGCACAGCCCATTCCAGAGGGGAAAATGTTATTTAAATGCCAACGTGTCTTTCCATCTTAATTCTCTCAGACCCCCCAGGGGTCTAATTCTGCAGTCAGGGCCTGAACCAACAATTGCCGGAGTCAACGGCATGAGTCACACCAGCTCCAGCGAGCGCTGGGTGAGACCCACGCCGAGCTTGGTGGGCAGCTGCTCGCCGGGTCCAACCGCAAGCACAGCCCGGTCCTGTAAATTCAGCTCAGCTTCAAAGGATACGGGCTCCAGATCGGAAATAACACTGTGGCAAAGAGCGAGAATCCCAACTTTTTAATTACACCCTTTTTGCAGCCTAAACCTTCATGTTTATTTAAGGATTGGTAATGAACCTGAAAGAAAAATTTGCCATTTCATAAAAGGAAAGGAAGAAGAAAAAGAAGTCTACGTGTGAAGATGTATACAGAAGCTTTTTTTGTCAGCTGTGATAATGATTTAACGAAGCCAAATTTAGCAAAGTCGCTCCTCTTTCACATGCATGAATTTGTGCTTATCATTTAAAAACTGTAACTTCAGCAAACAAATTGTCCTCCCACCACCGAAGGAGGAAAAGGAGTTTGCAAACTTCTATGAATGTTTGCCTGTGTGCGAGCGCCTACAGCTCCTAAAGAGAAGACCTTTAGATCCCCGTCCTATCTCTTCTTCATCAATATGACACAGTCCCAGAGCTCTGATTTCATCCCGGTGCATTGCTTTCAATGGGACTGCTCATGTGCTTAAAGTTAAAACATGTGCTTAAGCGATTTGCCAGATCATAGCAATGCTTGGCACCTTGCAGAACTGAGCCTTTAATGCTCTCTTTTGTGCTCTTACTGTTTCAAATTTACCCCTCACCCCACACAGCCGCACATTGTAGCACATCCAACATTTTAAAAAAAAAATAAAAAAATAAAAAATACCGCATCTTTGGATACCGTACAGCAAACCCAAAATGCAAACATGGACACTGGCACAGCGCTAGCGTTAATACCAACTCTTGTTAGGTCATGTTGCAATTTTAATCATAATTGAATGCAGCGTAGGTGGAGAGAGGACGGGTTGGTTTTGTTTTAGATAGAGTAGGATCTTTTTTTTCTTTTAATTAGACAAAAAGGGC
This sequence comes from Trogon surrucura, assembly GCA_020746105.1. Taxonomy (NCBI): domain Eukaryota; kingdom Metazoa; phylum Chordata; class Aves; order Trogoniformes; family Trogonidae; genus Trogon; species Trogon surrucura. The sequence continues at coordinate 216,968,397 of CM036617.1, forward strand.
TGTGTAAAAAATAAATAATACGATGCCCATGAGCATTAGGAAGCACCACAGAGCGCCTGAGCTAACAACGAGGGGTTCTCACCGCCTGCCCGTGGGGACAGTTCCATTTTGCCTGACCATAAACCGCCCTGAAACAAGCCAATCTCGAACCCAGCGAGGCTTCAAGCCGACTCCTCCATGCTGATGACAAGCAGGAGCTGGGAACGGCTTGCGGGTCTTTGCTTGCAAAAAATCCCAGCGCCGGTGGGAGAAGCTGGAGCATCCCAGCACCGGCAGTAGAGTCCCCAGCAGACGTGCTCCAACTCGTAATTTTGTCCTCCTGCAGACCACGCCACGGTCCCAAATTTGGTTCCCGTCAAAATCACCAGGTTAATGCACACCCTTCAAACTCACAACATCTTGCGGAGCAGGGCTCTCACTGAGACCCGGGGGATGAATTTGCAGGTCTCTGCCCTGCTGGTTCCCTCTGGCCGGCACGGGTGGCTCAGGGGCTGGATTGAGTCTCTCGGTGGCAGCTTTGCCTTTATCAGACCCAAAAATCAAGCCTAAGGAAATTTCTAAAAACCAGTGATATTTGACTCAGCCCACACAGGGGAAACATCCCCTTTGAAGATATTTGGGGTTTCTACACGGCGCTTGCCGTAATTTCTCTTATGGCAAGCGCGTTTAAAAGACAGCGTCTTGCTGCCTTCAAACAAAATCTGATGTTAAATAAACGAATAAATCACAACATCCACTGTCTTCTCTAAAATCTTCTCCACCTGCCGCGTTTCCCACACAAAAAATTCAGCGTCGTTAGACAAAAATTTTGAACTCTGCACTCTTCTGGTCCCAGACTGTACCTTTTATGCTGTACCAACTTCTACCGGAGACATTGGCAGCGGGCAGGAAACAATGAATAATAACGCTATTGTCAAAGCTCCCAGCAATGGCATCCACTGACGCTAATCACCAACCCGAATCTGGTCATTTAAGTAATGGGATGACTAACAGGGTGCCCCATATCATCCATAAGACCAGACCATATGGCCCAGTTGCAGGTGAGTGAGGGCACAACTTCAGAAGCGCCGAGAAGGTGGGATTGAGAACAGTGCAGGAGGAACCAAGCACTGATACAGATGCTTCATGAAGGGGCACTTCGGAGTCTGGGTTTATGTGGGGTACCCACAAAGTTGCAAACATCAGTTTCCTAAAATAAGGCCTCTTGAGAAACTGGCTATAATCCTTCCAAAACCGAAACCAACACAGCTGGACATGGGCACAAAGAGCTCTGCATCCCCACAAGTAGGAAAAGGAAGAAAATCCAAAGGAAAGTTTTATCTCGACAGCATCAGTGACTGGGCTGCCACTGGCTTAAACACAGACAGGAACAGTCTCCAGGAGGGCTGTAGACCTTTTAAGCAGAGCAGTGGCACGGTACCACCTGGACATTCTTGATCCCCCTGCCAAAATCTTCCAAGAAGAAGCAGAGCTCTCTGAGGCCCCTCGACCAGCAAGGCTCCATCCATCTCCCCTGAAGGAAGCCCTCACACAGACTCCTGCTGAACTTTATAAGGCTCGGGTTGAGTTCTCGGAGTCTAAGGATCTATTTGCCTTCTCTCTCCAAACCCATCGGAGTCTTTTCATTAGTTTCAAGCACGATTGGGGTCTGAGCCTACAAAACCAGCCCAAGGTCACTCAGGAAACTTGTGGCAGAGGGAGAGGAGCCCTCGTTGGATCCTTACCCTGAGCCTCCATCCACACGCTGCCTTCACAAGTCAGGAAAGATCAAGTCAAGCCACAGACACACACACACCTGCACCTACACACATGAAATGCAAACAGGAGCCTGGCTTAGGCGCCTTCTGATTATTTTTCTTTTTTGAGGTTAGTAAGGGAAATAAATATAGATGCAAACAGCAGTAGAAATGAGTTTTTTGTTGTTTTTTTTTTTTCCCTGGCAATGCTTGAAAAAAAATATGTAGAAAAATCAGAAGTTCCCATTTAGCAGAGACTACATTCAAAGAAGGGGAACTTCTTGTAATTTTAACTAAAATGCTCAAGATTGGAGTGATCGTGTAAGAGAAGGTTTCTCTTTACTTTTTTTTCTCTCTTTTCCTTACTTTTTTGTTCCCCCAAGAATGACCCTTTACAATGAATTTATTTATATAGTTCATTTTATATGTGCCGGGCTGAGGGTGACTCGGGACATTCTTTCGTGGTTCCATCAGACGCTTTTTGAAAGCTCTCCCCCCCATTTCCAGTCGCTTTCCTATTCTGCCTCCCCCTCCGCTTGTTTGGATACGCTCAAGCTCCTGTGTGTTTGGGCTGGGGAAACAGAGCTGTTGTTTGGGAGTTATCTCCAGGGCTCAGATATCCGGCAGCTTTTTCCTAGGAAGTTAACTTTACACATAAAGAGAGAACGAGAAGGGGAGGAAAAAAAAAAAAAAAAGCAAAACACAAAAACCAAAGTGTGTGTTTAAGACAGAAAGGCCAAGGGGAGGAGGAGAAAAGAACAAGAGAGCTGCCCAAAAAAATTAAAATCCCAGCCTGTACTTCCCTCCCTAGAAAGCTTTTCCTTTTTTCTAACAAGGCTATGAAAGACAAGTGAGACCAACATTTTCCTATATGGGAAAAGCCCATACAGGAAGGCAAGGAGAGGTTTTGCCTGCAGGAAATTTTGGGGTAGAGGAGCAATCCCTCATCTTCCCCAGAACCAGCTGCTGCCCCTCACAGCGTAACCCCTCCTAGGGTCATATCCTACACACTCTTCCCGGAGCCTGTGGGAATAAAGCGGGTGGAATTTTTCAGATGTCTCAGAGCCGAGGAAGCTGAATCCGTGCCTGAGAGTTGCCGTACCGAAGTCATGAGCACCTTCACGGGGAACGCAAGGCCAACGAACACCCCGTCTCACATCCGCACGATCTGGCCATAAGCCTCACACAACCAGCTGGATGCATCCATCAGCTCAGAAACTCCACAGAGGGACCCTTTTCCTCCACATTTTGAGCAGCCCCTAGGAGCCCATCCAACATCTTTAATCCTAACAGAACCAAACATGCCTCTGTTTGAAACATTCAATAATTTCCCAAGGGGGGAATATTTTTATTTTTTTTCCCCTGATTGGTATCTTTTTTTCCCATTGTGGTTTGCCTGATTATTTGCCAAATACACTTCAACACGCTTAGCAGCCATGCCCACAGCTTCCAAACCATTTCTGTGGCTTCCAAGGAAGTCCATAAATAGATCGCTGGGGATGCTGCAATGTATTGCCTGGACATAATACAGGCATAAGACTCGCAACAATTATTTCAAATATTCACCCGCGTATTTTGTCTTCCTCCAAGTCCTGTGGCCCAGGGCACGCACCCGGCTTTGCACACTCACAGGGCTGTGCCATCTCCTCACTCACACTGACTCAGAGGGAAATTACACAATTTGAGACCCACATGTCTCAGGGACAAATGACCACACCAGGTTCAAGTGCCACCAGGACCATTAGCCAAGCCCTTTGCAGGACCAAGGTCCAGCTGATGCCACGGTGGCACCCAGTACCCAGCTTGGGTCCTCCCTCCGTGACAACACTAGCCAAGGCAGGTGGAGACACACATGGGAAGGGGAGAACAGCAGTATGGAAAGCCCAGAAGTCTTGTTCTCCTGATGGTCTCTTTGGTCATTAGGAAATTATCACTCTGCCGTTAGTCCCTGGAAAGAGCCACCATCCTCGGATCGCCATCCAGAAGTGCTGTATGGAGGCATCTGCCCCATTGTGACCTGGGACAAAACTCAGTTCTGTTTTGCAAGAAGCTCTGGATGTGGATTTTTAACTTTTTTTTAACCTGTTTTGCCATTTGCAACAGGACCAGACAGCTGACACACACAGAAGACTGGAGCATCCCCGCAAGCATCCCCCCCATTCAAGCCCTCTGAAGCAGTGGGACCATATTTTGGAGCTGGCTGAGCTTCCCTGTCCATCCCAAGCTGCAGATTAGAAGCAAAAATTACAGAAGAAGGAAGAACAAAAAAAAAAGGGGAGACTTACCAGCCTTCTCTTGGGTTTGATCAGAGGCCGGTTCTGCCCGTTCATTTTGTGATAGAGTCCACAGGCGTTACACAAGTAGTGCCCGGTTCCGTCTCTTCTCCACAGAGGGGTTGAGGTAGCCCCACAATTTACACACTCCCTGCCTTCTGAAAACAAGAGAGCACATAGTTCACTTAAGGAAAGCAGAGGTAAAAGGGGCTGGGGAAAGCCCCCTCCCCGCCCAAAAAAAAACCCAACCCCCCGAGAGACCCAGCCATACCAGACCCTGCCAGTCCTCTCCAAGCTCAGGTTGTCCAAGCAAGGGCCCAAGGCTGTGGCCGGCTGGAGGAGTCTGGCCTGATCCTGTCCCTCTCCTCAGCACTACCCCACAGGCAGCATCAGGCCTGTGTCCCAGGAGCAGGGAAGAGGGATGTTAACAATGACAACCCGAACCTCATGGTAACTTGAAGAGACCCCCCTGGAGAAGGTCTCACCCTTCCCACAGGTCTCTTCTTTGGAGGGGGATGACAATTCCACCTCACCTCCGGATTAGGGATTTCTACAGCTCTCCAGACCCCATGCTGCCATACAGATCAGACAAACTTTGGCAGGCTTTGCAAGGAGCCTCCAACCCTCTTCCTCTCTGAGGTGGATGGATACCAAATTTAAGTCCACATCTCCCTTTCTGATGTGTATGAGGACTCCAGGATCATTCCTTGAGCACTGTCCCAGCTCCCAACTGGGCGCATGAGGCTTGACGGGTGGTCTTCTCTCAGCCTCAAGTCAAACCACACAAAGGACCAGATCACAGACCAACAAACGAAACACTTCCCTAACTTTAGCCAACACACAACCACTCTTTCAATATCTGCTATCGATTAATTTGCAATTAAGCTTCCATCACTCAGCTCACGGAAACCTCTCTGCCTTCCCCACCACATTTGCAGCCTGGTGGTCCCTCCTGAGTATTTGGCATCCCAGACAACTCCAAGCTTGCCTTAGTCCTGATTAAGAGCCCATCTGAGAGCAGAAGAAGACTACAACCGGCCTGAGCAGAGCCAGTTCCCCGCTGCCTCAGCGTTCAAGCAAGAGGCATCCGCACCCTAACCACAAACGGCAACCGTTTTTCCAGAGTCTTTACCCTAAACCCCTCTCCTCTCACCCCCCTCCAACAAAAAAAAAAAAAAAAAAGGCATTTGCAGCCGTTTCTCTCCCTTTCATCCTGCAAAAAACACCCCCTCCCTCCTTTTCCTCCAGCACTAACCCTCTTTGTCTGCGAGCTTCCCAGTTTGCTAAAATCAACTTTAAAAAAAAAAAAAAAAATAGGTGTTGCTGCTGGGGTTGGTTTATCACGAACCGCAGATGTCTCTCTAGAAGGTAAAGTAACAGAAAGTGGCAAAAGGAAAACAAGAGGCGGGGTGTATTGAAGGGGGATGGGGAGGGGGGACAAAACGGTTTGAAAATACCGCGCAGCCGGTGCCTCGGCGGGAGCTGCGGCTCGGCGGGTGCCGGGGGAGCACAGCACCGCCCGCTTTGCACCGGGAGGCGAGAAGAAACCGGTCCTCACCCCGAGAGCGCAGCCGGGTCCGTACCGGGGCCAGGCGGGGAGTCTCTCCCGTTAATACCTAGGTCGTTTTGTTCCCCTCCGGTTAAACGGGGCAGCCGCTCCGGGGCTGTTTGAGTCTCTGTCCCTCTCTTTTGTTTCACTCCATCTCTCTCTCTCCCCTGCTTTCATGTACAAAACATACAGGTCTGGGTTTTTTTGTCACTCTAACCGCATCCGGACTCTATTAAAGTTCCTGGCGCTGGATAAACAATGCAACTGTCGCGTGCAGCAGTCTGAAAATAATTGGATTAGCTCAAACATATCAGCTAAATAGAGACAGTCCCTGCTCAGACAGACAGAGTAAATGTCACCCTGGAAAAACCCTGAAAACTGATCTCATTCATGCCAGGCAACCCTGCAGCAGCCTCCTCGGAAAAAAAAATAGAGAGACACAAAAAAAAAAAAAATACTTTTGACTAATCGCTCTTTCCTCTGCACACACACACACAAACACACACTCCTCGGCTCACACACTACCCCTCGGTGCACACAAATATCCAAGCCGGGAGCTTTCAGCAGCCGGGAACCGGGGCCGCGCAACTTTTCCTCTCCCCATCCTCCCTCCGCGGGGTCCGCACGGCCCTGGGACCCCCCCAGCTCCTCCCCGAGCGGTGCTGCCAGGGCGATGTTTTTGGGGTCCTGCACTAGGGGAGATCAAAACCCCCGGCAGGGAGATGAATGGGGCTGGGGGTGGTCAAAACCCCCAGCAAAGAGCTGGATGGTGCTGGGGGTGCTCAAAACACCCAGCAGGGAGCTGGATGGGGCTGGGGGCTGCGTGGGCGAGCATCTCGCCCCGCACACACAAAAACAGCCCCAGGGAAAACCCTCCCCGCATCTCCGGGCGCCGCATGGGAAGAGGCCCTGGGAAGAGCGAGGCGGAGGGCAGGCGGGGGAAGTTGGCCGGGATTTAGTACCATTATTAAAATACAGAGAGATACACTAATGCTGCGGTTCCCTCGGTTTCGCTTCCTCCTTTAGGCGCCGCGGCTGAGGGCACCGTAGGCGCTTGGGGTGGCGGAGGGGGCTGGATCGCCCCCGGGGCTGGGGCTCTGCGGCGTCGGAGAAGAGGGGGATAGAGCGGGGGTCTTCATACCTAGGGTTGTACCCTCAGCCCGAGTTGAGCAAAAGGGAGTTTAGTTATAAAGCGAAGCAACTTGTGGGGAAGGTAAAGTCGTGTGTGTGTGTGTGTTCGTCCACCCCTGGGGGCTTCACCCCCGCTGCTTTTACTACACGGACCCTTGTGCTCACCCCTCTGAGGGGAAGGGGGGAGGGCAGCTTTACCCCTTTGCCCCCCGCTTCCCCCCTTAGCTTTCCTCTCCCGAGCAATGGGGATGAAGAAGCCAAAAGCCCTACCTGTGCTTGACCGTGCTTTCGGTCTCGATTTACACCCGAAGCCGGTGGGCGATCCTCCTAAGAGGCTACTGGGGGGAAAAAGTCCAGAGCCATATTCTGGGACATATGGTGGGTAGGTAGTGATGGGGTGATGAGCGGAGGAGGTGGCTCCTCCTAAAGAGGCCATGCTGCTCCGAGAGTGAGAGGACTCCAGCTTCATGGTATCGGCCAGGGACACCTGGTATTTGATGCATTCCTTCTCGTCCTGCCGGGTGGAGCCGGTGGAGCCGGGGGTGGAGATGGACGGATCCGGGGACACATCTTTCGGAGGGGTCGGCGGGAAGGTGAAAAGGTGCGGGCTGGAGTGGCCGGCGGATAAAGTGGAAGAGGAGGCGGGTGGGTAGACGGAAAGGGGTCCCGGTGAGCTGTGATGGATGGAAGTCTTGGAGAAAGGGCTGAGGTTCCAGGGGGAAGCGCTGTGGTGGCTGCTCAGCGCTTTGCTCCCGTCCAGCCAGGGCAGCGAGCCGTGCAGCAGCGGGGGCCGGCACACCTGACTCCCTGCTCGGAGAAAACACAGCGAAACCCACGTTACATTCCCTTTGCCATCCTGGCAAACCCCCCGTGGGGATGCCAGGCTGAAACACCACACCCCCCCCCCCTTCTCCTCCTCTTCTTTCCCAAAGAGTTCGGCATGCGAGGGGACCAAGCAAAAGTATATCCGATGCAGGCCCCCGCTCCACTTTGAAAATTAAAATTTTCAAGCTGCAGTAGTCCGAGATGGCAACCGCGATCCTGCTCAGGAGTGGATCTCCGGCTAGGGACCCCCCTCCGGAGTCGGGATGCCAGCCCTGGAACATGGAATTTGGAGAGCTCTCCTTCACTCTTTCCCTCATCCAGACAATCCCACTCGGACTTTGAAGCGAAGATCCTGTGTGAAATTGCCAAGCCCCGACTGCAGAAGTATTTTTTTTTCCCTTAACTGGAAAATAATTTCCCGAAAGCAGCCGTGGGCTACAAACCCTGGGAATGTTCTGGCCAAACGAAGAAGACCAGAAGATGCCCACAGACATGATAATAACCTCTCCGACAGAACTGACGAACTTTGCAAACCGCCTAGTTTGTCTTTTTTCTTCCATGAGGGTGCATATAAATGCTATAAACGTCTTTTTCATGGAAGTACGGCACACGCAGAAAGTACTAACTGTCTCAAAAGAAACTCTCCATCCCCTTCTTATTACAAGAGACTCTTCACTTGTATTGTAAAATACAGACCTGGACTTCTCAAAAAAAAAAAAAAATAAAAGAAAAAGAAAAAGAAAAATAACCAAATCCCACACTGGATTTCCTCAGCCTAGTCTTTTTTCTTTGGGTATAAATGTTCTCAAGGGGTGGTACCTGATATTTTAAATTAATCTCTGCCCTTGCTAATAAAAAGAAAAATATATCCAAAGAAACAAATATACCCAAATCCACAGCAACTTGAGCAAATCGCTATAAGCTGAAAAGCACAACTATTCAGCTGGAAGAGAGCAAGTTTGTGCCTGCTGATAAAGCCCGGGAAGCGCATTGACATCCAGAGAGTCTTAACCTCTGTAGGTATCGTGATATGTGTATAGAGACTGCTAAACATACAGAAGGAGAGATGCAAACACAGATCTATAGAGACACAGATAGTTAAAGAGCTGGTGCAGTGTGGATGCATAAGTTTGCACGGCAGCTTGTGTGTGTCTAGAAAATCTCCAAGCTAGTTTTCACCGTACCAGGCATTTGTGAACAATACTGAAAGTAACTGCTCGAAAGGAAGGGAAGGTGGGTTATACGAATAGAAAGGGTCAAGATTCATTATCTTCTCCAGGAAGTAGCATAGTAAATAATATTCAGGCTAGATCAGAGAGACCGCATTTCCACTTTCTGCTGATATATTGGGAAAAAAACTGAAAAGAAAAGAAAAGAAAGAAAGGACAAAGGCTGCTGATCCTTAGAAATAATTGTTTTAAAGGGACTAATAGCAGAACAATGCAGTTACTGAGCAGAACCTAATGCAGACTTGCACTCAACAAGTAGCTGAGGGCTGGGAGCAGCCCTCTGAACCCGGCTCGGCTCCATCTCCTCTCACTCGTCCTACTTTCTTTTCCTTGGTTTTGGATTGATTTCCACTGCAAACCTCGGGTATTTAGATTTTGCCATGACAGGGGTCACCGTCTGGCTTCACAAGTCAGCATCTGCTTTTTTCCCCTATTTTTTTTTTCCTTTTCCCTACTTTTTAACCATACAGGTAAACTCCAGCTCTAAATACTGGACCTCTCCGATTCTTCATAAAAGCTGGAACCAAAGCACCCATCCTTTCGCGGACTTGGGCCTCATCGGCCACAAGTATTTCACTCCCTTTCTAAAAGCTCTGACCCAGGAACAAAATTCTCTTTGTGGATCACTACCTTCCTGCAGGACCCTCGGTAAAACACACCAGGTCTGACACTTGGTTGCACCACGGGATTCTTTAATTTCTTTCTGATTTTTAACACACAGGGTTCTGCAGCCCTGGGTGTATGTGCAAAACTTTCGACCCAAGCCTAACAAGCTCACCAAGTGGGAATGAAATAGCCCAAGCGTGAGGACAGCGGGGTCATTTTCACACCCCTGCTCTCCAGCTTGCTTTTCTTCTCCAGAGCAGCTTAATCGTGCAAAAACTAAACACTGTATGAAAACCCTAACTGTTAACCTAATTAAAGGCGGGGCCGAGAGGGGGGGAAGGAGAACTAAAGCGAAAGAGAAGGGTAAAGAGACAGAAATTAAGAGAAAGGTGAATGGGGAAAAAAAGGAAGGAGGGCAAAAGAGAGGTGGAAAGAGAGAGAAGAGATAAGGGAGAAAGGAAATAATTATAAAAATAGATAGAAATAAAGAAAGTAAAGGAGGAAAGAAGAAATAAACATTTCATATAAATAAATAAAGATAGAAAGAAAGAGAAAGAGAAAGAGAAAGAAAGAAGGAAAGGGAGGAAACCTGAATTTTGATTTATTTCCAATAAGCCAACCCCAAAATCCACCCGTGACGTAGTCTTCTCTGCCGGTAGGAAAGGATCTGCCCGACGGCAGCCGGGACCGGAACGCGGACAGAGGCCGGGACACGGGACCGCGACCTCCCCCCGCGGGAGCCGGGATCTCTCAGGGGCGGGGGGGGGGGGGGGCACTCACCGTGGTGGGCCGTGGGATATCTCTGCACGGTGGCTCTCACGGAGTTGCCGTAATACGGAGGGACGGGGTTGCCTTGTCCGTCGATATTAAAAAGTACATCCACTTCCTCGGCGAGAGGATACTGCGTGGGGTCCATGTAGGTATGGCCAAGCGTGGGGTGATGCGAGTCCGGGTGCTGCCCATTGAGCACGGCCGGGTGGTGGTGGCTCACCCACCGCGGCTGGTCCGTGGAGACCTCCATCTTCCGCTGTTCCTCCGCTGCTCTTCCTCCTCCTCCTCCTCAGCAAGGCGCGGAGGGCTTGAGATAGGAGGGGGAGACGGTGTTGGAGCTATGCAGGGGGTGGTGGGGGGAGCGCTCGGCGAGTTTGGGGTTGTTTCTTGGTTAGGTTTGGTTTAAAGTGGAGGGAAGGGGGTTGTGGTGCTATCGATTCCAGAGGAGGAAAAAAAATAAAAAAAAAAAAGGAGGGAAAAAAAGGGGAAAAAATAATATAATAAAAAGGAGGGGGGGGGGGGGAAAGGAAAACAAACAAATTCAGGGGGAAAAAATCTCTGCGAAGTGAGATCCCCCTCGGTATCTTCCGCTCTTTTGCAGATGTTTCTCTTCTTTGATCACCTGTAACGAGAAAGTGGAAAGGGAAGGAGCAGAGAGAGAGAGAGAGAGGCAGAGAGAGAAATGTGCTTGAGAAGTTCTGAACTTTAGCACCTGACTTTTTAGGCAGGAGTAAACCCATCCCATCCCATCCCTCGGCAGCCATCCCTGGGAAGCGCCTGCTCTGCCCTGGACCCACCTCTCCCAGCGTCTCTTTCTCTTTCGCTCTCTCCTCTCCCTGCTCGGAGCTGAGCCCAGCAGCTCTAACCGCGTTCCTGCCACCTCAGCTCTTACTCTTGGCTTTTTTTTTTTTTCTTTCTCTTTTTCTTTTGTCGTCACAGTTGTTTGTTTATTTGTTTATTTGCTCCATTTGCACCTGAGAAGCTCCAGCGGCTTAAGCCGGTGAGAACTTGTGCCATTCGCTGCTCTGCAGCCCAGAGTCACTTTGATTGCTCATTAATTATTATGCAACCGAGAAAGGGGGGAAGAGGGGGAGAAAAGAGAAGGGGAGGGTAAAAAAAAAAAAAAGTCAAAGAAGGGGAGTAAAGCGGTAAGGAAGAGGGTGGGACGTGAAGGGAAGGAACGAGGGGAAAAGGAGTCGGGAGGGAGAGAGAGGAGAAAAAAAAAATAAAGAAAAGAAAAAGCGACAAGTTGCTAAAGTAAATTCCGCACAAACCTTGGTGGAGAAGCAGTATGTGACCCAGGAGGGATGAAGCTGAAAGTGCTTGATCAGATCAGATTGTGCTCGCTCGCCCTACTTTTTTCCCTATTTTTTTCCTCCCTCTCTTTTTTTTTCTTTTTTTTTTTTTTTTTTTTTTTTTTTTTTTTTTTACAGGGAAGGCATTCTTTCTGAAAGGAGCAGGATGGCGCCAGCCGGCTCAGTGCTTACAGACAGCTGTGGCGAGACGCAACTTAAGGAGGTTCCAGTGTCATAAGCCCGGGGGAGGCGGAGCCTGTCCCCGCCTGAGGAGGGGACCGGCGGGGCTCACCAGCCGCCTCCGCGCTACCCCCGCGGGAACCCCCTCTTACCAACTTCTTATAACCTTCCCCCCTCCCGGCCTTTTTTATTTTTTTTCCCCTTTTTTTAAATTCTCCCTTTTTAAGGGAGAGAGAAATAAGTTTTCCCGCTGGCCGGCAAACTCTGCGAGAAGCCACTTCGGGAGGCGGTGCGGGAAGCGGGAGCGGTTCGCTTGTCCTGCCCACACCCCGGGGCGGGGGGGATGCGAAGAGGGACCGGAGACCCCCACTTCTAGGCAGAGCGAAACCTGGCCGAGGTTGCGGGGATGCGCCGGCAGGTGCAGGACCTCCTACGGCCTGAAGCAACGCTGCCTCTCCTCCTACACCGGTACCCCGTCCCATAAACCGTTGAATTATGATTTTTTTTAAAGGATATGAGTGCGTTTGGAAATAACACGGAGGGGGGGTGTGTTTGTTTTTTTTCCCTGTCCCAGCTCCGTGTTGGGTTAAGGAGCGGGGATGGAGACCCCCTGCCCCGTCCCTCCCCGGCCGCCCCGTCCCTCCGACCCCCCGCGGGCTCCGCGGCCGCAGCGCCGCCCGCCTCCCAGCGGGGGCCGCCGCCAGCCAATGGGGGGCGAGCAGGAACCGGGGCGCCGGCCCCGGGGAGGCGCTGATTGGCTGCTCGCCCGCGCCCCGTCGGCCCCGCACCCGGCCGCTGCCTTGAGCCAGGGCATCCCCTAGTGGCCCCGACGGCACCGCGGGCGCGGCCCTGCCGCGGGGATCCCCCCCTTCCCCCTCGACACACACAGCGGGGACAGGCCGGGGGAACGCGGACAGGAGAGGGAAAAACAGGGGGAGGGGGGGGAAAGGGAGAGAGAGGTGAGAGAGGAGAAGGAAAAGGGAGAAAGAGGGAAGATGCGGACGGAAAGCGAGAAGGGCAGGTGGGCAGGAAGAAAAAGAAAAAAGGAAAAAGAAAGAAAGGAAAAGGAGGGGAAGAGGAAAAAAAAAGATAGGAAAAGAAAAGATAAATAAAAGCAAAAGGGGAGAAGAGGGGGAAAAAAAAGGAAGGGAAAGGAAGAGAAGAGAAGAGAAGAGAAAGAAGAGAAGAGAAGAGAAAGAAGAGAAGAGAAGAGAAGAGAAGAGAGAGAAGAGAAGAGAAGAGAAGAGAAGAGAAGAGAAGAGAAGAGAAGAGAAGAGAAGAGAAGAGAAGAGAAGAGAAGAGAAGAGAAGAGAAGAGAAGAGAAGAGAAGAGAAGAGAAGAGAAGAGGAAAAAATAAAAAGAAAATGAAAAAGAAAAAATAAAAGAAAAAAATAAAATAAAAAAGGGAAAGAAAAAAAAAAGAAAAGGAAAATAAAGAAAATATAAAGTGAAAAAGGAAAAGAAAAGAAAAGAAAAGAAAAGAAAAGAAAAGAAAAGAAAAGAAAAGAAAAGAAAAGAAAAGAAAAGAAAAGAAAAGAAAAGAAAAGAAAAGAAAAGAAAAGAAAAGAAAAGAAAAGAAAAGAAAAGAAAAGAAAAGAAAAGAAAAGAAAAGAAAGAAAAGAAAAAGGAGGGGAAGGGGGGAAAGGATTAAAAAAAAAAAAATTCACTTACAGAGTGCCTTTGCGTGCTGTCTCCCCGCACGCCGGCAAGACAGCGTCTACCCGGGGTGCGAGAGGAAGCACCTCTCAGGCGTTTTTATACAGGGGGGGTCTAATTAAAACCCGGGGTTCCGCAGCGGCGGCCGCGCCGTTGCCCCCGCCGGGGCGGGCTCCGGGGCCAGCGCCGTTCCCTGCGGCGGCAGCGCCGGGCTGGGCTCAACGTCCTCGGCCCATCCGCTCCTCGACGGGCGGAGGAACTGAGCCTCCAGACGGATGCTCCGCGTCCTTGCCCCCATTTTAAACTCGGTTTTAAGCCCCCAGTGGGGTCTATCCACCCTTGGGCGTGGGGACGGGGGGATAGGGAAGCGCCGCTGAGGTTTCACCCTTCTCGGTGGGGTTGCACGTATATATATATGTATCATTTGTTTTCATTTTATTTTTGCAAAAAAAAAGCTCTCTTGGACAGGTATAAAAGCCGAGCAAGCAGCCATGCGTTGGGGTCCGTGCAGCCCAGCCGGGGGGGAACCGAGAGAACGTGCCCTGTTGAGAGCGCAGGGCACTGGGTGGGGAGGTAAGAGGACAAGCCGGTGGGGGAGTGACAGATCCGACTCCCCCTCTCCGGGACTGTCCGGGAGAGGCAGCGGCGGGGTCGGGCTCGGCGCTGCCCCTCGCCGTCCAGCCTCGCCGACGCCGCCGGGGCCGAGCGCCGAGCCCCGCCGCCCGGGGGGAGCCGGGCATCGCTCCCGGCAGCCCATTAGGAGGACGGGGGAAGGGGGCGGGAGTGGGGGGAAGCTCGGGAGGGAAGCTCCCGGCCGTCCCCGAGCCGGGGGCTTTAACTCGCTCCGGGAAAGCTCGTGTTTCCTCTCTCCCCTCAGTTAGACAGAAGCCCCTTCGCCTGCAGCTTGGATTTTTTATTATTATTTTTCCAAGGTGTCCCTCCACCCTTTCTCTACTCCAGTTATTGGGGTTCACTGGGAGGAGGGGGTGGACATCCCTCCTTCTTGCGGGGTGAGGGGAATTTCTTTGAGAGGAGAAGGACGGTAAAGAGGGGGGGCACTGTTTACAAAGCACTTATTTGCAGCCAAGGGCAAAATCTTACCGGAGCACCGCCCCACCCCCCAAGAGGATTTAAGCGTTTTATGAACATGAGGGCGAAACCTCTCCCAGGAATTTGCCCCTTTATCCCCGCTCCCCAAATTTCCTCACGCCTCAAGCAGAGCCAGAGGGCGAGGGTGGTCTCCAGTATTTGGAAATAGTCACTTCAGAAAGAAATATCTTTTAACATTCGGGGCGGGGGGGACGGATCAGGTGGTGGTCTCAATGTCGAGCTGGGACCTTTGGGCAGGTGAGCTGAGATTCCCACCCCCCACCCCCCGCTCCCCGACTTACAGCCCTGGGACCTACAGCCTTGGGATCTCAGGAGGGAAATTTCCATCTAAAGGTCACAAAATCGCTAAACCATCGAGAAAAGGCGTCGTTCTCTCTGTCCGGAGGTAGGGGGAAACTGCTTTCTTTTAGCTATTCCGAATGCATGGAGCGTTTAATGCAAAATACAATAAATAAAGTGAAAAAATAATATAAAATTAAGCAATAACTACACGAAGAGGAGTGAGACCAGCCCTGAGGGCCCCGTCCTGCCCCGACGGGGAGTGAAGAGAGGGCGACACGGCAGGACCCTACGCTCCGTCTGCCCCTCACAGCCACAGCCGCGATTTGAGGAGGAAGACACCCCCTTTCAAATCGAATTTTCTCAGCCTTTCCTTGTATTTTCATTCCGGCATCGACAGCCGTGATCTTCCTATCCCCTTCCTACCCCGGGTGGAAACCGTGGTGGGGAGGGCAAAAGCACACACTTCTCAAAAAAAAAAAACCCAAACAAAAAAACCACGTGCAAAACCTTTTTTTTTTTTTTTTTTTTTTTTTTTTTTTTACGTCTCCTCGGATTAATCTGTGATCTCCGGGGGGTTTTGCGAGGAGAGCTGGCCTTGACCGTCTTTTTCCCACGCTGTGGCTGCAGATCCATCACCTCGCCCCCCCCCCACCTCCCGCCGGCAGCCCCCAGCAGGGTTTCCAGTGACAGCTCGGCGTTAATAGGAGCCCATTGTTGGAGCAATTAGCCCCAAGCTCGCCACCAGCCACCAGATAAGGCTCGGGGGCTCGGGGGTTAATTCTGCCAGGGGAGGGGAGGGTGCCTGTGGGGACCTGGGCTCCAGCATCCCTCCTAGCTGGAAGAAGAATGGCGGCGGCAGTGGTGGTGGTGGGGGGGAATTGAGTAAATGGGTCTAATTCTGACCCTATAAAGTCAGAGTAAATGCTTTTGACAGAAATCAGTGAAAGTCCAAAACAAGAGGGAAATTAAAAAATAAAAGTAAAGAATAAAAACACCCAAATCAGCCAAACTCAGGGAGATGGAGCGATTACCCAACCTACACCTCCCCTAAAAAATGAGTAGTCAAAGGGCACTAAAGCTGCTCCCACCAACACCACCTTTTTTTTTTTTTTTTTTTTTTCCCCTCCTATTAAAACAGATACAGGGAAGGTTTTTCTGGTGCCGGGACCTGAAGCCACCGACTGCCTCTGTCCCCATCGCTGCCCACCGCTGCGACTGCCACCTCGGGGCGGGGACAGGCAGAAAAAGCCCCCACACACACTTTAGCCCCCTTTTAGACAACAATTGACTGAAAGCGGATTAAGTTACGTTTGTCGGTCTTTTTTTTTTTCTTAAAAAAAAAAAAAAAAAAAAAGAGGGTACCAGAATAGTACAGGTAAAGCTGTACAAACAGCCGGGAGCGACGAATCGGAGGGTTACGGAGAGGACACGGCCCAGGGCAGAGCTCCGAGGACTTTTAAAATTTTTTTTTTCCCCTATACACCGCAACTTGCCAGGGGAGAGGGACCCATCTCTCTGTCCGGACCGGGGGAGGGCTCAGCCGTGCCCGCCGGCCGGGGCAGCCCCTCCTGGGGCAACGGAGCCTGCCAGCCCCCGGGGACGGACTCCGCCGTGAGGTTCGCTGGGCCCTGGTAACGTTGTTGTTGAGATAACCTCATGTTAAACAAAAGCAGAGAGAAAGGAAATATTTTTTTCTCCCCCCCCTCCTCTTTTTTTTTTTCTTTCCCTTCTTGAATCAGCCAGGAATTATGATTTTTTTCCCCAAGGCCACCCTCTCCTCTCTCTTCATCGGTTAAACGATAATCAACACCCCTCCAGATAGAGGATGGCAAAATAATAATAATAATGATAGTAGTAGTAATAATAACAATAATAATAATAACAATAATAGAAAGCAAAGAGAAATATACACGGACATACTAGATTGGCAGTTCTGTGTCTCCCTTTTCTCAACTCATTTGAGATTTCCCCTACTCTTCAATATCAGCCACATAAGTGCGCTTTTTTCTCTTTTTATTATTATTATTATTATTATTATTATTATTATTATTAGCATATATATTTCCATTCTTTTCTAATCATTCACTTATCTCTCCTTCGCGAAGATGGGGAGGAAGTATAAACACTCGCACACAAAGAATTGCCGAGCCATGCAAATTCAGAGAGAGAACAAATCAATGTCTGGTTACACTGGGTCCAATTTTTTCTCCCTTCGTGCAATACCAACCCCCCGCCCCAGACACACACGCGGGGTTTTTTTCAGCTCAAATGATACTATTTGATAGAGCGGGGGTGGGAGGAAGGGAGCGGGGAGGGAGAAGAGAAGGGGGAAAACCCTGCTCTGCCGAAGAAGAGAAATTCGAAGAATTAAAATTGAGAGGAGAGAAACTGGGACTTTTCTTTCCCCTCCCTCCCCCCCTCCCCCTTCTTTGAAGCTGAGAGGAGGGCGAGTGCCCCGGGACACTGCAGGAGTAAAAAAAAAAAAAAAAGTCTGAGAAAGATCAAAAACCGGCTCCGCAAGTCCCAGAGGCGACCTCTCCCCCCCCGACACATTCCCCAAACTGCGCGGCAGAGGCACGGGGAGAGGAACTGGGTAAAGGAGAGAAGGGGAGTGGGGGAAAAACCCGTGTCACCCCAGCTCCCGGCGCCCCGTTCTGCTCCGGGATGGGAGGCAGAGTCCATCTCCCTTCCCTCCTTCTTTCCCTCCTTCCTTCCCTCCTCCCTTCCCTCCTTCCCGCCGCAGCACAGCCCCGGTTTCAAGCTCAGCACGGTAAGTTCCTTTTCTCCCTCTCTCGCCTCTTTCCCTTTCTTAGACAGCAAAGGGATGACTTGAAAAGGGGTGCTCCTTCCCCTATTTATTTTTTTCCATCCTTCCTTATGCTTCTTTTTTTTTTTTTTTTTATCCCCTCTCCAATCTGCGCGCAGAGTCTCTCCGAACCGCTGCGCTGCGCGGACCCCGCGACGACACCGAGTATCCCCCCCCGCACACCCGGAGCTGGGGTAGGGGCGATCGGGCAATGCTCCGGGAAGGCTTCTACCGGCTAAATTAAAAAATAAGAGAAGAAAAAAAAAAATAGAAATCCGCCTAAACAAGCATTCTAAATCAAGGTGACGCTAAGGAAATACACATTAGCAAAAAAAAATAAAAATAAAAGGAAGACAAAAAAAAAAAAAAAAGAGGGAAGGGGAAGAGAAGTAGTTTTATTTCGGATTTCTCGGCTTTGCTTTATCGCTCAGGACCGTTTTGAGCGATAGGTTTGAAAGCGGATTGAAGCGGAGGCAAAGCATCTTGTGGACTTTAAACCCGAGCCGCGCCGTTTTCCTCGCAACTCCCTGGAGAAGGTGAAGCTGCCATGGGGTTTAATGACTTTTTTTTTTCCCCCAAGAAAGCAGAAATTACTCTGGGACTTAGATAAAGCAGAAAACACAAATCTCAAGGCTGTCACTGTGAGAAGAGGCCACAGAATTAACACCAGTTCTTAGCGAGAAGGCGCAGGGTCATACTCCCACCTCCCTGGATTAAAACCGGAGCGATCTACTGAGGCAAGCGTCCGGCTGCCGCTAGTTTAGAGCTGTCCCTGCACTCCACAGCACCCCCCCCAAATTAAATCTGCCGTGTTCGCAGACACCCCCACACATCCCCCGGGTGTAACCCCGAACGACGCGGCCACCTTGCACAGTGGAGCACCCCGTTCCCTAAATGTGGGGCTCGCATTTACTGACCCAGCCTCCCAAATTTAGAGAGTACTGGGCAGTGAGCAAAATCTGCACGATTTCTTTTCAATCTGAGGAAGGGACTATCTCACCCCAAATTCCCCTGAGGTGCCCGTACAAACATCGCTGGGATGATTTTCTGCCCCCCTCTCCGCCCAAGCACAGCAGAGATGTTGTCCGCATCCTCGGAAGGCGAAGGGAGCCCCCAGCTGGGTGGTCTCCCCCAGCTTCGCAGTATCCCTTTCCCCACCTCTCCCTGCGGGAAAGCACCTCCTCGTCTTCTTTTTTTTTTTTTTTTTTTCCCCCTCTTGAAATTAAAACACCCCCGTTGGCTTTGTAGAAAAAAAAAATATTCCCCAAGGAGAAGGAAGCGCTTTACTCCAGCCGAGAGCCAAGTGCGGGGTCGGGGGGACACCTTCCCTCTTCCTTCTCAAGAGCCTATTTCTCCTTTCCCGTGCCCCCCAGGCTGCCGAGACCCTCTCTGTCTCCCCTGTCTGCCCAGGTGCCCTGGAAGGGGGAACCGGTGCCCTCCCGGTCGGGCAAGCCGCCACCGCTGCCCCTGCCCGAGGCACCCGTTCCGCACCTGCGGCCCATAAATAATGGAGAAAACAAGCAGGGCCGGTGGTTATTAATTATCCGGTTGCATTAAAATCCGTCACCCAGAGCTCGCTGCCTGTGTACGGACACGTGAAGGTAAGAGAAGCTGGAATGGGTGGATGGATGGATGGATGGATAGACGGATAGATAGAGATAGATAGATAGATAGATAGATAGATATAGATAGATAGATAGATAGATAGATAGATAGATAGATAGATAGATAGATAGATAGATAGATAGATAATTTTCTTCCCTTTCTGTTTTGAAGACGCTCAGTGACAGCTAACGCACATTTCTGGACAGCCTCAATCATTTCCAGTTCCCCTCCTGAAATTCCCTCCGCCTCCAGTCTGGAGGCTGGGGGAAAAAAAAAAATCTTACAAGGAACGAAAAACCTAAACCCAGGAATGTCGGGAGAGAAAGGAAACTCTCGCCCTTTGGCACCGAGTCCTGTCAGAGTCCAGGACGGCCCGGCCCAGTCCTTGGATCGCCCCGGGAGCTGCGGGCAGCTCTGCCCGGCGGGGCCGGGAATCGGGAGCCTTGGGGAAGGTGCGGGGGTCCGACTCCGGAGCAGAGCCATCTCCCTCATTACCTCAGCCTGTTGCCTTAACGGCACATCTGTCGTCCGCGGCTGGGGTAGCTGTGATTTGAGTTTAGGAGGTGTAAAAAGGAGAAATATCTGCTGAAACGGGCAGAAGATCGCCCTGATTCCATCCTATTAGAAGCGTATTATGCTTGTTATATATTATATACCATATATATTTTAGCATAAATGTATATCCTTGCTAAATATATAGTATATTTTTTATATACTATACAGCACAGATCGTCCTGACAGAATAATATCAGCATCGGTGAGTATTATACATGGGAATGGTGCAGAAAAGCAGACGTAGGCACCCGCCGGAATGCACCGACATGGCTATAAACAGAATTATAACCGGTACGCCTGTGCGGGTCGGTATATACAAAGGTATATGCACATACGTACGAAACCAGGCATGGAAAAGCCCCAATCCCGCATACACAGATATATCCTTTCCCGTCCTGAGGTTGATATTTCACAACCCAGATACGACAGTGCCGTGTCCCCTCTCTCACCCACCACCGTTCTCACTCCTTTGCCCCTAACGCCCAGGGGTGAAACAGCTTTTTCCTCACCCTCTTCCCAAATTTCAGGGGCAGGGGGTGGTGGTGTGTGTGTGGGGGGAGTGTGAGGCTTCCCCTTCCCAAAGGTCATTGGGAAAACCCAATTCCCCCCCCCCCATCCATCCCAAACAATAAAAGGGGGGTGGGGGGGCTCGGGGGTTGAGTTTCAAGCCGGCGGCTGCTGCCCTTTGAGCCGAGATCCCCATCCTAATTCCCTCCACGTGGAGAATGAGGAAAAGGAGGAGGCGAAGGAATTAAAAAAAAAAAAAAAAAAGGAAAGGGAAAGGGTGGAGGGGAGACACATACAGACAGACAAATCGGAGTATTCACTGACCTGGGCAGATGCTTTTTATTTGGTCGCGTTCCGCTGGAGCTCTCAGGGCAGGAGTGCGGGAGGAGCGGAGCCGCTGCTGGCATGTCGCAAGCTCCCACCGAGGGGGAAAACCTGGGGGAGCCGCATCCTCCAAACGCCCACCCTTGCCCTCCTCCTCCTCGGGGCTGGGCTGAAGATCAGAGCTCTTCCGGGTTGGGAAAGGGCAGAGAAAGAGTGAGAGAAATATGATGGGCCATTTCTTTACACACCCATCCCGGGAATCACATGGGGCGGGAGGTGGAGGGGAGGCGGGAGGCGGGGGGGGAGGCAGACAGGGGCAGGGCCGAGGAGGGGGGACGCGCCAGGTACTGGGGCTCACAGAGGTGGGAGCGTGATGTAACCCGTCCCGGGAGCAACTGTCACTGCCGTGAGCCTGCAACGCCTGGAAAGAGAGAGAGGAGAGGAAAAAAAAAAAAAAAAAAAAGCGTATGATCGTACAAATAGCGTCGCTTGCATCGAAAGCTTTCGAGGAAAAGTGATGGCATTAGCTAACAGGGTTTTTTTGGTCTCCTCTGTCCCCCCTCCTCCCCGGGAGGGACTTTTATGGGCCCTATTTTCCTTCATTTTATTTATTTTTAATTATTACAAATTCTTATTTTGTATATATGTCTGTGTCAGGCTCCAGGTTCTAGACAGAAAAAAAAAAAAAGAAAATCCACACGCATCGTCTGGCACTCTGGGAGCAGGGCAGGACTGTCCCCATGTCCCCCGTGTCCTGTCCCCCCACCCTCTTCATCGAGGCGAGAAAGACTGTCGGCCGCAGGCAGGAGAGAGGCACCTCTGCATGGAAACACCGATCTTGGGGGCCAGTCCCAGTCCCAGATCCCCCACCGTCTGCCCATGCCCCCCCCCTTCACTGTCTGTTCACGCAGAGTTGGACGCGCTTGAACCCAGGGCCAGCAGCCCCTATTGCCAGCTGCCCAGTCCACCCTCCCGATGAAGACCTGGGGAATTTCGAGGTCTGAGGAGGGAGGGGGAAAGAAAAACGGGCTGCGGCCATGCTGCAGGGTCCGGGGAGAGGTGGGGGGATACCTCAAATCTTGCAGCGATGAGGAGGAGATGGAGGAACATGCGACGGGAGGGGTGGGAAGGAGAGAAAGCTGAATTTCCACATTTAACCCCCGACTCGTATCAGTTCCCAAAATATAATGTTACATTTTCAGTGCGCCCCCGCTACGCCCCTCTCGCCCTTCATTCACTGGCAGATTTACTGGTAAGGAAACTTCCCCACTGTTTGGTGATTTTTTTTTTTTCTTTAACATTATTGAGGGTGGGTACTCGTTTCTCCAAAGCCCCACCCTGGGGGCGAGGGGCGCGCCAGCAAAGTCGGACACGACACAGAGGACCAGCCTTGCCGGGAGCGGAGGGGGGTGTTTCGCCACGGAGAAAGTGTCCTGAAGTCTCCATGCTGTTCTGCCGGGGTGGGCACTCTCTTCCCGGGGTGGGAGAAGAAATGGGGAGGAGGAAGAAGGGAGAGGAGGTGGGGAAAAAACACCCCCCGCATTTAACATCAATCCCCAACATCCAGCACTGGTGTGAAATGCGCCAGCAGGAACGAATGAGAAGTGCTTTTATTTCCCTAAAAAAAAGGTGTGTGCAGCAACCCCCACGAGTAGGGGAGACCCACATATGCTGACAGGTGGGGGGTGATGTCTATTCGCCCTTCCCTGCCAGTCTCCGCGGAGATCCCGCGCATCCAGGTGGCGCTTAGGCTCGGCGCAAACGGCTGTTCAGAAACGGGGGCGAAAATCGATCACTTGGGGGGCAAAAAAATTTATATATATAAATATGAATATATATGCACACACTCGTGGTCCTGGAGGGATTTTTTTTTTTTCTGCTGACGTTGTGGGTTCTCTATCTCCGCTTCTAGAGTGACTCTCTGTAAGGTGAAAGGTAACGCGATCGCCTCCCAATTCTATCTTTAGAAAATACATTCAATTAAGGTAATAACTTAAAGCTCATTAGAGCTGTGAAGGAAGCCGTGAAACCCCGACGGAAACAGCTCGGGCACCCCAACAGCGGGTCGAGGTGGGTTGAGCCCATCTGCCCTCATCCAGAAATGTGGCTTTTGCTAGGGAAAGGCTTCGAAAAGCAGGATTTTAAAGCCGCAAGGCTTGTATGACTTGCACTGAGCAGAGTGGAGGAGCCCTCTTTCAGTGGAATTAAAAAAAAAAAAAAAATGAATACAGCTAAAATAATTCAGGAGGTGTGTTCCTCATCACCGAATAAGGAAAATCCTTGGGAAATCTTTTGCTCATCGCAGTTTCTACTCTCAAAAATAGTGCTGCAGGAGGGAGACAAGATGCTGGAAGATGTTGGATCCCTCCAAAACTGCTCAGGAAAGATAGAAAAAAAAAAAAAAAAAAGAAAGGGGAGGGGTGAGAGAACTGGACCTGGGATGTTTGAGCACATCGTGGAAGTCGGGGAGAAAAGAAAAATTAAGGCTTCTACCAAAACTGCTTAGGAAGCCCACGGAGATGGAAATCCTGCATTGTTTTCTCCACTCCCTCGGTTGGGGCTTGTTTGGGGAAGGGGGAGACAGAATTTGGGAACAGGCGCAGGCGCACCCACACTCACATTCGCACCCCCCCGCCCCGCATTCACCCCGCACGGTGAAGTTCATTCCCAGCTATGATGGCTGGCGATTCAAAGGTTAAACATAAGTAATGAGGCTTTAAATGGCACCCGCGGGTTATCATAAATATCACAGACCTTCCTTGATGCCTTCAGTTTTGGTCCAAATATACATTAAAAGCAATAGTCAGGTAGCCAGAGGTCACTGAAATAAATAAATACATGCATATATATATATATATGTGCACATATGTTTTTCCTTGTCTGTATGTTTATATATTTACGGATTATATAGTTACGGTATGTGTAGATATATATTTCCGTATGAAATATGTGTGTGGAATATATTTTTTCCTTGTGTTTTCCAACTGACTAGGGGAGCCTGTGGTTCTCCGAGTGCATGTGGTTAATCCCACCTCTTGCTCTCCTCCTGGCACACACTTAGACGCGTATACATCGAAATAAGTACCTACACACTCACACACACACACACAATCGATTTCGGCTCCGCCTGAATCAAGATTTGCAGTCGGACCTTCCATAAATGTAATCCATACGTTATTGTTAGTGATAACCGTTTCGTCGGCTGTAGAAAAAGGAGGTTGGGGATATTTTATTAGCTGTAATTAAAGTGCCTTGCCTGCTCTGAAGAGAAAATCCAACCTTCTCTGCCCCCACCCAGGAGAAAAGTTGTCAATAATCAATAATTTCCTCCCTCCCCGGTTGTGAAAACACAGTCTCACATAGGTAATTTTTATTTATTTTTCTTAACATCGTCGTTGCAATCTTGATTTCCAAGGAGGGGGAGAAAGCCCCCTTGGTCTTGATCTCCCCAAATTATCCGGTTTGGCATTGATCCTGTGCTTTGTGTGCGCGGACTATATTCGCTTTAAAACGATTTCCATTAAACGCAGCCTCCTCCGCTGGTAGGATCGACCTAATGACTTTGTGTGAACGGTGGGGAGGGAGAGCGGGGTTGGGGGAAAACCTCGGAAATTAAAATAATCCTCCCCCTGTCACCACCACCACCCTCACTCCGTCCACATCTTCCATTCACCCAAATCAGGGACTTCTAAATAAAGTCAAACCCAGAGCCCAGCAAATAGCCTCACTTGCAAATTCCTATCCATTACAGCCAAGGTGCAAAATATATTTATACAAATATATAAGGCACGTGGAAGTGGAGAATTTTAATTAAATCTTACAGCGGCTCTAACAACATCGAAGTGATATTTCATTCGGAGCCCGCCTCTTGCTTGTGTTTTATAGCGTTTTCTTGCCTCTGACTTTTTTTAAAATATTAGACGAGGTACAGAATTATAAATGACTCTTTCCTTATCTGTGCTGCTCACATATCCAGGATCAGAGGAACTGATTAAGAAAGAAGTCAGAGGCAACGTTGGATTCATAATGATTCGGAATAATGAATCCTTATCTCTGCTTTCCAGATTATCACCCTTTCAGCTCCCAATGTTTTGTTACATGGGATAATTTATTGCATCTAATACATCACAATGAATCTGATGGCGGAAAGCGATGGGCAACGTTGGGGAAAAAAAAAAAAACCCGGGGGTCCTTATTTTAGTTTAGTTTTATCTTGGGGGCAGTGAAACTGATTTTTTTTTTTAATTGAGAAAATATAAGGTAAATCTGATAATAATAATAAAAAGAAGTTGGGGGGGAGGAGGGTGAAGCGCTTTAATTAGTGTGTCACTTTCAGCCTGAAATTAAGAAAATCGACCGAAGCTGCTTCTCTCGGTGGCAGCGAGATCCTAATTTTACATGATTTATTTTTTATTTAAGGGGGAGATAATGCATCATAAACATTGAATAAAGCACGGAGCAGGGTTAAGATAAAACCGAATTTGCATCTTGCTTTTTTTTGTCTCCTTTTTTTTTGTCCAAAAAAAAAAAAAAAAAGGAGGGCTGCCAACAATGTTCAATTTTTCTCCCCGCCCCATTGCCAAATAAATACATGCATAGCAAAAAATCGATAAGATTTCTTCTAGGAGTCTCTCCCCTCTCTCTCTCTGTGCCTCTGCCTCTTTTTTTTTTTTTTTTTTTTTTAAAAAAAAGGCATTTCTCATAAACTGCAGAAACTCCGCGGGTTGCTTTGTATGCAAATGAACGTTGCTCTGTGTTTCTGGCTGCAGAAATGAAAAGCTGAGGTGGGGAGCGGGGGGGCGGGGGCGGGGGGGCATTCACCTGAAATTATTGATATTCCTCTGCCTGAGGAGGGGAAGATCTGCTGATATTTTGTGGAATTTGAACGGATTCGTTTAAATCCTCGAAGGGGAGCAGCAGTCGGTGTCTGCCTCCTCACCTGTGCAGGCAAACGATGCATTTCAAATATTATCTGTAGCGAATAACTCGCTTTATTCCCCTCTAAAGGATGGTTTGGGGAGTGGGGCAGGATTCCCCATGGTCCCAGAAGTCCATCTTGGCTGAATCACTGAGTGGGCGAAATTCGGTAACGGTTCAACCCACCCCACCCCCCAAAAAACCCCAACAAACTGCCATGAGTCTGGGGGGATGCTCCTGCCCTGCGTTAGAGCATCCCCGCCTCTTCATTTCTTGGACAACACCGGAGAAAAAATGGTGCCTAAACCCCTCTTCGTGGTCAATTTGCTGCATCTCTTTTTTTTTTTTTTTTTTTTTTTTTATGTCGTGTGTGTGTGTGTTGTTGGAGTTGTTTTTTTTTCCTCCTTTTTTTTTTTCCTGCACCCCCCTCCCCTTTTTTTTTTTTCTTTGTGTACAGGCACTCCTGATGCTAAAATTTCTGAGGACAGGTGCTGGCAGCCCTATTCTGCCTCGGTTTAAGTTTCTCCGGCTCCCTTCTCATCCCTTCTTAGCTCTCACGGCACAGGGACGGTGTTTAATCATTAACCAGGTCTGCCACGGTCCTTTTTTTCCAGGAAGCAAAGACGTTTCTGAAATGAGGTTGAAAAATAACTTGTTTTTCCCCTTTGCCTAAAGGGAAAGGCTCCCACCTGGGGTCTTGAGTGGGGGGACCTTCCTCCGTTCGTGTCCCACCCCCCCTCCTTGTGAGTGTTGCAAATGCCCATATCCCGGCTCTAGGTTCATCATTTTTATATGCGGTGTTTTCACAAAATCCCATCCAAACGGTAATCTCTACTTCCCTATTCCTCCTCCACCGTATATTCCGCGCAATATTTGTCAAGGAATTTCAAGTATCAATTATAACCGCAATTTTTGATCCCCCCAATCTGAAGTGTAGATGATTTGATAGGAATATACATATATATAATACCGGTTCTCCCTCAGATGAATTTATTGGACCACATCCCACCCTCAGCTGAACATTCAATATTCCAGCATTATCTCCGCACTTAAACTCGCTTTCTCCGTTTCTGTGCCAAGATAAATTTGCATAATATTTGCAGTTGTAATTAGCTGATGAACATCTCCCAGCCTTCCCCTTTGTTTTCCGTGCGTTTGGTCTTCAATTGATGCCACTTTTGATCTTTAATATTACAGTATCCCGATAGAGTATTTTATATCTTATCTGCAGCTCATGAAAGTCGCGCAGAAAGGGAGCGAGAGAGGGAAAAAAAAATAGGGAGAAAGAAGAGGGAGGCAAAAGCTCTGAACGAAGCTGAACTAATCAGAGTTTCGAAAGGTTGCTTCAGATGCCTGAATCCGCAGTTACGGGGGCAAACGCGATAAATGTTGAAATTAGAGCCATTTAAAAGAATCTAAGGCTTGATCAGGTGAGGTACCGCCAGCATCTCTGCAGCAGCCGAGAAGGGCGGCGGGGGGGGGGCTCCGGAGCCGAAGCTGGGGACACTGGGCGCCAGGAGGAGGGGGGGAATGTGTGTGTATATGTGTGTGTGTCCCCTCCCTCCGGGTTTGGGGACCTCGGGGGAGACACCCTGTGCACTTCTTAGGGACCGAAGTTGGGGTTTAATCTTTTTTTATTTTTTTTTTTTTTTTTTTTTTGGGGGGGGTGTGCTTTCCTTCACCCGGCAATCGCATCAGGAGCAGCTTGCCCGGTACCCCCGACCCCCCACCTCCGAGAGCATCTCGAATGAGCAGCCCCCCCTCCTCCCACCCAGGGTCACCTCCGCTCGCAGAGCCGGGAGTAAAGGATGTTATCACGTCGGGAGGGTTATTAAACCACTAATGAATGAGTGTCTGTGAGACTCTGGACGGGCTGGAGAGACTGAGGGAGGGGGGCCAAGGGGGGAGAGGAGGCAGAAAGGCTCGATCTTCATGCCAATCTCTGGAACAAATAGCTAACATTTAACGTTTACACCCTGCTTGGCGACGAACTGGCGCTCCACGGACCCCTGATCCAGGCTAAAATGTCCAGAAAGCCTTTGGAGAGAACGAGTTCCTAGCTATCAGGTTCTTCTGATCTCTCTCCTCCTTTCATAGGGCTTTGGTTTCAGGCTGGACTTGTCCAATGTCTGCTTTACCGCTGCGCGCTCCTAAATGAGTGTCAAGGAGGCGAATATCAAATAGCAGAGAGGTCAAGGCGATTTGGTTAACCGTTGGCTGGGCTGATGGCTTTAAACTTGTGTGGGAGGCTGGGGACTTGGTGGGGAGGGGGGGAGGGAAGGAAAGGGGGGGGAAGGAGTGGGAGCTGAGGGGAAATAAACCCAAGAGAAAGCAAAGCAAGGAGGGGGAAAGGAAGAGGATGGGGGTGTGGAAAGGGATGGAGGGCTTGGAGAGCCCCAAAAAGCCATGGCCAAAGGTTTTGTGGTGGCTGAGGGCTATGGAAACCCTCGGTGGAGGATTTACTGCTGGCTTTGGCTGCTCTGGGGGTGTTCCTGTCCATCAGAGGTGGGGAGCATTTGAGCAATGCATGTATTTCGGGTGGCATCTACATCTGGGCTTGTGCGTACTTGATCCTCGTTGTTTTATACGGGACACTGCAGGATGGGAGTGGGTGCACCCCAGATGAGTTCGGGAGAATTTATAGTAGAGGGGTTTTGAGCAACTTGGTCTAGTGGGAGGTACCCCAGTTCATGGTAGGGGAACTGAAACGAGATAGTCTATAAGGTCCTTCCTAACCCAAACCGTTCTTTGATTCAATGTGTTGTGTGCTGGAGGTGGGGAAAACCCAAAGATGCATCTGAGAAGGCGTGTTTGTGCAAAGGGTGTGCAAGGGCAGGGCTGGCTGAGAGGGCTGAGTGAGGGTGTGTTTCTGTGGTCCTGGGGGTGATGGAGGGAACCTTTGTGTTGGCATGAGGGCTGGGGAGATACCGAACATGCCTGTGAGTTAGGAGGAGAGAGGGATGTACGGGAGCATTTGCCTGTGGTGATGGGGACAGGTGAAGACCCTGTGCACATATGGAACACATAAGGGAGGTTGTAAAGAAATTGTGATCATAGCTGAAGTGTGAGCTGTGAATATGGGGGTAGGAGTAGCTGTGCAGGGGCTCGCTTGGGAAGGCAGGACCAGATACAAGGGGCCCATGTTGTGCCAATGAGCAGGTGTTGAGTGGGATGTGCCGGGCAATGAGCACAGGGAAAACCTTGGGCTGTGGAGGGCTGGGGGATTCAGTAATGCTTCTGGGGGGCAAATCCGCTCCCTGAACTCTCTTGTACTTCCTGGAGTGAGGGCAGGCTGGGTGGATGAGCAGACTGATTTTTACTTTCCCTGTAATCATCCGCTCAAAAAAAAATAAATAAAAAGGAGGGAGAGAATTTCCTGGAAGAGAAAGTTTTCTATTACCGAAGCGGCCAATGAACAGAACAAATACTCGAGGCCTTTTCCAGCCACACTCCTCAGCGACGAAGCTGCACAAACCCTCCCTTCCCAGCAGTCGCATTTTGCTCCTGACATTAGCAGAAAACTCACTCTGGTCCCAGGTAATGTAAAGCTCGTCAGCTGAATCAAGGCAAACAATCACCATAGGAAATGTGTGCAGAGCTACACACGGCTGAGCAGCGCCGGGAGTTGTAACTACCAGAGAGTTTGCAATAGCTAAAACCAAGAGGGAGTTAATAGTGGGTGTACTTCCCATGCCCTTGACCTACAAGTTGCAGAGCTCAGGGGTGCGAGGCTGAGGGAAGATATTCAGGTGAAGCCATCGACGCCCTGAGTCAAAAAACATAGTTGGTGTATTGTCCTGACTTTTGGGTTTTAAGCACATGACAGGGGAATTGTCTCCTTCTGCTCTCCCTTTTGGAGGTGCATGAAGGACTTCAGGGCATTCAGCCCCTGGGCTGTCCTGCAGGAGTGAGGGATCATATCAGGGAGACTTTGATGACGCCTGGTGAGGACGGGAGAGAGAAGGGGAAAATTTTCAGCATGAAAGATGCATTTTGGATGATTCTTTTTTTTTTTTTTTGGTGCTATTCTAACGGTTCTCATTTTCTCGGCTGCTCGGGGCAGGAAGGAGGCCAGTGAGCGCAGGGCTGCGCGTTATACGGGCATCACAAAGGTTTGTCCCTACGGAGCGGTGCCTCCTGTGTGTGTTTGGACACGAATATTTAGGTGGGGTGTGTGCACAGGATGCTTGTGCACATGCACACCAGTGCTTGCAGATATCTTGCAACAGATATAAACATGATATAAAAATATATATTCCATAGGAGGCTCAGAGCTATACATCTCTCCATCATGCCTGCATACATCCCCATACATACACCCACTAAGGTTGCGTTTCCGGAGACATTCTCAAATAGAGCAGTGTAATTTCTCCGCTGATTTTGATTGACATGCTGTCCCTGGGATCATGTGTTAATCCCTTCTTCACTCAAGCCTTTTCATAACTCATTTCTCTCTGCTAGATGGAGACTCTGATGGTTACCGAGGCAACGATGATAGCGCTAAGCCATTTCCCTCTCTGCACGGAGACCATTATTCCGCATGCATAGGCCATTTGCAACAAAGGTCGCCACAAAGTCATCCACAACACAGCACACGTTTATTAAACTTTTATTCTTTCTTTTTTTTTCTTTTTTTTTTTTTTTCCCTTCCCCTAACAGAGAAACTAGCCAGCACGTGTACAATCTCTCTCTTGGTAATTTTTTTTTTTTTTTGGAGGGGAGATCTTTGTAATATAGGTAATAATAGCTGCAGCAGATATTATTGTAACCAAACTATATATCACACAGATCAGGGGCTTAGAGTTCCTGGTCCGGAGAGATCATGCTTAGATGGCGAGGTTTTGCACCAATGATTCCTATTTGTCTTTTGTTCTCCTATCAAATAGTAACTTTAATAGCAGTTGGAGAAGAAAACAGCCAACAGCAACGATATGAGGGTGGTGTGAGGTGAATATCTGAATGTAAAACACACACGGAGATTTGCCCAGCAAAACCAAGCACCTCCCAAAACCGAGTAACTAAATAACCGTTGGCAGTGACCACCCCCTCTCCAGGGTAATTTTGTTTTCCAGCCAAATTTCTACCTGGCTCCTTACCTGAGCTTGCTGGCTCTGGGTGTAAGGTGTAGGGGGTCCTTCTTGTGGTGTTAGGAGCTGGTTTAAGGGTGTTAAAAGGTCTTACAGCTCTGGTTGTAAGAGGACAATGGGTTAATGCGCTGAAGGAAAGGGTCCCCACTAACCTGAGGTGCTCCCTCCCCACCACCGAGGCTTTGCCCATATGGGGCCGCGCTGCTGGATTTGATTTCAGCCCCGTCCTTTGCCTCTGGAGACCAAAGGCGACGCGTCGCTTTGGGCTGGCTTTTAGCGAGCTGCCCTTTCCCAGCAGGAGCAGCGTCGATAAGGGCACAAACGCCTTTTTGTGGATTTGTGAATTTAGTGCTGAAGCCAACTTCAACAAATGTCCACACTCAGTATCTGCTGGTCACCAGCCTCATCGCCTCTCCCTGCCTGGGACCACAAGTCCTTGGCCTGAAGAGGATTATCACCTCTTTCTGGCTCTGTTTTAAGGCAGCTAAACATCTCTGGGGGTCTAAATTTCCAAATGCATCTGGGCAGAGACCCCCACCCAGTTGTGACAGGTCCTGCAGCCGTGATGCCTGACGGCAGCAGGGACAGGCGAGAATTGGGTGGCTGCTCGGACAGTTCTGCAGCATCAGGTCTGCCACGGATGTGAAAGAGGAGGAGAAGATGGCCCACGGTGATAAGATCCCAGGAAATTTCTCTGGTGCCTCCTACTCTGCTCTGTCCAGACAGCTCCAGCGCTGCTCCGGGATCTTATCTCTCCGTATTGCTGCACCTCTCCGGCCTCCCTCCTACAGTGTCCAGCTCATCTCGGTGCAAAACACGCTCCCAATTGCACCGTCCTGCCCCAAAGCTCTGATCCCATCTGCCCTCTCTGACTCCCGTCACTGGCTTCACCGGTTTTATCACCTATTTCACTTCGATGTTTGATGCTGCGTCTTCAAAGCCAGGCAGAGGTCAGCCCAGCCCCAGCTCCTCCACTGTTTCTCCCTTTGTTTTTATTTTATGAATTAGAATGAAATAACTAACAACCTTTAAATATACCTCCATTTCTCTTGGTTACATGGAGACACTGACATGGCTAGGAAGTCCACAAGAGTCTGACCTCTGCAAGTGCATGAAGTAAATCCTGAGCTTGGAGATTTGCCTCAAGAAAAACGTCTCTCGCGAGCAAACCATCATTTGGAGGCAGTCACAGCAGTTCCCAAACCAGGTCGTGCACTTGTTTACAAAGTTTCTGTTTTGCAAGATACTCAGATAATCATAGACAAACAGGAGTTGGGGTTAAACGTCCCAATCTGCCATTTATCTGAAGAATCACTTTCCCACTGCACTGTGGAGGAGGAGGGTGAAACACCATTGGTCCAGCTGACACACGGGAGCCTTGTTCATGGTGTGGGGTGGAATGGCTCCTCTGCTGAGGCGCTGGTTTAGGAGAGGTTTGAAGAAAGCAGCTGCCCTGAATCTCGGAGAGGGAGGGGTTGGTGTCTAAGACCTGTCACATCCACCCCTCTGAGGTGATGGTAAGAGCAGGGCTTGCTCCCCCACTGCGACATTACGGTTGAGGGACCTGCAAGGGACTGATCCTGCAGACAAGGTCTTGCTGTCAGGAGGATGCACTGTCTCACAGCACTTTTCACCATATTCCTAAACCACATCCAGCCTCTCTGATTCAAAGCCCATTTCCCTTTTCCTCATCCCCTGCACCATCCAGCCCCCTGGCTACTCTTGCACTGCTCCTTCCATGAAAAGTCTCCAGCCTGCCTGGCTTGATATTAAAATAATAATAAAAAAATATAGTGGGAAAATATATTTATCATGATTTCTGCTCATAACGAGCTCTCCCAGCTCATGTAGGGATGCTCCAGGCTAGGAAATGCACAGGGATATTTACTCATGATGCAGCCCTGGGATGGTGCCGGGATTTTTGAGCGAAGCGTGGCAGGTATTTCCAAGCCCCCTGCACTAATTGATGGGCTCTCTATATATCATGCCAGATAAAGGGCTCTTGTGCAGTAAATGCTGATGTTTAGAACATCCTGATAGTGTTTTGTTAACAAGAAGATAACGGGAGAGCAAGATACGTTTGTTTAGCTGCCTATAGATAAACCCAATAGGGTCTTTGTTAAGTTTTCATGACTGATGGCAGGTACTAAATACGATAAATAATACCCCAGGTCCTGATTGGAGCTACTGTAGCACAAATTATAACCCACAGCACTGACCTCTGAGGGGGGAATGGGTGGGTTGAAGGCTATGAGAAAAAAGACTTGGATTTTT
Source organism: Trogon surrucura (assembly GCA_020746105.1). Taxonomy (NCBI): domain Eukaryota; kingdom Metazoa; phylum Chordata; class Aves; order Trogoniformes; family Trogonidae; genus Trogon; species Trogon surrucura. The sequence goes on from CM036617.1 coordinate 217,001,115, forward strand.
TGGGGTGGTGACCTCTTTTTTCTGAGCCAACAGTGGTCTGATAAGGCTTTTCCAACATTCCTACGACGTGGTACCCACCAGGAAAACATGGGATGGAAAGGATGCTAGCAATAAGGGGTTTGTGGCAGCAGAAAGTCAGAAAGGCTGTAAAAAGCTACAGAGAGGTGGTGGCAGCGGACAGCCCCAGTCTAAAACCAATGGTGACATTTTCTCCAGGGCTCTTCACCAGCTCATCCAGGATGGGATGCCCCAAAAACGCCTTTGGAAATGGAGGGTGAGGAAGGCTGTGTCACAAAACCATGTCCAGCACATCCTGAGCATCCTTCTCCCCCACCCCAGGAGGATGCTGAGTCAAGGCAGTGTCTGTCTCTATCCCAGGTTCACCTTCCCCAGGGTGCTTATTAGCTTTTCTTCCCAAACAACCTGCTAATTGCAAGGTGGGTCGCTGTCAGTCCTCTTACAAAAGATGGAATTGCTATTGAGAGGTGATGAGGTCCTGGCCTTGAGTCATGGGAGGAGAAAAGGGCGCATGGGGTCTGCCCACGATGCTCCTCGGTGACGTCCAAAGGGTGTCCCCACCGATGTGCCAGCTTGCAAGGCCGAGGCTCATGTTAAGCTGGTGACAAATTACCAACAGGAGGAGACTTGCTCAGCAGAAGCTCTCCAAAGCCTATGGCTGCAAAACCCATCAAGATTTAGAAGTCAGGCTATGAAACAACCCAACTCCTCTCAGCTGTTGCAAGGGATTATAATTCCACCGTGTTCAGCACTATTCTCCAAGAAGTTAGTGATTTGCTCCCATTGGTTTTGTTTTACTCTTCTTGTGTATTTTTTTTTTATTCTTCTTGCATCATTTTCTGTTTGTTTTACTCTTCTCATGTCTTTTAGGAGAGGACACTGCAAGAGCTGCATTGGCGTGGTGCTAAAAGCATATATGACCCTTGGGTTGGTACCTTCCTTGTACCTCCAACTGAAGAGAGCTCCAAGCTTGGCTCCCTGGCTGAAAACCTCTGGGATGCTGGCAGTGTCAGCTCCTCTTCTGATGCAGGTGAAGCCAGAAAGCAGCTGTGGCACCTCCAAGCTGGTGCTGACTCTGCACAGGATCCTGATTCCCAGCCTGATAACATGTTTTTTATCCCTCAGAACTGGGAACGGGGAGCTCAAACTCTCGGTTTCCACTTAAGAAAGGTGTCACTGGGAGATGAAATGAGTCCCTGGTGAGATTGTGAAGTTTGGGTTTTGTTTTTCCATCCCAGCTGCTCACATGTGTATTTCTTTGTTAGGGATTTTTAACATTCTTAAGGAGATGCAAAAGGCTGGGGAAGAAAGGACTGAACTGAATTTGTGTGGTGTCCTGAGTTACTTATGTTGACACCTGGAGCAGCCCCACTTTTTGCCCAGGGAGCTGCCGATTTCTACTCCTGCATCATCTCCCCCGTCCAGCTCTAAGCCCCCCAGAGCTCTGGGAAAATCCTGCTCCCGCGATCTTGGTGAACTTATGTTCCTCCTGAGCACCGCACGTGGCGGGTCCCACTCGAAAGGTGACCAGTTCTGATGTGATTCTGCTCTGGGTGACTGTCGTGGGTTGACCCTGGCCGGCCGCCAGGTACCCACACAGCCGCTCACTCACTCCCCCCTTCACTGCTGAACAGAGGGAGAAAATATCTCCAAGGGTTCAGGGTTTGAGATAAGGACAGGGAGATCACCCTCATTTACCGTCCCGGGCAAAACAGACTCAGTTTTGGGGAAATTAGGTACACTTATTAAGAGAACTAATCAGAGAGGAGTAGTGAGAAGTTAGAAAGAGCAAACAAATCTTAAACAGAACACCTTCCCCCCATCCCTCCCTTCTTCCCGGGCTTAACATCAATCCCGGTTTCTCCACCTCCTCCCCCCGAGCGGCGCAGGGGGACAGGGAATGGGGGCTGCAGTCAGTTCATCCGACGTTGGTTCCACCGCTTCTTCACTCCGGGGGAGGACTCTTCACTCTTCCCCAGGGCCATCGTGGGGTCCCTCTCACAGGAGACAAGCTTCACGCTCTCTTCTCCGCGTGAGTCGTCCCACGAAGGGCAATTCATCACAAACTGCCCAACGCGAGACACCTCATGAGGGGCAGCCCACCCCTCTTGAGTCTGAGGCGCAGTCCATCGGGGGAAACTGCTCCAGCGTGAGCCACCCGCAATGTCCCAAAAGTCCCACCGGCCAACCTGCTCCAGCGTGGGCATTCCTCTCTTCCACGGGCTACAGGTTCCGGCAGCGACTTGCTCTGATGCGGGCCTGCCACGGGCTACAGTCCCCTTTCAGGCATCCACCCACACGGCGTGGAATCCTCGGTGGACATCTACACGGTGATCCTCACGGTGGACTTCTGCACCTCGCCCATGGGCTGCAGGGGGACAACCCGCTTCACCATGGTCTTCACCACGGACCCGGGGGACTCCTTCTGCTCCGGCGCCTGGAGCTCATCCTCCCCCCCTCTCCTTCTTCACTGACCTTGGTGTCTGCACAGACTCTCACTCCTCCATCTCTGTGCCAGCTGTTATGGCGCAGTTCTTTTTCCCGTTCTTAAATATGTTTTTCACAGAGGCGTTCCTCTGCTATCACCTTACTGATAGGCTCAGCCTTGGCCAGCGGCGGGTCCCTCTTTGTAGCCGGCTGGCATTGGCTTTATCAAACTTGGGGAGCTTCTAGCAACTTCTTACAGAAGCCACCCTGCAGTTCCCCCCCTGCCGCCGAAATCTGGCCAGGCCAAACCAAAACAGTGAGCAATCCAGGAGACGCAGGAGACAACCGGGCTGGAAACAATGCGGGGAGAAAGAAGCGAGACATTAAGCAAATTTTGGAAAGCTTTTTACCTTCTTTAATTTTTCTGGTGATCGATAACAATGGCCAGAACATATCCATTCCCACCCTCTGACCAGCTCCATTTTTGCAAGGGCAGCTGTAGGATTTGGCTGTAGACTCCTGGCATAAACCTACTGCTGGCATATACACACTAAATCCAGATTAATTTCCAGCTCTGGGTTCTCCCCAAGCAGAAATACCAAAAGAGGAGAAAGGCTATTTACCCAATGCTGGACTATACACATTTAAACCCTCAAAGCTTGGAAATTTATGGAAGGAGTAGAAACTCTGCCCCATGACTGGAAAGATCCTAATTTTCTATTTCATGGCCATTTATGATGTGGGACTTATGCTGTGCTCCCGACTAAGTGCTCCTCCCTGCAATCAGAGCCATCCCAGAGCGATGGGGAGATGTAAATGAAAAACTAGTGGGTCTTCCTGAGAAAACTTTGAACAGGTATCCAAAAAAGGAATGTGTTTTCTTCTAATTAGGAGGGCTCGTTATATCTCATGGTGATCTACAAAACAAGCCACATGCCAGTTATTGTTGGTACAAGCACAACAATTCTGACTGTGGGAAAAAAAATATTTCCAGGCATGTAGGACACAAAACGTACTAAAGGCATTTTAATGACACTTTAATTAATCTCTAGGCATAGGTTAAACAGAGAATATCTAAAAAGGTGTGTATGTGTGTGGGGGGTAATAACAAAAGTTAGGACTCAAATCAAAAGATGCTTTAGTACCTGCAAAAGCTATTAAATATAATTATATTCATTTAAAATATCCCCACGCACAAAAAAGGGTAAACTGGAACGAAGGTTGCAAGCAAATCTCAGTAAATCAAGGCTTAAAAAAAAAAAGTATCAAAAGAATGTTGTGATTATCATACGAACAAAAACAAACCCGAATAAATTTAGAGTTAAGGTGAGACATAAAAAAAGAAATCTTGAAGAAGCTGGGTGTGGAAAATTACAGTGGAGGCAGCTAAACCACTTCAACTTGGAGATGCCGTGCAATAACCTAAAGAAAAAGCAAGTGTGGATTTAGAAACACATTATCCTGACCTGGGACCACAGAAATGGAAATGCCTTTCAAGATGCTTGTTGGCTGATAGAGTTTATTGCAACCAGTTGGGAGACTCTCATTTCCAGTTTGCCCACCAGACCACAGTCCTGTCTACGTGTACATCTGTGATGAAGCAACTGGGCTCTCAGCAGAGATGCGTCTTTTGGTTTGAGAAGAAAAGAACCTGATTTTATCCAAAATCAGCACATTTATCCCAAACTGCCCAATTCTTCCAAGCGCTTTGCTGAGCTCACCTTGCATCGTGCCCCAGTTTTGGCTGGGAAGTGCCTCAAACAGCCTCGAGGGGGGAGCCCACATACAGACATCTCCCCATGCCTTTGGTTTGGAGGGACTTTGCAGAGGGATCCAGACTTCTCTGTGTGAATTTTACAGAGATCTCGGCAGCCGAGACTCAATTTTTGGATAAAAACTCAACGCAAGCTGGTGCCCCCAGTGACAGGTTCATGTAAAGGTGCTTGCAAAAGTACCCGGAGAAGTACCCAAGGAGGAAGGAGGCTCATAGGTGTATTTTGCAACAGACATCGCTATTAAAGCAAGGATTATCTGTTACAGAGGACCTTAGAAAGCAGAAGGAAGTTTCCATTCTTGTATCATTGGGTGATCCTTCTCCTTAGATACTGACCCTCTTGGCCTCAGACAGCTCCAGCACCAGCCTCGTCTGTTTGGTTTCGAGGGGAGCTGGGAGCCTGGAGGTGCCCGTTCCCATCTCGGCGTTGTCCCTGCCGTGCTCTGTGGCCTGGCACAAATCTCTTCACCGCCCTGCTTCGGTTTCGCAGCTCGTAAGGCCAGCAGGAAACAAACCAGTCCTTGTTCAAAGAAAGGGAGTGACGCTAGCCCAGCCCCACGATTTCTCCAAGCAGGTCTGATGGGAACTATTACACCTTTTTGAGTTCTAAAGCCAATAAACTAATACCCACACCAAATAATTATATTTTTAGCGATTATTTGGGACACCCAAATAATATCTGGGATTTTTGGGATACCCAACTTGCCCAAACACATGCAAGTGTGGGAGTGGCATGGTGGGATGTGTGGCACAATGGTGGCAATTTGACTGGATGTTTCAGAAGGCCCCCTTACGTATTAAATTCATCCAAACAGGGATCAATTGCGTTCCCCAGCTGTAGGGCGTGTTGCCAGCGGGGAAGAGGCAGGTTGCTATCTGCAAAGGTCTGATCTCCAGCAGCTTTCATGCTCCTGGACACCAAAAGTGTGGAAGGTGTATCTCCAGAAGATGACAACAGGCACTTGTCTTGCACTGAAGAGTGACGTGCAGGGACACACAAGTAAAAGTGAGGGACCCGTTGCAAGCAGCTGAGCACTTCTGATTGAGATAAGGATAACTCAAAATGGAGATAAACAGCAAAGTTACTGAGTCGTTGCAGAAAATTGGAGTACCTTGGGGGAGGCAATGCCAAGAGCGCACTCAGCTCTGAAACGATTTTGCAACGTGTGCATCCAAGGCTGGATTCATACCAGAAGTCCCAGTAATTCTATTGGGTAAGTGTTAACTGCATGACTAGTACCTGCGATCCAGAAGCAAGAAGAAAAACAAAGACGTGATGCAGCTCTGCAGCCATTTAAGCCTGGCTTTGGTAAACAGAGCTGGTATAATACTCACCAGAGCCTGGGGCACGGGCTAAGGCACCAGCTACTCCCTCCACCCACCTCCACACCGGGTGACTTGTAACAAAACTTGGCCTAATGGGAGGCCTGGTGATTAAACTGGTGTCCCCCCATGTCTCCTCACTGCCCTTCTTCCCTGACCCCAAGCCAACACGCTTGCTTCTGCTTGTAAACACAACCAGACCGTCAACCAACTGACAACGAGGAGTCAGGCGGGTATCCCGAGATCTGTAACCTGTTAAAAGCCCAGGGAACGATTTCCAGCGAGCTGGTGGAGCGTAGCTTTGCCAACATGGGCACCTGGGTGTGGGAAGAATGCTGGCAGGGCGATGAACTCATTAAGGTGGAGCTCTGTCACCACCTCCTGAAGGAATCCGAGATGAGTCCATCACGCCGCCGTACCCTTGTGCAAGCGAGTGTAGGAAGGATCAGTCACTGGAGTTCCGCGCTCCCCTGCTCTGAACACCAAAGTCAACGCCACCGGGAGAAATAGGAGCCCTTTCCATGTAAGCGAACTGATCTGGCTGCTATCAAGTGACTCATTAACGACTTACAAAACTTAAGTAGACCATAGCGTTGCTCTCTAGTAGTGGGAACTTCTTGGCTCGAAAGGAGGATTTGATACCTGTCAAAAGCTCACTGTGGGCCTCACCTTCCTTAGCAATAGCAGATCCACCCTTGGACGTGCAAGAAGTTGCAAACTGCACGTGTTTTAGCTCAGAGGATGAGCACAGCGATGAGCTGGGCCCGCACTGGGCAAATGATGAACTCCAAAGCCTGCAAGGCAGGAGATGAGGGGTGAAGGTGGAATCAAGACATTTTCAAGTTGGACAAATATATCTGCTCAAACTTTTTCTCAGTAGTTTGTAACATTTCACCCACTGCTTGCCCCTTCATCCTTTTCCCATCAAATCCCATCAAAAGAATGAAAATATCCCATAATGATTAGATTCGTTAGAGACAAAGGAATCTAATTTTCTATATTCACAGAAACCACATTAAGAAAAAAAAACAGGTCCATGCCCTTAGTGGCACAGAAGGATCCATGTTTGGCCAGATGTGAAGAAAAGACCCAAACTGATGGAGAGGTCACTGCCATGTACACAGGGGACAGCTGAAACTTTTCCACCAGCAATAAGGATCACGTAAGAACTACCTGCTCCTCCTGCACTTTTGTTACCACAATAATAAAGAGAAAAAAGGCCCCAGAAGGTCTTGAGCATTGGTTTTACCACGTGGCCATGCTACCTTGGGTGTTACGGGTGGAAGAATTGAACACTTCAGATTTACTCCCTTCAAGGCATATTTGCTTTAGCAGCTGCTCATCTAGAGGCTACACAGAAAGGGCAAACTTGCCTTCAGCTGCCTTCAGTGTGCTGCTCCTGAGCACATTTCTGTTGTCCACGGCCCAGAGACATGCTTGCTTGAACAGGGAGGTATATATATTGTCTTCGAAATAGTTAAATAGTTATTTTAAACACATCTTGATTGGAATCACTGTGACTTGGAAGCACTAGGCAACAGTAGTCTATTCTTCTGGCCCCCACAGGTCATGTAGCCAAATCTTCTAGAGCACAGAAACAGTAGGCATAGAGAATCCATTGGAGTAGGATCAGCTTCCATGGGGGTTGGTAGACAGGAGAGGTCTTTCCCCATTCCAATGGACACATGGGCTTTGCAAAATAAAACCCTCGTGATCGAATTAAAATGAATTAATAGAGTATGAATAAAGGTTAAGCAGATGCACTGTGGTGATTTCTCGAGCTCATGGCTTTGCTATGAAACCCCCAGATAGACTTCAAAAAACATCCCAGACAGAACATAGACATGACACCTGAAATTCAGGTTCAGTGAATTCGAAATCCATTTCTCTGGTGCAAACTGGCAACCAAGTCAGAGCACCTCCAAGGGACTCTCTGGCTGCATCAGCTCAAGACATTGCATAAGCCATGGTTATATTCCCTAAACATCATCTCATATATTAGATGGCTACGACACATTCAGTGGGATCCTCAACACAAAATTTCTGAACATTCTGGCTGTGGGAAACCAAAGAAATACAGCACTCAGCCAGGGGTAACTGGGAGGGCTGAAGGGACGTGCTTCCTCCTGAGCCCTGGCCCTGCAAATCCAGCTTTTTAGAAAATAGGTGGCACTAAGAGTTGATGGTCGGGCTGGGTTACTAGATACTGAGGCCAAGCCCTGGATTTTGGGCTTGACTGAGCATCTGTCTTTGCAGAAAATGTAGAGAACAACAGCATCACTTCATCCTCAGCATCTTAATACACGCCAACTCCAAGCACTAACTCTGACATTTCACAGCCCACAAAGCCCAGAGAAGGCAGCTATTGTACGAATTATGAGAGGTGCATTTTGACGTTCCTGAAGTAATTTTAAGCAAGAAGCCGTTTCTCAGATAAACCCCACCAGATATCCCTGGAACAAAAAAAAAAAAAAAAGAGCGAGTGGCAAAATAAAATAAGGTCTCGATGTGAGCCCAGCCGGGCTCCTTCCACAGAAAGGCTCAAAATCAGCAGATGGAAAGAGGGTTGGATTCATGATGGAAAAGTTGTTGGAAGAGGGTCGGCTAAAACCCGCAAAGCCAAAGGATCTGTCTGGTTTGGGAGTGTAGTAGATGTCTTCCAGCTCCCAACCTCAATGAAAACACAAATGCAGCAGAGCAGAGAAAGGCTCAGTTGAGGAGCAGATTCAGGGACAGATCCCAGCCCTGGGAGAGCTCCTGATAGTTCTGCGGTTTTATCCACCCTGTGTGAAGGGTGTTAATTTTGTTATTTAATCCGTGGGAAGGTCTGGGCTGTCTTTACAAGCTTTGCATCACCTGGGTCCAAGGCTGAAGCAGAGCTGCCAGAGCAGGAAACGTTATCCTCCTACTGCAGGTGGAAAGTGGGACACGCACCAATCCTGTGCCCAAACGCACCAGTAAAGCCACGACAGAGCTGAGAACTGTGTCCGGTTTTCTCCAGAACAAGGTGATGTTTCTCTCTTTGAGTGGTTACGACATGGACAGAAAACCTACGAGCAGATATATACCCTAACCATGACAATTCTTACGGCACTTACTAGAAAAGTACTGAGATATCTCAATTAAAAATAAACAATTGCTCACTGTCCCTATTTCCTAATCTGTTTGCGTATAAGGAAAAAAAAGCATACTTTTAAAAAAAACATGGACACAATTAAAAAAATTCAGAGCAAATAGTGCCCAGTCCCACACTCAGGGAGGGATCAGTTTGAAGGAAGAAGTCTGAAGGTCTCCTGTGTGCAGCCAAGCAGGAGCCGTGCCGGAGGCCCCGGGTGACACCAGGGTGTCGGGCTGGTGACACCCCATCACACTTGTCATTAGTCCCAAGGGAAGGAAATGACAAACACAGTAAGTTGTCAAATCCACACTGGCTCAGGCAGGAACTGACAGGCAAGACTTTCTAATTTATAAACCAAATTCCTACGCGTGACAGGTGATGAAACCTAAATTTTTGTAAATGTGTTTTATGTCTCTTTCTCCCTCGTCCCCTCGTTTAGGCAATAAAATAATTATTTTCTGTTCGCTTCTATAAATCCGTTTCAAAGTCCTCACGTCGAGAAAACAACCAGGAGCTGCGCATTCATTAGGAAGGACTTTCTCCTTGGGTTTTAAAAAATACGTGGAAGATCTTCCACCTCTAGTTTTCTTGACATTTCTGCTTCTTGAAAAATTGACCTCCTTGGTTGTAGCTTGAAGGCAGCAACATTCCAGCAAATTTCAACTCTCAGCACCTGCTCGGTGCCACCACGTTTGAAAGCAAGGCACCCAAGGGCCCCCGAGCTGCTGTGGTTTCGGCACTGCTCACCAGAAACCTGAGTTAAGCATCAGGGTCCCAGGAGCAAACAAGGACTGGAAGGAAAATTATGGGGGAGACCTCCAAGAAGCACAGAGGGCTGCATCTGAGAATCACAGAAACATAGAAACATAGAATCATAGAATGGTTTGGGTTGGAAGGGACCTTTAAGGGTCATCTAGTCCAATCACCCTGCAGTGAGCAGGGACATCTTCAACTAGATCAGGTCACTCAGAGCCCTGACCAACCTGACCTTGAATGTCTCCAGAGATGGGGCTTCTACCACCTCTCTGGGCAACTTGTTCAGTGTTTCACCATCCTCATCATAAAAAAGTTCTTCCTTACATCTAGTCCAAAGCTACCCTCATTTAGTTTAAAGCCATTACCCCTTGTCTTAGTGCTACAGGCTCTATTAAAAAGTCTGTCCCTCCTTTCACCCAGCGTAAACCTTAAACAGGCTGAGAGAGCACCTTTGAGGGGACGCGCAGAGGGATCAGCTGCCACAGCTCACGTTTAAAGGCTTCTGCTCACATCAGCCAGGTACGAGCTGTTTGCTGGCCGTAAATCTCCCGTTACAGCCTCCTCTGCCACACAGCACACATGGATTAATAGCAGCTTTCTACTTTTTAGGTTACAGCTGATCCTAAAGTCCCCAGAAGAAAGGGAGAGTTTCCTAAGTAGCATGACTGACAAGACTACGAAGAGGGAGTTTATTCAGAGCATTATCTAATTCATTCCCCGGCGAAGGAAACTCATCTACTTTTGAGACTTAAAACTTCTAAAGAAAACTGCTATGATCTAAAGAGATTGGCCATAAAACTATTTGTATTGAAAACGTAGCCAGCATGCCTTTAGTGAACTTCATTCATTAACATTCTTCCTGGCAAGGTTTCCATATCTCAGCGTTCATTTTATACTTTAATTTGGTTAGTAGGTCTTTGTTTAATCGTCCTATTGAAAGGAGAACAAAGAAGGTTTAGGTGATACAGTGAAGTAATACACCATATTTTATCTCTGGAAAGCCCAGACAAAGTCAGCAGGCTCTGATACCCTCCAACTTGGAGTTTTTTTATTCCCTTTCTCTTCCAGGACATTTGGAATCACAAATCAGCTGCGGAGCATAAAGATCCTCACTGTACTTAGCTGCGGACACCTTCACAAGAGAAACACCTTGTCAAGCACAGAAATGATGCTTTGAGCACAACACACAGCCCCGAAGGAAGATTATCTCGGGAAAAGTGCAGCCCCGTTACTCCGGGGATGGATGCTCTGCATTTATCCCTCTGCCCTCCAACAAAAATCAGTAAAGATCGTTCCTTGTGTTTCTGAGCTTTGTGTTTACCATCTCATAGATTTTTGGGGGGCGCAAAACTCATTACCAAGTCACCATTTTTGCCTAGTGACTAACAGGCTTTGCAGCAAGCACCCAGTGCTGCTGTTTTCTCCTGCAGGCGCAGACTGCCCTAAAAGAGGATTTACAGGATAAAAAGAAAAAAGAAACCACCCCAACCCTGCCTCGTTTCGCAATAAACGGAGCTGATCCCCAGCCCCAACGTCGGCCGAGCGAGTGGGCAGCTCCTGGGCTGGTGTAAACTGACACAGCTCCAACTGACTCCCAACTGACTCCAGATAATCATCTGGCCCCCGAGTAAAGGCAGGATTCAACAAGCTTTTCTCACGGAATGGCTTTTGCACTCTTTTCTTGACTACTTGCTACCAATACTCGCTGCGCCACTGAAATCCACTGCGTACAATGCATCAGTAAAGGGGGGAGAATTGTATGTGTCTTCTCTTTATACCACGGGCAGTTGGTACGTTGTCTTCTCACTGGAGACTCTTGAATTCTTTACTTTCGAAACTTTTAACCACTTCTACATCAATCACCCATGAAAATAGATGTTTTCCAAAAGTAGCGCTCACAACTGGCCTTCCTCTTGGCTGAAGCTGCTCTCCGAGGCAGGAAAACCATTCACAGAATCACAGAATCACAGAATGTTCAGGGTTGGAAGGGACCTCAAAAGATCATCTAGTCCAACCCCCTGCCAGAGCAGGATCACCTACAGTAGATCGCTCAGGAAGGCTTCCAGGTGGGGTCTGAAAGTCTCCAGAGAAGGAGACTCCACAACCTCCCTGGGCAGCCTGTGCCAGGGCTCTGTCACCCTCACAGAGAAAAAGTTTTTTCTAATATTTTTGTGGAACCTCCTATGCTCCAGCTTGTACCCGCTGCCCCTTGTCCTGTCATTGGACATAAATGAAAAGAGCCTGGCTTCGTCCTCCTGACACTCCCCCTTGACATATTTATAAACATTCAGAGACATCAATGCTCTCCTCAACGAGCAAACCAACCTACAACCCACCTGCCATGGACAACGGTGTCCAAAACCCAAATTGTAAATGGATTTGGAGGAACACAAACACCCACCCATGAAATCAAGCAGCCAATCAAGGGAGCAGCCCTACCTCTGGCAGAGTCTACGGAGAAGAAACCCAACCCATGAAGTCAGAGCAGCAAATACAAACATCTGGGGAAGCAGCTGGGCTTGCTCAGTGTTGGGTGGTACGAGGGGCTGTAAGGAAGGTCCGTGCCACGTGGCTGCTCAGGGGGTAACTATTTTTGGATCTGGTTATTCTTTTATACCACCGAATCCTGACACACACCACCGTAAGTGAAAGGGAAGGCAGGTCTCCGCACGGCTACGGACCAAGGCTGGCTTCAAGACCTGGAGGTGAAGGGCCCCTTCTCCCGTTACTAATCCCGTCAGCCACACAAGCCTCCTGAAAATGATGCTTTGGTTTTATTGCTACAGGGGTCATTTATAAAATCATAAACCCCAGGGTAGGAAACCAACCGGGCGGCAGCAATGCCCAAGCACGCATAGAAATAGCCACTGAAACAGCAAAGTTCAGCCCTCCCACGGCACCCTGAATAATTCAGTTGATTACATGTGAGAAGTTCTGATTAACGGAGGGGAGGAGGAAATGGATAAACAACGTAGCAAAAGCTAATTCTTTATTATTGCAACCAGAAATGACCAAAGACTCTGCATTTTGTACGTCTGCACATTACACGTGGGAAAAAAAAAATATACAAGGATCAGGTTTGCAACATCCAACAATTCAAAATAAAAACAAAAAAAAATCAAACCCGACAACTTTCTTGACTGGTAATTAGCAAGGACGGAATATAAATGAGGTGGCATTGAACAAAGAAGGTAACAGTGCACTTTTAATAAACCAATTTCATCCATATCTCCACTGACTTGCAGTTTAACAGTTCTACCAGCAAAGCTTCATTTCCCTAACTGGACCGGTACTTTTAAAAACATGACCAATTCACTCTCATCAATACCAATTTGGATGCGTTTAAAAAATAGCTCTTAACGTCTGCGCAACAGGTTCAAGGGCCACATTCTCAAACATGAGATGTCTCTCACTGTATGGTTTAAAGTAGAAATATCCCCAAAGTAACCAACAAAGTCTAAAATAGCTTCGGAAACAAAAAGTGAAACTTTTTTCCAGATTTATTCTTATATTTTACTTAGCTCTGAGACCCATTGCACTACAGTAATACTGACTTTTTTTCCCCTCTGCAATTTCCCCCTTCACTTTCAACGGGGAAAACATCTCACATTCACTTTATTGGCCTTTCCAAGGGGATACACAAAGCAGAGCGACGCATCTGCCGGCCCCGATGTCGCTCTGCATCTCCCCCATCTCTAAATACCTGATTGTTCTGGCAAACTCACTACTGCTTCTTTTAAAAAAAAAAACAAAGGAAAAAGGGAAAAGGAGAAAAGACAAAGGAAAAAGGAAAAAGGAAAAAGGATAAAAGACAAAGGAAGGAGGAAAAAGAAGAAAGGAAAAAGGATAAAGGTAAAAAATAGAGAAAAGAGAAAAAAGAGAAAGGAGAGAAGAGAGAAAAAAAGAAAAAAGAGAAAAAAGAGAAAAAAGAGAAAAAAGGAAAAGAAGAAAACAGGAAAGAGAAAAAGAGAAAAAAGAAAAAAGATGAAAAAGATAAAAAAAAAAGAAAAAAGAGAAAAGAAAAAATAGGAAAAGAAAATAGAAGAAAAAAGAGAAAAAGAGAAAAAGAAAGAAGAAAAAAGAAAAAAAAAAGAAAAAAGAAAAAAGAAAAAAGAAAAAAGAAAAAAGAAAAAAGAAAAAAGAAAAAAGGAAGAAAAAAGAAAAAAGGAAAAAGGGTAAAGGAAATAGAAAAAAGAAAAAAGAAAAAGGAAGAAAAAAGAAAAAAGGAAAAAGAAAAAGGGTAAAGGAAAAATAAAAAAGGGAAAAGAAAAAGGAAAAAGAAAAAGGAAAAAAGGAAAAAGAAAAAAGAAAAAATAAGAAAAAAGAGAAAAGAAAAAAGAAAAAGAAAGAAGAAAAAAAGAAGAAAAAAAAGAAAGAGAAAAAAAAGGAAAAAAAAGGAAGAAGGAAAAAGAAGGAAAGCAGCTCAGCTGCAGCTCCAGACGAACTCTCTGGAGCCCCCAGGAGCAGCGCGGAGCCCCCGGGCGAAGCCCCGGGTGCCCAAGGGGGGCGGGCAGGGGCTCCGGGCGCTGGGCTCCCTCCCTCCCGCCCTCCCGGCTGCTGCGGCCGGTGCCAGGTCCCCGCAGCTGCCCCGAGCCCCGGCTGGGACCGGAGAGCCCTCGCCCGTCAGCTGCCAGGTTTGTGTTCGCAGGTGACCGAAAATAAAAATCCTCCGGCCCTACAAAATAATTAAAAAAAACCCCACCTAACTTTATAAATATCAGGTATTTACACGTGTGGAAAATCTTTTAATGGGAAGTGTTTTTACACACCAATGAAATGTACAAGCGATGAAAAGGTAGGCTGACAAAGACTGAAAAAAAAAAAACCAAAACCAAACCAAAAAACAAAGTATAAAATATATTACAGGTCCACCGAAATAAATTCGCACGGAAGAAAAAAAAAAAATCGACACAATAGAAACTTTTTTTTTTCCTTAAAAAATAGAAGATATATCACAAAAGCTTGAACGTGTTTATTTTATGTTAGTACTAAAAATCAAGGAAAAAAGCTTCATATATTCTCGTCACAAAAATATTTACCAGCCACTTTTTATTTCCACATTATGATTATCTGGCTCAGCAGGAGTAGAGGCTGAACTGCGTCCAGACTACAGAAATCATTCCAGAAGGTCTCCTCAGTTTACAACTTACTGCAAATTTACATTTTCTCCTCCTCTCGGCACCTTAGCGCCGAGGTTCGAGAGGGATTAATAACGAATCGAGAGAGAATAGGACAGATATTTGTATTTACAACATTCATCTTCGTTGCTGCCGAGCCGCAGGAGCGGGAGAGGTACCGTGAGCTCCCGAAATCGTCGTTAGCGCTCCGTGCAAAAATTTCCCTCGGTAGGGCGAAAAGACAGAGTTTGAGAATGTACCAAAAACCCCGACCCCCTGGGCTCGGGAGGTCTGCGGAACTCAGCCCGTGACGGAGAGCGGCTCCTCGCTCCCGATTCACTCCGGAGTCAAAGCCCCAAGCGGAGCTGGATCCTCCGCGGGGCGGAAGGCGTCGCGGCGACCGCGCGGCTTCCGAGCTTTCAGTGCGCCCTGTGCTTCCTCTTCTTGTGTTTTTTATCCTTCTTTTTGTTGGCACACTTGGAGCAGAACCACTGGATCTCTTCCGGGGGTGCGGTGGTAATCCCGACGCAAGGCCTGGGGAAAGATGGGGAACATTTTTGGCTTCTTACTCAAAGAAATGAAACTTGGAGGCATTGACCAAATCAATACAGCCATTATGTTATCATGATGATTGACCAGAAACCCAAAAAACCACTCGCTTTGAAACAAAAATCGAAAGGACGCTCAGATAAATGTTATTTTAAGAGAAGATACAAGCTCACTTTCAGGTATAATAGGCTAGATTTAAAATAATTTCCAACGGTTCTTCAGCACATCTGCAAAAAAAAAAACCCCTTACGATTTTATGTAGCTGTTTAAGAAGATGCCTAAAAAGTGATTAATTCCCTCCAACTCTTTTATGAGAGCTGACATTTATATTACCGTTCACACAATGCTTCATAATTTGAAATGTCTATCTGTGTACACTGTGCCCATAATCCTGTAGCTCTCACAAAATTACCGGTATCAGCAATATTTCCCAGCAGTTTGAAAAACAACGGTTATCACCGATGCCCATTAATTAAAAAGCAACTCTCTCTCTCAGCTTAAAATCTGCCTTTTTTTTTTTTTTTCTCCAAATTCCAAAGAAACAAGAGATAAAAATATCTTCCAGATTATTAAATCGGACGTAGCAAAGCCATTCGGATATTCCCAGCGTCGACTATTAGAAGGAAAAAAAGGGGTTTAATAATAGAGCCCAAATCTGCCAGGGAACAGCAGAAGAGGATGGATGAGAGGAACTTACCAGTGATACCAATCATCGCAGTCATCACAACCTATCATTGGACTGCCATCATCTGGCTTGTTACAGCCAGGACAGATCCAGATCTGGTTACCCCACTCGTCTCGGATCTGGTGCAAAATAAAAAAAAAAGGAAAGTCAGCCGGTTTTCAGAGCTAAGCAGCAAAATCGACATTTTTTTTTTTTCCCCTTAAAAAAAAATTGAAAAGTTTCTTGCTTATCCGCCGGAGCTGTTCGGCGGCCGCCGTCGTTATTTATGAATTCTCCGATCGCGAGTGCTCAGCGTTGTGTCTTAATTGATTTCCCTGTACTGTACGCGACGAGGAAAGCAGCGTTTTTCTGTATTGTCCTGTAAACCAGTAAAGCCAGTTATACCAGCATTCCCCTATAGCAGCCAGGGCTTAAGGACACAATTCCTTCTCTGTCCATCCTATTGGGACTTTTAAAATTCTACCCTGTTAATGGCAAGAAGGAGCAACGGCAGCCTCCCCTGTAAGATAAATCTTATATACGCACGTAAAATATACAGTGCCATGTGTATATGTTGCCGTATTACTTATTAGCCAAAGTCTTCAACTTCCACCAGCCGATAAGATCAGGGTATAAAAAAAGTTGTTACTGAGTAACTTTCCATTCCCCTTATGACATTTATGTCACAGTACAATTTACCAAAGGGTAAACGAAACAAGAGGGGCAGATCATTTACAGCATTAGGCAGCTGCTGACGGGATTTATCACATTCGGAGCTTTATGAAATTTTCTTTTTCTTCAATGTTTATGTTCTGCTAGACCCATTGTTTGTATTTTTAAAATTCAAGTGGCTTCTTTAATAGCCTTTGGTAAAAACATACATGCAAAATGCCCTAAGAAGCGCAATTAACAATATAAAGTACAAAATGTCCAGGCTGTTACCCTAATTTCATCATTCCTTTACGAAGATTTGCACATTATCGCTGAATCTCAAAAACATAAACTGTCCTGTTCTCAGCTTTTGTGCACTTACATAAAGAAAACCTAAGAAAACGACTTTTTGCTATCTGTAAAGCTTACAGAAATGGTATTAAAAGGTAGTAGGTGAAGAGCCTCAAATGCTCTTAAGGAAAAAAAAACCAAACTACTACCCGGTGGTCTGTACATCTTACACCACTTCTGACAAATCAATAGGAATGTGCCAGAGCTGCAACCAACACATCACTCTGCACTGACTGCTCTTAAAGCCCTGAACCTTTTTGAGCCTTAAAACAAGAAAACACAAAGCCCAGGGATCTCAACCAGGGGACAATCCCCCTTCCCAACAGCGATCAGGAGAAGGCAATACCATGACCTCAGTTTTACAGCTGACGGGTCGCAGCAATCATTCCTATCTACGCATCTAATCCCACATCTGCAAAGTCGCTTTAACTTGGTGGAGAACCATCTGCTCTGCAGGTCAACTGTCCACTGGTGTGACAAGGGTCACAACCCGCCTGAGCAACCTGGCTGTGCCCGCATCCCCGGCACATCCTCCCTAACTCTTCCTAACTTCATTTTTCAATGAGGATGTTTGGCTGCAGAATCTCTCTCTCAGGCTTTCAGGGGCTGGAGAGGGGAAGGGAGATCTGTAACCATAGAACATAGAATCATTGAGGTTGGAAAAGACCTTGAAGATCATCAAGTCCAACTGTCAACCCAACACCATCATGACCACTAAACCACGTCCTGAAGCGTCACGTCTAAATGTTTTTTGAACACCTCCAGGGATGGCGACTCCATCACTGCCCTGGGCAGCCTGTTCCAATGCCTCACCACTTTTTCAATAAAGAAATTCTTCATAATATCCAATCTAAACCTCCCCTGGTGCAACTTGAGCCCATTTCCTCTCTTCCTATCACTAGTTACTGGGAAGAAGAGACCAACCTCCACCTTGCTACAACCTCCTTTCAGGGAGTTGTAGAGAGCAAGAAGGTTTCCCCTCAGCCTCCTTTTCTCCAGGTGGAACAACCCCAGTTCCCTCAGCTGCTCCTCACAAGACTTGTTCTCCAGACCCTTCACCACCTCCGTTGCCCTTCTCTGGACAAGCTCCAGCCCCTCAATGTCTTTCTTGTCACGAGGGGCCGAAAACCAGACACAGAACTTGAGCTGTGGCCTCACCAGCGCTGAGTACAGGGGCACGGTCACTTCCCACGCCCTGCTGGTCACACCATTCCTGATCCAGGCCAGGATGCCGTTGGCCTTCTGGGCCACCTGGGCACTCTGCTGGCTCACGTTCAGCCAGATGTCAACCAGCACCATCGAAACCTCCGCCTGGTTGTTAAACGAGAGCTTGGGCTGCCAAATGAGGATGTTCAAATTGCGCAACTTCTGGTTTCTTAACGAGCCAAGGGTCATGGAAGGAGGGGTGGTGATTGCTGAATGCTATTTTAGTACAAACCGCTGGGAGTTAATGATCAGAGCACACTTACTGAGATGCTATCCTACAGGGAGATCCCTCATCACATTATCTTTTTTTAAACTATAAAATCATCCCCCCGGCCTCCCCTGCAGAAGGGAGTTGCGCACCTCTGTCACGCTGGCTCCACTCTTATCTCCAGAAGAGCTTTCCTGTGTGACTTGGGGAAAGCCATTTCATCATTCTGTGTCCTGGATTCCCTTCGTGCGAGAGGCTAATCACAGAATCACAGAATGGTTCGGGTTGGAAGGGATCTCAAAGATCATCTAGTTCCAAACCCCCCTGCACCACGGGCTGAGACACCTCCCACTAGATCAGGTTGCTCACAGTTATTAATTATTCCTTTCTTCCTTAACCTCTCCCTCAGCTTTTTGACTTACAAACGTCTCACATCAGGAGTCTCTCTGCTTCATGGATCATAAGCCCTGGTTTCAACTATAACATTGTAAAAGAAAAACATAACCTGGTGCCCACACGTCCTCTGAATTCTCCATAAGGTGCTAAGAGTGTTACCACTAGAAGTACCCAGGCAAAATTCTCAGTTCTTCTTTAACATAATCTCGGAATTATTTGGTTTTAATGCAAATGGGATGTAGTACAGCATTTTGAAAATGCTTCTCTCTTATGGGCTGTTTTCCAAGCTTCTGGGTGCTACTGTAACACTAAGAGTGATCCTGCATTTACACCTGCGTTACAGAAGGTGAGGATGTGTATCTCATACCCTAAAGATATGCAGAGCCCATGTGAGGTTGTCTGGTGCTGTAACTAACTGCGGAGTGAAATATAGCAGCTGTTTAAGTAGAGACCAGTAACACGATACAACAGTTTAAGTCTAGCAGAGAAGAGCACCTTTTCCATTAGAAGCAGCAGGGTAGATTTACACTAGGGATCATCATAAAAACTGGAATAAAAATAAATAAATCATGCTTCTCTTGCAATTAAAGCACAGGAAACTTTGTAAAAAGCGCAAGTTTTAAGTGTTTTAAATGGTGAGGTTTTTAAAGTGTTCCCAATACAAAGACGCAAGGTGTCCCCAATCAAGCTGGAATTCAGCCAGGCCAGGGAGGATATCACCACTGCTGCCGTTGTTAGTGGTATCTGCTGCTCTTCAGTCATTGAATTGTTTGGGTTGGAAAAGCCCTTTAAGATCATCAGGTCCAACCGTTCAACAAGCACCACCACTAAACCCCGTCCCTAAGCACCACACCTAAACGTCGCTGTAAATCCGAACGATCAGAAGGACTTGCATTTGACATCGCATCCGAAGGAGAAATTTTCAGGAGCAGAGCAATCGGAGTCCTGCCCAGAGGTACGTCCGTGTTCTTCTAGAGAATTTAACTCATACATCCGGTTAGATGGGAGACTTTTTGAAAAGAATGAAGAATGCTACCAGTCCAGTTCAGAGCACTTGTCAAACAGACTAATGGACTGCAGACTAAAGAACATTCTACAGACTTTCGGAGAAGCACAAACATTTGCAATTTCTGTACGTTGAGGAACCCAGGAAAGAGATTAGCGGACTCTACACCTTTCAAATGAGGGTTAAGTCAAATTCTTGATGTTGTATGAGGTTTTTGTACTTTACCTGACTGACAGCAAAATCTATGGCGAGTTTGACATTTGAGGTTTCAATTCAGTGCTTACGAAAGTGTCTACAAAAAAATTTCCACCTTCAAAAATAAACGTCGTGGCTCAGTTAGCAGAATACCAAGTGGGATATAACTGGAAGAAACTTAAACATTGAACTGGAAACAAAGAAGAAATTCAGTCCAAGCAGTAGTATTTTAATTAAGGTATTAACCCCTCAAAACACATGTATGGAAGCAAGAGCTGGATAAAAAGTAGCTTAATCGGGAGCGACATCACAAGCCCAGGTACCATCAGTTCGAGCTGATGATTCACCCAAGAGCTCCACAACTGGCACAGAACACAGCAGTGTGTGTCACCTACCACGTAAGTGCTGACAGTCTCGGTCACCACGCTCCTCACCGGAGCTTTGGAGCCTCCTGCTGCTGAGACGGCTGGAGAGGGCGGTGGGATCAGGGCCGGCGAGACGGTCGCCTGTGGAGGTGGAGGAGCTGGAGCTGGAGGAGGGGTGACATGAACGGGAGCTGGGACCGGTGACGGTACGGGTGGAGGTGTTTTGGGCCGGCTCACGGGAGTAGAAGGTTTGGCCTCTGGAGCTGGTACCACTTTGCTGATGACTCTGTAGGACCAAAAATGAGAATCGTTGAGAGCTGATGGGAAAGAAAGCAACGATCGATCACTGCCTAGACGTAAAGAAAATACAGTGCAGCTAATCCACAGCACGTTTGAGTCAGCAAAGAGGCTGTTTCAACCCAACCCAAGGACTGCTGTTATTGCTACATCCATCCACGGGACAGGAGAGAGCACAGAGCCATTCCAAAGTGAATGCCAGGACAGCCTGAACCACTCTACAGCTCACCGTCAGATAAATATTCTCGGTGGCTTTACTAAACCTTGTTTCGTTAAGTTTTATTGCATTAGCTCAATTTGTGGGAAATATTAGAAAGGAAAGTTAATCAGCTGTGAACAGCACTGATTTTAATCTTCAAACCGAGAGACGATATCATCCTCTTAAGGTCCTACATCAGGGGGTTCTCCAAATATTTGCTAGTTTGGTATTTCTTTCCCCAAATGTTTATGAAATCAGCAGTGGATCTAGTCAGGACAAATAAATGACGCACGCTATATACTCAGCAGTTAAAATATTGCTACTTACTTGAGTAGCTGAAGCAGACAGGATGTAGCTCTAGTAAATACACAGTATGGAATAGTCTTGCCCAGGAAGGGGGATACATAGAAAACCCAAGGTTTGTTAATGAATGTTGATACACACTGTTATTGATGTTCATGCAATTTAACAGACAAGACAGCAAAAACCCTTACTGTAAGGCTCTAGATTAGAAACATGAAGAGAAGGAAAAGGATGTTTTAGAAAACAAACCAAAAAAAAAACCCTCAAACAAAATGCAGGCTCGGTCTATTTGTTTTACCACATTTTGGTAAATCATTTAACTAACTAACTTGTATTTGAATGGCAACTGTGGAAGTGTATTTGATTTGTGATGGGACTGTAGGAAGAAGGCGATTTAAAAAAAGGTTAGACATTCCAGAGAGGAGGATATCTTGAGAAAGCAAAAACTGGAAATAACAGTAGGAAAACCATGACAAAAATCAAATTCCAACAACTCCTGAGAACCAGGGAAGCTCAGCTCCACTGTCAACGGGAATTTCACATTCAACTTTAGAGTTTGCTGCAACCCTTTTACAATACTCAGAAGGCAGTATGACTACAATCGGAGACATTGGATTTCAAGTCAATAATCCAAGCTACCATTTGAGAAAGGCTTGGAAGTACACAGTATTTAATGCTTGGCTGAAATAATAAGCGTTTTTCCCCCACGAGAAAACTACTAAATCAGAACTACGGCAAGTATAGTAAGAACAGACTTGGTATAAGGAAACAGAGCAACGGGTTTGGTGTTCCTGCCCAACCTGCCAACTGCAGCATCACACCTACACCCCGTCTACCTTCTGAGACCTACCGTGAGCAACTAAGGGAAGAAAACCAAAACCAAGGGAGTGTGGAAACAGTGCAGGGCAGAATCTAAAAGGCGTTAGAAGATTTTCCATCAGCGACACTGAAGACATTCACACCACTTGATGACCTTGCGATTGATTCAGGTACCTAATCTGGGAGCCCAGGCTCTTTACACATGTCAGTAAGGTGCTAGGCTGGGACTCAAAGCACAGGACTCCTAATTCACGTTGCCTGTGACTTGCAGAAGGAAAGAAGTCCTATTGTCAGGCCATCCTGGGAACAACCTACACATCACATCCAGCCTCCTTCTCCTGTTAGTGGGGTGCATCTGAAAACTCACTGTTATCTCCCATCAAGAAAGTTTGCTCTTTGGCTTTGAATGTCCATGATGTGTTTTTGGTTCGATGAAAGTTTTAAGACCGTGGCTTCCTGAGGTTCCTGCCAGTCTGGCCACCCCACCTCATACCCCTCTTCTGTGTCTTCCTCCTTCCACTGCTCCCACAGAGAGCCTGGCTCCCAGCACTCAATGCTCACAACCTTAGGTGGTGGCAATACTCCCATGGTTTGCAACATTACCCTCACGACTCAGGAGTCACCTCTCACTTAAAAAAAAAATTAAAATCTTAGCAATAACAAAAGCGAGGAGAGGAACAGACAGCAAAAATATTTGGCACAGCAGAAATCATTTGGATGGTTTCAAACATCATTACCCCTTCTCTCCCCGCCTCCCTCTTCTACCCCCTGCAAGTAAACAAAGTCCTGCTACGAGTTCTGCAGGGAGTCAACCCTGCCCGAGTCCAGACTACGAAATGTATTAGCTAATAGGGCTTTAAACACAACTTTGCACCCAGTGTAAACAGTTTTGAAGAAGTATTAGCTAATACAATTTGAATTAGAGTGACCATGCCCAGCTAACATATTAAATTAAATTACACAGTTTCTTGGTCTAGATAAAGCCAGGTTCTCCTCCTCAATAGGGTCTTCGAAGCTAATAACTGCAGAAGCTACACGAAACATCGCCTATGAAATCTTCCAACGCTACCAAATATTCATTAGCGGGCGACGCACACTCATCGATTGGCTGGTTTGCTTGAAGCGTGCAATTAGGACACGCTCAGTATATAGGGCAGCTCGTTTATCTTGATTTTAGAGCTCAGTTATCAAAACAGGAGATCGGCATTTCGGGGCACGCTCGGGCCTACCACTCCCTTGGGCTAATGAAGTTCAGAGACTTTAGGCTCCGGAGTGGAGAAATTAAGGGCTTTGTGCTACACCATTAGAGGCGATGGAGCAACCTCAGCAAGGGTGGTTTAGCCTGTCCTCCGTCCTGAAGAAGGGGCTGCATGCACGACCATATGGAGGTGGGGAGAAATCAAAGGGAAATAGCCATCCCATGACTAATAATTAACGTTACTTCAGACTCAGCCAGAAACCCGGTATCAAAACACTGTGTAAATGATGGCAAGATTTATGAGCTCTATTTTATAGCCAGGAACAGCGAGGCGCAGAGCACGCTGCAAGTAGGTGGTACTCACTACAGCAAATCCTCCTGGTACCTAGGTCCCTTCTGGGATTTAAAAGTCTACCTCTGGAGACCACCAAACACACCTCAGTGGGCAGGGAGTTGTCCCTGGGACAGCAACGTGCCCTTGTGGCCAAGAGGGCCAGTGGGATCCTGGGGTGCATTAAGAAAAGTGTGTCCAGCAGGGCTAGAGAGGTTCTCCTGCCCCTCTGCTCTGCCCTGGGGAGACCACACCTGGAATCCTGTGTCCAGTTTGGGGCTCCCCAGTTCAAGAGAGACAGTGACCTACTGGAGAGAGTCCAAGGGAGAGCTACGAGGGTGATCAAGGGACGTGAACATCTCTCCTGTGAAGAGAGACTGAGAGACCTGGGGCTGTTCAGCCTTGAAAGGAGATGGCTGAGAGGGGATCTTATTAACGTATAGAAATATCTGAGGGGTGGGTGTCAAGGGAAAGGGGACAATCTCTTCTCAGTGGTGCCCAGTAATAGAAGAAGGAATAATGAGTTTAAGTCAGAACATAGGAAGTTCCACCTCAACATGAGGAGAAATTTCTTTACTGTGAGGGTGACAGAGCTGCCCAGGCAGGTTGTGGAGTCTCCTGCTCTGGAGACTTTCAAAATCCACCTGGATCGTTCCTGTGGGGCTGCCCTAGGGGATTCTGCTCTGGCAGGGGGTTGGACTAGATGATCTCTAGAGGTCCCTTCCAACCCCGAACATTCTGTGATTCTATGATCACTACCTTCTTTCTCAAATGTGTTCTTCATACTCTCCCAAAATCAGCACTTGGATTATTAAAAGCCTGCAAGTACAAAACTAAGTAAGGTGAAATTTCACCTCCTTCCCCAGCCCAATCCAAAAACTCTAAAACTGAGGTCGGATTAATATTTTTTGAAGTAATCAAACACAAATGAACATCAACCACCATCAACACACTCAGGAATCCCGAGACAAGAATTACACTTC
Source organism: Trogon surrucura (assembly GCA_020746105.1). Classification (NCBI taxonomy): domain Eukaryota; kingdom Metazoa; phylum Chordata; class Aves; order Trogoniformes; family Trogonidae; genus Trogon; species Trogon surrucura. The sequence continues at coordinate 217,025,369 of CM036617.1, forward strand.
TCTGCAGGCTGCTTGCCTGGCAATGTATCACAAACACATTCTACACCAAAAGATAAAAAGTCAATTAAAAGTTGTTTTTGAATCAAAATCATTCCTCCAGAATGGAGGAGTGTGAGAAAAGCCTTGAATAGACGTGGCAATCAGAGCCTCCATAAATCATAACTGAAGGTTACCACTCCCTTTTAAAAAAACCCCAGAATTAATATAAACATGGCATAGCTGGTTGTGTTCAACCTAAATTTGCTTCAGATTTCTTTTTAAATGCTAGCAGGAACTGTATTTCTTACGAGGTTCTCCTCAGTGCATTTATAATTTAAGGCATGTATCTATACACCTCTTCATAATGGTGGAGTGAACGAAAACCCATTTTCATCTTTACTCCGGGGCAATTATCCCGTTCCCAGCTACAGACCCAAACCCAAACAGGATGAAAACGAAATGTCGGCTTGCAGGCAAAGTGCAAATTCTTCCAAGATTTTAAGTGTTGCGACGGGTCAGTTGGTTTATAATCGGGTCTAACGGGCACGAGCTGTAACACGCTACATCTGGAGCAAAAGAAGGCTCCAAGGTGTGAAACGGTTTCCTATCTTCAGAACTAATTTATTTGATTTCGTCCTGATCCTTGCGGCTGAAAGCCCCATTGACTGCTTCATATAAACACAGGGAAAAGACATGGGCACCAAAAGGAAATGGCTTTTCAAAAATAGGAGATGAGAGCCACAGGGTTGAGTGACTGCTACGGGTGATGAGCTCCAAAAAACTCGCTGTATCAGTACTTTGAAAGGTCTAGTAAAAAATCACAGCAATCTTTGTTCCTCAGAGGGAGAGCTCCGAAGAAGCTGTTTCTCTGCCCAAAGGAAAAACATCTGAAAACTTCCAACTCTTTTCTGAACCCACGACCCATTTTTAAGCAAGGAACAGGAGCTAAAGGGGTCTTTGTACGCAGGAAAATGACACCATCAAGTGCACTGACATAATTAAAACTAGTACGACTCACACGGATTATTATGAGTGATATTAGTCTCTATCAATATTGACATTCCCTTATTGATATAAGTTCCTCGATGCTAGAAAGTTAAGCGGTCTAACTATTTTATTCCTGAAAAATCTCACACCTGGAACTGAGATTGTTGCAGCAGAAAGAAATGAAATACTCTAAGACCTCTGGGTAAGAGTGTCAAAAACAGCCAGGGGAATTAGGAAGATTCCTATATGGTTTAGATTCTTCCCAGATTAGAGGTGATTTTGAAAATTTTAATCCAACCCTGCAGGAGAATCAGTGTAATTTAAGCTCTGTAATGTAGGCTAATTCCCATGTTACTTTTAGAAAGGGAAATTTAGTTTTTATCTCTTATGCCCTGCTGAATTTTACTCTGTGCAAACAAGTCATATTGGCGAATACACACTCTGCAAATACACGTTATAACCCACTCGTGCGTTTGCAGAGCGCCAAGACCTTATCAAACCTCCAGCGGAGCCTCGAGCAACTTTGCAAGAGCAAACTTCAATATTTCAACTTGAAAATAAAAAAATAAATATAAATGTTTGTATGCGATGAACTGCCTGCAAAGTGATGTTCTTCTCTATGAAGGAACACGAACTTTGAAGACTTGATTCCAAGATACCATCCAATTTTGTGCCCGCTGTCTGGTTGCACTCCCACACGGGCGTGTTGACCTTCGATGGTGCACGGGGAGCTCAACAGCCCATTCTCCATTTTGCCACTACGACAAAACCCCACAGACACCCCTTGCCGGGTAAATGAGCCCAGGGATTTCACAGGCATCGTGTCACGTAATCCCATTCACAAATTGATTGAGCTTCATCTCAAAACCAGTTAATCTCTTTGTCCCCACCACTACCATGTTGCAAGATCTCACCGCTCCGGTGGCACAGCAACCTCTTCTAATTTCCAGCCTGCATTCAGAGCCAATTAAGTCCCATTTGTTTCTGTGCCAACATTGTTCTTTAGCTTAAATTGCTTTATCCCTTCAAAATGTTTACTTGCCTGAGGTATTTGTAGCCAGTAACCATATCCCCTCTTCACATGCTAGACTAAACACACAAAGTTTTTCTCCTCCCATAACACAGACTCTCCTACGTTGCCCATAACCGTGCTCCAAGCCCTCCTCTGCACCTGCTCTTCCCAATTCATCCTTCCCGAACACAAGCTGCCTTCAAGAATTGAACAGAACGTTTCCGACGACATATCAACATGTTCTCCTATGATGGCCCAGACAATTCTACGGTCTCTGCTAAAATTACTTCTTGCCACGCACCCCACAGTCTCACTTGCATCATGTTGGCAACTCTATGGTCATTCTATCATCAACTATGATCCCTCATCCACTTCATGCACCTACCGCAGCGATACACCTACTGATCAGCTCTTTACTTCTGCCTGAAGATTCTATTGGTACACTTCAAATGCAAAATCTTAACTGCAGTTTTTCCTTTACTGAATTAAATACCCTTTCCCCCCTTCTGTTCAAGGGGATCCAGTTCATTCCAGACAATCACCAGAACCTCATTTGAACCTACACGGTGCTTCAACCTTACTGCCAACAAAAAAGTGTCAGTGTTCTATCTCCTTCTGTGACAAAATTTTGAATGAAATTATTAAATCGTACCAGTCCTGAAAGACATCCTTGAGCACGTTCACTAGTAACCTCCTCTCTGGTTAGATAAGCTCTCTTACAACTCTCAGTCGCTATCTCCCTTTGAGCGAGTTCCTTACTGCTGAGCAGCTCCTCTGCTAATCCTGTCTTTGCCAGCTTCCCTATGAATGCCCTGTGTGATAGTATTAAATGTTTTCCTGAAATCCAGCTCGAATTTGCCATCTTTTATTCATCCAGAAGAGAGCATTCCTTCTTCCAACGGTAGGACAGATGTCAACTTTATTCCAGCTACGCACGTGTGAGTGTCTCACCTCTCCTCCACCACAGCTGGGGTTTTCCTTTGGAGGGGAAGCGATTCGATCCCACATCCAGAACTCCAGGCCAGAAAAAGTCACTCCAGAGGATGGGGTGGAGGCAGCTGCTCTCAGCATCGGTGGTGGAAACGGAGACCGAGATGCACAGCAAAATACCAGCCATAGCCAGCCGGGTGTCTTGCAGGAATTGCCAACTGGCCTAGGTTAACCTAGAAAATCAGTCACTTTATCAAAGACTGATATCAAGCCTGTTGGTCTGGTTTACTTCTGTTTCGTGTCTTATTCCACTACTTCCAAGCCTTTAATCAGCTCTTCCTCCAAAATCTGTTTTATAATTAAGTGCATTGCTGTCATCAAGTGTCTAGATAACCTTCCCTTTCTTTCCTTCTTCATCACTTCTTTTTATTCTATCATTTATTAAAATTAGACTTAACAAACAATGCATTTTAAAATAAAAAGAAATGTATTAAAAATGATTTGCCACTGTGTCCACTTCTAGAACTTGGAAGAAAGATTCCACGGAAGTCTCTATATTTTGCTTCCCAATTTGTTATGGTAACTTCCACTGCTGTCAACCTACTGCTGTTACCCACCTCGTCCCAGACCTCAATAAAGGAGAGAATGAATGTAGGATCAGAAGAAAAGTACTCTTTCTGTTCTTGCCTCACACCTGTACTATCCTTCATTTCCTCCCTGTCCTCATTTCCATGGTCCTCCTTCTTCTCTTCTTTTCCTACTTGCTCAATATCCTTCACAGTATTTAATTCTGCTTGACTTCTGCCAAGCCTGACTTCACCTCCACAGTCTTTTGCCTTGAGGATGTAACTTCTTTGCTAACAGTCACTTTCTCCCAGAGGGATGATGCTTATTCCCAACGTCCTTTTGGAAGGCCTTAATCACACGAGTCACTCTGTAGTTGTTTTGCTACAAATGCCTTGTTCCCACAGGCAGAAATCACCACTTTTGAATCCATTAGGTCTTCAGTCCAGCTGACATTTCTAGGTAACCCCTTTGCTTTATAGACATTTGCACTCTTGGAATTGAATTACAGGTTTTCTACTGTTTATTTTTCCATTACTTTAATCAAAACAGAGTTTTTCCCTTGGCCTCCGCCCTCTGTATCTGTTACACTGGGGTATTTCTCCCAAGAACCACAAACACTTTTCTGCCCATGACTCCTGAATCTCCCTCCTGTTCTTTCTCACCATCCTGACTTAGATCTCCGGATGGTTCATCGCCAGTCTGACAAAACAAAACCGAGCTGGTAGCGTGGCGTCTTGGTATCTTTCATCTTCTTTTCTCTCTTATCATCAGTAACAAACAGCTCAGAGCTTCGATGCGAAAACCACCTGGCATTATCCCCTTCTGCTGAGCTCTCAACGGCAAAACCAGAAGCTGGTAAAACACGTTTATGCCAGTGAGCTCTTTGCAAACTTTCTCTTACGTGTTCCTTGCAAACTGCTTTTTATTGGCATTTGTTTGGGGAAATGTTATGGGATACGTGATCTAGAAGCTTGCTCATAAACCAGTCCTACATCTACCCTCTTTAATGGGAACTGGTGCAGAATATGAATTTTGTTAACTACCAGAAAATTTATGCTGGCGTGGGTTTAGGAACCTCTAAAACTGTGATTTCCAGCTTGTTCCTGAGACATGTTTTTTGAAAGAACCAGGTGACCCAGTCTGTCCCGAACTTGGAGGTTCTGTACAGCTACAGGGCAACTCTAACAGGACAACTCTACTAAATTCAGGTAGGACCATCTTCTTCTTTTGTGTCTATGGGTGGCTACTTCTCTATGGCCCTCTCGTCCACATCCAGCTCCCAGGAACTATAACATGAATCCTCGGGTACACGTGGTGTCCTCACTTTTGTTTAAAAACTTCAGTAAAAGGGTGAATAAAAAGAAGCACCCCTGTAAAAGACAAGAACAAACCAGCACCCTTCTTTTGCAGTCATCTGCTATGGAAACCAAGTCTATTTTTTAAACAAATACTCATCTGCCTTTCTAATCTTTCACACAGATTCGATTGGTTTCTGTTGTGCTTTACAAGGGCAGCTGCTCATGCCCATTTACACAAGCAATTTGCTTATGTGTCTGAACATGCTTGAAGTAAATTTTTTTTTTAATTGTGGTATACAGTATACATTTTTTTTTTTTTTTTACTCTTGAGCAATAAGCAGCAAAATCAAAGAATCTCACAGTAAGTTGTTTTGTTTTCTAATGACTCAAGCCTCTTTATGGATTCACTTCTGGAGTCATCACCCGATGTGGCCAGCAGCAAAATGAAAATAATTTGCCACAGCCTACCACCTACCATAAACAGGATGAATAATTAGTTGGGGTGGCTTCAGTAATTAAAAAAAAAGAAGAAGCAAAAAGCTAAAGACTACATCTGAAGTTGGAAATAACTCACGCTCAAGGAAAAAAAACAACCCTCTTCTAAATCACCTCTCGAATTATAAACAAAAATGATCATTTACTTGGTTTTTGTAAAAGGGATATGGTATTCTTCACGATTTATTTTTTCATGTAAAAGCCACAATCCAGCAGCAAGGGAGAGGCTGGAGAACCTCCACTGAAGTGAACGAGACTTTTGGATGGATACAAGACCACACATGGGGCTTCTGCTGCAGGATAGGGGCCAATATGTTACACTAAAGAAGAACAATCGGGAAAGGGATATGTATCATACCCGAGACAATATCTTCATCAAAATATGTTCACCATTTTAAAAAGCATTGAAAACCAGTCCTCCGGCTCTTATCATTTAAACGACTACAGAACAGAAAAATGTGTGTATGTACACACACACACACACACACAGAGATTTATGAAAGCTGTAAAGATCACTGGAATTCCTGAAGCACACCCCGGCAGCCTCGGAGAGGAGCAAGATCGTTTTTCATTACTCTGCCTCCTCACTTAGGTGGTCTATTGATCATATCAAGAACGGATTTCACCACTACACGCTCTTTCCCGTCCTGCAGCAAAAGTCGCATTGACACCCAGAGCGACAGTTCTGTTAACGCGCCGTTAAACACCGTTTTCCTCCGCCAAGCGCTTCGCTGTAAAATAATTGAGATACCCATTAGTCCTGCAATAAACACGGACAGCCCAGACTCTGTTGTTTCATCTTCCTGAACAGTGGTTTGCCCTTCTATGTTTTTCTCCTCCAAGTATCACTTTTTCCCTCCTCTTTTAATTCCACAGTAAGTCCTCCTCGGGAGCTTTCTGTTAAATAAGCAACGTCTCGCAGGGTAACCAACACCGCCCACAGCTGTGTCCCACAATAGCCCCATGCTGCTTGCATTACGTCTTTTGGAGGATTTGGTCACGGTGCCTTAACTGCTCCAAACACTGCTCTTATTCATAAAAACGTGCGGAAGGAGGGGCTTCCAGCGGGATTCCTTTACCTGTTTCCCCACCACAAAACAGTGAAATAAATGGAATGGGTCATGAGCTACTTGGCCGGTAATGCAAACCTACGGCTCGACAAGTCAATAAAAAGCCAATCCTTTCCTCCCCAGCCACACGTAGGGAGCCAAGGCTAGAGGCAAACAATTTGGATATGCCTACACAGGGAGGTTAATGAACCCCATTATTCAGCTATTGTGGGCAAACGCTCTGAAGACGGTAATCTAAATTATCAAAGTCTGAGTAGCTCTCCACTAAGTAGCACCCAAAGTTCAAAAGTTTCTTCACACGGTTGGATTCATCCGTGTAAGAACAACCCTAGGAAAAATTAAAGCTCCTGAATATCCATCCAAGATGATACTGTAGAGATAAGATGCATTCTTGGAAACTCCACAGGGCAGAATTCTGATTTAATGGAAGCTAATAGTGAAGTCCCATCTTAGATGTCTAGCTTTTCTTCCACAACTCAAGAGTTTTGAAAAAAAATACGTATTCACGTTACAGCAGCAACTACAGATCCCCAGGGAGCTTGGGGGAACTGCAACACGGTCCTTGTCTACTTTCTTGTCTTCAACTAGGTCAATAAAAAGCTATCGGTGGATTTGCTAACACCTTCTTCTTCACCCTTGGGGCTGTATAAAGTCTGGTTGTGTATGTCTGTGCAGTTTTCCCAAGAAAATTCAATCTCTGGAGAGCTTGCGGCTCGAGTCTTACGTAAATTAATATTATTGCAGATAAAGATCCATCATTTAGGCATCTGTATTTTTTTGAGAACATTACCCTCTAATTAACTTGGTGGTACTCTGCATGTGTCAGGTTAGATAATAAAGTTTCACAGAATTTCAAAAAAATACGAATAAAGATCTGTTTTACTGTAATTCTCTTGTCCAACTGTGGTTGCACTTAATGAATTTTTGAGAGCAAGTAGCAGTGATGTCCCAAATCACGTAAATTTATGAAAAAGGAACTCCTCCATTAGTCCAGCTCTGTTTCAGGTAGGGTAAGAGCTTCAACAAGGAGATTTTCTCAAGCTGCATTCCCTCTCGGGCTTCCATTTTTTCAGACACATGCGACTTGGCCAATTTACAAAAACACGTGCTATGAGCACCTTATCGTGGCAGAAGTTCTCAGACGGTCGATCACAGAAATTCAGTGTAATAAACCAGAGAGCAACAGAATCATAGAGTTACAGAATCACAGAATCACAGAATACGTTGGGCTGGAAGGGACCTTTAAAGGTCATCTAGTCATAGAATCACAGAATGTTAGGGATTGGAAGGGACCTCGAAAGATCATCAAGTCCAATCCCCCTGCCAGAGCAGGAACGCCTAGATTATGCTACATAGGAACGTGTCCAGGCAGGTCTTGAATCCAACCCCCTGCAGTGAGCAGGGACAGGTGAGTTCCTCAGTCCCAAAACATCTACCGGTCACAAAATAATTTGCCACTTGATTTTGAGAATCCCTACAAAGCACGTCAGCTATCGCGCAGCTGAGGGAGCCTCCAGAGGAAGGTAAGTCAGGCTTTAGGACTGGTAATGTCCTGCCAAGTCATAAAAAGCTTTAGTGGAGTCCATTAAAGATCTGGATAACAAAACTTTTTCTATCCCTTTTAGGATTTTATTTTACAATCCACAGGTTATTTAATTTTTTTAGAGACACATACATATCTAAGCATGTGTGTCATCTGGTTTTGGAGCAAATTGCTTATCTACTCACTTTAAAAATACGTAAGAGAAGGGGCAACTTCATTAGAGCAGCAGGTCAGGTTTACAAGTTAAACACTGTACAAATACCCGTCTTTCCCCTTCTTGTGTCTAGTTTCCAAGTTCGCTGCTGATGGCAGAGCTATGATACAATGCAGCACCGAGTCTGGAGCAAAAGTCTGAAATTTTAAGGTAAATCTGGAGACCTGATTTTACAATTTTGCTGCTAAGCCATGGAGGCACTGAAACAGCACCCAGTGAGTGGTATTCTGCTTTTTGGCCTGGCATTAGCATCAGACGCTATGTGTTTTTTCTTAAAAGCTGTATTTAAATGTAGAAGAAATTTATCTGAACTATCAAAAATTACAGCATGTACTTTCCCTGAAAATATGTCAACAGTGGTAGTAGCCGGAATGTCAACACGTTTCATCAACTTACATTGAAAAAAAATTATCGAGCTTAAGAAAAATAACTAGACAAAAAGAAACCAGGATGCAATTGAATAAAAGTATTAAATTCTGCTCATAATTTGGTGTTGATTTTAAATTTAAAAGTCTATACTAACTGTTTTGTTTGTTTTGTTTTTTTTAAAAGAAGATAGCATCTCTAGTTCCTTCCTATACTAACTCAGTTAGCAATCTACCTTGATAACACTGGAGTGGAAAAAAAAGAACCCAGTGAAAACCCCTTCCAACATATCATTCAAATCATATCTAAAAAGGTGGTCATAAATATTTTAGAACCCAAGCAAACCAATAAGAGCCGGGCCCATTAAGGATAAGATCTTTTACAACAAATTAAATAAAACAATTTATTGAAGCCTGGACTTGAGATAAACTAGATTTACTAGCTGACCTTTTATTCATTTAAAGAACAAAATTAGCTCTAATTGCATTAGAATGGAATCCAGTAAATTTCTTCTAATGTGGCATCCATGCAAGCGTTGCTGTAATTGTTTACAACGAAGATGGAAATGCTTTGATTATAATCTACTTTCTCCTTGTTTTACTGTGCAGTTAAAAACCTTGCAAAAAAAAACCCCAACCCCTAAAGTACAACAGTTTTTCCAATATTGGTTTATCAATCCTTCGGCGATGGTACATTTTCATGTCTGTTAAGCAACATTATTAACAGCTGTCTCTTTTGAGCTGATGTGTGTTGTAAGAATATTTGCACACCAGACAAGCTCGAACGCAGGAATCTAGAAAGAATATGTACTCACAGAACCAAGAAAGGAGACTTCTCTGCCACCACCGCCACTGCTTTGTCTGTTGGTCGAGGCAGGGGAGCCAAGAAGTGAAATTATGGAGAATAAACTGCTGGCTACACTGACTGCAAAGACATTTTCCTCACCACTGCTGCCTTATTTGAGTAACCTGGTGTTGCTGTGCCTGTGCCGCGTTACGGTGCGAAGCGAATCTCCATTTCAAGCAGCTGACACGTTTTCTTCAGACACCTGAAAGGCTTTGTGGCCTCACCCACAACAGTAAGCACGTTTTATATGAAGTTCCCCCAAAACAAACCAACCTCCAGTTGAACAGATACTTAAGTATTTCCAAAAGCCTCCAAAGAGCTCTTTTCTCTAACAGAGGAAACTGAAATAACTCATTACACCATCTAGTTTTAACTCCTCGAATTCTATGAAACCCTCCAAATTTTACTTATACCTCTCCACGGGTTCACATGGCAAGGTTTCAGTAGTGAAGGAATTACAGGGGTGGTTTCTGTGAGAAGCTGCTAGAAGCTTCTGCTATGTCCACTAGAGCCAATGGCACTGGCTCAAGCTGCTGGCCAAAGCTGAGCCCATCCGTGACGGTGGGAGCACCTCTGGAATAACCTATTTAAGAAGGTGAAAAAGTCAGTTCCTGCGCATTTGCAGCTAGAGAGAGGAGTGAGAATATATGAGTCTATATATTGTGGAGTCTCCTTCTCTGGAGACTTTCAAAACCCACCTGGATGGGTTCCTGTGGGACTGCCCTAGGGGATCCTGCCTTGCAGATGGGTTGGACTAGACGATCTCTAGAGCTCCCTTCCAACCCTGAACATTTTGTGATTCTATGAGTGAAACAACCCTGCAGACACCAAGGTCAGTGAAGAAGGAGGGGGAGGAGGCACTCCAGATGTCGGAGCAGATTCCCCTGCAGCCTGTGATGAAGACCATGGTGAGGCAGGCTCTTTCTCCAGAGCCTATGGAAGTTAATGGGGGAGCAGACATCCACCTGCAGCTCGCGAAGGACCCCACGTTGGAGCAGGTGGATGCCTAAAGCAGGTTGTGACCCTGTGGGAAGCTGGTGCTGGAGCAGGCTTCTTGCAGGACCTGTGGACACTGTGAGAAAAGCCCAGGTTGGAGCAGGATTTCTGGCAGGACTTGTGACCCTGTGGGGGATCCATGCTGGAGCAGCCTGTTCCTGAAGGATTGCACCCCACAGAAAGGAGCCACGCTGGAGCAGTTCATGAAGAACTGCAGCTTGTGGGAAGGACTCACATTAGAATCATAGAATCATAGAATCGTATCAGCTGGAAGAGACCTAGAAGATCATCGAGTCCAGCCTCTGTCCCAGCCCTATCAACCGGCTAAACAATTCCCCCAATGCAACATCTACTTGTCTCTTAAACACTTCCAGGGACGGTGACTCAACCACCTCCCTGGGCAGCCTGTTCCAATGGCTGACAACCCTTTCAGTGTAGAAATTCTTCCTAATATCTAACCTGAACTTTCCCTGGTGCAATTTGGATCCATTTCCCCTCGTCCTATCACTCTCCACTAGGGAGAACAGACCAATCCCCACCTCTCTACAACCTCCTGTCAGGTAGTTGTAGAGAGCGATGAGGTCTCCCCTCAATCTCATCTTCTCTAGGCTAAACCACCCCAGATCCCTCAGCCTTTCCTCATACGACTTATGTTCTAAGCCCTTTACCAGCTTGGCAACCACCTCTGTACCCTCTCCAGCACCTCTCGTAGTGAGGGGCCCATAACTCGACACAGCACTCAAGGTGGGGCCTCACCAAAGCCGAGTACAGGGGCATGATCACCTCCCTGCTCCTGCTCACAACACCATTCCCCACATTAGAGAAGTGTGTGCAAGATTGTCTCCTGTGAGAGGGACCCCAAGCTGGAGCAGTGGAAGAACGTGAGGAGCCCTTCCCCTGAGAAGAAAGGAGCAATAGAGGAAACATCTCATGAACTGACCACAACCTCCGTGCCCCGTCCCTCTGCACTGCTTGGAGGGAGGATGTCGAGAAAATCAGGAGTAAAGTTGAGCCTGGGAAGAAGGGAGGGGTGGGAGGAAGGTGTTTTTAAGATTTCATTTTATTTATTTCTTCCATTTATGGTAATAAATTAAACTAATTTCCCCAAATGGAGCCTGTTTTTACCCATGGTGGTAACTGCTGAGTGATCTTTCCCTGTCCTTATCTCGACCCACGAGCCTTCTATCATATTTTCTCTCCCTCGTCCAGCTAAAGAGGGGAATGACAGAGCAGCTGTGGTGGGCACCTTGTGTCCAGCCAGAGTCAACACCCTACAGTGGCAATTTATGGTCTTGCCAAGCAATCCCATACAGGTAGACTCCAAAGACATGCTAAGTGAAACACAACTTTTCGATATGATAATCGCCAGATACTCAGAACTTCATTACCACCACAGATGAAACATAGGTTTAACTTTCTCTTACCATAACACGCCATAAAAGCTTTTGTTTCTGTCTGTTCCAAGGTATTCAAAAGGTTTATGATCCTACTTCTGGTATTACTTTAGAGGTCCAAACCACACACATGCCTGTGTAATGCTTTGCCTCAGAGCCATACTAGTCCTTTTCATAATGATCACAACATACGAAAATTAAAATACGCTCTTAGTTCAGGCTAAATATTAATTGTTGAGGATGAAAGCAAAGTATTACTCAGAGTAGGACAGCTCAACTGCGGGCCCTGCTGCATTAGACACTGACATTAGACTCACACGCAACACAAAACAGTTCCCAGATCCACATGGTGCAAACTGTATTTACTTGTGTTAACGGCATTTGCTTGATTACGCATCCTAAAGCAATCTCAAGAATGAGTGTGATGTGGGGAAGATGAAGTTCTCCTCCTAGACCCATACAGATGCTGCAGAGAGCAGCAGCACGATCCCTTTTTAGCATTTCCTATCAGCTGCCTCCAGGACTCCCCCAACCCTGAAGATCTCAGCCTTGGACTTTAAATCTCTCCTAATTTCTCTAGAAACTCTGAACTAAGTCAGCTTTCTGTATGTCCCATCCTGGAGTCAGGGTTTAAACTCTAGGCTCTGCCATGCTAAGGATTGCAACACCTGAGGTCCTCAGCTGGAGGTGCTAAAGATGCACAAAAGAAACTGGAGAGAAGCGAGTTTCCCAAAATGCCATGAAAGATGTCAGTGCCTCTGAGCCTCTTCGGACTGGTAGGGCTCATGATGACGTACCCATATGATTTGTAGTAAGCAGAAGGAGTCTGAAGGCCCCTCTGAAAACGTGTGTGGGTATGAAAAAGACTGGGGTGAGAGAAGATGGGAAGCAAAGTCAACTCGGCTGCTAAAATACAGCTTCAGAACTTCAGAAGTTCTGCCTTGAAAATATAACTTCATTTTCCCCATATAAACATTTGTATTGTGCTTGAAAAAGAGTATCCATAGCTCCTCAAGGAGAAAAATAGATTTGTGGCCTTTAGAAGGACTGTGCTCACCCACGTACATTCAAATTTGCACAGCACAGAGACAACTGTTCTGAGAAAGCTGGAGCTTTCGTACAGCAACCTGAGGCACAGAAATTCTAGATCACACTCAAATATTGTGAAAGGAAGAAAGCGGAAACGGTTGAAGAGTAGGAAAAAGCCCTGATATTTGGAGTGGGGGTGTTCCATAGAAACCACGAAATGACTGAAGTCACGTAGCAACTTCAAACCAGTAAAAGTCACAGTTGCCTACCGAGGAGGAGTAAGACAGCACAAAAAGAATGATCATCAAAGATGCCATTTAACTTCTAAAGCGGAAAAACTAGCGATTAGGAGATTGAGTTCAGAATGGCTATAAAAGAGAAACAATTACATCAGCGATATTTAACGTGATGAACGGAAAGAAAAAAAATCTGTTTGGTGCTCCCGTTTACCATCAAACATGAAAGTGTGCTCTGCACCGTGAAAAACCTGATTAAAAGAAACCCTTCACGTACAACCCAGGGCCAGCCTAAAAAGCCCAGCGACGCATGGTTTCCCCAGCCTCTCCAGCCACCTGTTTGTGCTGTGTGATCTCAGGATAGGGATCATCCTATTTACGCTCATACAGTCCAAAGTAACTATTATTTGTACAGCAGCACCCAATAATTAGGGAGCTAATGAACCAACATTTGAAATGCGTTAGGTACACTCATGAATAACCATCAACGGTTATAATAAAACAGACACCTATAAAGGACTTTCAGCTGTTATGTTTTAAAGCGTAAGACAACTGCCAGCTGAAGGGCGTTACGAAATTTAGCTGTAGGTTACTCTAGGGATAACCACCCATTACGGAAACCTCAGTAAATGTCACTGGAGGCATCATACGAGTCTTGCAATCCACGCCCTAGAAAGGCAAGGAGTGAGAAACACAGCAGAATGGATAGAAGATGATGGCTCCCACTTCAAGAACAGAAGAAAAAGGGCAGAAACACAGCAGAATGGATAGAAGATGATGGCTCCCACTTCAAGAACAGAAGAAAAAGGGCAAAACGTCCACAAAGTTTCTGTTGGTAAGTGTTCTGTTTGAGTTTTCGTTAAAACGGTCAAAAGATGTCATAGCTGGATGTATGTCATTTGCCACTAATTTTTAAGCGTTTCCCACTGAGAATAAGAGGTACCACAAGTGACAGGGGATGAACTGAGGTAAGGATACACCTTGCAGGTGGATTTATTTGTACTTACATCTTGTCTTGCCCCGCACCCACTCTCAACGTCAGCCGAGGAATAACCGGTGATGGAGCCGGAACAACTGGTTCCACTTTTACCTGTACAAGGGAACACAGTCATCAATCAAAGACTGCAAGTGGACTCCCAAAATATAGGAATGACATGAAGTTAACCAAAGAGAGTGTATTGGCTTAATGAGACAGACCTACGACAGACTCATCACCGCTCTCTTATGCTTCGTGCTGTGGTCAAGAGTTTGTTGGGAGCTCCCAACCACAGCAAAGCAGAAATAGGAATTCTAGACTACGAATTTAATTTGAAATTTCATTGGATTTTTACTTGCTCATACACTTCGTTAGCAAGTGTTCCCAATTTAGTATTTTTTCCAGACACACAAAGCCCCCCAGTATGTTTCTAAACAATGACATGAAATGCTTTAACCTCAGTACTCAAACCTGGTAGGTACCCATTGGTGTTTGCATTTTTTCCCTTGATATTTAAATTTGATTATTTCTCAGGTTGATCACATAAATGTTCTGCGACCCTCTTGAAAGATTAGACACAAAAGAAGCACAAAAACCCCAAGCACCAACACTGAATACTTTATGAAAGTGCTTATCCACATCGGTATAACAGAATCACTGCTTTTTAATGCAACCAAGCTGAGGTTTCTAACGGCTATTTTTCACGTGGCCTGCTTTCCAACATCAGTATCTGGTGGAGTTTAGACCACCTGATTATGTCCTTAAACTCTCTGAACCAGTATCTGTCAAAATTACCAACTCCCATTGAGCTCCCGCTTTGTAAAACCCGTGCAGAATCCTCTCTGATTTAACAGCTGACACCGTAATGAATCTCCACACATAAATCGCTCAGCTCACACCCATATCTACAAGAAGTGTACATATATTATATATATATTTAGAAAGAGAGGGAGACTGATCTCATTTTGAGCTGTATTTCATGAAACAACTACTTAGCTGAATCTGGTCCAGGAACTTAGACAAAAATAGCGTGCGTACATTCAACCGAAACCCAGAGTAACTCTCAGGGGGAGAAATCTGTATTAAAAAGCTCTCGTAAAGAAAGGGAGGGCAAACAATCAATTCGAAGCGCAGAGAGCAGCGCAGGAGACACCAGGCTGGAGTGGGAGGACTCAGTTAGGACTTACACTGAGGAACAGTAATGACAAAGTCTCGTGTCACACACCTTGCCCAAAGAATTGGAGCTGCTCACTTAGAGATGTCTCCTCCAGAAAGAGGAAGGCTGCAGCCTGAGGAGTATTTCTGTTTTGACACAGTTGACCATGCTTTCCAATAAAGCTCTCCATGGATGTGTATTAGCCTGCTTCACAGGCCTCTCTCGACACTTTTGTTCATGGAACACAACTTTTTGTTATGTCACTCCCCTGAGTGTTGCAAGAGCTTTTGTCCTCTGGAGCTCCTAATGCCTGCAACCATTTCACTGCCTCGTAACTGCCTTCCTGGCACCTTAACCTGTGGCATCGTCCACCAGCTAAGAGAAATGGGATTGAACCCTGGGTAGGGGAGGCTCAGACACATGGCTCTGAACCGATTATCTTACCTCTTCTCCTGCAGCTTTCTCCTCCTTCTGCACTGCCTATTTTGAGTACAAAGCTTCCTAGGACAGGCACTGCTGCTCAGCTTCCAGCACACGGCACAGAAAGAAACCCGTGTCATCGTCCTTTGTATAAAGGTCCTTTGTATTATTATTACTTGCATGCCAGTAAGATGTTCTAAACAGCGGTGGTGTGGGCTCATGTGGCACAAGAAAAGCACATAAAACATTTCTTCATGCTCAGCTACCAACATCACAGTCTGCTGTGAGAGGAAAGCTCAGCTCCAAAACAATCCTGAATATTAATTTTTGAAATGAGAGGGATCATCTTCCTACAACACGGGGTTGTGTGTAGGGTTTGTACGCCTGGAGCACAGAGAAAATTCAGGGGCATTCACAGTTATAACCTGGCACAGCTTGGTCTTCTTCTACGTGGATGACAGGATTTTGATTCAGGAGTAGGGGCAGTTTATTTTGGGGCAGCTCTGGCAAGCCCTGCCCCGATGCGAGGTTGGCTCCACCACTCCCGAAGCAGTTCCTCAAGTACTTTAGTTTAGGGCTCAGCGTATTAAGGTTAGCTGAAACTGGGTCAGCAGCCGCTTTCGTGAGCTGCTCAGTCTCTCCTCCAGCACACCCGGTAATCTCGCTAGTAGAAGTGGGGTGTAACTGCTTCAACTGTTTGCTTTTAAGCTGGTAGTACACGCAAGGGAGCACCCCAGCTCACTGGCTCCTTCTCTGGCTCCAAGGGCAGCACCCCAACACCTAATTGGGAGCACAGAGATGCAGGCAAGCCCTATGCAAAAGCTCCTCTTCCTCGGTGCCACCAGTAAATGCTTCCAGCACACAGCTTTCAGCTTCTGCTTTCTGCCACTTCTGTGTTTCCCGACAGCTCGGGGCAAAATTTTCAGGAAAACTTGATAAAAGGCTTCAATTCCCCAATAGGATGGGAAGGACACTTAGGTAATTACTCCAACAATACTCAAAAATGGAAATGTTACCGCTGTGCCACTCTTTTGTGGAAGTATAGCGATATTAGAAACAGAAATCTGATGTTTTCTACCGGCCTTCGAGAGCTGAAGCTGCGGTTGGCTCACAAACTCATCTGCCAGGTTGCGCTCACGCCTCCGGAGCGACCGCGCCGGGGAAGGTTTAAGCATCCGAGCGGTAACTTGATCATTTGCTCGTACAGCACGACCGCTGGCTAAATAAGTAATTGTGTGATCTAAAAGCTAAATTAAGGAAACATGTACTTTTAGGGGTTAAAACGAAAGAGCAGCGTTCTGGAGTAATACTGGGAATTGGGGCCAGCAGAAGAGCATTTACAGTGGATTACTAAGCTTCCCAAATCACCAAAGAGGTAAAGTCCAGCAATATAAGACTCCTTTGTAGCTAACTAAAAATACATTGTCAGTGGATTTGTCCAGTTTTATGTATAAGCAATACTTCTTTCACCTGAACTAATACTAGTAGTCATATAAGCCCCTTATTGCCATGTGCTGCATTTTTTTTGCTAATCTTCAAGGATTTAGCTTCTTTGCCACATACCTCAGGGCACCAACTGATAAAGCTCTAACTCTCCATTTTTCCAGGACACCAGCAGTGCGGCCTTGCAAAAAATGAAAATCGCTCAAGAGATTTAAAGGGGAAATTTATTTTTAAAATCCTGACTTGCAGCAAAGAGGTGGATTTAAAAAAAGCTTATCTATCAAGAATCAGTTTAAATTTTAATTCTATCTGGGGAGTCTTTCATGCATTCTGGCTTTAAAGTTTATCTTTTGACAGGGACTTTTTGCCAAGGTAATGGGCAGCTTTGTCAATTTAATTTGTCCAAGTTTTTATTACCGCTGAACTCCTCTTCCTAATATATATATGTTCAGTCTATACCAAAGCTTTACAAGTTTGTATTTGTTTGTGTGTCTGTTGTACCGCTCTAAAGCAAACCAGATACAGAGACTTACAGAAGAAATGCAAAATCGAACGTACAAAAGCCAAGCAACTAGTCTCTACTTTATAAACACAGGTATTTAATTTCAAAATCTCTGCAGAAATTCGCAATTAACTATGGGCAAAACACCGCACGTATGAGGGGCAGGCAGACAAAACAGGGAATCCACAGAAGCGTTGCTGCACTCTAAAACCAGGCATTAAATTAACGCGGACAACTGGACCATCACCCAGATTCTGCGTTGAAAAACCATTTGCCAACTTAAAAGATGTCAAGTTGCGAAACCAGCAGTTCCTTTTCAAGCCCAGCAGGTAGCACACCAGGGTGCAGTGGCAAAAACAGGAAAGTGAGGAATGTCTCAAAGCCGAGCTTGTACGAACTGAGCATTGCACACAAAGTAGGATGTAAAGAGCATCTTGGTAAAATCAGAACTTAAACGGTGCTTCCTAATGCTAAGGATAGAGATTTAGGAAATCCCGTATCCAAGGTTATCACGTATGAAGACAATCTTTTTCTTTTCTTCTTTTTTTTTTTATTTTTTTTTCCATCTAACAATTTAATGCGTATTATAAGGTGAAGTGACAAAAAATTAGAGCAAACCCTGAATTAGGGGAGCTGTTTCTAATGGGATTTCAAATCTGATAACATGCAAATATGCTGGTTTCATTTCTTAAATATTAAATATATTCTCAAGATTAGGTGATATTGGAAAGAAGAAATTATCTTTGGCTGATGTAAATCAGTAAGAGTTGCAGGAGTGGAAAGAGCTCAATCCACTTGAAAACTAGCTCTCCCCATCTCTCTCTCAAGCGTAAGACTCAAAACGAAAGGTGACAGTTTAACATTTAGACCATAATTTGCAAACAATTTTCTTACTTCAAACAAACTGGAACAGCAAGGGGGTGATCTTGCTAAGAGGAGATTCAGCAGCTCTTTTGAACATCTGAGATAACCGGTGGACTTGTCTGTTTGAAGGCAGTCTGCTCCTCATTTCTATCCACCTGGTAATTTACAGACTGCTACAACCTTTGAAATAGTAGACCCTTAGAAACTAAATTTAAAGTTCATGAGAGGCACACGGTTGCTGGCCCTACTAGTGGGAATCTACAGAAGAAAATTTGCGCATCGTAACGCTACGTACATGCGTTGTGTATGTGCTGTTGTTGGGTCTGAGCCCCAGCTTTTCAAACGGAAAAGCCAGTTGAAGAAAACCAGACGGACAACCTCAAATTCACAAACTTCCGATGTTCTGTCTTCCAAAGAGGGGGGACGAACCCTGAAGCTCTTGGGGGATGTCTTCCTTGGAGTCACTCATTTTAAAAAATACCAACCCTGTCATCATACATCTCCTCAAAGCTCTTACAACAACACTCGGCAACAACCGTAGGAATCCACGTGCATTTTTCGAGCAAGTATGCCACCTCACCTCATCTAAACAGCTTACCTTCTCATGTTTGTGTTTCTCTTTTTCCTTCTCTTTCTTTTCTCTTTCTTTCCTCTCCTTTTCCTTCTCCTTCTTTTCCTTCTCTTTGTCCTTCTCCCTTTCTTTCTTTTTCTTCTTCTCTTTTTTGTCTTTCTTCTTCTCTTTCGGTTTCTCTTTGTCCTCAAAGAGTTTTTCAGGAAGCATTGGAGACAAGGAAGGTAACATGCTGGGAAGCCTCATGGCAGTGGGTGTGCTGAACAAGGGCAAAGACATTTCTTTGGGAGATAACACAAGAGGTGCTGATGGAACCTTTATCTTATCTTCCTTACCCTTATCTTTAACTTTCTCTTTGTCTTTCTTATCCTTGTCTTTTTTGCCTTTCTCTTTCTCTTTCTTTTTATCTTTATGTTTTTCTCTCTCTTTTTTGGTATTGCCATCTTTCAACTTTACTTTTGTGTCAGCATCCTCAAAGTCCTTTAGTTTGAATTTATAGGGATCGAGATCATCATCTTTGAGTAGCTCCTTCCATTGAAACTTTGATTCCTTGTTTCCTTCCTTGTCTTTATCCTTCTCCTTGTTCTTCTCCTTCTCCTTGTTTTTCTCCTTGTTCTTCTCTTTATCTTTTTCCTTTTGCTTTTCTTTCTTCTTCATTTTTGTCTTCAGCTCCTTTTTCAATTTCTTCTTCACTTCTACTGATGAAGCCAACTTGGTTTTCTCCTCATAGACTTTGAGAAGAGGTTCCGGCGTTGGCGGCGAAGCAGAAGGAGAGGAGAAATAAGGGAAGTTGGTAGGTGGATTAGAAGGTGTCCCCATGTTTGCTTTTCGAATGACCTCATCAATTGAGTCATCCATTGTCCATGAAATGTCTGAACTTGAAGTCCCACCCGAGGGAGGTATTGGCGTTGCTCCTGCCTTATTTGCACTATTGGCAGAAACGGAGGGTTTAGGCGTCGTAGTCTCTGAAATAGAAAGTCTTTTAGGACTGGTGAAAATTTCCCCTTCGGATTCGGAACCAGAGGAAAACTCGAAGGGATCCGGCTCTCGTTCTGCACACGCACGAGCGATCACAGCGTCGATCGAGTCATCAATGGTCTTGTCCATTACCGGTGGCTTCTTAGCCTGGTTTTCAATATTTGGCTTGGCAGCCGGCTCCGGTGGCGTCTGCCCTTGTTTCACTTGAATGTTTTCCTTTCCTATCTTGTCACTTAATGCAGCCAGAGGGGTTCGACTTGGTGGTGTTTCAGGCTTGACAGGAGGTTGGGGAACATGAGCAGGAACCTTTGGACTTTTAGGACTTTTTGGGCTCTTGGCGCGACCCGGTGACTTTTTTTCTTTGGATCCAGTTTTTGGTGAACGTATGGGACTTCCAGTTACCACTGGTGAAGGTGTAGTTTTAGGTGATTTTGTCTTCTGGCCCGGAGAACTTGTTTTGGACTTCGTTTTGGGTACAAACGGCTTTGCTTCTAAAGTTTTGGGGGTTGGCACTTGCGATTTTGCAATGGGAGCCAACATTGGTGGTTCTGGTGAAGGAGGGGCTAAGTCTGTACTGTCCTGAACATGAACTGGAGAAAGCATCGGTGGTACTTTTTGAGTATTTATTGAGCTAAGAGGCTCACGCGGTTCCAAAGCTCCATCCAAGGTGTCCCCTTTGGAAACGGAGAGTTTTGGCCGTTTCACAGGAGGAAATTCCTCAGCATCAGGACTTTCTAACGGTCTCTTGCTCAAGTAGTTCTCATCATTAATTGCCTCATCCTCTTCCATGTCTCCCTCTTCTTCAAGGGGCACCTGCATGGCCTCTGCAGACGTACCTCCATCGGTGGGCACTTGTTCCTCCTCCTCTTCTGCAACAAAGAACATTAAAAAAAAAAAGCATTAGAAAAAAATGTGTTTTACAGAAACAAACGAGCATCAGACCAAACGCACACATGCATCTCGGAAATTTCAGAGCCGGCCACCTCACAGCTTCTTACTGCTCTGCTCAGAAAACGTGGCATCTCCTCCGTCCCCTGCATCAGCCACCATCGTGACCGCGATGCTGCTGCAAAGGATAAAAAATAAAATTCACTGGAGTTAGCTGTCTTGTCTACATACCACTGTCTATGATAGTATCCTAAGAGTTTGCTGCACATTAATGCTATCTGTTACGAATGCACGGGAACGCCACAGCGCGCGTGCGTGTTGGTGTGGATCAGGAGCAGCCTCTGAAAAGCATCTGCCCCCCAGTGCTGCTCACCGCTCTTCTGTTTGCATCTCGGAGCAACCCTGGAGTGCACACAGTGGCTTCCTGCTGTAGCGAAACTAAAATGAAATTGGTTGCCAGAGGAATGCACCTAACGTGCTCCAGTTGCAAGTGGGCATTTGGGCTACGAGACCAAGAAAGCAGCTTTTGAAAATAAGATAAACCCGAAATGTGCAGAGTGTGGACATCAGGCGTCGACTGTTTGAAGGCAGCATGGACACCACCTGTGTGACTGTTCAATTTTTTTTTGTTTAATATCAATTATTTTTTTTCCCCTACATGTCACAGCACATTCAGTCACAGGCACGTGGTGCAGAGAGAGGAGAAAATTCACTTGAGACCTCCCAGCAAATCCACGGCAGGTTTGAGAAGAGAACCTCTGATCTCCCCAAGCACAGCCGAGCACTTTATCCTCTTGGATACACTTCCTCACTTTCAAAATGGAATTATTCAAGCAGGAAAAAGGATTCTTAGTCTGGAATAAGAACGAGCACACTGGCATTAACCTGACACATTTATATTCGCTGTAATTACATCATTACATCCGTGCTGGCTAACATTCCTGTGTAGACAACCTCACTTCACTTTACCCCATGTCTCTGTTTACCCACCTGCAAAAACACACAATATCTTGTCTAGCGGGGTGTCTACTGGAAGATATCAAGCGCCCCACGATTTTCATGAGAAATACACAGTAAAAATACAGTATTATGACAGTGGATAAACCTCAACTTCTTAAGGAGCAGGTGGTTTTAAAGAAGCAAACACCGAGAAGCTCATAATGTTACACTAACACAATTTAAAGCTTTGTAAGACAGCACCTCTCTGAAATATCTCTTTCCGAGGCATTTGTTTTCAGGTTTTTCTGTGCCGGTGTTTCTCTACCGTAATGTGTCAATGCTCTGATTTAGGAGAGTTGAGTCAAGAGCCCTGGGCTGCAGTACAAATCTTGCCAGCATCACAAATTAAGTAAAATGAGCTAGCAACTCTGGCTTTTGCCAGGGCCCAGAGGATTTACAGCAGCCAGCCCAGAGAGGAGACTTTGCCTGAGGATAAAGTCTTAGCCTTCCGTGAAAAACAGAAATGTTAGGGAGTTAGGTTTTGCCTGGCTGGGCACTGACATTAAATTTTTGAAATTGCGAAGTTAGAGTATAACTGAGAAATCACTGCGGAGCGAGCCTGCACCTGCTAGGAGGGGGGGAAAAAAAAATCTGCTTCCAGATCATTTCAATCTCCATTTAAGCTGTCGCAGAAATCAGGTGCCTTCATCTGCTCAAAACTGTTTTGGGGATGAAGACTTAGCATTCATCAGATGTCATACAGCACTGGCTGCTACTGAGCAGCTCCCTCCCAAGCTTGTTCAACCTAGTTCACCGCTCAGAGTATGTTTTCATTAGAAATTTTAAAGAGCAATAAAACCTTAAAGCAAGTATGATACATTAAAATCAGGATTTAGAGGTCTTCTGCCTTGGCAGAAGTCACGCAGACTTTAGAGACAGCAACACAAACCATTTTAATACAAAAACCACGAGGACAAAAAAAGTCAATAAAGTGGAAGAGAAACTACTGCGACGTGCAGTAAAAAACCTACACTTACTAGAAAAGTCAGAACATTTATCTACTAAAGATTTCTGCCTGGTGTCCGCTTAAACAGCCACTCCGTTAGAGCGTGTCTCACGGAAACGCACTGCAATATTTCGTATTTTTGTAACTGCTTCCCATCCCAAGGTGCTTCTCGTGTTTTACCTACTCAGGATTGCAGAATACCAGCAGCTGCTGGATCAAAAGCAAACAAACAATTTCAGAGGAGGTTTGGAGAGCGAGGACCGGAGTTTTGTGCACTAAAAAAAAAAAAAAAAAAAAAAAAAAAAAAAAGCAATGCTTATGTTTTTTTTTTTTAGTAAGGCCACGTAAAGTTTGCACCGGGCCCACAAAGTTTCTGTGATCTTGTGTGGGGGTGCCAGGGAAGGGCAGAAAAGGTTAAAGTGCAGTTTGTAGAGGTGAGACTAGAAATTGGGGTGTCTTGGCTCCAGCTTTCATGCACATTCCTGCAAGCCACAAAGACAACTTAGTAAGGAAGCCGAAGCAATACCATCGCTTTTATACGGCCTTGGATTCCCCCAAACATCTGGAAAAAATTGCCTGGGTCAGTCCTGAACAATCCAGGGACTAAGGAAGTTCACGAGCACTTAACTACTGACACACATTCACCACTTTTCAGACATGCTCAGATGACAATCTGGAATCCTATCGTGGTCAAACGAAACCCAAATTTCTCTTGGAACGAGGCCACGGTCTGATTCTCAGCGAGGGCTGGTTTTCTGCCAGGCAGCAGCTTTCAAACCTGAGCCACCACAGCTGTGGTCAGGGCAGAAAACAATAAAGCACTTTTTTTTTTTTTTTTTTTTTTTTTTTTTTTTTTGGAGGGGTGGTTAATTAGAGAAAGTGAAATCTCCATCTCGCATTTAAGAGCTACAAGCCCTTTCTCCTCTGGAAGGATTCACATTGGAGCAGGAACCAAATATGGGGAAAACATCAGCTTTTAAGCCCAACCTGCTTGGTTTGGCGACGGGCATTTAAAACCACGCGACCACTTTTTCACCTCTGTCCATGTCACTCGCTACCCGGCGCTTCTTGAGGCGCAACCCTTTGTGCACAGGATTGCTTTTTAACTCTCTTTACCGCCTTCTCTCCCTATCTCCGGCCACCTTATTAATGATCCGACTCCTGAGTTAGCATCTATAGGTCAAATGGATATCACCTCGGCCATCTGCCCTAATAACTCTCTCCTGTAATGAAAGGAGACTCGAGCTGTTTGGGAGGTTTCTCAAGATAACAGATACATTATTTTTTGGGGGCCGTTGTTAGAGAAGCTGGTGCCGGATCAATATTAATGCTCACATTACCAAAGCCATACAGAGCGATTGTTTATTATGTCAGCAGAGCCCAGGTTCAGCCGACGCACAGGTTACAGGACGGATGAGTTCAGCCGTGGCGGCGCAGCCCCGAAGGCGGACTTGCCCACCGCTGAAATAAAACAAGCCGATCGCTGCTGCTTACGAGAAAACGGGTTGTTAAGACAGCATTTTCTCACTGGAGCATATTAGGATGTGTAACACCGCCCGTGTCTACCTAAAGAGGCAAGTTCTTGCCTTTCATGAACGGGTGATTTTGTAGTTAAGGGAGGAAGGAATCCACTCCCCTCTTGACACGGGTCTGCGGCGCGATCTCGGGCGAGTCACACTACGCTGTCGTCCCGTCTGACAAGTGATGATAATTTCATCTGGCGGAGGTGCTGTAAAAAGCTGAACCTGGTAAGCACACAGCTCCTCGGGATAGAAAGCATTAGAATCCCCAATGCAAGCCGTGGGGATCTGTCACCACTTCCAAACGCTGGCAAATTTGTTCAGCTGAACAGTTCAGACAAGAAACCGAAAGTCCTTCACCTTTTAAAGGAAAAACTATCTCGGAAACACAAAATGTCTTTCTTGGTACATCGTGTCCCTCTAGGACTCCAAAACCAAAGGCTCGTTGAATACATACGTTCTTAATTTGGCCACAGCTCAGTTGCAGGACAGCAATACTCAACACTTCCATAATGAACTTCCAAGTTCACAATGATCGAGGGACGATTTGTCCCTAAAACCGACACAGGGGTACAAAGGAACAGAAATTCTACCTTTATTGCAAAAAAAGAAGTGCAATCACCCACATGAGGCTATCACGCTCTCCTGGCTGCCTCATGAGAGGCGGCTGCACACATTGCTCTTTCGACAACAGGTCAGATGAAAGCGAAGGCAGGAAAAGATGCAAAACTCATCTCATTGAAGAGAAAGGCACCTACTTATGGGCATTCTTCAAGCAAGAAACACTATTTTATATATATATATAAAAAATCATCTTCTTGGTCATTACCAAACTTTTTACTTGGTAGTTTCAAAGACAGCAGCACAAGAATTCAGTTTGATGATGTCCTAGAGAACACGGCACAGGTTGGAACAGACAAGATCACTCCTCAGCTCCTGGCCCTGCCCAAAAACTTCTGTTGGCTGGTATTTAAGCAAAGTTTCAGTCTCTCTTCTGGAAACTGGATTCATATTTCCTTATCTTGCAGGGTGGTGACAGGATAAAACTATCTGGCTAAGATGTGGAGATTGAAGAATAAAACAGTATTTTTTTGGTACAAGATGAAGCAGAGCCAGACACGCTGGCCTCAAGCTGGGCACCACTTGCTGAAGAAATCCTAAGTCAGTATCCAGCAGCCTCCTACCTCCAGTGCAATGGCCAGTGCATTAACTACAAAAAACTCTGGCAGGTAACAGTTCCTGTGGAAGCCAAGTCTTTTTATTATAATAATGCAAGATTTTGACATTTGGTATTTGATATTAACTTGGTATGGCAGATCAAGGACACGAGGAAATGGCCTCAAGTTGAGCCAAGGGAGGTTTAGGTTGGATATTAAGAAGAATTTCTTTACCGAAAGGGTTACCAGGCATTGGAATGGGTTGCCCAGGGCAGTGGTGGAGTCTCCATCCCTGGAGGTACTAAGGAGTCGTGTAGACACAGGGCTTAGGACATGGTTTAGTTGAGGACCTGGCAGTAGTAGGTTAATAGTTGGATGATCTTAAAGGTCTTTTCCATTCCAGGTGATTCTGTGATTCTGTGTGATCAAACGTACCAGCTATCAGAGCAAACCCATTGAGGGTACAACTCTGGATGAGCAGACGTTTCCACGCAACTCATACGTGCCTATTATCAGCAAGTGAATTTCTTCCATAACCCTCTTCCGTTTAAACAGAATTTGAACATTTCATTTTCTAACGGAATGCAAAATGGCCAAATAAAGACCCATCAGCAGATCGGGCATTTCTTTCGTGCACAGTTCTGCTCAGACCATCTCTCCCGGCTCCTTGCACTGCGTGGTACCCAGTACGTACGTATGGAAGTTGAAAACGTCAGGGTTTTTAAGGAAAATTATGACTCACAAAAGGAAATAACATGGCAGTGCTGCACCGAAATCTTCAGCCCATCTTTCTGTCCAAGCACGCGCTCCTTAGGACTGCACGGACATCAAGGTGAAGGTTTTATATGCAAGCCAACTCAGCCTCTCAAACACAAGCAAGGACACGACTGTCCCCACCCAACATATGAAACTTTTTAGTGAGAGAAATACCAAAAAACTTCCCGCAGACTTCCAGAATAATTTTCCTATTGTCTAGATAAAGCATGAGATTAAGCCAAAGTTACCTTTTAAGAAATTCTGAAGTCGCTAAGAGCTTAATATCCCTATCATACCCTAATAAGTAAGGGCTTTTGACTTCTGTTAAAAGTGAATAGATTTTTTTTCTTATGCTGTGACAGGTTTTATCTCTTTAACTTGTAATAACAATGGCCTTTTCCCAAAACAAACAGAAAGTGTGCTTGTAGTCCGTAAAGGAAATTAATGGAAGAGTGACAAAATTCAATCCTGATATACTACAGGCCAATATCCTGATACCCTAATGCAAAATGAACACACTAAGATACCTGCAATGAGTTTAAAATACCAGATTTTATAACACATGTGAGTGTGCATACATATCTATATCTATATATGCTATATATATTATTATATATATAATTTCTCTGCCATATGAACACAACTGATGACTGATGTGACTTGTTTACCAAACAGGCGATAACACCAACAGATTTCTCTCTTACCGCATAAAAGAGATCAACCAGCCTCTTACCAAACCCTGATATTTTCCAATCGACACTTTGAATGGGAAGAGAGCTGGTAAGAGAGCACCACCAAGGAGATAATCTTCCACATGTCTCAAATTTTTTCCACTGACATTGCCAGCTAGTTCATTCCTGCGCCTTCTCGATACGTTCTAAAAGGCAGAAACCACAAATACATTAAAAAAAACACACCCCACCCAACGAGCTTTCAGGTGTGGATGGTGATTTTGCGTGCAGAACGGAAACACTGTAAAGAGGATGTTACAGGTGCCTGAAGTGAAGCATCCAGATTCGTCACATTGGAAAATCTTGACCCAAACGGTTCAGTGGTGCCTGCAACAGCCACTTATAACCCAGGATTGAACTAGACTGAAAGACTTGGTGCGTGCATTTATCAAGCACTCTAAAAGGAGTTATTAACCAGTCCAAGAAGCTACGAGCAGTCAACAAACCCCTCCTCCATCCCTAAAGACAAAATGCATCCATTCGTCTTGAAATACGTCTGACAGCAATAACCTAGTTCAAGATTCATAGAATACCAGATCAATCCAGTTACCTCTCGACCCTGTTGAACAACTGCTCGATTTGGCATTTCTTGGTATGAAATCAAGAGGGATGAACTTTTGCACAGCGGCACGAGACGAAGGTATTGAGAGTTTGCCAGAAACAAACCACAACTACAACAGCCGTAGTTCTACAGCACAGCGTCGCTTTAAAAAGAAACAGTCCCATCCTGTCTTTGGTCCTAGTTCAAGCATTTATGCAGCAGAACAGGGAATGAACGGAGGCTAAAAGAAGAAAGATTATCTGCTAGCTTGAATTTAAAACACCAATCTGGTCTGTTGCAACATAACTCAAACTTTTAGGCTAGAAAAAGCCCAAAAAGGAGAGTCCTGCACCTCCTTTCTTATATCATCACTTTGCCTCTTCTCCATAGTGAAGTGACTTACCGGGCTAACTCAGGTGGAAATATATCTAGGAGTGGAAGGGGGAAAAAAAATTAAAAAGAAAGTATTTTTCTGTGCAGTTGGCAAAACAAAAATGCCACCTCAGGGTCACGCAAGCCTAAGGTGTGGGAAAGGAGAGGAGAGAGGTGTGGAGCATCACTCTTCAGGCATCAGATCTTGGCTTATGGTATAAAATGCAACCTTGGCTTCCAGTGTTGCTTTAGGATACTGGATGCAATGAAAATAACACTTTTAAATACTTACTAGTGGTGGTCCTCATTATAATATTTTCTACAATATGCAACGTTTACGAAGCCAAACTACTCAAGATTCTTAAAATGACACACCCAGCTTCCTGCTGAAGACAGAAAAACAGCGCTGGCAGATTGCTATCAGCTGCACTCGCAATCTCTCTCTGACCTGACAAAATATCAGCCCTGCATTTGCGCTACGTACAACAAGCAAAAACGTGTTTCTGTCTAAAAGGAGAGTTTACTTTGGCTTTGGCTTTTTAATAGTGGCTCAACAGCTTTTGTAGATCACGCATATGTATGTGAATTTCTGGGCAGGGAGAAATGTCATGAAATTCAACAAGAGCAAGTGGAGAGTTTTGTACTTGGAAAAGAACAACCGCAAGTACCAGCACAGGTTGGGGACTGCCCTGCTGGAGAGCAGCGCAGGGGAAAGGGACCTGAGGGTCCTGGTGGGCAGCAGGATGGCCATGAGCCAGCAGTGTGCCCTCGTGGCCAAGAAGGCCAATGGCATCTTGGGGTGGGTTAGAAGGGGAGTAGCAAGTAGGCTGAGAGAGGTCCTCCTGCCCCTCTGCTCTGCCCTGGTGAGGCCACATCTGGAATATTGTGTCCAGTTCTGGGCCCCTCAGCTCAAGAGAGACAGGGAACTGCTGGAGAGAGTCCAGCGCAGAGCCACAAAGGTGATGAAGGGAGTGGAACATCTCCCTGATGAGGAAAGGCTGAAGGAGCTGGGTCTCTCTAGCTTGGAGGAGGCTGAGGGGTGACCTCATTCATGTTTATAAATATGTCAAGGGGGAGTGTCAGGAGGACAGAGCCAGGCTCTTCTCAGGGACATCCACTGACAGGACATGAGGCAATGGGTACAAGCTGGAACATAGGAGGTTCCACAAAAACATTCGGAAAAACTTTTTCACTGTGAGGGTGACAGAGCCCTGGCCCAGGCTGCCCAGGGAGGTTGTGGAGTCTCCTTCTCTGGAGACATTCAAAACCCGCCTGGACGCGTTCCTGTGTGACCTACTCTGGGTGATCCTGCTCCGGCAGGGGGGCTGGACCAGATGATCTTGCGAGGTCCCTTCCAACTCTTAGCATTCTGTGACTGTGAATAAATGCACGTGCGTGCCGACGCCATGCCGACGTGTCTGGAGCTGTTACACAGACTTTGGATGGAGACTAAAAACAACCCCAGGAGCATCTTTAGGAAGCGATGGAACGACAAGACGCGTGAGCAGCAGCCGGCTCCCCATCAGCAGGGCAGCCTCGGCTCGGTCACTTCGGTGTTGCTCTGAATTACCTGCGCTTGAGTCTCTCCCCTGAAAGCTGCTGAACAGAGGGTGACATGAAAACCACTGCTGTTCGATCGAAACGTACCAAAACCCGGATTCATCCATCCGCTTTTTATTTCACTTTTTGCTCCCTCTGGGGTGTACGATCCTTAACAGGACGGGGGAACTTGCCCCGAAGTACACGTGCAGGCACGGAGGTTTTCTCTTTAAAGGAACATTTTTGACTTCTAAAAAATGAAATTATTAGCAAAGACAAGGTAATTAGGCAATGACAATTCACAGAGCACAGCCAATCAATAACAGAGTACATTAGCAAGACTGACAGAGGTGTGAAGCCGATACGTTATAAATGGCTCTATATTGACCTGTAAAAATGCAGCGTTTCCCTAACATTCGGCACAATAAAAAACTAAAATGCTATATAAGCAAGCCAACCTGAAATGACACCTAGTATTATAAATGGCCTAATCTATATGTTAATACTGTTGTATCACATAACTGCAGCAAGACTAAGATAACAATATGACTTTGGGGTTTCTATGGCTACATCCTGGGCTAACGTGCCTGAAAGGGCTTGCTGCTGACACCACACAAGCTTTCTGAGTGCTTCTCTTTGGTTATTTATGATATGATTTATGATAACGACAACATCTCCTATTTTCTCCCCTCGTCAGATACAATAAATTGCCATCGTTAATCACCGTTCTTGCTTCAGCTATGATTACAATAGTATAATAGGGCCTAGCTATGGTAATACTGTGTATTAAGGTGGGTTTTTTCCCCCCCTTTAAAGAAATACACACAAGTAGATCTTTGTAGCTGATGTCAGTACCTGCAGTATTTTAATAATCTTCCCGAGAGTATCTCAGGATGAGAATGTCTGTTACAACTACCATTTGGCACCGCTCACTCTTACAAAGATCGAATTTAGGATCTAAAGACTTCAAATCCACATCGTATTATCTGCATCTAACAATTCTCAAATACAATACGAGGGGTTTATATGTATTTTCCTTGACAAAAGGAAAGCGGACGGTCAGTCAGTCTTTTCACTTTGCACCTCTGTATCTAATCTTCGGGGCTGAGCTTTCCAAACCAACTCTTCAAGTATCACAAATCTTACTGCAAACAAAACCACTGAACCTATATAAACATTTGGAAAGATTTTACAGTGCCTTTCCTTTTATATAATATGGTCTTGTGTATGAAAATACACTGTTCCGCCTTCAATAAAATCCTGTTCTAAAAACCCTCAGCCTTTTACAAATATTTTAGGAAGCAACTATTTGTATCTCCTAGCAGAGGAATAAACTAGGTATTTATTACACTGGGGTACCTCTACTTCTACCATACTAATAATTTTCACCTGGCACAGCAGAATTTGTTTGAATCCTTCACAGATTCGCAGCCTACGTGTGCATTCAGGTACTTGGACTTGGAAGTGAGCAAACAGTGATTATTTAATATCTTATTTCGCAACTGAGCTGAAGAACCCCAGAAAACGGTACGGCAGAATTATTCCATAGATGACATCACATATTTCTTTAACCGTGTTACTTCAGACTTTACTCTTTCTTTCCAAAAGTTCCAAATAAAAACTCCAAAAGCTTTTTTTTTTTTTTAAAAAAAAAAAACCCACCCAAACCCAAACCTCTAAAGCTTTGCTCTCCGTGTAACACATCCCTGACAGCGGAACTGGGGTTTAGGGCACAGACGGTAGAATTTACAAATCGACTTTCTTGTCGTCAGCAAGCAAGAGACAGACACGACAGCACGACAGGGTATTTTAGATTGTATTAACAAGCCCCTTTCTATTTCTATTGCTGCTATAAATAGCAAACACGCCCTTCAGCCCCAGTGATCATTAGTGACTCGTCATTAGTTTTGCGGCGAAGGTAGAGGAGGTGGGAGGGGAGGCAGTGGCAAGAGCGCACAGGGAAGACGTTTGATGTCTTAAGTGGTAGTGTGGAAGAAAGGGGAATATGAAGACAGTGGTCTCCTACCAAATGATAAGCTCATCTCGAAGCTGAGAGGATAAAGGCGGATACCGCTGCTGGGTGCGGTACAAAACCCACGCGGAGAGGGAAAAGCTCTGCCAGACGAGCTCTGCAAACAGCTACGATGACCTGCCTCTGCCTTGCTTTACGCCCTCCAAAGCAGACCTGGGCAATTTTGGGTGTTAATCTGCCACATACTCGTTCACGTGATGGAGCTTCTGCAAAAAATGCATTTCCAGAAGGAAGCTTTGGCTCAAGGCAACTGAGCCCATCATCACTCTTGCTGCGCAGGACAACGCCGCGACTTCGCCACCGTTAAAAAGGGCCGTGAGTGTCTCTATCACCTTCAGATAACTTTTTAGTTCAACAACTCATTTGGCCATTAATTGCCTTTCCTATTGCGCACCACTTGCAATTGCAAGGGCACGTTCGAAACCAAATGATAAGCTGCTCAGGGCAAGAGTCGTATCTGTATTTTTCAAAGTGCTTTGGTTACTTCTGGGCACTATAAAAAAAACCCAAACCAACACCAGAGCACGTAGAGACTCTTACATCCGTCTGATTGTCTTCATTGGATAAGAAAAGGTAATGAAATCTTTCCTTAGCAATAAAAAAGTACTTTATAAAAGTGAGACTGGGGCAGGAAGAAGTTTACTTCCAATATGTGAATGGAGATAAATAAAAATGTCAGCCAGATCCTGTGCTCTGGAGTAAACTGGAAAAAGTCTGTTAGGCAAACCTCTCATCTGTGGTATTTCTCTACAGCAGCACAAACGAACTAAGTCATTGAAATTTATTTTTAAAGAAAATTAATAAAAAACTCCTGCCATTAACTGGAAACTCCCACTAATGCAAACAGAGCTACTACATCATCTTCAGAGTGAAAAAAGGCAGCGTTCACCCTTTCTCTTAATACCAGGAGTTTTAAATATCTAAGTTTTAATACCTAAGTTTTAAATGGATGGATACTCCCGCTGTCACTCATGTTTGGTGCCTCCTCCTGTGAAGAAGAACAAAAGCCAGACCCTTAAAACTCTTAGTTCTCCAGAATGGAACAATCTGAAATGATGAAGCCATTTTTTCATGTAGGGAGATACCTAAAGACGAGAGGTGATGCCCATTACTCTAGATTCTTCCTGTTCTCTTGTGGCGTTTTCTACAAAGCACCTTTTTAAAGCTTTACAAAATTTTTACCAAATATTCCAGCTGCGGGGAATGGGTATATGAGCTCCCTTCTTTAAGGATACCAGCAATAATCAGGGATGCTTTTGCCGTCCAGAGCGATGCGATTACCCAAACAGTTGCTCAGACACACAACTGCAGTTCCAGCTCACGACACTGTCTAAACAGCATCCAAAGTCTCCCCGAACACGCGCTGACACCACTCGGAATTGGCACCGGTCTCCCTCGCTCTGTACGTGAAAAGCCACATTTGCTGGGAAGAATTCCGAGATAGAACACGAATCCCATAACAAATACAATCTTCTTGATCTAGCAGAGAAGGAAATCACTGATGATAAGGTTTTAATAAAGCTTGACAAGCCTCAAAATTAAATTTGCCGGGAAGGGTTCACCCCCGAAACAGATACTTTCAAGCCGCCTTCACGAAAGAAGCCAAGGAGAGACTTAAAGAGAGGAAAATGTTTACTTTAAGAGGGTTTTTTTTCATACAGCTACAAATCCAATTAGTGACTCTCTTTGTCTTTCGGCCTCTTTGCTTTACTCTGGATGGGAGCACATGTGCGTCCCCGGCTCTCGCTGTAACCCTGCCCTGCCAAAGGTGCCCATCGGCAGAGAGAAAACTAATCGGGGCGGCGCGAGCAGCTCCCCAGCAGCATTTCTCCGGCGGCGCTCAACGGCCATTTGAAACCGGATCGGGCAGCCCGACGCTACGGTGGGTTCAAAATGCTGCTGTCAGCACTGCCAGGGAAAAAAAAAATAAAAAAAAATAAGTGTTACGAGATCACGGGGCGACCGCGCTGAGTAATAATTCAGCGGGCGGCCTCCCACTCCAGCAAGGAGCCCGATTCAGGAGGAAAATTCAAACTGCATCCAATTTAAAAACCTCTGCTTTGTTTTCCGGCGACCTTATAATTTTTCAGGGACAGCTGCTAAAATCTATTGCTTCTTTCCGTAGGACCTCGTGGATCACGGCAACATCTTCAAATAAATCTCCCTTCCAGAGGCTAAAAACAGAGCAAACGAGTCCGTCAGATGCTCTCAAGGTATGAGAGCTTATTTGGGGGACAACTGGAAAGACCTCGCGGTCTTTTACGAAGCCACAGCCACGAAACAATCCTACGCCTTCCAAAAGCCTTTGCAGGAGAATTAAGTTAAGCAAAAAGCAGCACAAAAGAATGGAGAAAAGGAGAAATTCAGAGATATCAGAGCTCTGCGTTCACACTAGAAGAGCTGGGCACAAAGGTGAAATGATCCGTGGTACAGTCCTCTTGGTATTGCTTTGCCGTGGATGCAAAATAACAAGAAGAGGGTTTTGTGGAAACGTTCGTTGAGTTTCAAACCCATTTTTTTAAGTAATAATAAAAAAAAGCACAGCTCCAACGCTCTAAAAGCCAACGCTGCGGGATGCTGCACCTCGTGCCCAACTCTGAAGTCCGGGGCAGCCTTTGTTTGGATGCCAGGTCTGCCCCAGCGCTCCCACCGACCTTGGCAAAATTCTTACCACAAAACAAAAACAACCCCAAAAAACACACACACACACACAAAAAACCCTTCAGGACCTCAGGCTCTAAAGCTATTTCAGAATGAGCTTTGAATAATTGTCCTGCAATAGGAGTTTTCTTGATTAATTGCTTAAGATAAAGCCTCCTTTCCCTCCAGTGACTCCCTCTACTTCCCATAATCACTTTTGTCTCAGTCTCCTGTTCACCGGGAACAGCCAGGAGAAAAATCAGAGATACACCAACTCCATTACCTGAGGATTAGCCACGAGATAACCCTACGTATTCCATTACCGACCGTTCTTTGAGTAATTATTCAATCAAGTTTAGACCACGTGAAAAATGCGCTAATTGTTTGGCAAAGCTGGTCCGAGCTGTGTGTCTCAGGGATGCGACTCGTGTCCTTTTAACAAAATGAAAACGATGCGCTGATTGCAAAGGAAAATGAGAAGTGGGTTTGTATCGAACCCGTTTCGTTTTATAAAAGAACAAACAAACCAAAAAACACACTAATTAGGCCGAACTAGGAGTTAAGGATCTATTTTGATGGAGTTTCTGCACAAGCTGGATTGTATACGTAACTCGATTTCAGAAATTTTGCAATATTCCATCTGAATGACTTAAAAAATGGTACTCGGCTGTTAGTTTTCTAGCAGGTTATGAGATAAACATCATAAATATAGGAAAAGCAGGGATAGTTGAGAAACAAAGAGCCAGTAACCAGGAGGCTTAGCTTAAGAAACTAGCACACACACATCAGTACTAGGCTAAAGAGGACTTGATACTTTGAGTTAAACTGAATTAATGTCTTTTAGCTAAGTAATATTTTTCTTGGACACATGGGAGAAATGAAAAAAAAACTCCTACGAAAACAAATTTAGCGAAGGAATTGGCTTCAGGAGGCAGTTTTACATAACATTAACTTTCCACTCAGACATACAAAAAGAAAAACCTTCACTTTAGGTCTGGTGGATTCCCGTGTCATCTCCCTGTCTCCCGGACCTAAGATTGGTGCACAACCAGGTGACTCCCTGCCGAGAGGGACCTGGAATTCCCAGGGACACCAGCTAATGTTCTACAAAGACCCTGGAAGAATCATAGAATTGTGAAGGTTGGAAAAGAGCTCTAAGATCATCCAGTCTAACCATCAATCCAACACCGCCGTGACCACTAAACCATGTCCCAAAGTGCCACGTCTACACGGTTTTTGAACATCTCCAGGGGTTTCTTCCAAATCGTAGGTGCCATTCTGGCAGATGGACATATCCAGCCCCGGCCAGCATCTGGAGGAGCAGTTTGGCAATTTTTAACCCAAGTTAAAAACTGGACTGTCTTCTAGCTCTTGGCTAACGCAGATAAAGCCGCCACATGGCTTCCACAAACTCCGACCATTACCACCTCCGTCTTCATGAGTTCTGGGAGGTGGAGGGGAGATTTATCTATGGGAGCGAGCTCAAATTCTCGGTGTTTTCAGGATTCAAGGAGAACGAGGCGTGCTCAGCCGTGGTGAGGAAGCTCCTTCCAAGCTAGGATTAAAGCCAGTGGTAGGGAAGCTTGGGTTTTAATGGATAAATCGTTGCCGAGTACACTCAGCCAAACACCTTTGCTGATGAACGGGACTTGAGATTCGGTGAGGAGGGATTATCTTCCCGCTGTGGCATGTAAGTTTGAAGAACAGCCCCCTATTAATCTAGTTACATGCCAAATCGTAAGCAGCAGTTTGACCCAAATCCTATTAGCACCAACAATCTGTCGTTACCTCCTCTCCCCCAAATGAAACATGCTCTGGGATGCGTTACAGAGAAATAAATTGAAATGAGGGAGGTTTTCAGCATTAACTTCTCCCACCTCCCAATTCAAATTGTAAACTCGCGGGGCAGGGACCTGAGTTCTGTTTGTAAAGCGCTGCCTTCACCCACGCTGCTGCCTGAATAAATCACAACCATGAGCAACACTGAAGATTTTCTTCCCCGTTTCTTTGTTTCTTCTTTTTGCTCTGAGTCTCTGTTTCCTCTCATCCTTCTGTTTTCTTCTTTTTGTTTGGTCTTCATTGCCTGCCCCTTCCAAACTCCAGAAAACATAACTTTTTCTGTATCGCAGTTTTCCTGTTTTTTCCTGCCCCTCACTCTGAGCTTTCTCTTTTAGCATTTAACAGAAAGACAAAAAAAAATGAAGAGGGAAGAACACATTTGTTTTTCATGTCACTCGGGATATTTTCACGAAGGAGACCGGTAGCCAAAGGCAAGACTGACGCAAAGGGTAAAGGACAAAACACTGAGGAAGCCCGTGAAAGATGGGACTGTAAGAAAGAGTGAGGGGAAGGAGAAGAGATAAGGAGGAGCTACACTGATTAAATATTTCAGAGGCAACATGAAGAAGACGGGACAAATAAGGATGTTGTGGACACACAGTTAAAGTGGCTGTGGAACAAGTCAGACTGTGAATTAGCAGCAATCGCTTGCTAATTGGTTTCTCCATCACGTGATACTAAAACCTGCAAGTTTTGGTCTTCAAACGCTCCTTTAGGGTGAGTCTCTTCACTGCTGAGTTCTTCCATCTCACACCTGTCACTGCAGATACTGTGGCTTCAATTCTTATGCACATCCAGAAAAATAAAAAGTGCCTGAGGATACTCTTAGGTAAGAAGCTGTTCGGATGTGACGTATGTCAGCGGTTATTAAAAAGTAATTACACCTCATATTCTCACGAAGCATTCACTACTTTCAGAAGGGATTTAGATATTTAACTTTTAGATATATAACTTTTTGCAGATCCTGCTTTATTATTCATATGTTATAGCAGAAACCAGGAATAGCTCAAGGATCCCAGTTTGGTCACTCAGTTACAGACTGTCTCCAGCAGCCGTGAAGCCACGGGGCAGAGCAGTTCAGTGCGCTGAAGGAAAAAAAACAACCAACTTTTAGCCTGATCAACTCGTTTAACCAAAGGAAAGGGGAAGAAACAGGCAGGCAGAGATGAGAGCACTCCTGCTCCTCTTGGCAGTACCCCACAGCTCCAGCAGACAAACCTCCCTCCCAGCACGCCGCAGCCCACGCCAGGCACGGGGGTATCAGTCCCCCGACTTAAAAGAACGGCACACGATGAAAACACAACGTTCCAGGTCAGTACATCACACTGTGCTCACACTATTTCTGTTGCTAACTCTACTTTTCATTTTTTTAGTGGAGTTGTGAACCCTTTAAGGTGAGGCAGGACTTAGTCTTCTCTTAGGGGTACATCCAGTACTAACCAGTCTCTTGCTGCAGAGAAAGTTCAGAAGATTTATTCAGATTTCTTACTTTGCAGTAGGACAGAGGATTTTTTTTCCCACCGGGGCAGGAGATCTATTTATTTTTCCTGAACAGCATCTTTGACTCAGCAGGGATCACTTCTCCTTTCACCTTCTAAATTTTCTTTTGTTTCCCTCGCTTTACACCATATTATTCCCCAATAAAGTTGGAGGACAATCCTTCCCTCTCTCCCTCCCACCAAGAACTGTCACTGCTTTGAGCTGACAGACAGCACAACTTCACAGAATGCCTAGAAAACTCTCTCGAAGATAAAATATCACTGAAATGTGCAAAAAGAGACCTGCCATCACTTCTTCTGCAGGGAGCTAAAGAGCCTTTAACAAAGAATTTCAGATCCCCAAACATTTGAATTTGTTTCAAGTGCTTGGTAAGACCCTGGCAGACATCAAATTCTTCTTTTATTTCTGAGCTTCTCCCACTTCTCGACGGTTTCGGGGCTCGAGAAGCACACACAGAACGCTGGTGTACCCTGTGTTCACCCAGCAACTCATTAACTTCAGTCAAAATGACCTCCAGAACTGGAGGATGAAGTAACAAGAAAAATAAAGCATTAGGAAATTTAATACAATAACTACTTGCTTCCTTTTGCCATAAATTCTTTACGGGTCTCTAAGAATACGACTGTTACCATAGGATAAATATCTTGTGCTCTGGCTGCTAAAGGTTTCCTACAAAAATGGAAGATTTACTCAGCTATCGACACAGAAAGTTGTTCAAAAAACGTAGGTGCCTTACAGGGAGAAAGAAATCTGACCATAAAATTTGTAAGTAAGAATAAAACCACCTTCTTAATCCTGTGTTGTAAGGACATGCACCTATGTCTTTTCCATGTTAGAAAAGAAAAATAAATAGAGACTTATGGTGAAAAGCATAAGGAGCCGGGAGGAGAAAAGACAGGTAACAATTCCACTCAGCACACCTGAGAAACTGTAAATACATTATTTCCATTTTCAATCCACTACACGACCGCAAAAGAACATTACCCTTGACATATACCAGCCACGCTCAATGACTGAGTGACAAAAAATGCAATTTATCATAAGCATTTTGATTAACAAGCTCTATAACCGCTTGAGAATAACGTATTTAGAGACTCAAGATACCCGATCCAGAATAAAAGTCTAAATTCATTCTTGCTCAGGAATAATATTTTTTGCTAAGCCACTGTTTTGGGAATTTTCTATTATCAAGACCAGATATTACAGGACAAGCTGTTCATAGCACAGCCACTTATTTTTACAGGCTCTTCATCCAGAAATGGCAAAGAATTTGCACAAACAAACTCAGGGGTCTCATCTTACAAAGAAAAAAACCAAACGGGGCTCAGAAAGGAAAAACTATTTACGTGTGGTCGTTGTATCACACAAAACACTGATGGCAGAGCTGAAAATTTTAAGTATGGGATGAGTCTGGAAATCTAACACTGAACCTAACGGCTCACCTTTTGCTCAGGAGAAGGTGTAATCTGGTTAATCAGCTATTTTTTATGCAGTCAGGAGGAGAAAAGAGTCCATCTCCCACTCC
The DNA here is from genome assembly GCA_020746105.1 of Trogon surrucura. Classification (NCBI taxonomy): domain Eukaryota; kingdom Metazoa; phylum Chordata; class Aves; order Trogoniformes; family Trogonidae; genus Trogon; species Trogon surrucura. The sequence goes on from CM036617.1 coordinate 217,064,226, forward strand.
TGGGATTAGGGGGTATATCTTAAAAAAAAAGGAAATGGTGTTTGCCTGCGGTGTGATCCCAGATCTCCTCCTGCCACTGAAACCACGAGTAGTTTCTTCTGGCAGAAGGAGCAGTTTCCTTCTTTGCAATTCATCAGCTATTTTGGCCACTGGGCTATGACTGATTTGGGAACTTCCGTAAAAGTCTAGGTTTTAATTTTCAAATAAATCACAAAAAAGGACCGCGAGGTTTTACCGTCTGCTTTTTCTACCGCGCCCTTCTCCCCTCCTCTATCCCCTCCCCTCGGTGGGGAGAGGGATGAATTATCTCTGGAGAACTACAAAAGACAGGATTGATTTTTGGTAAGAACTCCAAGGAAGTTCTTAATACCACCTTATCTTTGTGAGTAATACAGAAACGTTCCTCCGCTGAGTGAGCTCCTATCTTCGAAGCTATCCTTGCCAATGTTATCTCCACGGAAAAAGCGGCTTTGAAGGAGAGAAAACACTGTATGTCCCCCATCGGTGGAAAGGGAGTTGTGGCAAAACTTGTAATAGAGAGTTTAGGTTCAACCGTAGATATTTCCATAACTTAGAGGAATTCAACAAGTTGGCTGCTGTGACGTTAGCACGAGGCCAAGGTAAGATTTGTCCATCCTGCATAATGAAACGTAATAACTGTGACTGTACAAACCTAACGACGTGACTTTGCCCAAATTCACAAAGTCCTGCAAGCTGATATTTCTATTACGGTGTGAATTGGTGAAGCTTTTCTAGCTAAATTGAAAAAAAAAAAAAAAAAACCTGAAAAAAAATCCATCATCTCTAAGTATTTCCTGAAGAAAGGCAGGAAAGTCTAGGTTTATAAGGGGCAGCAACATCCTCTTAGACTAGTAAGAAGAGATGGAAAAAATACCTGGAGTTTTGGATGCACAAGATATTCGTCAGGACAGAGGTTTGTGTGCCTCAAAGTTTTTTGCCTTTTTTTTTTTTTTTTTCTGACTAACAGGAGGTCTAAGAGGAGATAATACCTCCTCCTATAACTTGGTTGCAACATTATTAACACAATTATTGGACTGTCCCCTCCCTAATAATTTAGGGTAGTCCCCTCTACCCAAGTTCTGAGCGTTTCGGTCAAATGGTCAGTCTTCTGAGAGACAGAAGCCTTTGATTCAGAAGTTTCTAAGACAGGCTCACTTAAATGTGCATGAATCTCTGAATGTTGTCTTCTTGCCAGACCAGGGTTATGGTTATGTATAATACTTTCCTCCTTTTTTTTTTTAGCCCTTGACAATCAGCTGGAATATGTAGAGAAAGCATCTTGCAGCTCCCCTAAAAAAGAACCCCGGGTTGCAGCCGAGGAGCCTTTCCCAAGAAAAAGACCAACTTTTTGGTCATCTGCCGAAGCCAGTAATTCTGTTCTTCGGACTCCCAGGATTTCTGCTATCTGATGGAATATTTAAGTGGAGACTTCATTCCCTCGGCAGAGCGCCGACGGCTCAGCCACTCCACTCCGGTGTTCAATGAGCTCTTGTGTTCTATTTCAGAAGAAATGCGATTTTCTGCCCAGCTGCAAAATGATACTTCTTCCTAGTGCAGAGATTTGTACCCCACTCTAACCCCTCTAAATAGGTCACAGGCACATTTTCACAATACTCCCAATATATCCCTTCAGCAAATGTAAAAGCTTATTGCACCAAGGGCAAAGACTATCTAACGTGGAATACTGCCGACTCGGAAAAAAGAAGTAACTCAAATTAAGGAATACATTGCATCTCTACAAAACCTCTTCCTCTGATCCGAGGGGTTGGGACAGCCTGCTTGTATCTCTTTCTCTCGGCAACTTTGCTATTTGAAGCAGATTTAAAGGCCCTGCTCTGCCAGCGACCAGCTCGGCGGTGCCCGACAAGACACAGCTCCGCGCCTCGCTCCCACCCACCCTCTGTCCAACGGGGATTATTGATATTTTCCCCCGAGTGCTTTGAACGAAACAAGCTCTGTCTACAGTGTTACCCTTCCACGCGGTGCAAATCTGCCAAAAAAATGCAGACATCCCAACACACCAGGAGTTTGGTCTAGTGAGATGTCTAAAGAGTGCGTCGTGTTTAATTTCTCCTGCAGGTATCTTCTGGGCATGCTTTTCTTACGCTGTTTTACCAGTCAAATGTAGTAATTAAGCACTTGTTAACGTGCCCTTCAAGAGCACGTGTTGGACTAAGCTTCAGAAACAGCCCAGAGAGTTAAATCCTGCACGGGAGGGGGCTGAAACTTTCAGCGTCGAAATGCATCTGAGTTAAAATGAATCAAAACACGGAGAAAGGGGATGCTCAGAATTGATTTTTCCAACAAGGCGTTTACAGGCACTCCAAACACGATCCCCACTTCAAACATAAAATAGTCCTTGTGCTGATTTGTTACAGTACGACTCGCTAACGTATTTGATTCCACTTTATCTGAAACTCCCAGTTATCCGAGGTCTCATCTTCTTAATGGAACGGAACACACAAAAGCAGAGCGCTCACTTTAACACACAATATATTATCTATACAAATTGGTGCTCATTCAAACAGACAAACTTAAAAACCAAATTACGGTTGACTCTCAATTTGATACTCTGCAGCAGAAAACGTCGCTTGAAGAGCCTTATAAAGGCTTTTAATGACATTTCTCGGTGTTATAAAACACCAGATCTTGAGGACATGCTGGAATTCAGTAGAAAGCTCCCGTGAGAGGAAATTTTTTGCTGTTTGGTTGCTGCAGCTGAGCCCTTACCAAATCTTCAACAAATACTGTACCACGGGCTAAGATATCGATGTCATAAAAACGTTTCTTGGCATAACACCCCACCGCTGTGTCAAAAAGCAAAGATTCCTGCCGAAGCGACGTGCTGGGTATCGCAAGGACAATGGTTTGGAAGCAGATTTCACAGGCAAGCCCACACTTAAACCACCAATCCAGCAGGCGGCAAATTTCAACTTTTATCTTTGCTTCACCATAGCGGCCTCTAAACTAAGTTGCCTGCAAAATAAATTCAGAGCCTTGCCTCAGTTTCCCCAGGATTTGCAGAATCTACCCAAGAATGATGAATTCAGTCAAGTAGGGCAACATAACTCACCAAACATGCAACACCTGTGCATGTGCAGAAATGCAAATTGCTTTGCCATTCCACCAGACTTTCTGCATTTAACGGAGTGAGAAGCTAGAGGTATTACTACTTATTTAGATATTGCTACACGGTAGTAAACAATATTTTCTAAAGCACGTGGGGTTTTGCCTTCAGTATAGATATTTTTGAACTCAGGGTCGTACTCTCAACAGCACTTCAGTAATTTTGGAATAAGACTCCCGACAACTTCCAGAAGAAATAATATCACAATTATTTTTTTTTCTTGGGCATGCAGAAGAAGCTACCTTAATTTGCCAACTCCTTTAATCAAAACTTATTAGAAGTTCTAACTTGCCCTCAGAGTTCTGGAATAAAACATGGTAAAACCCCCCCACACTCATCTCATTCTACAGCTTTTCATCAAGATACGAGCCCGATCGCAGTCGCAGAGCATCAGACGCGCTCTTAAAACACAGCACACTGCGCCGTTTACCGAATAAAAATTCAAGTCCACGGCCCAGTGACAGATACTTGGATGCTACTGGGCAGTTCATTTTATAAACAGAGGCATTTCTCTTGAGAAGTTCAATAAGGTTGAAAGCCAAAACAGTGATACGGCATCGGGGATTTATCATCTAATAATAAAAGAGTGTTTTGTTCCTCTGGATCTGCTCCCAACAAGCAGGGAGTCTCCTGCTGAAAGAGCAGGTTGAGCAGGCATGCAGCTTTTCAACTGCACTCCTTATTGTATGCTTTATATTAAAGGAAACAATTTAACTTTTGAGGACAAGAAAATTATCTTGAAACTGAAGTCCTGCCTAAGCTCAAGGCCAAGCTAGGAAAGAACATATAAAATTATTAAAAGGTCTTCGATTATTACTATAGCCGGAACACTCACAACAGCCGTAACTCAGGGTGCCTGCACATTTTAATTATGACCCCCGTTTTCAGCAGGTTATAGCCTTCCCTATCATGCTAAAATTTATCAGGTCTGCCTTGTCATAGCCTTTACCAAAAAAAAAATAAATTAGTACATATTGCTCACTCCTGCTCAACTCAACGAAAGTAACGGCAGTTCTGCTGCCCTGAGGGTGACGGAGCAGAGGTAGAAACCCTCTTAATGGTGTTTTGGAGGTTTTTTTTGGTGAGAATGAGGTATCGTATCATTGAATCCAGCCATGTAAATTCAGTGAAGTATAAAATAACCAAAGTGAGAATTGACACTGTCAAACCCAGGGACACCGAACTCCAAGAAGCTGTGCGGTACCAGGCACGTAAGGGAATTAATCAGCCCCACTCCCACAAGTACAAACGAAGTTTCCTATTGGAACAAGCCAGGGCTTTCAGATCTCAGCCTCGCTCCTTATCAAGCACAACTGAACAAAACTACTCTGCAGAAATTAGCAAGAGCAGCATTTTCTCTGTTTTCTACTCGTGGACTTTCCTACAATAGTAACCCCCCCTTCCCCATCCAGGGAAGTTTGGATGCGAGGCACAACCTCAGAATAGACCAATCTGCTGGTGTGCAGCCAAAATCAATCCTATATATACATATATTTATTTTTCCTTTAAATATCCAGAAAATTTCATGATGAACCATCCTGAGACAGTGACAGGGATGACTGCTGACTCTCAAAAGACTGGAAAAGCTTTGAGGCAAGTTCTGCATCTTGCAGACGAGCCCACCTGATGATCTGCTGGTTGTGCGTGTCCTGCCAGAACAGCAAACCCAGTCTCCTGCCCATTTTTCTACAGCAGCACATCTGGGGAATACTCAGAAAATCTGAGTAGGCTGAATGACTTGCCCTGGCCAAGGCATCTCGTTCCCGTTGTTTTCTTTTCCTAGGTCTGCTCAGGAATGAGCCGGGATTTCCTGTGCGCCCAGGCCAGGTTGCAAAGGCACAGTCAGCTTTAAACTGGGAAGCACTGGACAAACTGGGCGTACTCAGATCGCTTACACCGGGCTTCAGCAGGAGGTTCATTCACATGACACACACGGATTAAAATGTTGCTGTTCTTCTAAAACGCTCCTCTGGGCTCTGAAATATTCAACGTGAAGTATAAAATTACAAGTGAATAAAATTAAAGCAGAAAAGAATCTCATACATAGGCAATGACAAGTACCTACACAACTATACACCGCCGACTAAATTAGACATTAGGTCCCTAGATGTAAATACTGAGCAAAGCCTCTATATTGCAGCTTTGCAGATCCAGATTTGCCAAATTAAGCTGTTCGGAGTGTGCAACCTCATCCTTTCCTGTTTACGGAGTTCCGAGAACTCAAAAATTAACGATATCGTGCACTTGAGAAATAAGTTGTGACTGTAACACACGCGTGCAATGACAAGATCCTAAGTCTGACCTGGCCACTGGTATTTCCTGACTCCTTTGAGGTTAACAAGTACAGCCTCATATGTTTCAAGGTTTAAAAGAACGACGCGACGTAACAGTAGCTTTGAATTTACGATTTTTAATAAAGAAGCATCTTGGAGATCCCAGCAAACAAGAGAACTCCATTGTGGTAGATGCTGTCCAGACTTAATCTGAAAAGCCCTTACTCAGAACAGTTTACAAATCAAATAGGGAAGACGTATCTAAGATGAAGGACAGGAAAGATTGCTGTAATAATACTGATTTACGGAGGAAGCGCCCTACCTAAGGTCACAAAGCAAGGCTGACCCCGATCTTCCGCGTCCCAGTCCACACCACTGATTGCAGAACTGTTCTTCGTCCTCCTCCTGAGATAAGGTGTTGGCACCGCGAGGCTGATGCTGCACCAGGAGAACTCAGGGCTCCAGTTGGGCAAGGCAACAAAACAGCTTTACAGCATCAGATGACAATGACAATTTTAAGGAGGGCAAGAAAAAAATCTTTAGTTGCCTTCTCCCTTTGACAATTTGTGTCATTTAATTTTTTGTTTGTTTTTTTTTGTTTGGAAAATATAGCTCCAACAGCCTGTGTGGGATCTGAAAGGACCTATTTTAAAATGAGGTACACGATCTTCCTCAGAGGACTAAAGAGTTTTATTCTCACACAATACTCAAAAATCACAACTGCACTGTCCCTTCTACACCCTCTGTGTCCAGAAAATTTTGTATATACCATTGCCCTGCCACCCAGCAGCAAGTTCTCTATACATAATATTGTATTTATTTGCAGGATATACTGGTGTATTAAGTGCATTTTGACAGTATTACATCACACTAAGCTGTTAAAACACCCATTTCACAGGTGAACAAACTCAGATTAAATGATACAAGGCGAGCGTTTGCTGGATCAGCTGAAGGCTTGACACAAATTCGAAGAGCTCTCGAAGTAAGACCCTTTATTCGCAATAATGGACTTGCAAGATGTGCAGAGAAACCTGTTAAAAATGCATTTAACAAGATCCACAATACAGAAAACAGCCCCTGCAAAGATAAGTGGTCCAAGACTTTCAACTTACGCTGGCTGAAGTTGAAGAACAGCCAAAGAGGTCACCTTTAGGCTAGTGCAGAAGGAGCCACCCCTCCCGTGGCTCTTGTGCTCTTCTGGCTGCCGATGGAGCATTTAAAGTACGCGATACCAAGGTATTTTAAGTCAGTCCTAGGGAATTTAAGTACAGGTTTAGTTATGGTTTCACTGGGAAGTTTTATACACTTAAGCTGCTAATGTAAATCATCACAATGGTTATTAAATCCGAAGCGTGGCAACACCCTTTCAGCAGACACAGTCTGAAAACACCCGGAGCTTGGAAGCTGACAGGTGTCCTTGTTCGTTTATTTTTGTCTCCATCTCCTTGAAAGAAAGCAAAAAAAGCTTCCATTCTGGGCCAGCACAGGATCAATTAAGACCTTATTTTAACTGAGCAGAAGCCAAGCTTTCCTTCAGAGCTATATGGGGCTGCGTACCGGCTGATCAGACGAATTTCTCGCTTGTGTGGACTCTTTGGGCAAGTTTCCTCGCGTGTACGCGGGAGCTGGAGAGACTCAGACATCAGACCTTAACTGCCGGGCCAAGTTTTTCTTTAAGTTGATCTTTAGCTACCTTTAAACTTTGAATTTAGAACACTAAAGCCAAACAAGAGGTCAACTCTTCAAACGCAGCCCCTGTGAAACCAGAGCATTTATACGGTTCCAACTAAGGAAAAAAAGAGCATTTGAGAAAAGCAACTTGAGCTACAAGTGAAAGGGGTGGGTGGGCTGGGACGGGAATGAAGTTTGGGGTTTTGCATCACCCGTGCATTTTGACTCCTGATTTTTCTGCCTATCAAGCACTAACATGCGCAGACTCATGAAGCAAAGCTCATCAGGGACTGAAATCACCATAGGAAAAAAAAATAGCCTGAAAACACACGTTTGTTATCCTCTTTTGGAGAGGTTCGACTAGAAGATGGGGGAGAAGACAGGATCGCCGTAGGAACCCAGAGCAAATAACGCTGCTAATTCTTTAAATGCAACTGGTTTGCAAGCCACGAACCTCACCAAAAAAAGAAAAGCACCGGGATATCCTTCCCATTACCTAAACCCCGTTCCATCCAGGGCTATTACGGAACAAAATAAGATAAAAAAATAAAATAAATAACATCACGTGCGTTGCCCAGCCAGCAAAAGCAAAGAAGTTCTGCTCTTCTCTTCCCTCCTCTCCCGCCCCTGTCCCTGCAGGCTGGCGCCAGGCTCGGCCCCGGGGACCAAACCCCAGGTCCTACGGGCTGGGATTTTTGGAGGCGAACCCAGCGCGGCCACGCAGCCGTGAATACCTTCTCCTCTTACTGCAGGGAAGGGAGGAGCGGGCGGGAGGCGTCATTGTTTTTCCCCAGCTCCATCCTCGAGCCTGTCATCGGGTACAGAAGAAGCCTTTATGCGGCGGTTGTAGCGTCCCATTTCCTGGCTTCTGTCGAGCTGAACAAAACCCAAGTACTAAACACATTTTATGCCTTGGAGTATCAAATGTTCTTTGCTATCAGTCGAAACGGAGCTCTGTTCGTTTTCATTATTGCTTCGTATGAAAATGTTCGCTCTATTCATATTCCATATTCAAGATGTTTAACCTGGGTTCACTGTATGAAAAGTCAATCATGTGTGCATAAATTCAATATATTTTGCCCATTTATTGCAGTACAATGAATATCTTACAGAGAGCAATGTTTGTGTACCGATTCAAAAATATTATCTCTTTCTTTTGCCCAATTTATTTTGTATTTGTTTGAGGTGAGGCAGATATATTTGGGTTAAATAAGCTTTATCATTGCTCAGGGTTTATTACGCTTCGCACAAGAAAGAAAGGCGGCGTAAGAGAAGGAAATAAAAAAATCCATCTTCGAAATCATGCCAGCAAGTGGGAAGAAACGCTTTTGCTGATAAACAGGAAATATTTTATTCCTAAAGTTAACGTTCTCAAGTAAAAAACCAAACACTTCAGCTAAATTTGTGGGTTTTAAAACAAACTGTGGAAAAACCTTAAGGGAGCTAAATAGAAACCATCTTTCAAGATGGTAAAACTAGGACAACTGCAAACATGAGGTATTAAACAAGCCATGACAATGGACACACACGACAGCCAATTTTAACACCAATTAAATGTGTGTGCAATCAAAACCCCAAATAAAAAATACTTCAAGAAACGTCAATCACATTATTCCGTAATAACACAAACCCTTCACGTGATTATTTGTACTTCAGGAACTCAACGCATGCTCCGACTAGCGTCCAGTGCGTTGAAAGAACCCTATGACCTACACAAAAAAATAAATGAAGGGAATCTGTGCTCCAGAAAACGTGTGGCACAGTCAGGGAGTAGAGAAAGCCGGGGCAGAAGGGCAAGAGAAGAAGCTGTAATTGATTCAACTCATCTCGAAAACCAGCAAATGCTGGCAACATCCCTGCCTGGGTTCTGCTCTCACTCTGCAAAAGCACCAGTTTGGGGCTGTCAGTAACAGCTGTGGCCAACACGGCAATGGCACACGCCGCTGAAACGAAAAGAAAAAAAGAATATAAGCGCAAAACATCAGTCTTCATTTTTTTTTTCCCCACCCCACCCCTTCCGCAAGTTCGCTCAATAATTTAAATGAAAGATCTAAAGGGAGTTTTCCATCTCTGCCACCCCGCGCTGGAAGCGAAACCTGGATTTCAGATACTTCTTAACAGAACGATTGCAAGGTTTCCTTCTGAATCGAAAAAGCAATTTTGCTGTATTTATTTTTCCACAGAGAAAAAAAAAATTCAACTACACACACGGTTTCTTTTTATCAATCTATCAAGTTTTTTCACCAAATGAGGCCAATTTTTGGAGCCCAGATTAATACACATCGTGCGGTGACACCAATCAGCTGCCCATAACGGGCACAGGTTTCTTCTGGGTAAGAACGCTTTTGGGTGCAAGAAAAATTAAGATTTTAATAGTCAGTGTAATACAACACAGAGAGCCCATGGGTCTCCTGCCCACCAGTGCACCCACTCCAGGCACGCTGCTGTACTACAGCGAGTACTGGGCAAACTGGGACTTTGAGGAGATCAATTAACGTGTCCAAAGCGCTTTGAAGCCGAAAAGTAAGAAGCAAGCGCTAAGTGTTATATCCAGTTTCAGCATCTCATTTCAACGGCCCCTCAAGCTTCCGACAAACACCTCAAAAAAAGGGCAAAGCAGGAAAGGAAAATCGCAAAATTTAGCCCTGAGTTTCCACCCGTGAGTTGACGGGGCACCACACGGCCGTTGTAACCGGCTCGCGCTGCGGCGAACGGGCACGCGGGCGGATCCTGAAAGTGCCAACAAACGCCGAGGCGAGAGCAAAACTTTTCTTTAAAACGGTTGGGTCGGCAGCCACGCATTTCGCTTCAGAGCAGAGCCTTAAAGGAACTGAATAGTCTCGTAAAGTGGTGCAAGCTGGAGGGAGCCCCGTTCTCCTTTCTGGTGTTGAGATTCATAAACCAGCGCCAAGAACGGTGACGACTCAAACAACGCCACTATCAGGCCACCGCTTTCTTTACCGACGGCGGGGCAAGATAAAGAGTTTTAACGGAGCACGAGTAAGAAGAAACCCTCGACTTCAAAGCCAAAACTCATTATGGCTTTTACTAATTACATTTTAAAAAGATACACAGGGCATTACCCACGAAGCCTGCAAAAGTGAAAACACAACTGTCTCTCAGGCTGCCTCGGCCTGGAAAAGAGCTCCCGAGAATTACCAAGGGATTCCTGCTTCCCGCAAACACAGCGCCGCTAATATTCTCCAGATTCGCTGGCCCTGCTACGAACCAGCTCAAGAAAATGTTTACATTAAAGTCGGGTTCAGCTAGGAGGTCAGCTAACTTTAAGAAATCAGCAGCCGTCTTGTCTCCCTGGCAGCGCAGGGGGATGGGGAAAGGTTTGCCTTTTTTTTTCTCCCTTAAAAAAAAAAATTAAAAATCATGAAGTTGCTGCAGGGACAAAAACCTCAGTTTTTCACTCCGCTGTCAGCGATGTGAAAATTTGGGAGCTGTGGGGTTTCCCCCCCCCCCCCCTTTCTTTAGGCGCCCACGGATAAATTGCCAGCGCGTCTCCAAAGTTGCCGCGTACTTGGGAGCTGCTTTCAGACTAAGCCACCACATCTCATGGTTTAAACCTCTACCGAAAATAACAGGTACTATCTCACTCAATTAGCCACGATTTTTATCAGGTTTCTCACTTTTGAACTGCACACGTACATCAAGTAAACAAGATAAGGAATTTATATTGTACGTATTCAGCCTTTCTTCTTTAAAAATCGCTCCGACGAGCACCGAGTGGATCTCGGGTGATTTTCCGCTTCGTTCTGTACCGCACAAGAATCAATACAACCTGGTTTTATTCGAGCCAGGCTCCTAAGCTTATGTCTTATTTACATCTTGCAACTGATAAACGATAGCAATAAAAGTGTGGCATTCCACAGGAAGAAAGTGAGATTATGCTTCGTTTAATTGTTTAAAGTAGGAGAAACAAGTATTCCCACTTGGAAACAAATGCCTTAAAGGCTTCCACCGGTGTAACTGTATTGCAGGGGTCTAACAACCCTACGCTGAGCAAAAATGGCTATAAATATGACAATAAAAAGCCAGCTTCCTCCCCCACTTTTATTTTTTTTATTTTAAACATATCAGAAAAACATAGCCTTTGCTCAAGGTTCTTGGAAATAACCAAAAAACCTCTACGGCAGCATCTGCATAAGAGACTGTTCCTGCGTTAAATGAAATCAGATGCACGTTAGCAAAGAGCACGAAGGCAACTGTGAATATTTGCTTTTACCACCAAAGGAGTTTAGCAGGCCCAGGGTTATAAAGAGAGCCCCACTTCCAGCAACTGTCCCGCTTGAACTGCGGCTGATTCAATTTTCATTATTATTTTTTTAAGCCCAGAACCGGTTCCTAACAGAGGGAAGGGAAATATCTGCTCCACATTCTGGTTCTGTCTCATTAACTTTAAGTTATCTCTGTGCTAAGGGCAACTGTTTAACCAAGGAGAAAAGCACAAGCGAGCACGTGCGAGCTACGCAGGTAAAAAGAGAGGTAGAAACAGACAGGTGAAATCCAAATTAGAAATACTTTGCGTGCAGAAAAAAGCTGAAGAAGTTAAGAGATCGATGTAGCGTGAGGAATGGAAAAGAATTTGTCGGAAGAAGAACTGTTACTGCCTGTTTTTAACTCAGAACTCAGCCCTTCTGCAGGGTCTGACACTTTGGAGCAACTCCTTTTCCTGCTCAGTGAATCCCAAAATAATTTCCAAAGCCTTCACTCCCTTTGACACAAAGGGTCCAGGGGAGTGTTTAGACTCTTAATAAGCCAGGAGCCGTTAAAGCTGCGCAGGGCTGTTAAACACAGTCAAGAAAACAATTCCTCGGAGAGGAAAACAGCCAGCGTGTGCCCTCCCGTAGGGATCACATCCCGGAGGAGAAGAACTTTTCTTTGGGCTGGCGTGTGGTGTGTCTGGAAGATGCTCTCTGTGCACCGAGGAGCTCCTTTTTTTTCCAGGGAACTTGGAAAAGGGCGTTTATTTGATGCACCCAACCCGGCCGTCACCTGTTGAAGAGCTTGGAGCTTGGCAAGTCAACTGGCGGCGATTCCCCATCGATGTCAGCGACACATTAACGTCGAATCTTCCGAAGTTACGTGGAAAGATTTTGTTAATTCCACTAGAAACGGTCCTTTTTTTTATTTTTCCCTGCCCTCCTGCCAGGAAAAGCCAGACACCCCTTCAGAGGTGCACCGAAAATCGCCCTCATCTCAAGTCCAGTCATCTCTTAACCCCGCCGTAACACGGGGAAGAGCAGAGCACAGTAATTAACACATCACTCCTGTATTTCTTCCAATTCAGCAAATTTACAGCTCAAAACAATTCCGTGTAACCCCGTTTAATTACATTAAAAATTATGCAACTTATTTTATGAAAACGGGATTGATTGCTCTACAAAGAATTGAGATCCAACAATGACCTTCTGTGCTACTGTAAAAGGTGTTCAAAACCCGATGAACACACAATGAAGGCTCTAAACCAGAAACTAATTAGCTCACACGCAAAATATTAAATCTGTTTCACACATTATGTAAATCATATAAAAAATGAGGTATAATACCAATGGCAAACTTTATAGTGCCAAAATGGAATAAGCTGTATGTATACCTGCCTTCAAATTAACTAAAGCAATTATACTGTAAAATCATTAGCCCAAGACATAGTTTAAAGTCAGGCTTTAATAACTTAATGCTACATGTATTTTCTAACCACAGAAAAAGCATTACATACGTTTACACTTCCCACTAAATTTAAAGGAGGTTATGCTGCATTAAACCAAGGAGGAAAAATAAAGTATTCAAGAAGGAAACAAAAAAAAAAAGAGGAATGCCAAAAATGTTTACTGCAGAAAATATGCACAGAATCAAGTCATCATTTCCTCTGGAGCTCTGTTTCCCCATAAAAAAACGATGCGCTATTAAGCTTTTTGAAACACCAGCACGTTTATTCAAACTGCCAGGATCCAAAAAATTAAAATGAACAACTCTCCTCAACGATGAGAAACTAAACCACAGTTTTACATGAGCCTGGCAATACCTTTAAATGCCAATTATCTGGCCTCACAGCTCTGCGTATCCTGTGGCCAAAACCTCTTACTACTTCGCATCAGGGTGGGTGGAAGAACCAGCAACTCACGGCACAAGCGTCTCAGCCCCGCGAGGAGCGGTGCCACCTCCGCAATCCTGTGGGACGAGCTGAAATTTTTATTATTTTGCAGATGGGGAGCGCTCAGAGACCCTTGCGCGGAATCCTAATGGGATTTCCAACCCGCTTCCATCCTTTCAAGATAACCGCGGCGAAGCCTGATGCATCTGTGGAGGAGTGAAGGGACTGCAAACAAGGCAAAAATAAACGAGCTTTCTTGCTCGGCTCAACCGTTAAATTCGTGATTGCACTTTTCACAACACAAGGGGTGTACAAGACAAAGTCCTTTGTGCAGGAAGATCAGGTTTAGGCAAAGGGCTGTGAATCATCTACCTGTTACCCTTCACAAGAGCTGGCTCTGCTTGAGCTTCACGTAGCCTTACGCAGGTTTGACTTTCCAGATGCTTTGGGATTCCCTCATCCTAAATCCAAGACCCTGCGTGCCTGATTTACGTCTGAACAGGAGCACTTACAAACCTGCGTAACGCTTTTCCTGGTCTGATGTAAGATGATCGCATTTTTAGGGGTGAAGCTAAAAGCCAAAGCACAATTTTAATGCATATACTTGTGTGTGTGCATTTAAAAATAGAGATAATAGTGCAGCTGTAACAAATAATGACTCAGACTTTTTAAAATTTCTTCTAGCTGTTCACAGCCAAGGTGCTACTGTCCAACTTCTAATGGACAGGAACACTATTTGGATTGTACAATTTTTTTCATTTAAAAAAAACCCCACCTTTGGTGTACATCAACGTTAAGTCTGATACATTATGAACCACATGAGCTGAAATTTGGTGCTCCGGGCCCCTTTCGAATATCCGGGGTGATGCCCTTTCATGATACACAGAACCTGAGCCCCGCTTCAGGAATGGATGTGACTCGGGTGCGCTACACAGGAGAAACTGGAGAGGATCTTTCAAAACCTGAGTAAGAAAGGCGAGAATTCTTCCTCTATTTCCAGAATACTGACTAATCCCAAAGTAATTTTCTGAATTGGTTACACAGCTTTTAATAAAAAAAAAAACAACGGGAGACTGATCATCAGTGAGGTCAACTGGCTGAAGATGTACAACTATTTTTGTGCATATACATATATATATTTTTGTGCATATACCTATATATAGTCACACAGAGTCCACATTTACTGCTATAATACTTTTTTACTATCACCTTCCTACAAAGGAGGGTATGCATATGCTGGGAAGAAGTACTTGGGACAAGGGAGAGAATGGAAAGAATCGCAGAGGGAAGAAACTGGGAAAATCTGAGCCGTATCCTGGCGAACCTGCAGGGATAACTAATAACGTCCCCGCAGCCAACTGAGAAGGGAGGATTGGAAGGCAGGATCGATGAGTGAATCTTCTAATGGAATGCATTTGATTGGGAAAAAAAAAGTATTTCTTTGCCTCCGAGTATTCTCACAGCGATCACGCTACGATAGTTGTCTCCTAAATATCAACCTCCTGGGGATGCTGCACGACCACCTCCCTCCCTCGCCGCAAACGGAATATGAACACTGTGGTAATTACGGTGACCGGTGACATGTAAATATTTAATATAGTTTAGTTTCTGTCTTTAAAATACGTCGGAGAAAGGAAAGTAAATTAGTTTCCGGTGCTGACTCCGGAACTTGGTTATGGAGAGTAAGTGCTGCAAAGAAGATAGTCAAGGCAAGTTGTTTTGTCTGCCTGGCTCTCTCTCTGAATTTAAGGGAAAAAGTACTCGGTGGTGTAAACTGCATTTCTAATTTGTCAAAATCGTTCAAAATTAGATCTTGGTCATCAAAACAGATGCAAAGCCAGTTCTCTGGCAATATTTTATCTGCGTCTTTCTGACTTACCTGCTTGAATGTGCCAAACGCCACAGTACTTGCTACCCACTTAATCTGGTTCCTTTGAAACTCATCATCAAATGCTCATTTCTCTACAGTTAACGGCAGGGTCTTTGTAATGTGTTTTCTTTTTAAAATGTAAATGTCTTGGGAAGGTGGTTTTTTTTTTTTTCTTTTTTTTTTGAAGAAACCCATGAACCTATGAAGTCTCATTCCATGCTTTTAAACAGCAATGTTAAGTTTAACACATTAAAGGAAAAAGATGTCACTGATTTGAGAATTCCTTAGAGAATCGTATTTACCCTTCTGCAGTCTTCCAATAGATTATTAAATATTTTACGAAAGAACAAAATTATAACCTATCTGTTGTTTTAGCAGCCCTAAAACCCTCTTTATCTTTGAGAAATTTATATCTTTAGGGAAAAAAAAAAAGAAAGAAAGAATGAATAGGTCATGAAATACCTTAAAAACAAACAGCAAGAAAAACACCACTTCAACTATATTACAGCTCCAATTACTACTTACACCCCATTTTCCTGGGTTAGACTGTATCTTGATCAATGATATCCCAGCTGGTTTTAGTTGAAAAAGTTTCCATTTCTATCTCTACTAATGGTGCCACTGATAAAGAGGGAGAAAATCTGTCGCGTCTGCAGCAGAACCGAAACTCCACCGAGGGATATATACTCATATACGGGTGCATGAGCCGAAACCGTCAAGGCACACATATATTTATGAACCCTTGTCCATACACATAACATTTAGAAATACACGAATCCGTACAGGAAAGCAGAGTGCAAGAAGCATACCAGTATTAAAAAACGTGCCAGCAAAAGGACTGCAAATCTTACATCTCCAAATGCTGAATAAAAGATCAGCGGAAAGCAGGACGTCTCGGCAAAGTTCCACGAGAAGCCTCCGGCTTTGCCACACCGCCCTGCGGCACAATGTTTAATTCCCGCTCCCCATTTTTGTCTAAGAGCACACTCTGCAGATACACACGCAACGGACAAAAAGAAAATAATATATGCAAGGTGAAGCACCCTCAGGAAGTCGCTGCTAGAGCTCAGCTGATCCTCACACTGTTCTATTGCTCTTGCGATTTACAGGTATAAAAACACCTCCAGAAAGGCGGCGGGAGGATATTCTTGCTCCCTTCACACGTACAACTTTGGCAGACTAAGAAAGCAGGATGAAACCACGGTACAGCTGGGTTTAAACAACCAGTTTCCTCTCCTCAACGAGCTGAAAGCGTGACGGAGCCGTCGCCGGGGACCCGTGAACGTGGCCGGGACATCTCCTCACAGCCACGGGCTGCTCCGTCCACAAAGAAACCCCCAACCAAAAAAACCAAACTCATCTGAGGCTTCGCTCATTTTGCTTCTCTCCGCTTGCACTGAGGTTTTTGGGTGCTCGTTTCCTGGTTTTCGTCTTTTTGGGGAAGGGGAAGGCTCGACCTGTGTTTAGAAACGGAGCAGAAGCCATGAAAATCTCTCACTGATTTTTTTTTCCCCTTAAATGTTGCTACTGCCTGCTTAAAAGACAAAACAGAGGAGCATGAAGCAAAGATTTGGCTAATAGGAGTAAGTTGTAAAGCCCAATTACTTCGACAGAGTCCTTTTCAAATTCACATTCATCTTCCAAGCAAAGCCAGTCTGGCACGGAGGATTCAACAAGTCATAATGCAACCGGGTACTTGTGTGTGCTTAAAATAAACATTTCTGGTCTTTGCGTGGAAATGTCCTCCCTTTCAATTTACATCTTCGGAAACAAAAGCCCCTGGAAAAGTACACAGAAAAAAGCTGGAAAAAACCCTCCACCCTAGTTTGCAAAACTGAAGTAAGATACACAAAGGAAACGAACCTGTGATAGTGTTGCTGTAACACAAACACTCGCTGTCCACCAGCACATTTAATTCACATTACGTGCTCTTTTTTAACCTCAGGTTCTTCGTTTTAGCGACGACAAACCACATGAAAACTGAAAACTTAAACAACCGCGTATTTATCGACGGCGGTGTGTTTAAGGGCAAACCAATCCGTGAAATAAAGAAGGAAACCACCTTTTTTCTTTTCTGCTAATGGACTTGTGTAAATCTCTGTTGGATGCACAAGGTGGGGAGGCAAATAGGGGAGAATAGAGGTATTTATCAAATTTTTTTTGACATTCAGTTTAGATATCCAGCATTCTGAATCACCTTCCTGGAGGTGTCCGTCTGTCTCTGCAATGGTTTTAGAGGGATCTTTGATTCCTATTCTTAACGGCATCTCAAACAGTCTCTGTGTTAGCCTGTATCAGCCAGGGTGAACATTCTCATACGTGTTTAAAGTGGATTCTGAACCAAATCCCCCAAGAGGAGCAACTTAAACTTGATTTGCCTTTTTGAAAAAACATTTAGGCCTAAATTCAGAGCTCGAGTCTGCCTCCATATTTAATTAAAAGAAAAGCTAATGAGATTACAGTCAAGCCGCCATACGAAAGCCTGAAATTACTTTGTTCTGGATTTATTTTTGAATATATGTTTCAACATAAACTCTCCTGTACAGGCAGCAGCTTCCCATCCATCTTTCCCAAAGACATTGTGCTCTGTGCACAACTCTTCCGCAGCCAAAACCAGATTTCCCGTGTACACAGATTTCACGATACCAAAATCCATATTCATGTTAGAACCAAAGCCCACAATTTGTGGACATTTTACGAACTATGTAGCCAAATTAAAACAGCGATGAAAAACCCAAACCTGATTTCTCACCTTTTCCGTCCTCGTATTTCTACAACTTCGTGTTAATAATCAATTTTTCCAACGGATTTAACCTCCTGGTCTAAGGAAAGGATCAACCTGCTACTGATCAGCTGTTAGGACACTGAACTAAACACAGCTGGGTCCAATTCTGATGTGCTGAGTGCTCCAAAATCACACTCCCATTACACTAGAGGTGGAGATCCGGAGGGCTGCAGCCTGCTGCAGGAAAAGCTATCGTTTGGTGAGGAAGGAAATACTCAGCCTGTAAACACACAATTTAAAATTAATGAAAACCCTGCTAGAAACTGGGAAAAGACACCGTTTAGAGCGAGAAACAAGACACCGTCCTACGCCACCAAAACGCTCCTCGAGTTGAGACTTGGAGGTGAAGAATAAGGAAGCGCATTCCAAGAGTTCCGCTTCTGCCTTTCAAATAAAGTTTTACAGCCTTAAAAATATATTTTGTGAAATGTTACCCCTTCACCACAGTTACGCAGCTGGGCTGCTTTGGCAGTGGCCGGAGGGAAAAACGAAAAAGATATTTCATTTGGAGTTATCCCAGTGGACAAACTTCTGGGAGTCGATTCATACTTTGTAGCGCTACAAGGGAAAAAAAAACCCAGACCACCACCGAAACACATGGGCATATAACTCTTACCATTCCAAGTACCATGAAACTCCAATTTTACGGTATATGTGTAGCTAAGATATTTTTACCGTCTCCATTACCAGGGAGGATGCACCTCCAATGCGATTGCTGTGGGGAGCAGCCACGCACCAGGACCTTGACAGGGGAATCCGTGGCAGCCTATTGCTATAGCAACTGCCAAGAACTAGGAACACCAATAAAGTTGTTTTTTCATCTCTCACAACTCTGATTTTGTTTGTTTGGGCCGTGATTTCTGAACAGATGACTGCCAAAATGAAAAATACGCAAATGTTGGTTTTGTGGGTTTTTTTTCATTAAAAATCCGACCAAAACACCAGTTATTTCAAAATTATGTTCTTTAAGGTCACGAGGCCAGGATTCAAGAAATCTTACACGCCAATACTAGCCTGGCCACTGATTTGCTGCACAAAATGACCTAAGCTGCTCCAGCAGAGCTTGGGAATGATACCTGCTACTGCAGCAACAAGTAAGATAAATGCTATTTGGTGCTGAAGTATTTCTAGGGTGATCCAGAGAGACGCATGATTGTATTAATGAAGTACCTTTTGACATCGTTTTGCTGTAACGCAAAGAAATGCTGATGTTGCACAGAGAGTAAAGGAAACTTAACGGGCAAGCACACAGCTCAGCAAACAGCGAGTGCCACCAGCAAGCCTCACCGCGACCACAAGATTACAGAATCACAGAATCGTTGAGGCTGGAAAAGACCTCTGAGATCATCAAATCCAGCCTATGACCCAACACCCCAACACGGGCCAGACCAGGGCACTCAGTGCCACATCCAGCCTGTCCTTAGACACCTCCAGGGACGGTGATTCCACCACTTCCCTGGGCAGAGCATCCCAGTGCCTGAGCACCCTCTCCGTGAGGAAGGGCTGCCTGAGATCCAACCTGAACCTCCCCTGACGCAGCTTCAGGCCGTGTCCTCTCGTCCTTGTCAAGGGTTTCTCCCTTGAAAAGCTTTTGCAGTACCAACGTTTGGCAGAAAGGTCTCACCTCCCAAGAAAAAGCCAATGTAACCTCCTCTCGTTTCCCCTTGCTGCTGCAAGTGGGAGCAAGAAGCCCCGTTTCATAGGAGAGAAGATGGGAAAGTACTGAAGCAGCTAAAGCTCTCACTGACAACTTTGGGGGCAAAAATGTACAATAATAAACACCCTGGTGTTTATATTCTATTTCGTTTTCTTCCTTTTCTGGGGTACAGGCAAAGGATAAAAAAGCAAAGGCCTTTGCTGCTTTCAGCAAAGCTCACATAATGTTGACAGTTTAGCATTTAGTTGAGAAAAAAAACCCCTCTAAGTGGTCTTTGCTATCTAAAGCTGGTCAGAAAATGGTTTCCCGTGAAGAACTCTTCTCTACAAGGAAAAAAAAAAAAAAAAAGTTTTCTGGTTTACCACAAAAAGGCAGTTTTCTACAGATAGCAAAGTCCCTTTCAAGGAAAATATTAGCGCAATTGAGAACCTCACTTTCTATTAAAGACCAGCCTGCCAATTTTTTTAACCAGCTATTACAGTTATAACTGTAAAGAACTGGTCATCAGTTACTGCTTCCTGCGTTATCAAATCCTACATCCGATGCTCCGAGAAAATATCTTACGCTTGAGCGTAGAGTAAGTGAAGGAACTAAGGAAATTAGGGAAATCGGAACAAAATGTTATTTCATTTTTTTAATTTCTTTTTATTTGGCCATGCAGAGTATCTATTTATGTTCTAAAACTCTGCCATCTATACCTCCAAACCAAAATATGAAGCTGTTAACATTTTCTGCATGACACAAGCAGGCTGCCCGGATTGAAAAACACACCGAACAGTCGCATTTGCACTAACAGTCTTTAAATCCTCGCCGAAAGCTTGACCCTCTGAAGAAACATCTTCCGAAATGCCAATGCAGAATATTAGTTTCTACCTCATAACATGCCACGAAAAATAACCACTCAGTGTAATCTGATGCACTATCACCTCAGAAGCTAAACGTGGTGTCAAATTTATGGAGCCAATTTACATCGGTAGGAAACTGGAGCTCTTCAATTGTCGTTATTATTAATACAGCTTCATTCTGGTGCACGTTTCGAGCTCCAGGGTGTATTTTGAGGTTCCTTCGTACTGGCCAACAGCAAATCCTTTAGAAGTGAGTCAACGGCAGAGGGAAGGCAGCATTTCGGTGGCTGCGATTGCTGGCATAAGCAAAGAGAAATGGCTTAAATCTAGTGGTGTCCTGATTTTATTTGCTGAAACATCTCATTTTCTCTCTCTCCCCACCTCTTCCGAGCCAAATGGCTCCACGTGGCTACTCCTGCTGTTGTCTGGGCAATACAACGGACATGACAACATGCAGCAGAAGAATCCTACAGGAAGGCTGGAGAAGGACTTTTTACAAGAGTGTCCAGCGATAGCACAAGTGGAAATGGACATAAATTGAAGGAGGAGAGGTTTAGATTGGATCTCAGGAAGAAATTCTTCAGTATGAGGGCGGCAAGACTCTGGAATAGATTGCCCAGAGAGGCTGTGGCTGTCCCCTCCCTGAAGATGTTCAAGGCCAGGTTGGGTGAGGCCTTGAGCAACCTGGGCTGGTTAAGGGTATTCCTGCCCATGGCAGGGGGGTTGGATTAGATGATCTCTAAGGTCCCTTCCAACCTAAGACATTCTACGATTCTATGAATCTGATTAGTAAAGAGCATTAACCTTCCACCTGGATATGCATACGTGGAATAAGTCAGCGTACCAATCCACTGCCCAGGTTTTTCTCCCACCAGCAAAGTCCCTGATCTTCCTGGTGCCTTTGAAGAGAGCAGAGCAGAAGACCTCACGTCTAAGCTGAGGTAACTCCTTCAAAAAAAGCGTCTGTAAAATAAACAGTTATCAAACGCAACTCCAATGCATCTCAAGCTGAGAAAATAATTAGTTCATGCTACAATTGGTGCAAAAATGAAGAGGGAATAAATGACCGAATATAGCTCTGCACATGCAGTGCTCCAATGACTGTAATCATGAAAAATATTCCTTTGCACTTCTCAGTTTAGTATTAACCAGCAGAAGGTAAGAGGTAAAATGTCAAACTGTTCAAAAAAATGTATAGACTGAAGAAACAGGCACCACCTAGAGTGCCAAGGTAATCTTGCACGAATTTGAAGGTGTCTTTTTCTTAGAGTATGTAAATCTGGTCCCATCACTAAGGGATCATTTAAAAATCAAACGGAAACAAAAAAATCATGAGATGCTGTCCCATCTTGGTAACATATGGATGTTACACATAGTTATGCACGTCTGCCTTTATTTCCACGTGCATGTGTGTTTTGTTTCACCTTAAAAAAACTGGTTGCACTTCCAGCTCATCCGGGGCAATCCTCAATTCAAGTTGCTCAAAGTTCAGATTTGTGGTACCAGAGCTCCCCTGCAAACACAGTGGAGCACAGCAAGGCCTGGGTCCCGCCTGCAGGCGCCGGGCGCTGCTTTGCTGTTGTGTTTTAGGAAAGCAAAACAACTGGAAAGTTGTGAATTGTCTTAGAATTCATTGTTTGACACCCATGAGGCTGGAGGCCCCTTTAAGAACTAATGCAAGATGCAAAACTATTAAAGCAAAATGAACAGTAATTTGACTCAGACCCTTCTGCATCAAGAAAACAGCCGTAGAGCAGTTTAGCCACAGAGGTGAGCAGCCTGTGGAACCACACCAGAGGTGGTTTTAGCAGGCAGGGATCAGAGACTGCTTTGGTGACTTCAGAAATGAGATACGGACGCGAATCCCGAGCGCAGATCCAACCGGCCAAGCTGTGGAAGGAGCGGGCAGCAGTTCCAACTCGCGTGGCTCAGTCCCACCTAAGCAAGAAGGTGCCGCGTTCTGCAGACGAGCTGGTGACGGCAAAGCTAAAAGGCCAAATCTTGACTGAAAATGCAACTATCAAAGAACAGAGGAACGAAGAACACTCAGTGAGGGGGAAGGACCCGGAGTATCTGGGCAAACTCTCCCCAAAATTTCCCTGGAAGTGTCCAAGGTCAGGGTGGATAGGGCTTTAAGCAACGTGGTCTGGTGGGAGGTGTCCCTGCCGATGGCAGGGGGTTAGAACTAGATGATCTTTAAGGTCCCTTTCAACCCAAACCACTCTATGAGACTCTCATGGTCTCAAGGAACGGTGCTGACAAGCTCCTCGGTGTCTGGAGCAGCCCTTGTTGTTACCTCCCAGCTCAGGGCGAGGGCACAACGCAGTGACGGAAGGGATCAGGATCAGGATCAGGAGAGGAACCTTGAAATTAGAGGAAACAAGTAAAGGAGAAAAAAACCACAAACCAGACACAAGGAGTAAGCGGCGGAGTCACTGAAGTGGTTTCAGTGAAAGGTGATCACCACCTTCTCCCAGCAGCACCTTTAATCATCCTTGATGCAATTTCACTAAAGCAAATTCTATTTAATTTCATTGTGCCTGACCAAGCAATGCAATTCCTACTAGCTGGACACTTTCTAGCCTTCATCAGGCTTTTGCAATAGCACTCATTCCTTCGAATTTATCAGTGCATTTATCACAGCGGTTCCAAAAGCGCCAGCTCCATGAGGCAGAACCTGGTGCTCAATACTTTATTTGTATTCAGCAGATCGACCTTTGCATTCTGTCCTGGTACGCTGATAATTTCCCCTGTTTCCAAGAGAGCTCCTACTGCCCTGCCACGTAATCACTCCCTCGACTGACGAGCAGAGCACTTGCCTTCACATAAGCTCTGTCGTCTTGCATATTTACACGGCTTTCAGCAGTCCAACCCCGGCCCAAAGTTTAACCCACAGATACTTCATTTCATTCTGCTTCAAGAACAACTAAACTCAGCTGTTTAGATTACTGGATTTCACACCACACTTCACAATTTTCACCCTCAGCAAGTTTGCCGACGACACCGAGCTGTGTGGTGCCGTGGACTCACTTCAGGGTAGAGACGCCATCCAGAGGGACCTTGATAGGCTGGAGAAATGGGCCAGTGCAAACTGCAGGAGCTTCAACAAGTGTATGTGCAAGGTCCCGCACTTGGGTCGGGCCAATCCCAGGCACAAATACAAACTGGGCATAGAGTGGGTTGAGGGTAGCCCTGAAGAGAAGGACTCAGGGGTGCTGATAGATGAGAAGCTCAACATGGGCCAGCAGGGCGCTCATGCAGCCCAGAAGGACAACCCCACCCTGGGATGTATCAGGAGAAGCGTAGCCAGCAGGTCAAGAGAGGGGATTCTCTCCTCGTACTCTGCTCTTGTGAGACCCCACCTCGAATCCTGCGTCCAGTTCTGGTGTCCCCACTGTAAGAGGGACACAGAACTGTTGGAGCGTGTTCAGAGGAGGCCACAAAGATGATCCAGGGGCTGGAGCACCTCTGCTATGAGGACAGGCTGAGGGAGCTGGGATTGTTCAGTCTTGAAAAGAGAAGACTCCAGGGGGACCTTAGAACTGCTTTCCAACACCTGAAAGGATCCTACAGGAAAGCTGGGGAGGGACTTTTTGCAAGAGCATCCACTGATAGGACAAGGGGAAATGGGTTTAAGTTGAAGGAGAATCGATTTAGATTAGATCTTCAGAAGAAATTCTTCAGTACGAGGGTGGCAAGACTTTGGATTAAATTGCCCAGAGACGTTGTGGCTGCCCCCTCCCTGGAGGTGTTCAAGGCCAGGTTGGACAGAGCCTTGCGTAGTTGAGAGGCGTCCCTGCCCGTGACAGGGAGGTTGGATTAGATGATCTCTAAGGTCCCTTCCAACCCAAGCCATTCTATGAGTCTACGAATTTTAGTGCCCCTTTCGAGAAAAAAAAAAAAAGCATAATCCACATATGAGAATCACAGGTCGACATGAGAATCTCTACATACAGGACACGTAAAAAAAAGTATTTAGAATCACAGAATCATAGAACAGTTTCAGCTGGAAGAGACCTTGAAGATCATCAAGTCCAGTAGCAGTGAGATTTTTAGTGCCAATCTGAAGGACATCTGACACTCAATAAAAAACTCCAGTTGTTTCAGTCCATAATCACTGGTTAGCAAAACAGCAGGACATTAATTGTGGAAGGAGATTATAAATTATATTGATGTATACAGAAACAGGTAAGAGTTCTCCAAAAATTAATTGTTTTTCTCAAAATACATCCCTCACCATGTCAGTTCATCCTTCAGAAGTCTGTATTTCTTAAAGTCCGGGGTTGCCGCTTGCCATTTTAACAGTAGAAAATGTGATCTATGTGGCATAATTCATCTTTAGCTTGGATTGGATCCAGGTCAAAGAGCTCCATATTTTCAGGCCATTAGTCATGGGAATTAGAAGTATTATACAGTTGCTTTTAATTGGTAGTTCATGCTCAACCACTGCAATCCAGTCCACGCTTGCAAAACGAGCTAAATTATATTCTCCATAAAACATCATCCAGCCGACAAAAAAAAACCCAACAACAAAACCCCCAAAAAACCCAACCTGTCCCAAAGCAAACTACATCTTGCATGCACAAGTAAAACATAACCAGCTCCACACTCAACGATCATGGGAAAAATGTTGATGACCAGCCACAACTGGCTGCCGGAGCGAAGCTGCAGCTCAAAACCTCGTTCCAGCCCAGCTGCCTTTCAAAGGAAAGTCGTTCTCAATGCTCGGCTGGTCAAACACAACATTAAGTAGCAAGCACTAAAAAAGTTAATTGAATGTTTGCCAGGTGACATATGCCCTGTTTTTATACTGGATAATTAATTTCTTTGTTTTTATAAGAATTTTAAAGAGTGGCCAACATGCGCCCGGAGGGTAATGATCTTCACTCAAGGGAGACTTCTGACTTCTTGTGACACGGGGCTTACTTGGGTTTGGAAACGCTCCACGACTCTTCTCACATAGGTGCTTGCTTTCAACATTACACAAACTCTTGCGTCTGTTTTATCTTAAGCAGCCGGTGTCTTTGTATGCCTCTCCTAAAAGAGCACCATTTTGGTTCAAGGAGCAAAATAACAATAATTTTGTTCTTAATATTTTACAAGCAAGGTGAGAGTGGCCCAGATGAAGCACCTTGGGCTGGGGGCACAGGGGAAGACTACGGATGGCTGTGGAGAACGGGCTGTCTCTACTTCTACTCATATACTTTAAAATTACAAGACCTCTCCCTTCCCATCATGATAGTCTCTAAGCCCTACAACACGCAGTAACAGGGCTTTGCCGTTGACAGTGTGAGTTAATCACTAAGACAAATTTCACTTTGGGAGTTCAAAATAAATTTTCTTCTATTACTATCAACCCTGTCAGGATTAATCATTTTAAAGTATACTTAAACCGTCAAAACAGTTCCATATTTTGAGCCAGAAAGGAAATATGGGCTATTAGCATCTCACAACATGGGCCAAACTTCAACATCTTCTGGTCTACTACTGTTTTGGAGTAAAAATTCAGAATGGTCTTTACCATAGAACCATTAAGGTTGGAAAAGACCTCTAAGATAAGCTAGTCCAACTGTCAACCATGATTATGGTTTTGCTGCTTATGCTGAATGTTGGTATAATTTAAAACCTTCCTCGTTCCTAGATGGTTCCAGCCTGTAAATAACTTTCATTGTCTCTGCAACCAAGTACTTCAAACAGTCACTCCTCCCATGCAGTGAGGAGTGTGGCCAGCAGGTCGAGAGAGAGGATTCATCCCCCTTTATTCTGCTCTTGTGAGACCCCACCTTGAATGCTGCATCCAGTTCTGGTGTCCCCACCGTAAGAGGGACACAGAACTGTTGGAATGAGTTCAGAGGAGGCCACAAAGATGATCCAGGGGCTGGAGCAGCTCTGCTACGAGGACAGGCTGCGGGAGCTGGGATTGTTCAGTCCTGAAAAGAAAAGACTCCAGGGGGACCTAAGAGCTGCCTTCCAACACCTGAAGGGATCCTGCAGGAAGGCTGGGGAGGGACTTTTTACAAGAGTGACCAGCGATAGGACAAGAGGAAATGGATTTAAATTGAAAGAGAAGAGGTTTGGATTGGATCTCAGGAAGAAATTCTTCAGTATGAGGGTGGCAAGACTCTGGAACAGATTGCCCAGAGAGGTTGTGGATGTCCCCTCCCTGGAGGTGTTCAAGGCCAGGTTGGATGAGGCCCTGAGCAACCTGGGCTAGTTGAGAGGCATCACTGCCCATAACAGATGATCTCTAAGGTCCCTTCCAACCTAGGTCATTCCATGATTCTATGATTCTATGATACTAAAGAAAATATTGACAAGTAAGCAAGTGATATTGAGCCTCTTTCTTCAAACTCTCCCGGTGATGACCGTAGGAGCTCCTGCTGATTACAGCCGACATGAAAATACACTGTGCACGTGGCATTTAACTTCTATAGTCTCCACCATTAAACGAGAGCAACTGCTTGAACGAGGGCCGGTTTAGCTCAGTGGGTTGAGCGTGGTGGTTTAAACACCAGGGTTGCGGGTTCAATTCCCGTTCGGTTCTCACATGTGTTGCCTGACCTAGTCGAGAGGTGGCGTCCCTGCTCACAACAGGGAGGTTGGATTAAAATGATCTCTGAGGTCCCTTCCAGCCCAGGCCATTCTATGATCTATGACCGCAGAAAGACCAAACTCCTGAGCAAGCAAACTCTAAAATTTCTTTAAGCTGTCACCTGTTTCACTGAAAAGTCTTCCCAGTTTTTGGGCTCTGCTTTTTGATTGTCATCCCAGCTGCTGTGTCATCTAGACTATCTCACTTAACATAATAAGGAGGTTTTTATATTTGATAAAAATCAAACCAGGACAGGAGGCCGAAAGACTAACAGGGTGATGGCACAAGTTTAGCTGTAGCCTGGGCTCTCTTGCAGGTCTCAGCATGTCTCCACCCCAAGCTAATCAACAGACATTCCCTCTGCACATGTATCTCCAACCTTCTTACTGCTGTCACTCCTAGAAGATCTTTAAAGAGGCTTCTCTTCACTGCCTGAATACGTGCGTGAGAGCAAACTTTAACCATCCGCATCATAAAAGGCAAACTGGTGTGAAGGTGTTTGCTGATGAAGCATCTCACTACTGCTGGCTGGACCTGCTAATTCTTAGCTGGAATTGCTGGCAACAGGAGAGGTGTCAGCAAAACAACTTCTGCCATCCATCCCCCTTTGGTGTGTTCACCATGTACGTTACCTGCAAGCTGGTTTGGGGTACAACAGCTGGGGTACAGGCATTCATATGGTCATGACACCTTCCAATTTTATTATTCTTGGGACTGGTTGAATGAAATTCCCCTCAACTTGTGGACTGCAGCTCCAAGTAAGCCAGAAGATCTGAGCTGAAGGATCCAGTGGTGTTCCCAAGAAGAACTTGCTTGTCCTCTGGCAAGAGCAGTGGGCAAACACCAGGGCATGACCGGCATGTGGATTGCTGCCTGGAGCTCACGGACAGGTCCACACTTCCCAGTTTGAGTGAAGGTAGCACCTGCCTCCCCAGCAGAGCAGCCCAGTCCAGAGTAAGAGCACCTACAAATCACATCTGCTTGAGTAGCCTGACCTAGTAGAGGGACATGACAGGGAGGTTGGATTAGATGATCTCTAAGGTCCCTTCCAGCCTAGGCCATTCTATGATTCTATGATCTTTGCCATGTGGATGGCAGCAGATTCCACCTCAAGTCCAAGAAATGCAAACCAGAAGGCAGATCTCCTCTCTTCACACTATCTGAATGACAGGGAAGACGTAAACTCAGCAACTATTTTTTTTGCAGAGCAAGGAGAACCAGTACCTTGCCCTCTCCCAGATCTTTGTTGACACGATGACATAAAAGAGGAAATCTACTGTTTCTTGTGGAAGGGAAAATATTTTTAATAAAACCTGCGCACACAGAAATATCCAGGAGCAGACAAAGCCTTGGCGGTGACGAGGGGCTCACAGTGTCCCACCAGCAGCCCAGAGCAAAAATTCATTTTATTATGACAGGCGACTGGAAGAGCCGGAGAAGCTACTGGGCTGGTAGAATCTTACATCTGAGGCTGCAGCAAGCTCAGGTTTATACAGAATCTTCTGTTCTAAAATAAAGCACGTGCATTTATTGATCAAATATGAATTACTGAAATGCAAATGCTTTCACAGCCCTTCCAGATGCTGTACTACCACGCCGTAACACTGCCACAGTCGAGTTAAAGCCAATACTCCACTCACACTGGCAATTTTCCACTAACAACAAACCCAAGTCTAGTAGATGCAACGTTTCCAAACGCATGTAAACTATTTAGATGAGTTCTTTTTATTGACAATCCCAAGGGAACGGAGAGAAAATGATTTGTTTTACCCTCGGAGCTCAAAGCTCTCTTGGGAGGTAATTCAATTGAAATTTCACATTCAGTCTAGCCAGGCAGTGATAAACAGATGCTTAAATTAGCTGCATTACACCATAATCAAATATCTTAAGAGGGGGGAAAAGTTTCCAATAAACAATGGGGGCGGAGGGAGCTTCCCAGTATTTTTAGAAGGAATGTTTTTCATACTGCTCTAAAGCTCCTGCAGCAGACACCACTCCTTCAGACACAGAAGCACCTAACGATACGGGGAATATACACCCAAACCCAACTGGCATCTCCCCCAGATCTCCAGCACATTGGATGCCTGCACCCCCAGCACCTCCTTCACCTACTACTCTCAAAACAAGATTTCTCTTACCGTGTCCTGCTACACCACGCTACCCTTTCCCCGATTTTATCAAAAAGTTTCATTTCTTTCTATTTAAGCAAACCGTTGCCTAAAACACCCTCACACAAGGGAGGGGGAAGAAGTAACCCGACCGGTGCTGTCGTTCAGCATCTGCTGCTCCGATGCCAACATCTCCCTGCAGCCCTCACGATATCGAGCATCTCTGTCCCCTGCTTCCACCACCTGAGCCACCGTGCGCTCCCTTCTCCCCCTCCTTCTTGGTCCTTTCCCATCCTGCCAAGGCAAAAAAGACAGCAGGAGCAAGAGAGCCCATGTCTTGCTCCTGCTCCAACTATTGGGTTGAGCAGTTTCTCAAAAGATAACCAAAAGTGTTGTCTGTGCCGGGGGCTACCCCCTTGTTACTTTGGAAGGGCATGAATGGTCCAGGAGAACATTTAAAATACAAACCAGACACAGTTCTCCCAAGTCAACTTCCTAATCCAAGAAGCCAGGGGAGATAGCAGGGGGGGAAAAAAGCACATTAGCAACTTTCTAAATTTTACCGCTTTTGTCTCCTTAAGAGGTATTTTGTGTTTCTCTCTGGACTTTATGTGCAGGTCTATGAAATTGCATGAGTGATCCTGGCTTTCACTGCAAACACTTTGTAGCTGTCATGGTTACAAATGTAACGTGCTTTAATCACATTTTAAAGATTAAGATGACCAAAATAATGAAGACTATAAATCAAGATATTCCAATGATCAAGACTTAATCACCGAGTTTTCAGTTACGGGGTTCAGTGCTCACTTGCTGCGTCGCTGCAGACCCGCAGCCACCTCTTTGCATCCAAAACAAACCAAAAGCTCTGAGACAGAGGGTCAAGTTAGCAGAGGTCAGGCTTTCAAACGCTGTGTGATTCAGGGTCTTTTTTTTTTTTTTTTGGTTTGTTTCTTTTGAAGCTCATTGTCGCTTTTCCTTATCAGCAAGTGCTCCTTACCCTGGTCCTGCATTTGCCTGCTGCAAGAGGTGCGCACAGGCAATTTGAGGGGGAAAACAAGATTTATAATTCCAAATGTCCTGGTACTCCACACAAAGCCATGAGAAATCCACTGCCTGTTACATCGAAGGCTGAAGTAAATGTTATAATGGCTTAAAAAAGAGAAACCCATGAATGAATTAAACTGGTTGGAGGTTCGGTCTGGTTGAATCATCTCGTGCATCATCACAACTGTAAAATCCAAAGCGTAAATGGCTCCTGGGTTTGCAATGCTCAAAACAGAAGCAACTATATTGCAAAATTCTCATTGGTATTTTTGCCTAATTTGGAAAGTACTAAGTTTCAAGCAAACCCAAATAGCAACATTGGGGGAATTTCCTAAAAAGACAATTCAGCTCTCCAGGTGAGCTCCCACCTAAGTTTTTAAACTACCTTGTGCACCAAGCATGTGTTTCGTATACGAACACTTAGAACAGATTCCTCCCAAGATTAGATCACATTTTAAAGCACTACAGAGCACCACAATCTGAAGAATGAGGCTGAAAGCTACGAGTTACTTATGGAAAGGTGGACGATGCCCTTACCTATCCGAACACAAAGCGAGCAGCACAAATGCACGTGGTGGATCAAAGAAAACGTGAAACGTTGCACTGAGTTTTTTGGTCCCTGGTAAAAACGAGCTGCGCATTAGACACTATCACAAGATAAACGTGTTTCCCTTTAAATTGCGTCCCTTCCCATCGCAATAGCTCAGGCGAAGGTCTCAGCTGCGAGTGAAAGGGGAAGGCAAAAGCTCCTTCCGACCGGAGGCAGCGGAACCAGCAGATGACACGTCTTTCTCTCTCTCCTCTTTCGTGCCAAACGGGTCAGGAAGGGGCTGCTTTGAAAAACTCGGCGGCAGCCTCCGAGGCTGAGGCAGCAGCGCGGGGAGCGGTCGGTTCACAGGAAAAGCTTGAGAGACGTTAAGGACAGACCTAATGCCGCGGTTCAAGTTCGCCTGACCCTTAGGTTAGCACCACGCTGCGGGCGATGGCGGTGGCGTCTTCCTCTGAAACCCAATGCACCAAGGTTGTCGCGGATTTTATGGTTTTTAAAGTTTTTTTCTGAAGGAATAGCTTAGCTCCCAATGTCATTTACTTACAGGGTTAAGAACATACAGTAATTGCGGCAGATGAAAAAGGAGCAAGGGAAAGGTCTTGAATCAACCGCTCCGTATTCCCGTGCCTTAACATCTTCCATCTACTCCTTCACAAACTAGATGGGCTCCAAGTTACCCGTTCTTTAAAAAAAAATAGCATTAAACCCCTCCAAACCCACAGCTCTCAGGCACCCAGTGCTTTTCTTGGAGCAAATATCTGCAAACAGGACTCATGGCTTTTAAAAGGCTCCATGAATTAGAATAATGCCATGAAATCGGTAATTTAAATAAAGTAATATTTTAATTGATTCTGACACTCAGAGACACTTCTTAGCGTTGCCACCTCTTCTTGACCTTTCACTCAAGTGTGTTTCACTCCGATGACGGGGATCAGCTATTTATTGCCGCCTTTGAAGTGATAAATGCACAGCGGCAAAATCTGCCCCCAAAGAAATAAGGGGGATATTTCCTACTAATCTGATGGAGAATAAGATTTGGCCACGAGAAGTGTAATAACAATTGCTCAGGAATACTAAAGTAACATACACGAACATGTCCAGCAAAAGGGCTACAAAAGCAGAGCCCCTCTTCGATTTCTGGGGCTTCATTTTATAGGAAGGTGAGGAAAAAATAATAAAATAGGTGGTTGTTACGTGCCAAACAACATAATATAGCAATAATAGGGCAGCTAATTAGACCTGCAAGGGTAGAGCTCAGTGGCTAAAGTTGTGACACAACTATCTGGTCGTCTTACTTAAAAGAAAAAAGAAAATAAAAAAGGCAAGAAAAACACCCCCGAAACCCCAGCAGTACAAGCTGAGGTACAGAGGAGGTATAGACAAATTAGGCGTTTAGTTCCCAAATATAAAACGTATCTCTCTTTCCCCCACCCCAGAAGCATACCACTAAATGCCAAGAAACTTATTGCCAAAAAAACTCTAAAGTTTGTGAAAAACTTGGAAATCATTCGATACAATTAATAAGATTAGCCACAGCTCTATTTAAAAAAAAAAAAAAAAGTCTATTCTAAGTACTTATGATTCAGCACAGAAACCTTCCAAGGGAAAATATTTTTTTTTTCTTGAGGGTAGGATGTTCTACAGTCGTCCTCCAAAGGACATTTCATACTTTTCTGTGATATACTTGGAATTTACCTCTCACACACAGGACAACAAACCAAATCCTCTGCCAGGATACAGACCCAGCACTAGGACGCCTGGATTTCTGCATTCTTTTAAGAAGTTAAGAGATCTCTGTCGTTCCAGCTCCTGCTGACTCCGAGTCTCAATTCTGTTAATTACCAAATTCTGAAGAACTCCGTCAGCTTCTGACTCATCCTTTACCTCCTCCTCCTCCTTCTCCAACTTTCACGTGAGATACCCTAGCGCTGTCTAATGATTCTAATCATCAGCCCTCTGGAAAGCACACATTTATATTTCACGCAGCAGTACCAACATTTTAATTTAAGACTTTATTAGCCCATATATACAATACTCCAAGTGGTTCAGATACAGGTTACAGCATCCCCTTCTGCAGATTACTTCTAGAGCAAAATTACCTAACAGAGAAATAATGCTCCCACGTTTTCCCAGGGCAAATAGATAAATATTTCCTGCGTGCAGTACATTGTGAGAAAATTGGGCGACGGGCGCAAGAATCCCGGCAACGTGTGCGAGAGCACGAAGCCTGCGAATGTCCATCTGACAAAAGCACGGAGGCAAACGCACGTGTGAAACATTAACAAGCTCCATGCAAAGCTTTACACTTCTCCTTTATCTATCACTTCAAATTAAAGGTTATTTGGAAAACTTTTTGTGCCTGTACTATCTGGTGTTTGTAAAGTCTAATGTTTATCGAAGCAACTTGTTATCATCCTAAATCACTTATCTGCAGCCATAGGAGTATTTTTATAAACTTATAATTTACAGCCCTGCTTGGTTTTCCTAAACTTCATTTTCCGAAGCCGCGCGACGTATCTTTTAAATCAAGCACACTTGGTTTCACGTCAATTAAATGTAAGCAGTCCTGAAATTAATAGCTCAGCACACAAGCACCTTCACTCCTACTATCCTGCGACTGATAAAACCACTCTCGAAAGGAAGACGGGACAGAAGTTTCTCCCCCACCACCGCATTTCTACCTCCTTCCTTTATGCTTTTTAGTTGTAGAGTTTCACAGCTCGCCTTATCTATTCAAGCAGTATCAACCCATTCATTTTCACAACTGCGTGACCCAAACAGGCACTTTAACAATCCTACTTTATATCTCTTTTGCCTGCAACTGCTACTAGCACGCTTTCGATTAAAATCAACCATAAAAAAAGAAAAAAACACACCCCACAATGCAATTTATTTGTGTATACCATCCACATGACAACGTACCTCCTTTGTCTAATAGACTCCTGGGGAAAAAAATAAAAAAAAATTAAAAAGGAGGTCAGGAGGTGAGATCTGAGGAGAGGATGGAGCTCAGTGGGATGGAGGAGAGCAGAAAACTCCCCAGACCGAGGCAACACAAGCGAGATACTGTGGAACCACAGGAAGGGGAAAAGGAGAGACTAGAGGTCAGATCCTGGTGTTTTTGCACATCAAACTCGCGCCAAGGCTGGTTATTTTGCACAACCAGTCTCAGGCTGCAATCCCCGGACACCCAGGAGTCCGGGTATGGATTCGAACAAGGCACAGGGCTGTGCTGGGGGAGCCGAGCATCTCGGGAGCTGCCCGAGCTTTGCCTTAAAAAGGGGTCGCAGTCAGGCAGGGGGAAAGCTCCTTCTAGAGCACAGGGAGCAAAAAAGAAAAAAAAAAAAAAGAAAATCGCAAAGAAAGCGAACAAGGACCAGAAATGGAGAAAATGAAACAGAAGAGCAGTTTGGCTCTTTCTTTCCGGCCCCATAAATCCTTCCTAGCAGAAGAGAAGTCGGATGGAACAAAGCATAAATAAAGTATGAGGTGAGTTTTAACCATTTTTCAGGGCAGGGAGCAGGAAAGTTAAACAGAGCGCACCTCTCCACCCTCATTGAGATGCAAACCACACAAAGGCGAAAAACTCATCTTGATGCACTGGTAGTTACGCATGTAAATTCCAGCGCAGGGAGCAAGATAAGCCCAAAGAATGCAGTTCCTCTCACCAGAAAGATTCAGCTTTGTGTAGAATGCTGTAGCCTAACTACTGTAACCAGCAGGACGACTCTGTTTAATATCAATAAAGCGAGCGATGTGTTCGCCTCACGCTAAACGAGCGGAAAACCCAGAGCGACCGAAACGCCCCATACGTGAAACAGCATCCAACTTGGCTTCGATAAAAAAAACCAACACAACACAAAACCCAACAACCACCTTCTTTCCACTTCAGGCTCTTCTTTCTTAACCGGAGCAGCAGAGAGGAGTCTGAAACGAGAGCCCACCTGCGCGGTGCAACGTGAACCTGAAGTCTCCCGTCCTAGTGGAAAATAAAGTTTTATTTTAATACGACAGGCCCGTGGCGTGCCCTGGTAGGAGCCCTGTGCGATAACACTGACAGTACCACTTTCTTTTTTTTCCTCTGTCTCATCTCTGGTTCATTTTTCTTTTTTTTTTTTCTTTCCTGGTTATTTCGGCAGCCGCAGAGCATACAAATCTGCACGCGGCAGAACACTAGTTTAAGTTATCTAGATGCGCAATTTTTTTTTTATTTTAACTATTAACAGCAATTATGAAGCGTTTCTTTTGAAAGGCCATAATTAGGGATGACAGACAAACAGGGGATGTGGCAGAAAAAGATAGTACCAGCTCTTTGATAGTACAAAGCAAATCACCAAGGCAGCGTGATAGTACTAGTTTCATTCCTTTTGGAGTTCATCAGTTGCGAGCGATTGAATTCTGCCTCGTGACTGATAAATGCGTATTTTGATTTGTTTCCCCTTGAAAGCCAAGTACTCTTTTATTGGCAGGCTGATTAAAGTGGAATTAAAATGTTCTCCGAGGAAAGAGGTGAAAACTTGTCACCTTTTCTGTAACGCTCTTTCTCCCCCCTCCCTTAGTAGATAAGGGTTTTTCTGAGTCACAGACACCGGATACTTGGGGGTAAATTAACCAAACTAGTCATGTTTTAAAAGGACAATTGTTCTATTTTTAAAGCTGTCATTTTTTTTTTTCTTCCCCCCCCCCCCCCGAATATTTGATTAGGGCTGCGTTACAAAAGATAAACTTTTGCAAACAGTCTGCTCTCCCTCTCCCCCCCCGCCCCGCAACACCTTATTAATTTTACATTAGATTTGGACTCTGTTCCAGCGAACCCCACGGCGACTCCCTGCTCCGTAGAGGCTTCCTTACTACAGCGAGCTCGGCAGGATTTCGGCAGAGTTCAGCTACATCAGCAAACAGGCAGCCAGAAACCTCAGGCCCCGAGCCGAAGTGCAGCTAAGCTTGAAAGAAATACAAATATTTAAAGGCAGCGGAAGAGAACCAATAAAAAGCAGCAAAAAAAAAAATTAAAAAAAAAAAATCTACGAAGCGTTTACACGACATAAAGCTCCCGGACTAAAATAAATGTGGCCCTTGTGAATTTGCTATACCAGAAGTTTACGCTTCCCTCAATTTAAAATTTTCAAATAAAGAGACTAAGTACAAAGCCCTGGAGAGAAAAATAGTAGAAAGTAATATAATTATGAGAGCAACATCAGCCATTGCGAGTGATATTGTTATTCTCCATCAAGGAAGCAATAACTTTGATGAATAATCCCCTTAATGAACACCAAGATGGGGTTCTGCCTCCCTAATTAAATTAAATTAAAAGTGTCAGGTATCAAACCTCCGTGGTAAAGACGAAGAGAAGCTACACAGCAGCTGCCGAACACAGCATTATCAATCCCGATTTTTGAATTTCAGAGTGTTAAAAAGAAGCAATGTTGGGGTTGCTCTGGAGCCAGGAGGGGTTAGAAGACGCCCTTACAAAAGATGACAAGGGGATATTAGTAAAAGACCCCAAAAAGTAGGTGACTGTGGCAAAGGTGGAAACTTTCTCCTTAACTTATCCCTTAACGCTACCAGAGCTGCGTCGCCTGGTCGAAAAGATCAACTACCGAAAACAGAGAAAGCAAAATGAGTTCAAGCGAGCCATGCAGGCTTATCAACAAATTATCTTTACCGGATATAAGTCAGATCTTCATTATTACTTTAGTAGGATTTTTTGTGGGTTAATTTTCTTACTCTCTATCTGATGCAACAGAAAAATACAAAGCCTGCAGGGAAATAATCCCTATAATTTGCATTTTTAAATGCCCCTACATAAAATACATATTTAAGTCGATGCATCATAATGGTTGGAATTATTAAGTTACATAAGTATTTAGAGAGATTATAAAATACTTATTGATTTAGCTGCATAAATATGTACCTAGGGAAAATTATATCACAAATGAAACTGGTCTAAGCCACCCTGTCAAAGCCAAAACAAAGACAATTATCTTGTCAATAAAAAGAAGGTAAAATTCCAAAAAACTATTAGTGTGCTAAAAATAGAGCGACTTCATAATCGTAACAGGTAACTGGGGGATAAGCCTCATAATTCCCTGCACAGACACCCAAGTGAAAGGAATGGAAACACTTTTTTTTTATTACATCCTAAGAATCTGTTAGGATTTGGGGGAGGAGGACCACAAAGCTCCATCTCTGCTACGAAACAAAGTTGGACTTTTTTTTCTAATTTTTAAATTAGCTCTATAATTGCCCAGGCCCTACTGCAACCAACCGCTGAGGGCATCCACACCACCCTGAGAGAGCCTGAGGAGCTTTAAAAATTCATTAGGAGCTCGGCAATAAATATTGCCAATGTATTTTACTGTAACCGTATCGATCCCAATGCACTTGACTTATCTATGGAGATAAAACTTATCTTGACCTTGTCGAATACAAACAGTCTGGACTAAAAACCTGCGATAGCCTCTCATGGGGAAAACATACAACAGATAACAGCTACAGAGACGATACAGGAGCAGTACATCAGTATTAACATTTCGGGCGAAACAAGAATTTGCCTGAATATCAGCCCACCGAGCAGATGCGAGGGGACGCCAATAAATAGGAAACGCTACGAAAGAAAGCTTGGAAGAACAAAACTCGACATTTAATTACAGTCTGCCTGAGCACAGCGTTAGTCCCCTCGGAAAATACCTAACGCCGGATCGTTACAACCCGGCTTGCACAGCGATATTACTGAGTAGGCTTTCTTTTTTTGCCTTTTTTTTTTTTTGCTTTTCGGAGGCAATCGCCTCGCTTTGCGAAAGTAAAAGCCAGTGGCACGGCTCTGCGCTGACAGAAAAAGCAACCCAACCAACTTTTATTTCTGCCCCCCCCCCTTTGTTATTTCAAGTCGCTGTTTCCAGCTGCGATCCTCCCGGTGGCCGTAGACAGCGGCGTTGGCCTTGAGACACCAGGGCAGGCTGCAGGCAGTCCCACGCTTTCCAGGGACCCCCCAAGAGCCAGAAGGCACCAGGTCTGCAGCAGGATCGCGCCCCGAGCTCAGGATTTCCCAGGGGAGCCCGAGAAGCCAAGAGTTGGAGGGATCCAGCCGCTTTCAAACTCTTTGGCGTTCCTTTTCCTGGCGAGCCTCCCCGAAGATAACTCAGTTAACATTTTCAACTACCAAAAAAACCAACCCCACCCAACCCCCAAAAATATTCCCCCCTATTTCTAAGGTAACAGAGATGTTGGGAGAAGATCTGTTTTGGGGTTGATTTTGAAGTGAGGGGATCCTGCCAGGCGGCGCCGGAGCGTGTCCCTCGATCTCGAACGCAAACTTCTCCGGGTTGTTCGTGTAACTCAACGGGCAAAGAGTCGCTTTCCGAAAGAAAACTAAAGCACGGTTTTAACGATGACTTCGGGAGGTATTTGCCAATTTGAGAGCAAAACACAGCAGAACGATAACAAACTTCCACCTTCCAAACGTCTTCTCTTCACAAGCATTAAGACCATTCTAATGTAACGTGAGCAGGAAGATTTAAGATCTCTCGTGCCCCCGAAAATTAATTATTTTTGACGCTGTGTTTTGTAGCTGGTCTTCATAAATTTAAAAAAAAAAATAAAATAATAGAATGTTTACAGGTATTTGGACAAGCAAACTATTTCTAGGTCACAGTAGTAATTACTTTGCATTTGCAATTAACGAAAAATAACTATGCCTGATCACTCTGTAATTAATATTTCAATATGCTAAGCAGCACCAATACAGTACAACTTCTTGCAAAGATACAGAGGAAAACAAATTAAAGGGGGGGGGGGAACAAATCTGCCAAATAAAATCGATGGGTTTTCCACTTAATAAAATATTACGGGTTTGCATGTGTATTTTGAATTATCTGCAAGTACTGACAACCCAAAAATATCATAATACACGTTTGGATACAAAGGTAAAATTATTACGGCGAATTAACTCTGCTATTTCTTGAGCCACGAGCAGGAATTTTAAAGGTTTCCTATTTACTCTGAGCAGCTAAATGAAACTCACCACACACTTTTATATTTCCACCTTCAAATATTGCTCAGCTTTGAGAGAGAGCTACAAAACTTTCTACGTTTTGATAGGCAACTGGATTTTGCATCGACTGAAGGCAAACGGAGACAAAAATAATACTATCCCCAGCAGTGGCACAAAGAATAAGGCTCCATTGCTAATTATACAGGGAACTGAATTTAATTACATGGAGAACATTAAACACTTTCCAAAATAAAAAAAAAATAAAGTAAAAAAAAAAAAAAGCTGGAGATGAGACTTTCAAGCGTCTTTAATGCTCCAACAGTGCCCTCTACTGAGGCATCTAAAAAATTCTGAATTATTGCACGACCCAAGCGGACACAAACGCAGGCAACCGGTATTTTGGGGTCGTTTCTGTTTCAAATCGGGTGCCCTCACCAAACCAAATTAAATCAACTTTCTGCGGGACGAACAGCCCAGCGCAGCATTTTTTCAAGGAGATTTGCAAGCTATTATTTCTGAAGGACAGTAGTCGTAGTTCAAAGACATTTAAAAAGCGATGTCTGAAGTCTCAACCGTTTCGTTTTCACTCGCAGGATCCATCCAGCGAGGATATTCCCAAAGACTAATCTGGTTTGGGATCCTGTACTAAAACATTTGGGTTTTCTTAAGGTCTGACTCGGTTTGCTCATGCACTATCACAGACACAACTAGATGATACTAGAAACACCTCCGGAAGCAAACAGGCTCTGAAAAAAATGTAACCCAAATTTTAAAAGAAATCTGTTTCATTATTGAATATATTTTAATAAGAAAATTTATTTTTTTTTCCCCCTCAAATGGTAACTACCCCTGTCTGGCTCCCTACAATAAACCAGTAAACTCAACATCATCCTAAGCACCCAGGGGAGACTGCGTGAGATTTTTCAAAATTCCAGTTTCACACGGCCAAGTGTAAAAGGGAAAGGGGAAACAGAACGGGGAGGCAAAGGATTTTAGCACGACTGGAAAGTGTGGCACAGAAAACTGTGACAGCTGCCTCACTATTCCTTTTTCTTAAGGAGGAAAAAAAAAAAGAAAGAAACTAAACGACACCCACCCTCCCCGTTACAACCGGAATTTTAAAAAGGACCAAGTGAAAGTAAACTCTCCCCGAGAGGGGGAATTTTCACAACGTGGTTTCAGTGTAACCGTTCGAATTTTCTGTGTTTGGGGCAACTCCTGCAGCAGCACAATTTCCCAGCTCTGAAAAGGGAAGCTCCCAGGGCTGAGGCTGTGCACACAGGAGGTAGCATAAGACCCTCTTTTACACGCCCTTGGCTTTCCTACCTTAATCCGGGAGAAGAAAACAAGCAAAGAGCTACTTGCTTCCACTTTAATGTTTTGTTGGTGGTGTTTTCTTTTTTTCCTTGACCACAGTTTCAAGAATTTTCAGCTAATACAGACGAAGCACAGTTTTGAAAGCCTGCACTGCCTTCACCTCGAATTCGCAAGTTATTCAAAAGCTCTCTTAAAGATTAACTTGCAAAGAGTTTTGTCACCTGCAAAAATAAAACAACCCACAGATATTTTAGGTTAGGTTGCAGGAAGCACGTGACGCTGAAACGGCGAGGGATCGCGTGAGCCCCTTTCCTACCAGCAGCTCCCTGAAACTCGGCGCTCTCCGGGTGCGCAGAGGAGCTTAGTGGATGGCACGAAGGGACAACCACGGACCAGGCTAAAAACTTCACATCTTTCCACCTCAGTGACACCTTTTATAAAAAACTAGGGGGGGTCCAAGGCGATCCTTCACGTTTTCATTTGAAAAGGAGGACTCCAAAAAACCACCCTCCTCTAGAGAAATCTTCAATTTATGTGATTTAAAAGGAGAGAGAACATTCGGTGTAAAACACAAGATGCAGGCTGGCGGTCCTGAAGTGATTTTTTTTTTCTTTTTTTTTGCACTTACTGTCGGTTGCAGTAACTTTTCCACCACCTCACAAGCCTCCTGAGAGGTGGCGATCTGTCAGACACTCATCTAGATGGCGATGCTGGAGAGGGAGAGCAGGATGCTCGCTCCGGCTTTGATACGGACACCGATCTTTATCGAGCTTTGAAATCAGGATGCTAAAACTAGGTACAAACCTTCAGGGTTGGGAGTACCTACAAGGTGGCTGCTAATTTCAGAGAAAGATGTGAGCTCTTAGCAATCCCGACAGCCTTTTATTTCCCACAAAGTGTTACAAGCTCGGGGCTTTCTGCATCCAGATTTAGCTTTTTTTTTTGCCCGTTTCACATCAGCAAAGCTGAGATACCTCTGGTTAACCGTGTCCTGGAAAATGAGTTGCCCAAACACAGCAGTACAGAAAGGGCTGTAAAGTGGGGTTTTATGGGGAGTCAGACACCTGTCCTCACACACCACTTATTTAAATTTCAAATCTGTGTCGTGAGCCCAACTTTCACAAGTCTGTCTTTTTTACTCGATAGATCACAGCAGGTCAGCCTCCACCGGGTATATATTTAAACTCACCAAAGGATAAATGCAGGAGATAAAATGACTTAAAGCCACATCAGCGCAATAACAAAAAAAAAGCGTATTAATAATGCAATATCAAGCACATGCGTGTGATACTGCCGTAAGCTGAAGCTAGACAAAAATATTTACCATCAAAATGCTACATAAATGACGGAAAATTTACTGTTATTGAATCCTCAGGGTCCATTAATTTGTTGTGTGTTCAAATCTGTAGCTTTAAAGCAGCATCTGTCTGCTTGTAGGTGGCTTGTTTGGGTTTTTTTGCTTTTAATTATTTTTTTTTCTGAAAGGAGTGTTAGTTTTGCAGGACAGTTGTACAATCTAAACATCTCAATCCATCATCATCCCGGATAAGACAGGTAGAGCCAGGTGTGATTAATTGTATTAAGCTATTCTTTTTCATTCCTGAAACAGAGATCTTTGAATTCAATGTGTATTTCTAAGAAAATCCAACAGGCTGTGATTCACACAAGTTCTCCAGCACAACCTAACCTTCTTGTCAACAAATCTTAAAAAGTGATTGCACAGGCTTCTGAATAATCACAATCACAAAGAATCATGAGAGGTTTCACAGTCCAGTGTGTAAAACTCTACAGAGGTTCAGCAAGAAATAAAGGCAAGATGCATTTTCTTCCTCTAAGCATTAAACCGAGGCTTTTTAAAGAGACATGGAAGCTAAAAATGGGAAGATCAAGCCACCTTTTTTACCTACAGAGAGTTTAAGTAGGTTAGTGTAATCAAAATAGCAAAAAAATTGTCAAAGAGAACACATATCCTTAATTTAACGACCGAACTATCTGTTCATTCCTCTGAAAAACGCAGATTTTTAGGTATTCTCCATTCAGGTGCCACAGACACATCAGTTACCCAAATTAATTTGCCACCTGGGGTGTACGCATTGATAACTTTCTAGAGTTTTCCCTGAAGAAACCCATCTCAAAAGACACTGGGCTCGACTCTCTCCCTCGCCCAGGATCTGCTGCCAACCACTACAACGAGGAGAAAACGAAGGCTGGAGGTAGCACAGGAGAGAAAAAGCAAAGCAGAACAACCCCCCACAACTGAGCAGCTCTGCCCGTACAAACCGCAAAGCCGCCGGCGCAAATTCAAGTCGTTAACAGAAGGAATTATATTTTTCCCCTCAAAAAAACCCAAACATTTTGAATTTTTTTCAACCCAAGGAAAAATAAACAGCCTCGAGGCAATACTTGACTTGCAAGCAATCTGTCCGCGGGTTCATACGGAAAATCGGAGCGGATG
Source organism: Trogon surrucura (assembly GCA_020746105.1). Classification (NCBI taxonomy): domain Eukaryota; kingdom Metazoa; phylum Chordata; class Aves; order Trogoniformes; family Trogonidae; genus Trogon; species Trogon surrucura. Next base: position 217,106,637 of record CM036617.1, read on the forward strand.
TGCAGATGTCAAAGAGAGCTAAAAATGGGGAGTGTAAACCCACTTTCCTCTGCACGCCCAGCACTTTATTACAGCCCCAGCACGGATTTCACAGCACAAAACAGCAGCTTTACGAAGCAGCCTTCTCCATAGCATAGAAATCTTGGCTTCTGCCCTAAGAGCATTTCTTCTGCACTTGGTCAGGAGATGTTTAGCTCTTTGCTCCACGAAAATGAGAAAGATGTCTTAATTTCTGTGTGCTGAGCTATCACGAGACACAGCCAGCTGCCAACAGCTGGGCTGTACGCTGCAGCTTTTGTGATTTCTATTCATTACGATGGTGAATTTGGGCTAAAACACGCATGGCGGATTTTTTTTTTTTCCCAAGAGTAAATTGATGATTTTACTAATTTCTTAAAAATTCAGTTTGCCTCAAACTAATTTCTTACAGTTATATGTTCCGTAACGTGAAAATCCGAGGTAGCGTATTATTAGATCTGATGCTTTTTTTGTGTAAACAAATACAAAAAACACCTTCCAAACCAGCTTATCACTAACAAAGTATTAAATCAAGAACATTTTACCCACGGATTGCTCCTGTAAAAGTTAATGGAGTTAGTGCATTTAAACTTTGGTTGGTAAGTTTATTGTATGCACGTAATATTAGACCAAAGAGATGCTTTAAGTTGAGTCATTTAAAAATTATTGAGATGCACTGAAATTTTCTATCTCCCCCCTTCAAAAAGCCTCAACCCAAAAGAGGGCACCTAATGAAAAGCAGTAAGAGCAGCACATAATTTTTAAGTTAAAATTGTTAGCCAAATGCAAGAAACAATATAACCCCTCAAATTTCTCATTTCAGAATATGAATAATTCACATTCATAAGTAGAAGACTCTTCCCAAACAGTCCTGCAAACCAAAATCTCTCCTCTGAGAGATCCCTGAAAGATTCAGGAAAAGTTCTGGGAAGTTGAGAAAACAGGAAAGAATCATTGCAAATATTAACATAAAGAGGGGAAACTAAATGTGACTGTGAGAACTTTGCTGTGAGATATTTATAGGGAACATCTTACATTTTTTGGTGCCTTATTAGTGACCAGCAAGACAAGGAGATGCTCAGTAAAATCATGGGCACCAGTGGTGAAAGCCACCTTTGACGGTCACATCCAGATTTTTGTACTATCCAATTTTCCAAAAGCTCATCTAAGATCCAACCGAGGTGGTTAAGGAGGCTGCTCCACTGGCAAAGTCATCAAATTTTAATTCCTTCTAGGACATCTGCACAAATTTACAGAAATTAAGGTGGCTGCTTCTTAAAAAAAACACAAACCAAAACCAAACTAAACAAAACAGAAGTATTTATTGCCTTAACAGACTAACAATTTGCATTAAAAATGAGCTTTAAGCATTTTCATTCATTCTTCCTCATTACTTCTGTTCCCTATACCCTCAATATCTCACACCAGGCTTTACCTACAAGGAAATGGATGAGAATCTTACCAAAATTAGGATAACGGGTATGCGAGCCAAGACAAGTACGTTCCATATGGAAAAATAATTGGAAGTAATAGTTGATCTTCTATTTGATTTTTTAAAAAATGCAATTAGCACTGATGCAACAGCGTCAAGATACACGTCCAAACTTTTTTTCACGTTAAGGAGACATAAACATTCAAACCTGAATTCATGTGCTAAATGTGGATTGTGGCAGCCATCGAGGTTGGGTCCTGCACTGCCCAGGCAGGCAAGGAAAACCTTTTGGCTTTTTCAAAAGAAACAAATCTGGGAGCTAAATGAAAACCCTAGGAAGAGAAGACTTAACATTATTTTCCTTTCATCCTTTAGCAAGAAACTCCAGAAAAAAACATTTGCCTGTAAGGGTGGCCACGGGTTCCAGCCACGTCTCTGTACCCGCCGCCACGTGCAGCTGGTCCCAAGTACGAACCCGGGGCAAGTTTCCAGGAAGGTGAACAGGGACGGAAACACAAACTGCAAACACTTGAAGCCTCACTCTTTCTCTGCACTTTATGCTGACTTTTTTTTTTTTTAAATTCTTGGGCAGTTTCCATTTTCAGCTGCTTCTCCTTACTTAAAATACCTTCTCGGTTCTGTATGGAAGAAAAGCTTTTTCAGTGATGCAGAACCAACATAGTGTATTTTTGTTTTGCGCTTTTTTTCCCATTCTGTATCCATCACTACCAAATTCCCGAACTATAAACAGCCAGTCAGTGTGTTATCCCAAACCCAAGAAACCTGTACATAGTAGGCAATATTGTTTTGATACTGAAATGAAATGCATATGGATAATTTTGTCTTGCTGCTCAAGAAAATTCATGTCTCAAACTATTGTGCTGCCTCTATCAGTTCACTAATTACTAAAGCTGCTTGTTATTAAATGTATCTAATTAATATTATCAGTAAGTCCAGAAGATACACACACTTCAAAAGAATGACCCTAACAACTACCACTTCAACCCATAACAGAATTAGGACATACAAAGAAAAAAAAAAACCCACACACACTACAAGATTAGACAGGGAAAAAAAAAAAAAGCTAACTTGATCAATTTTCAGATACTTCTGAAAGAACTACAAAAATAATAGATAACTGGAAACTATAATAGAAGCTTTAAAGTTCGATATCTGACAGTATCATAAAATCTGACTTGAAAAGTCTTGGACAAAAAATTAAACATGCTGAAAGAATGCAGACAAGTGGTAATGAACAAATGGAGAGAGTTATCTAGTTAGGAACCAAAAGAATATAATTCAGACACGCTCTTGTGGAATATTCTAAAAACAAGGATGATCCCGTTTAATGAAACTTGTCAGAAAGTGTAACATTGAAAGCGAGGTGCAAATGTTCAGGGAAAATGACAGCTATGAGAAATCTATAAACTATTATGCTTAGGACAAGGAAAGATGGTCTCGGCATGCAGAAAAAAAATAAATTTTCAAGAAATTTGTTAACTAGGAAGGGAAGCAAGGAATATTTAGGAATGGTAACTACTAGTAAGAGGCAGGCACCAGCAAATTTGAGCAAAGCATTTGGGTCAGTCGTAGTATCAGAGGACCTACAAGACTGCCAGAAAACAGTACAGAAATATTTGTCAAAAGCAAGTTTCATTTCCAGTCGGGAAAAGGGCACACAAATCACAAGGGGTTTAGGAAAATGAAAAATTTCAGAATACTGGTGTGACTGAGCTTTGAGAGGACCAAAAAAAAAAAAAATAAAAAATTCCTAAACATGCCGGTTTAGCAAAGTAATACTTGTGTAAATGTTGAGCTGGGGTAAAAAGAGTGTATGAGGTTTGCAAAAACAGCTAATAGTGAAAACCAAAACTCACTGAGCACCACCAGCACAGGGTCTCTTTAGTCCCTTCCGATAACATCCACAAGCGCATACGTACAGGCTCCTTTCTGCAGTAAGGGTGAAAGCGTATTTAAATAAAAAGATTTGAGATACTATCTGATAGCTCTATTGAATCTATTTTATCTCCCCGAATGGTTTAACTAGACCAAATTGATAGTGACACGACGGTGAAGGCTACGACGCTATTTCCATTTTAAATCATGCCTCAGACGTTTATAATTCTTACGGGAAAGAAAAACCAACCAACTGAATCTATTAGAAATACAACATCTTGTGCGTGGATTCCACTAACGAGCTGAATTTCCATGAGAAAGTTGCCGTACGACTTCACAAAATATTTCCTTCCACATTCCTTATTAGCAAAATGCAGCTAAAATATAAAAAAAAAGTTTTAAGTCAAAGTTTCTTGAATACATTACTGCACATAATACCTAGAGCTTTTGTGGCACGTGAAGAAGTGTTTAAAAATAGCAGAACTCGCAGCTGTCTGCAAACTACGTGTTCAATAGCCTTAAGTCATAACTTCTCTCAACTTGAGGCTTGGAACGATGCTACAAAATTTTTGCACGTGTGGTATGTGAAGGGAGAAGAGCGATACAGACCTTTTGGGCTTTATACCTCAGGATTTTCTAGCTAACACAAAGAAAGCTTACCGTGCTTTCAAGTTGGAAATTCCTCTGAAAACAGCGCACAAACCTACGCGCTTCTGCAGTGATTTGTAAAATATTATGGTTAAAAACACAGGGATGCAGTCAGTGGGAAAGTCTGAGCCAATATGATTATCGAATTTGCATTAAGCAGCAACTGAGATACAGTAACTACGGCGAAAAACCACAGCTGTGTTATTGGAAAACACTGAGTTTTAAGCGGGAAGAAGAAAATATCTAATTTTCCTGGATATCTAGAAGATTGATGATGATGTAAACCACTGGAACGTGTATTTGCTGTACAACTGGCTCACTAACAGGCTACAAACACTGAGCAAACCCCTTGTTTTGCTGGGAGAGAGGACATATTTGAACCAGTTTAAACTTCAGAGTGGTGTACCCGTATCCCAAAACTTTGGTCAGCTGGCAGAGTATAGACCTGGACTCTGCTTCTCAGGAGGGATTCCTCCTCCTCCTTAGATGGATCCATCAAGGAACACTGAGCAAAAACACAGGGAGATCACCTCTGAAGAAAGAAGTCCTTCAAGCAGGCACCGTTACGTGCCCGCATGCCACAAGGGTATTGTGCAAGTTCTGACCCAAAGCATTGGCTGAGGGCTCCCAACACTGCCCCAACAGAAGTTCATCTCACCAAGCACAGCTCGGCTTGGATTCTTTTCATCATATGAACTGACCTGACGAAAGCATCCCATTAACATGGCTCTGCTGTTTCTAATACATCAATTTGTTCAGCGCTAGTTGCACCAGCACTATCACCACTATCTGTCACCACAACAGCCTCAGGCACACACCTGAGGATCAGGCTCACACACCAAAAGCTCCCCTTACTGGCTTACACACCAGAACTAAACTACTGCAACACCTTGGTGGGGAGAGTTTGGCTCCCACCAGGGTTGCCCAGAGAGCTGGTGCAGGCTTCAACCCTGGAGATATTCAAGGTCGGGCTTGATGAGGCTCTGAGCAACCTGATCTAGTTAAAGATGTCCCTGTTCACTGCAGGGGGGTTGGACTAGATGGCCTTTAACGGTCCCTCCCAGACCAATGCATTCTATGATTCTATGATCTCCCTTCTCCCAGCATCACCAGGTTCTCGGCACCTCAAACTGACGGGGCTGAGCTGGAGACAGGAATTGCGATGACGTCGCCAACAGCTCGGTGTGCCCCGACGGCTCTGGTTCAAGGCAAACTGCAGGACGTGTTCTTTGCTAGCGTGGATTGTGTTTTATTTTTTCAGAGCCAGACCACTTTGGTGTCTCTTTTTTTGTGTCCCCAAGACAGAGGTTGTTAGGAGCAAACTGCTGGACCTCACGCTTCGTGTTGTGCCAGGTGTATCACACATCAAGCTCTCTTTAGCAGAGGTTACTGCGTAGTAACTGCTAACACAACCTTCGAGTAGATACACCACGACTGTAGTTATCTGATCTTCACTGCTCGGATCGGCCTGAAACATGTAATTTTCTGTGCATGTGCTCATCTGGCTCCTCTCGACTTCCTTCTTCAAGTTTCCATTCTGAATGCCAGCGTGTGGCGCACAAGCAATCGCCTTCTCTGGATATATGCTCCCTTGTTTTGTTTTTAAGCAAGAGGCAGTGGTAGAAAGAGCTAGTAAGCAATTTAAAGCAAACTTAGAAATAAACACATTTAATGAATTTTAATTAACACACAGTAAACATTAAGACTAGTCTTTTAGTGATGCTAAATTTTAAAGAAGTCACTAATTTTAACACAGCGCTTAAAATGCTCCACTTGTGCAATGCAAAGTATTTTATAGCCACATAACAATACAAGATGCTATAATGGACTTAGATTACAGAAAGTCTGGCCTGTCATATTATTTCCTTCACCATATGTAACCAGACTATGTTGTTGGTATTTTAAGAAGGCAAATTTTATTACGAATGCTGTGAGACATGCACATAAAAGGCAAAATAAAAGCTTGAAACATCTTGGACTTTGCAGAATAAAAGGTTCAGCCTTGATACTGCATCAGCAGGGTGAAGGTAAGTATGATATAACTCAACAGAGATAACTAACATTAAAGAAATGTAACTCCTTGATGTACTAATATAGTCTTAATATTTTAATTTTCACTAATGATATCATTAATTATGTAGTAAGTATTAATATAGTTTCAAATAGAAGTGGAAGGAGGGGAAATCTTGAAAACCTGCACTTGCATTTCTAGCTTTCCTTAGGTTAAATCAGAAGGTTTGATGATGACAGAACAGTCAAGGTGCCTCACTCTGTGACAAGACATAACAAGGTTCCCCTCTACTCTGCCCTGGTGAGGTCACATCTGGAATATTGTGTCCAGTTCTGGGCCCCTCAGCTCAAGAGAGACAGGGAACTGCTGGAGAGAGTTCAGTGCAGAGCCACAAAGATGGTGAAGGGAGTGGAACATCTCCCTGATGAGGAAAGGCTGAAGGAGCTGGGTCTCTTTAGCTTGGAGGAGGCTGAGGGGTGACCTCATTCATGTTTATAAATATGTCAAGGGGGAGTGTCAGGAGGACGGAGCCAGGCTCTTCTCAGGGACGTCCACTGACAGGACAAGGGGCAATGGGTACAAGCTGGAACAGAGGAGGTTCCACCAAAACATTAGGAAAAACTCTTTCACAGTGAGGGTGACAGAGCCCTGGCCCAGGCTGCCCAGGGAGGTTGTGGAGTCTCCTTCTCTGGAGACATTCAAAACCCGCCTGGACGCGTTCCTGTGTGACCTACTCTGGGTGATCCTGCTCTGGCAGGGGGGTTGGATCTTCCAAGGTCCCTTCCAACCCCCAACATTCTGTGATTCAGTGTCACTCTGTATTTTTGCCAAACGTCGCTCTTTGTCAACCCCTTTGTAATTGGGAATCCAGCTCCCTGCATGAGGAAGTAAGACTTCTTTGCACACTGTTTCTTACAGAAATTGAACTGCCTTAAACATATTCATGTATGGTGCTACCTATAACCAGGAAAGGTTCCCAATTTAACAAAGCTCTGGCTCATTTAAAATGGAAAAGGTTACAGCTGCTGTTTTAACAATAGAGAAAGAAATGAACTACCGCTCAGAAAAAGAATGGTGCTAATGCAGCTTTGGCTGTTCAAAAAGTAATCCTGACCTTTGTGAGATGCTGGAACACTAAATGTGGGCAAGGAAACAAAGTCACCTAATTCTGGAGAATAGTGTTTAGCCTGTTATCTGATAGCTCGTGCGTTCTCTCCCTGTTACCGTGATACTAAGCGGACGTGACTTCTCGACAGGATCTCTCACTCTGAAGCTCGCCTGTTCCCCCATCTCCCTGCCCTAACATAAAAGATAATCTGGAAAAGCAAAACTTACACCAATTAAGGCAAAGAAACTGCGAAACTGGACATTTAGAGGCTACAGTAACTCCGAGTAGTTTGAACCCAAGTCAGCTCATGACAATCAGAAGAAATCAGGTTTTTAAAACACATCCAAGCTTTTCTTCCCAAAACCAGCATCTAGAGGCTTTCCTTGACGTACTACCAATATATTTAATCTCTTCTAAACAACATGAAAAGGTACTAACAGCTTAATGCAGAGATGCGCGACACTGAGAAACAGATCTAAGACAATGAGACTGGAGCAGAAACTTCCTCCGCTGTTTAACAATACAGAACGAAAACATTTTCACTTATTTTCACTTAAAAAGCAAGTCAGAGTCCTGTGACTGCATTGATAGGAACGATGTACACATACTTCTGGGCGCATTGCCTTGAACTAAGGAAAAAGGAGCTGGTTCTTTCAGATGGAGCAGCAGAGCACAGAAGTCTTCGGCTCCGACTTCCTTTGCTCTCAATAAAAGCTTGGAGCAACGAACTCTCAGGAGATTAGCGCGCGCGCACACGCACACCAGCTCCAAAAACTTTCGGCTGCATACATGTTCCTTTGAGTCTCGTACATGTGTCGTGTATAAAGCGCTCTTTTTGATATTAAAAAGTTGCTAAGTTGTTCTCAAGCTGGCAAGGGTTTTTCCATTTAGATAAGGCCAACAGCTACCGCACCGAATAAGCACGTGTGTAACACTGGAGCCTGAAAGCAGCACAAGTGTCAGCTGTTTCACCAGGGGCTGATAAGAGTTATTCCATTTTATAGAAATCCTACCCTAGGTTATTTAACCCCAACACGCATTCTCCTGGTGGCACCCACGCCGCTGCCGGCATCACCTTCCCACGTCACACGCTCTTCTCTCTCGCAGCAGATTACAACCAGTTGTCCGCCTGCTTGGCTATTTGCATCTAATCACTCTAACAGTCCTCACACCTCTTCTATACGTTGACTGCTAAAAATACCACCCGGAAATTATTATCTATATTATGCACAAAAGCAGCCCTCATACACACGTGAAAGGAAGAAAAGTATTCAGATAAAAGGAAATCAACACTTCTGGTTATTTGTCTCAGTTTCTTCAGCTCGCAGCACCTGCAGATCATACACAGTTCTCTCCTCTGCAAACAGAGATTGGATACCAGGATGGGCTCTGTCTTGAGAAGAGTGTAACGACTTTGCATTTATTTATCATCAGTCACACATCCAGGTCTAATGCTAACCCAGAAAACATGAACAAGCCCCTCGATTTACCCTTAAAAAAAAAGAAAAAAAAGCCTGCTGCATGCTTTCAGTCGATAGGACCCAGCCTCAACTGAGCATCACTTTAACTCCCGCTGAAATGCCAAAATCTTGGTGGGAAGATGCAGCGGCTCTTAAGCGGCACAGAAGAGCGCTGAGAGCTTTCTCCTCCGTAAATTTGAAACTGCTCGGGGCACTGAGGTTGGCAGAACTCTATAACCCACCTGGAACGGCGCCAGCGGGGTTAGCACGCTGCTCTTGAAAAGTGAGCCACCGAGGGCTTTAATCACCGCAAGTGGCAAGGACTTCATTTTTCATCTCATTTGAAATATGCCAGCCTCGACAGCAGACCGAGCTTCTTGTAAAAACGTCATCCGCTAATCGACATTATTTTCTGCTTCACTGGATTGCCTCGGATCTCTCCCGTTACGAGTACCGAAGCAACCCTGCTTGGCTTTGCCTGCGACCCAGGAAAACCACAGACGTCCCGCGCGCAGGACAGACGGACCCCAGACACTGCAAAATTCAAGCTCCGTTTTCTTCTGACATTCTTCACCTTCCATACACCAGTGGAAGGCTTTTGTCTTTGGCCACGCAGCAGGGCAAGTTTTTAACTGCGCAGCTTTACGCTGGCATCATCCCACCTGCATGAAATTACACCGGGCGGGGGGGTAGGAGCCGTGTCAGGGGTTCTCCTCACCCAATTCTGTCTCTATGCAGTAGAGACAGCCCAAAGGTACACACAAGGAGCTCAGCCTGGTGAGCTCACGTGAGAAGGAATGTCCCCCTTTACTTTGCTCTTGTGAGACCCCACCTCGAATGCTGTGCCCAGTTCTGGTGTCCCCACCGTAAGAGGGACATGGATCTGTTGGAAAGAGTTCAGAGGAGGCCACAAAGATGATCCAGGGGTTGGAGCACCTCTGCTACGAGGACAGGCTGTGGGAGCTGGGATTGCTCAGTTTTGAAAAGAGAAGACTTCAGGGGGACCTAATAGCTGCCTTCCAATACCTGAAAGGAACCTACAAGGAAGGCTAGAAGAGAGACTTTTTTGCAAAAGTGTCCAACGATAGAACAAAGGGAAATGGATTTAAATTGAAGGAAAATAGGTTTAGATTGGATCTTAGGAAGAAATTTTCCAGTCCGAGGGTGGCAAGACTGTGGAACAGATTGCCCAGAGAGGCTGTGGCTGCCCCCTCCCTGGAGATGTTCAAGGCCAGGTTGGATGAGGCCTGGAGCAACCTGGTCTAGTTAAGATGCGTCCCTGCCCTTGGCAGGGAGGTTGGATTAGATGATCTCCAAGGTCCCTTCTAACCTAAGACATTCCATGATTCTAAGGAAACTCCTTAAATACACCGACCATTTACAGAACCTGAGGAGTACACTGAGGTTTTGAAGAATTTCCGTATGAACCACCTTTAGTTTAAACCGACACTGTGCACAAGCTGTACTCCGTGAAAAACCATCTCATCTAAAGAGAAGGCTCTTACCTGCCCTGTAAGCATTAAGATACTTATCACTTCTTAACTCACATAAAGTTTACTTTCCCCAGGAGTCCTAAAAACACACTGAAATGTGTCAATATATGCAATATTGTGATAAACCCTTCATATGCTGCAGTTCGTAAGTGTAACCAAACTGCATAGCTGCACCGTAACAACAAAAACCCACCTTGATTTTTCAGCTCATCACAATCAATGTGATTTTATATCATTTTTTTATGGAGCCTGAAGAAAAAGTTAAGGTGTGATGCTAAAGGAGGAATAAGCGGATGGCTAGAATTCGCCAAAATCTAAATAGATTTTTACTTGTAATTCTAAAGCTTCTTCTTAAAAAAAATCTCACCTCAAGTTCCTGGGAAAAGGATACATGATTTCAACCATAGCTTTTATCTTAACAAAACAAAATAATAAAATATAATAAAATATATGTGCACGTTTTGACCGCATTGCAAGTATTTATTTCTAGAACATTTCACACGCACACATCTCCCCAAAAGGTAACTGAATTACCATAAGCCCTGCTCACTGAACATGTAACGCCTGCATTACAGAAGAACTGCTGCACCTGAGAATGAAAAAAAATCCAGCAATTCTCTTTAAAATAGCGATAGAAACTAGTTGTCTCTGCGAGATTCCAGGTCAGCCATCACCTTCAGCAACATTGTCATTTAAAAATACCCGAGACAGAAAGAAAGCCTCTTTAAGGAACATGTTAAAAGTTTCTCATGCTAAACCAAACGCATCCTCGTTTCCTATTTAAGTCGCAATGGGATACGCAGCAGCTGAGCCATGAGAACTTTCCCGGCTGGTGACAAACCGCCTGCTGAGCCGGGCTCCGTGTGTAGGTAGCACACGATTGAAGACTAAACCCTCAGAGCTGCATCTCAGCTCCCTTTAAAGTTAATCTGAACGCACTGGACTCGAAAGGAAATGAAAAGTGAGTTTCTCTCCCTTCCTATGGCACCGGGACTTCCTGTGTTCTAGTGATTGGTCAAGAACTACTATTTCCTCCGTGCTATTCCCAGTTGCGACTGTCAGACATAATTAGCGTTGCCCGCACACAAGCTCAAAACGTGCATTTAAATACGTCTGGAACCAAAGTCCCCACATACACAGAAACCCGGAGAAACGTGGAGAAGCTTGGAGAATACTAAGAGATTCAAATATGCCGTACCTGAACGAACATGCTGCCCTAAACATTTAGAAATGCAAAGTTCATTTGCTGAGATGAATATCCACAAGAATCTATGCAAGATAAGGGGTATTAAAATTATTCCACTCTCCAATTCAGGATGGATTATTTGGCCAATCTGTTAAGCCGTACCTCTAGACGCACAGAATCAGTACCATCCTCCTCCCCTCAGGGAAAAAGAGCTCATAATGTTTGAAGAAAAGTATGCTTCATCCCAACCGTAAGAAGACACATGAAACACCCGAGTCTTCCTTGAACACAACTCTTTGGAACGGGAAAGCGGCAGACATCAACAGTGCAACTGCTGAGGGCAAACAAGTTCACTGGAGAAAACAAACGAAGCAGAATGCTGCAGGTTGTCAAGTGGCCAGAAGAAAGGCCATTGAAGTTGTTATCGAACCGTTTTAAACATAAACTGAAGTGCAGCTCCGTGCATATCTCTCCATATAAAACACCACCTCTGGCAGCGTGGCGTCATCACTTATAAGCGTGATTGAAACATTAATCTCAACCCAAGTCAGAGAAATTCAGGACTTACTGCGTTACCACCTCAAGACCTTATGTTTTCCAGCCTTGGGCTAAATACAAGCCAGATCCAGCCCTGCTCAAGTTTGACATTGCTTCTCAAACACACAGGTATGCTCTAGTACCTTCTGCTTAACCGACCCAAACAACGTACATCTATACACTACATGCAAACAGAATTACATTTTACCCAGTCGCACAGCACTCCACTGCTCGCAGAAACAAAATCCAACCTAACGAAAGAGATAAAAATACCACCTTGCCACGTCATCAGAAAGCCATTAATGCTTCTCCTGAGTGCAATTACAAAAATGAAAGATTCCAAAAAACCCACTCAGTTACAGATGAACTTTAATTATCCAAGCGTCTTGCTACATGAGCCAGGGTCATGTCTCCCAACGCCTTCTAATTTGAACTCTCCTTGTTATCCACACAACTTTACATTTCTCAGGTTCTTGCAGAATGAAGTGGAACTGCCTACACACAAAAATGAGTTAGCCCTTCCTAATGACTTACCCACTCACTAATATTCCCTTTAGTTGAGAGTTGGCGAAAACAGGAACATGTACCAAAGGTGAAGACTGGAAGACGACACTGAAGTTAAGAGCTGTACGGTAAAGTTATAGTGCTTATCTGTGTGTGGCAAAAGACAAGGAATTCAAATGAGCTTTCTTAGTCATAATTTTAAAAATTAGAAGGCAGACTTCCTTGGTCTTAGCCTGGACTCCACCACATACTTGTCTGCAGAAGTTTGTAATGAGTCATTCGCCTGATTAATGCAAGAAAGATGCAGGTCCCAGAACCCACCGGTGATCTTTGTCTAGACACCGGCATGTTCTGATGCTAAGATCAAGGTTAGGCTCAGCTACACCTGAAAACGTGCAAGTAAACACCGTGCAACGTCTATTCCTGAATAGCTCCAAGCATGGGTATTTTTCACAGGAGGAAAGAAATGCTTCAGACACTTAAGAAGTGTTTAACTGAAAAAAAGTTGCTCTCTTCAGTAATTCTCCTCTGGACGGTAACATTATTCAGAACAACTACGTGGAGTGCCAGCTCCTGAGCTCCAGGCGTGCACCCTTCCCCCTGTCCGTGTCAAAGCTCTTAAGCAGCAACAGGAGGACGATGGCATTGCTGGAGAAACTTAAGGCCACATGTCTCAAAATCAGATTATAAATTATATCTATATCATCTGATCTATACATATATCTATATGAGGCCTCAAGCAATCTACCACCATGGCCTTCCCAAATACAATCCAAAATTAAGGTTTGCTTGGGTTACGAGCCATTTCTCAGAAAGTCTGGGTACAAATTCCAGTGCAGTGGGGGGTAACAAGTAAATTTGTGTGTCTGCTTCGAGTAGCTACAATAATTTTTATTTGCTTTTGAAATGCCGGGAATTGTTAGCAATCACTGACATTTCCGTTAAGGTGGCGAAAGGCAAAGAGAAAAATCCTAAAAGCATTCAATGCGAAGAGAAATAGGAAGGGCTCGTGTGTGAAGTGAAAGCACTGAAAAATATTAATAAAGTTACAAGGTCAGCCCTTAAAATAGGCCAGTTGTGTTTCTCTTTCATCCTGCTTTAAGCAGTGGCTAGACTTCCCATTTCCCACCCCCTTCCCTAGAGTGCCCCAAAATACTCAGTGCAGTAAGGGACAGTCTGAAACGCTTGAGAACAGTAACACGCAGCTCGCGGACGATAACCTAATTTGAAACTTATGCTTTCAAAGGCACAAAGGTGTCTGATGATCCAGCTGAAATAAAATCCTCAAGTGTAGTAGCAGGAGACAGTGCAGGAAGCAACGCAGGCGCTAAACAAAGTCACACATTGTCAGAAAAGGGAAAAAACTGATCTGACGTGACGAGTCAAGACAAGTGACAAAAGTTTTGCTGAAAAAGGATCAGTAGGAAATGAAAATCATTCAAAATAACACAAGACAATAGAATCCTTTTATCACAATTTCCCATTTTCTCCTCCAGTTTTATTATAGCCAAAATTGCAATTTGCACATCACAATGCAGCGAAAGAATCCATGACTTTCATTCCAATTCAATGTAAATAATTAACTGCAAGAAGCTTTTATGAGTCAACTTCTGCATTGTGCAGTTTTTGTTTTGAGCCCTCAGTAATCACTAACAACTTGCAAGTTATCTAAACAGGTCTGAAGAACAGAAAAATCTTTGTGGGAAGGTTTTAAAAGAACGATAGCCCCTTGAAGAAAAGTCACATTAACTTTACTTCATTTGCTATATGTAGCGAATAAAACTAGCCAGCTAAAGAAACATTTTTTCACAATGCTCAATTTTTAAAGTAGGTATTACTAACTCCTCGTTATTACTTTAAAAAAAAAACCAACCCAAAAACAGGAGTCAGCATATTTATCAAATATATTTTCTGATTTGCTTATTCAGGTGCAGCCAGGTTCCAGGTGGTTTATTTGTTTTGAAGGACACAACACTTAAAAGACCCCAACAAACAAAACCATGCAAACCCACCACAAGCTCTCTCCTAGAACCAACGCAAACACTTTTAACCCATTTCCTCCATTCCTCTCTTCCAGCTGCCCACTACGCTTCTTACAAAAATCGCAAGAGGTTGTTTCTTTTTCCAAAGACATGAATGATTGGGAAATGTCAGGTACTGGTCTCCTACAGAATATAAAATAGTGTATGTCTCTCTCTCCTTAGTTTACATATCCCAGCTACATGATTTGGTTTCTGCCACAGATAAAATTTTACTACGGCACTTATTCCATTGATTTTTTTTTTTTTCTCCCCCCTCCAAGAGCAGCAAATTAAACGAAGCTCTTCGGTGCAAGTCTATTTAGCTTCACATTTTAAGCTTTTAAAAAAAAAAAAAAATCATCCTCATTAAATCCTTTCTTGCGGTATTTCACTGGAAACTATGCTTTCAATTATGATACAACTTCTTAAGAAAAGGTAAAGATACAGCTGTCTGCCCAATTACAGCTTTATCAGCACACCTCCTATAAAAGTTATTTTTCTGCCTAATGGCAAGATTTAAAACGGGCACGTTTTCTGCACAGGTTTTTTTGGGTTTTTTTTCCAGTTCCCATCTCATATTTTCCTTTTTCTTTGAAACCTGCCTCTCCTATTGGCTCCTTCCCAACGCCTTTCTTCTGTCTGCATCTCAAGCTTGGCTGCCTTTCTCATTTTGTCTGTTTCTCCTGTTGCTTTCTCCTCGCCGGGCTGCTGCAGCCGCGAAGGCTCATTCGCACAAAAGCAATCAGCGCCTGACGCTCAGCGTCCTGCACGGGCGGCTAAAAAGACGCTCGCAAATACTCAGCAACCAGGCACGGGCAGCAGCCAGGAGCGAAGTGTTTGCAGCCTGGCAGGGCTTTTAACTCTTCAACCCAGCTGACTACACACAGTACCTGTTTGCTGATGGGCGGTGGTTTCCTACACCGAGTGTACTGGGAAAAAAAACTCCGCTGAAAAGCTCATCGCCGCTTTGAAACGGTCAGCGCAGCTGTCGGAACGAAGAAAACTTGGGCTGGGGGGGTTAAACAAGATGTGAGGAAAGGCAGGAAGGCTTAAAAACAACAGCGGCGAGATCTGCGTTAGCCAAACGGCAAAGTCGGTGTCGCAGTAACCTTGTTAAAGCCCAGCACGCGCTGATTTAGAAGGAGGTATTGGCTTTGTTTAACCCCTTGAAGAAACCAGAGATTAAAATGACGCTGGTCTGAGATACAAGACTTGCTACATTCATTTCTGGACCATGGCCTAAGAAAGCACTGCTAAAAAGAAAGGCCAGTGACAACTGTAAATAAAATCTGATGTATCTACCCACCAGCTCTAGACACTAACACTTTATATCACCATGATGCTTAAGGCTTAATACAATTACAATTCTAGCACCGGCAGACCCTGGCTATCAGATGCAAAAATCATGTTATTTTGATTAGCACCTTGCTCCATGCCTCCCCCACATCAATTTGAACGCGATTTCTAGCAACTGACATTGCACTGAAAAAAATTCGAGGTGTTCTGAGACGATGGATAATTTGACAGCTGGGTTTCCACACTTCCAGGTGGCTGCAAAGCATGAGGTTTTGGCAGGTAACATGTCCTAACATCGCATCAACAGCAAAGAGGGGAAAAGATGGGACTGTAAGAAGATGAATAATTTCATGCTTTGACCTGCCAGGGAAATAAAATGCTCAGAATGAAAAGGCTACAAATAAACTCGAATTTATACACTGGGCCCGATGCAATGATCAGAAATGCAACGCAAGTGGCTTGAACACACATTAGCAGGAATGAAAGATCACAAAACTTAATGCCTGGCAAAAATTACATTTGTTTCCACATCTTTAAGGGCAAGGAACTGAACCTCTGTGAAGTGGGAGTGAAGGGGTACGAGGCAGAAAACAGGAAAAAAAAAATTAAAGCAGAAATTGAGGAAGAAGGTTGCCGTTTAGAAGCTTCCCCCCTCCCCACAAAAAAAAAAATCTGGGAAGAGACTCTCATCTCTTCTCCCTCGTATCCTTCTGACATAGCCCTGCACAATTACGGTGTAAGACAGGAACGAAGGTCTAATGCAAAGGTAAAAGGCTATCAAGAGCACTGCATGCCCAAAAGCAACATGTTTTCCGTAGTCTTCCAGTCAGAGAAACAGGGATGGACTACTTGTGACCTCAAAAAGTCAGAAGAAAGCAGCTGACATGAAAAAATATAAATATAAAAATAATTATTATTATTCAGAATAAGGTACATGAGGCAGCAAACAGAGGTAGAAATTCATTGCAGGAATAGAAAAATAAGACTACCATGGCAAATGTAGGATTCACACTTCACTTTTCTTGGTGTTAATTATGAAGAATGACACATGTTCTCAAAGCATCAGGACTCAGCGCTCTCAAAATTATCACAAAATGTAACAGTGATTATTATTAACTGTGGAAAAGTATCTGGGCTTTCTCAACTGCCCCAGTTTCAAGACAGCACTGTGCTGCTTCAAATGCAATCTACAAATTCTAAGAAGTTGACGTTTTATTGCAAAATGTATGTTCTTTCACATTAAAGCACAAAAAATAAAGCATGACCATCGTGTTTTGCAACTAATTTATTTTTTCCTCCTTTTTTAATCTGTCTTACAAGTTTACCATGACATTTTAGTGACAACAGCGCTAAAATAACTCAAAAACAACCCCAAAAAGGAGACTAATTATAAATAGGCAGACAGCGAACGTCATGATACATTGGCATAAAATTATCCCTTCAGCGTCCTTTGTAAAAATGCTGCTAAAACCCCAACATTTGCCATGGCAATACTGAGTCAGATTGTTTTATAAAATACAGAATTGTATATGCAGATCCTTGCAGTGCAGAGCGTTTGGAGTCTGCACCAGGTCACTTACTTAGGGCACGTCACCGAAATGGGGCGTATTTAAGGCAAAGAAACATTCTCTGCTTTCATGGAACTAAACCTGTGTCACCGGACTGACCTTCCCACTGCCACAAATTACAGATCTCGAAAATCTATTTGCCTTCCTCCCTTTCTGCCACCCTCAAACTTCAGAAATCGTTCAGAGAGCTGTTTCAGCATTTCTTACTATGGAACACACATGAAGGAAGCGGCTCCTCTGAGGCTGGGCAGGATATTTTGCTCTAATCGAGTCTTTGGAAGGATAACTAAGACATCGTGCGAGCTGCTGGGGAGCTCGTGTACTCGAAACACAAGCAGAGTAAGTGAAAATGAGAAATTAGTTACATGCCCGGAACTAGAGGACTTTTGAGAAGGAGGTTAGCAACACCTACTGGTCATGGCGCATACTGAACATTGTTCTTTTTTTTCCAAAACAGACAATAAAAGAAAAATAGATTTTTTCTTACTAAAGCGCCCAGGTAAAATTACCTGCGAAGTCAGTTTGTCCCCAGAGATAACGCTTCTAAGTAGATCAACTTGTCGATAAAACTTAACGATGCTGCCTCTCCCAAGAAACTTCGTTCTGCTCACACCCTTAGAGCTGCGTCGTGGCTACGTTATTGCTGAAATATAGTTTAGAAATTGCTAATGTTGATGTATCGGTAAATAAATATTCATGACGTGAGCTGAGCTCCAGGCTTCGATATAAAATGGGCCAAAACGAGTCTTCCCGACAATTCCTTTAATTGATTGAAAGATTCACATTATACATCATAACGGGCGCGAAGTCTTCCTTCATTATTAATTATCTTTATTGCCCGCTCACAGCAACTCAAATGTTACGGGCTGCACAATCTTAGCAGCAGCACTTCTTTTTTCTTCCCCCTAAAAATCTGCAAACTATTTAAAGGGCTTCTGCAATTCCTCAGTATTTTTAAGATGTATTTCCTTTAATCTGCAAAAGTAAATGTTTTTCTTCCAAATCTTACTTGCAGTTAAGCTACAACAAAATATACGCAACAAAGTTTCTTGATCCACCTCACTCTTTCAAAAAAAAACCAAAACAACCAACACGGGGCACAAAGAGCATTTTCAGAAAACATTGCAAAATTAAAATGTCTTTAACTAGAAGTATTTTAAATCAGCTATAACAAACCCGCATCCGGCAGTTGCATTTAATGCTTGCTTTGAATTTCCATTTAAAGAAATATTGTATTCATTTTCTGAAGTTGTGTCTATAGGTCCCCTGATACACTAGCCTTAGGCATCAGAAGTTTTCCTGGTTCTCATCCAACTTTGGAAATAATATCTTCTTGCTTCAGGTGTTAAAAGGATTCATACATTATTTATAAGGACTGCTAAAATCTAACTCCTGGATCTAACTTGCAAGAGAAAGAGTATAAAAAGTTACACAGGGGAAAAAAAAAAAAAAAAAAGGACAACTGTCCCCATTTCAATTTTTAACCTCTCTTTGTGTGTCATGTATCGCCAGACTGAGTCTGAAACACTCATCTCTCACTCCCTACAAAAGCTTTGAGCCTTGTTGGATTTGAGGTTTCTTGCATATTTTTAAAGTAAGATTTTCCAGGTTAAAAAAACAAACCTAACCACAAAAAAAGTGCCCCAAAAGAACAGCACAAAAACCTGCAAATCTGCCAGGTAACTTGTTACACTTCAGAGGTGCTGGATTTCTCTGACAGAATGGTGCTTGTTTACCTCCTGCAAAATCAGGCTAAAGCGTTTCAAGAAAAGAGCTAAAATCTCTCTTCACTGCTCCATGTCTTCTTCCTCTACACTTTTCTCTTATTAACACTTTTCTCTTATTAACACAATATTTACATTTTGGTTTTCTCTTCCTGGTTTAGGAGAGTTCATTGTTGGATTTTAAAAACAAACTTCACAAGGGGGAGATTTTAGTATCTTCTTATCAATCCAAGAAAATAGTTCTGCTCGAAACAGCAGTTTCACTTCCCGGGTTATGTTAAGGCAAGAGACATGAAAAAGTTATTGATTATCAAAAAACTTAGGTATTTCATGCTATTAAAGTAAGGCCTACAGAGCTTCAGAAATACTCAGCAGCACAAGTCCACACACATTGGAAACAGCTTATTTATTCTGAGCACACTAAACCATTGCACCTCACAGCCCTTTCCACCTCAGGATACCTGATCCTGACCGTAACTTCACTTAGAATAACTCAAGCACACAGCAATGGCAGCTATCTAGCTGAATGTGATGTAGAAAAAGCTGAACAGCTTACCAAATCACTGAAAAATGGTCCCATGCCACACGCAGCACAGCAACGGGCTTCATTTCCCCAATAAGGTGACGCAGTTTAACGTTCATCTTTACACCGGGTAGAATTTTGACACCTATTTCCATGTGTGGACTTTGAGACCTTAGCTCTTGCAAAAGAGTAATATTAGTAATAGAGCACAATATCCTTTCCGCCCCACCAGAAACTTTATAAATTAAGTATCTTGTGAAGCTTGCATTCATTACACTCTGCTGGAAAATCAAGTTGGTCTGTCTGAGATTTCTGTCCCTGGTCCACAAGCTTATGTATATTTATTTCCCCATAAAAAAAACTATTTTGTTTTGTCCACTGCCACTGCTAAAATTCTCCAGCTAATGGCAGCACGGAGGATTTGCAGAGTTTGTTTCACTGTTACAGTGATCCTCAACCCCTGCCTCTGCAGGACAAGGAAGGGAAGGAGAGCTGGTGGAAGTGATGATGAAACCTTAACCAACATTAGCAGAGAACTGAAAGAAAGCACCGTGCCTCGAAACAGCACTTACATCCCTTTTTCAAATCTGACCTCGTTTTAATTGGAAGAGGTTTTAGTTGTATTTTTTAGTTTGGGTTGGTTTATTTTTAATAAATTTGTTCAAAGGAAGAGACAGCTGCGAGGAGCTGGGAGGGCTGTGTCAGCCTTGCCAGCCTTCCTTCCGCTACCTTTACCAAACTAGGTGAGCTCTTGCAGGATGCGTAAGAGGGAGGCTAACTCAGAAAAGCTGGTGTAAAGCATTCATTTCTATTGTCATCCAAGAACTTCAAATTTAAACACATTATAGAAATGTGTATTAACAGCGTATTCTGACACCAGTTAATCTCGGAGGAAAGTAAAAGAGTGGAAAACAAACTTGCCACGGCACTGCTGCCTGTTTTGAAACCACGCTTGTGTAATGCTCCCCTCCTGAGCTACTCCTTCGGGGCGGCACAACTCGACCTGCTCGAGGAGGCAAAGACGCAAACCCGCAGAGACCAAAACTTAAAGGAAAGCAAAGGATTAATTCCGCACCTTCTTGAGAGGAGACAATAGGTGGCATGTAATCGGGGATGTACTCCTTCCTTTCTTCTGCATCCTTACTTCCCGGCTGGGGAAACTGCAGGACATTGTTCTTGCTGACGGGAAACGAAGGGATTTGATGTGCAAAAGTGACAGGTTCGATATTGTGGATATAATCTTCTAGCTCGTGCAGGTTAACCCCCATAAGCTTGAAGGCATCACCTACATCATCCAAAATCGGATCTGTGCGGCCATCTGTAATAAAACAAACAAACAACAGAAGAACAACGTTTTTGCAAAAAGAACATTTTGGAAAAAAAAAAAAATGACCCACAGATCTACGCTTAGAGATGAGGATCCGCCACAGCTCATCACCAGTAACAGAGAATAAAGGCCCCCAGTTCTGCCACCGGGCTACACAATGCTTCAGGCTAAGAATCCAGTCTCATTTAAAAATGTTTTGTTCTGATCCCCTTGTTTCAATTCGTACCATTAAAGAACTGCAGCTCAAGAAGCAAATCGAGCACAACTGACGGAGCAGCAACAGGCAGCTTTACCTGGCAACAATCAATTAACATCGTGCAACACCAGGCAAAACAGTTTTCAGTTTCGTAATGTAAACTCAAATGAATGAAACAAGCCCTTCATATGCAGAAAGCGCTGTTTTACCAGTAACAGATCAAATAGTATTTTTCAACCTAGAAAACGAACGATTTCATTTTGTCAAATGAACTGGAGTTTAAGGACAGCAAGAAAAAAAAAAAAAAGGTATCTCGTGTATCTCTTGATAACAAAAAAATACTTCACATAGTATCTTTCCACCAGATGAAATCTACAGGCTTCATAAACTATGAGTCACTTTACCTACAGGTTAGATATACCTCCCGGATGAAACACAGGAATATTAAGTACTGTTCTGATGAGAAGAGAATATTTAGTATTAAACTTCAGAGGCTGATTTCATAGGGCGCAATTTAAGTTTCACTGTAAACCAAAAACCTTTTCTTTACAAAAAGCATATTAAAACCTTACTGGGCATGTAGTCAGGATATTTATTTAATATGACCTCCAAGAAAACAGTCCCAGAGAGGTTGCAGTTTGTTCTACACATATTATTTGTCTCAAAGATTTAAACTGCACAGCACAAAAGTCCTTCGAGTGCCTCAGTTTCCCTGACCTGACAGAGGGAAATCCCTCTGAAAGCCTCCAGAGGGAGAACTGGGCACCTGGCTTTGGTAGCCAAGGCACCAGTTTCAGTCTCATCTGAACTTCTCCTAACAGTAACACAAAAAAAAAAGATGCCTTCAACCCCAACACAGTTGTGGGTTTTTTTTAAATACAGTAAAATGATACTGAATTATTAAAATTCTGTATAGTTGGCTTTATGAAGATATTACATCCCTACCTGACGATAAGCTGTGATTTACTTTAAAAAGTAATTATGGAAAACCAGGCTGTGCTTATTGAAGGAACACAATCGCTATTGTGAAGCCCCGGCTTCGGAGAACGGGGGGGATGCTCTTTTGTTTGTCCTTTAACCTAATCTCTTCTTGGTTTATCTCGAAGCCGAAGCAGTCGAGCAGGCTGGTTCTCACATCGCCGGGTGAATTCAAACCCCCAGCCAACTTACGCCTGCAGGTACATTTAGAAAATAAGGATTTTGTTCTAGAGTTTCTCTTCTTAGTCTTTGCGGTGAAGATAAGGGTAATACTCAGATCATGGTTTTGATTCTCAGCTCCGTAACACTGGCCTCTTGTGTGACTCTGGGCAAGTCACTCGCGTATTAATTCTCTCCACAGCTGAAAAGGGAGATCAGACCAAGTTCTCGCCTCTTTTGCCCATCTGTATTTAGAACGTCAACTCTGTACAACCAGCAACACCTCGCATTTTGTGTTTGTGTAACACCTTGTACAAGAGCAATACTGGTTTCCCCTGCAGACTGTAGGGGCAGAGCAACGTGGAGACTTACACCACTAAAGGAGGGTATCACCACTGTGGAGTAATGATGAGATCCCTGTAGTTATCAGGCAGACAGAAGAGCGTTTTATCCTTAAAAAATTAAATTCGGATAACTGACACAGCTAAGAAATTTTGCGTCGTCACTTTTAGTTGCTTTTCAGACTACAAAGACACCTTTGACCTTACCGAACTGGTTTTTTTGTAATGTGTCAAGACTTAACAGGCACGAGCTCGACAGCAAGTTAAAACGAAAAACTTTGGGAAAACTTTACAGCAAGCCCAGAAGTAAGAGCGACAAACCCAGACAGTCGTGAAGTCACCGGCTGGGCTGTTCGAAGGACAGGAGGGACGGACAGCGAGCCCCAGGGCACTCAGCCCCAGGTGGGCAGTGCCTAGACCTGGGAGGCGAGCGGCCGTGCTTGGGTCTTCTTTCCTTTAGAAGAAAAGCCAAGACTGCCGGCAGGGAAAATGCTGCTGCAATAAGCTTCCCGGCTGGACAACCCCGGGCACAGAACTGCAAGATGCACCACAACACCCAGCCCGCTCCCCGACACCAGCACCGTCACGGACTCGGGGTGAAAAGTTTAGTCCAGTTTATCACTGAAAAAGTCTTTTCCTAGACCTGCGCATGATCTTTTTAACCTCCAGAAAAAAGGGTACTCGTGATTGGCAAGTGATAAATGCTGAAAAGGACTTCTTCCTTCAAGTACTTAGTAAGAACACGTGGCAGAGAAGCAACTACTAAGTGTAACCAAAGCAGGGAAATATTTAAGCAACCGTATCAGAAAACAATTATGTGTGTTAGAAAGCAGGTTCAAAAGATGACCAAAAAGAACCTGAAGAAGATTCAATTTTCAGATATCTTTGACATTTGCTTCCAACGAGACAATGCCAAGTTCATAAAATTGAATAAAAGCTAAAAAAAATGTTTAAACCTGCAACCGTCAGAGGCATGAAAGGATTGATTCATTAACCTCTTCTTTTCAAGACAGAGCATCCTCAATAGTAAAAGCATATTAAAAAAACCCCAAACTTCAGGTCTGTCTTCATATCTGGTTTGAAATCGAAACAGTTATCAATTGGAAGTATGCACAGAACAAAAATGCATTAAATGTAATTTTGGGTGATTTATCAAATACAGACTTTATGTTTTTATTTGAACAGTTTAGCATTCCTCTTCTCTCTCTAGTTTAATAAAAATTCACTAAAAGAGCAGAAGCCAGACACATGAAAGAGAATGCTGACAAACATGTAACACACTCTCTCCTGGTCTTTCATTTAGTCTTAGGCTTTTTTCTGTGAGTAAACGACGTCAAAAAAAAAAGAAGTTTAATTTGTGCATACTGAACTTGTCTCAATATTCTTCAGATATTTGAGCTATCCTCAGTTTAAAAGTTCAGATGCTGAAGCCTCCCAGTGAAATAATTAATCCAATGTCACACAGCAAGTCAGTGCCAGATCACAAGCAGCTTTGGAGCTTTCGGTTTCCAGCTTCTTGCTGTTTCCTATACCACGACACTTCAAACAGTATCTGTTCTCCAGGATCGGGGAGAGATGGAAGGAGGTGGGAAGAGTTCATCCAGCAAGTTACAACTCTCCTCCTTACCCTGCAAAAAGTGAACTAAGAAAATATCTTTCTCACAAGCTTTTAAACTGTACTATCTCCCCGAACGAGTAGTCCCAAACTGATACAGCTGTGGCAAAGAGCAGAGAGAAATTAAGACCACGCCATCTCTAAATATCTCACCAAAAACCTGCAGGAACGGCCGTGCAGTTACAATATTTTCAGGTTCTCTATGCGTGAGAACAAACACTGGGTGAGAGGGAAATCTGCACACAGAAATGGATCCCCAACAAGCTACAGCACCAAAATTATGGGCGAACGGTATCTGCCCAGAGCTAAATATTCAGGTGGGAAGTCACCCAGCCCTCAACCTCGCTGTTTGGCGTCACCCAGAGAGAGGGACCGAGCAGTCCATGAGGAAAAGTAAATCAAACCGAACCAGGGCAGTGCACTAACTCCCTTTCAAGCAATAAAAGCTCCATTTTGGGTTGTGGAATTTTTAGAAGCTACCGAAGGCTAATTATTTTTGCGACGCCGCATGAAATTCTTCCAGCAAACAAGCTGATGGATGCTCATCCAAACAAAATGGGAGAAGATGGGTGAGGGTTAGAGAAAAACTATCTTACTTTCCTTAAATTCAGTCTCAAGAATAGCTGAGGGACTTTTGTCAAACTCAGCCCCATCACATCCTCCTTCCTGGCCCCAAGTTCATACGAATCAGTAAAAATTTAACAAGCGATTAAGTATGGAACAGAAGAGCCTTTAGTTTCATGTCAGGTTCTGTAAACGGAGCAACTGCAGCTCCGTAATAAATAAATTGAGAAAAACTGAGTCACTACCCATGCAACAGGTACATTCTATTACAAATAGCTCAGTGTTCACCCTCATGTCTGCTCTAGAAGAGATTTTTCTTTTCCAATTTTATTTTAACCAGCAAATTATTAGGTATAGCTCATCAGTATTTTTCATTACAGGCTCTATCACAGACGCTTTGTGCTTCAGCATGTCACAGAACCCTGCCGTGCATTAAATACCCACGTGCCTACGCTGCGCAGTTACTCCAGAATCACAAAATAACTCTTTAAAGTAGGCAACACATCGATTTCACCCAGCATCCACAAGAACGGTCAGAAGCATAGACAGTAGATAATTTAGTAAGTATACACGCCTTACTCAAGTGTACTGAAGTGGGGAAAAAGGATCTTACTAATGTAGTTACGAGGCAGAGAAAAGTATCTCCTTGCTCTTGCTGCTCAGTCTATTCCTTTTCCTGGTAACCTCAGAGATGTCAAGCAGTAGCAAAAAAAAAGAAAAAATAGTCGTCCTTAAATTATAGCCAGCAAGAAGTTAATTAGCTTAAAAACCTCAATATTTCAGGTTATCGGGACATAAAGAAGTAGATTTCTTGTAATAAACAGTATAGGCCCTGGAT
Organism: Trogon surrucura; assembly: GCA_020746105.1. Classification (NCBI taxonomy): domain Eukaryota; kingdom Metazoa; phylum Chordata; class Aves; order Trogoniformes; family Trogonidae; genus Trogon; species Trogon surrucura. The sequence goes on from CM036617.1 coordinate 217,132,080, forward strand.
ATATCCTTGTTACAGCAGTCATTCAGTATCAGTACAGGGAATCAGCTCATTTAAACTGATCATCAAATTCTAACACTTCAGTAGAGGTTACTCTTATACACTGATAAGAGTGAAGTAACTAAAAAAAAAAAACCAAAAAATAAATGAAAAAACATACGAGGTAAATTTGACATTTAATTACAAGGAAATAAATATTTGTGTAATGCCAAACGTGGCAATTCCCAGGGAAAACACTGGCCTGCAGTTTGCACTCTGCAAAGAAGAGATTTTCAATAATGAAGTTAAGTTTTCCTTTAGAGAAGGCTGCACAGTGACACTGGAGCAGGTTTTGAGACAGCTTTATCGTGGCAAAACATTTTGCAAGATCTGTCATTTTTCCTTCCAGGCACAACGTCGTGCTCACCAGATCAGAACCTGACTTTTCAATATAAATGCTGTTACAGTATTATTATAAAGTTTAATATATTTTTAATATTATTTTTATATACATACACAGATATAACTAGTTTTAGGTAGCCCTGTGAGGAGCAGGTAGTTGGACTCAATGTTCCTTATGGGTTCCTTCCAACTTGAGATATTCTATGATTCTGTTTACATAAAAACAATCTTCCAAAATGCGGTCATACAAAATGAAACTAAACCACAACTTTCAAACTTCATTTCCTCACTGTACGTAAATTCCAGCCACATAAGAAGAGATTAAAAAAATAAATCACAGCATATTCAAGCATACGCTTAACACTGAAAATCCAAGGAAAGAGTAGTGAAAAACACCGAGATCCAACACCCCTCAAAGTTAATTATCTCATTTATGACACTTCTAGTTTTAGCAGCAGATAATCTAATTTTCGTCCTGCTGAAATCCACCACGTGCCCACCACGATTAAAGCCGAGCAGCTTTTTGCCTGTTTTTTCTTTTTAAAACAATTTAGTAGAAAACTCAGACTTTCAAGGGCATAAACTACAATTCCCCTTCTCATCGCCCCCTCACCCTCCCAAATTGCACCATCCAAACTGCACATAAATATTCAGGAAACACAACTCTCCTACTGGATGTGGCAAGTTAAGAGGTGGAACATGGCGTATCCCACACGTCTATAACCAACCCTCCTACTGTCAAGCTGTATTAGCTAAATTTACAGCAAATGAAGCAGACACTGTTCTGCCTTCATTGAAGACAGGCCTGCGTGGATGAACAAGAACCTTAAAGATAAAAAGAGAATTCGTAGGAGTGGAAGAAGGGACAGGTAGACTGGGAAGAAGAGAAGAAAGTGGTCTGAGCAGACAGGGATCAGGTTAGGAAAGCTAAAGTCCAGATAGAATTAAATCTAGCCAGGGACATCAGGGGTAAGAAGAAAAACTTTTATAGGCATGTCAGTGATAAAAGGAAGGCTAGGGAAGATGTGGCTCCTCTCCAGGAGGAAACAGGAGGGCTGGTCATGAAGGATATGGAGATGGTGGAGGTTGTCAATGACTTCTTTGCCTCAGTCTTCACCAGCAAGGGCTCTGGCCACACTGCCCAAGTTGTAGAAGCCAAAGGTGGGAGCTGGGAGAAGGAAAATCCGCCCGCTGTAAGTGAAGATCAGGTTCAAGATCATTTAAACAATCTGAAGGTGTACAAATCCGTGGAACCTGATGAGACTCATCCATGGGTCCCGAGGGAACTGGCAGATGAAGTTGCTTAACGCCTTCCATCATATCTGAGAGGTCACAGCAGTCTGGTGACGTACCCCCTGTCTGGAAAAGGGAAAACATCACCCCCATCTTCAAAAAGGGAAAAAAGGAAGACCTAGGCAACTACAGGCCAGTCAGTCTCACCTCTGTGCTTGGCAAGATCATGGAACAGATCCTTCTGAAGGCTCTGCTATGGCATGTGGAAAATGTGGAGGTGGTTGGTGGCAACCAGCATGGCCTCACCAAGGGAAAATCCTGCCTGACAAATCAGGCGGCCTTTTATGATGGAGTAACAGAATCAACTGAAAAGGGAAGAGCAACTGATGTCATCTACCTGGACTTGTGCAAGGTCTTTGACACTGTCCCACATGACATTCTGGTCTCCATGTTGGAAAGACGTGGATTTGATGGATTTGGTGGATAAGGAATTGTCTGGAAGATCTGATTGTCTGGAAGATCACATTCAAAGAGTTGCGGTCAATGGCTCAATGTTCAAGTGGAGACCAGTGACAAGTTGTGTCCCTCAGGGATCAGTACTGGGACTGGTACTATTTAATATCTTTGTCAGCAGCATGGACAGCAGCATCAAGTTTACCCAATGCTGGAAAGTTTACTCATGCCACAAAGTTGTGTGATGCGGTTGACACGCTGGAGGGAAGGGATGCCATCCAGAGGGACTTTGACAGGCTTGAGAGGTGGGCCCAGGCCAATCTCATTAAGTTTACTAAGGCCAAGTGTAAGGTCCTGCACCTGGGTTGGGGCAATCCCAAGCACAGCTATGGGTTGGGCAATGAGTGGATTGAGAGCAGCCCTGCGGAGAAGGATTAGGGCATGCTGGTGGATTATAAGATCAGCATGAGCCAACAGTGTGCGCTTGTGGCCCAGAAAGCCAACCATGTCCTGAGATGCATCAAGAAATGTGTGACCAGCAGGTCCAGGGAAGTGATTCTGCTCCTCTGCTCTGCCCTTGTGAGACCCCACCTAGAACACCGCATCCAGCTCTGGAACCTCCAACACAAGAAAGACATGGAGCTGCTGGAGCGAGTCCAGAGGAGGGCTACTAAGATGGCCAGAGGGCTGGAAGACCTCTCCTGTGAGGACAGGCTGAGAGAGTTTGGCTCGTTCAGTCTGGAAAAGAGAAGGCTCCGGGAAGACCTTACAGCGGTCTGCCAGTACCTGAAGGGGCTGCAAGAAGGCTGGAGAGGGACTTTTTCCACGAGCCTGTGGTGACAGAATGAGGGATAACGGGCAGAAGCTGGAAGAGCGTAGGTTTAGACTAGACAGAAGGAACAAGTTCTTTACCCAGAGGGTGGTGAGGCACTGGCACAGGTTGCCCAGGGAGGTTGTGGATGCTCCATCCCTGGAAGTGTTTAAGGCCAGGCTGGAAGGAGCATTAAGCAACCTGGTCTAGTGGGAGATGTCCCCACCACGGCAGGAGGGCTGGAACTACATCTTTGAGGTCCCTTCCAACCCAAATCATTCTAGGTTTCTATGAACAGTTCTCCACTAGAAAAAAACCAACATGAATACAAGAAAATCCAGAACAGTTAATCCAAAGCCACCTCTACCAAAATCACTTGAAATGCAAGCGCAGAATGAAGCGGCACAAAACAGGGAACTTCACCCTTTTCATCTCTGCTTAAAATAGCAACAACAAAAATGTAGAACTCTGCCCTCACAAACCACATGATGTTAGCTTGTTTTGTAGTTCAATACCTTAATTACATCCTCCAACACCGTTTTCCCAAATAACGTTATTTAAATTTTAGGACAAAAACGTGTGAAGCGTACAGCATATTGAATAGGCTTCCTCTTACAAGCTTTCCACAAATTTGAACAGCATAATGTGGTGTACTCTAACAGGAAAACCCTTATTTTCTCCTCTGTAAATTCGCTCTCTCCTCCACCCCCCAAACAGTACTGAGAAGCATTTCATGGCATCAAACACATCTCAAGCCTGCTTTGCAAATCCTTTCGCCTTCCCCTTTGCAGCCGCAGAAGCTCCCATCAACTCCAACTACTGCAAATGCAAAGAAACAACAGCAGAAAAGTAATGAAAATCTTAAATGTAGCTCTCCTAATGGGATGTAACAGCTGGAACAAAGATCTAACACAGCTGGGAAAGCCATCATTTTCTTTTGCAACTGAGAAAAATACGTGACCAGCAATGACATGCTTTTCAGAGCCATACCACACTGTCTCAATTACGTCAGAATAAATCCATTCAGTTTTGAATACAAAGATTATGTCCCTCCAGCTGACAACCCTGCTAACTCAAACCCCGCTGGTTTGACTCTGAGATAACACACTGACAATAAAGATGCTACAATTGGAATTTAATTAATTCTACTTATGCAAAACCATGGCAAAATTCAGCTCATTCATCCAGAGCCGAGTTCGTACAGTAACTTATTTTAGCAAAAGGAAACAATTCTGAGAAAGCAGGGAGACATCAGTTGAGCATTAAGATGTCTTTTCACAAATCTTTTCAAGAAATAAACACAGGAAGCATTTTAAGAGAGGTAATACAAGAAATACCAGATCACTAGCATGAAAATAGCATATTCCCCTTCTCCTGCACAATAGGGGGGAAAAAACACCCCAAACTCCTGACTGTGGTACCTCCTCCTCCAGTCAGAGGCAGGGGGGGAAATTCCACTCCCCACCTTCAGGAAGCACACCCAAAGCAAAAGAGGAATAACTTATTTCTATGCACTTGCAATTTCTCAAGCACCAAAAAGTTGTATTTTCACCATCTCTGTGTCTTTTCCTCCCTGTCTCACAAACACTGCAGTACCTGCGGTAGAGCCAGCTGAGCTTGGAGGGGGGCAACGCTGCTCAACAACTCCTCCTTTGCCCAAGCAGTGATTCAGTTACAAAAGCATCTCCTCAAAATTTGTACTAACCCTGTCAAAGGACAGCTCTGATCCAGCTTACGTTAGCTCCTTTTTCACCCCACAACCCAGCTCTCCCAAATTTTCTATCTTGTCCCCTTTAATATCTTTACAGATCATTTCTGCTGAGATTGAGATACAGACTTCACAGATGCAGCAGCTGCACTGGTGTCGCTGGTTTAATGTTGCACAGCCCCATTTCCAGACTAACCACGCACAGTTTCTTATCCAACCAGCTCTCAAACCTGCTGAAAGCTTGTACGAGGAAATCTATTCAACCTAGAACTCAAAGAATTTGCAGTGATTATCACCAAGTCCTTCCTAAGCTCAGTTACAGTGGCAGTGCCACAATCGCAATTATTCCTGAAATGATGAAGGAGCGGTTATCAGGTATGTTCAGCCCTTCGCTTTGCTTTATCAGGGATCTCTGCAGCAGCGAGAACTTCTGCTTCAGAGAAGAGGCATGAGCACAAGCAGCAGTTCGTTCAGATCACGGCTGCTCCTGTCCTAACCAAGCTGATCATGCTATGCTTCCTGACTCACAGGTCTTTACTCCACACAGTCTCCAAATTCACTTTTGCAGAGGAAGCTGAGACCTCTGATCTTGAGGCTGCCCCCACCACCAGCTGACAGCAACATCCCTCCAACACTCCTCTCATCCACAGTTGTGACACTCATTAGCACAGCTCCCACATCTCGGACAAAAGTGCTGGTAAGCTCTTCCATTTTTGCACATCAGGGCTGCCATCCCCATTACCTCTCCCATAACCTCCCACAGTCCCCAGTACATTCTCTGAACTGGTGGTGGCTACAGTAGCCCCAAATTCACCACAATTGAGTGCCTCACCTGGTACTTCAGGTGAGCAACCACATTATCCATCCCAGCTCCAACCTCTGCTCCCTCTCAATGTCTTTCCCCACTGCCAGACCCAACCGCAGCAGCTCCAACCTCTGTACCAGGGGCTCTCCAGGACCTCCTCCTCCACAAACACACAGGAACATGCAGAGCAGCAGCAGCCCACAACCCTACAGCTCCCCAGCACACCAAAGGAAAGGGTAACAGGGAATAGGTCCTCTGCACAGAAGGCACAAGCAGCCCGGTTTCTCCATGCACAACCAACCTACACCCACCTCTACAGGGCATCCTCACTCCTCGCAGCCTCTCCACTATGTGCACTCCCCCAAATACTTCAGCAGCAGCACTGGTGGCCTCATCTCTGCACACACATCACTGCCATCCCTTCCCACCACGTTACACCCTCTCTGCCCCACATGTAGGGCAGCAAAGGCTTCCACACACGCAGACTCACAACACTCCAATCACACTGATGGCCTGAGCCTTGCTCCCCACAACACACCCTGTGTTCAGACCCAGCAGTGACCCTGACAGCCTCCCTCTCATTCCATAACACCACCTCCCCACACCCTTCCTGACCCCACATGACACCAGCACCCCCTTCTTGACATTCCCACAACCAGCAGACTCCTATCACCCTCTCGGTCAGAGTTATCGACTCCGCAAGCAACTGGACATGCCATCGTCCCACTGGCCATCTTCTGCAGGTATTGGCAGGTCATCCACCCCCTGAGCACCTCCACTGCTCTGCAGGGATGCAGGCAATGCTGAGGGACACACAGCTTCACCCTCTGTCACACTCCCAGATCCAGCAGTGATACTCGTTGCCCCCTCCACATCACGTCCATCATGCACACACGCTCCACACTCCTATGTGACCCCGTCAGCAGTTCTTACTCTAATTCCAACATCTCTCTTCTTTCTCTTCTCCCACTTCTTGTAAATTCATCCCTTCAACGCTCCCACCCCAGCACAGCCTCATCCCAAACCCTGTGATGCTTTGGGCATTCTGCCCCTCAGCATCACTCCTAGCTCGTTCTGCATGTGCCACCTCAATGGCAGTGTTGGTAACTCCAGTCCCTCACACACCCAGCCAAATTTCCTCCACTGCATCTACAAGGACACCCACACCTCACACCATGTGCACTAAAATTATCCCCAGCCCCTTCTCTCTCGTTCTCCATGCACATACTCTACACCTCCCACATACAGTCCCGTCACCCTCCCACGTCCTGTGTGCTACTGCTCCATCTCCCCCAAAAAACTCTAGTGCACCCCTGCCTTCACACACTGCAGCCCCACAGCCCCAGTAGACGTTTCCAGCCTCACAGTAGCACCGCTTTGCCCCATACACACACATCCCCAGCCTCATACGTATGACCCCAAGCTGCCCTGGTACAGGTCAATCCCTGCCCACAGGCCCCCATCCCACACACGTGCATCCCTGACATGAGGCAGCCACAGCCCCAGGTCACCCCTATTATACATGTACTTCCCTGACCCCAAAAAGCATTAAGGCCTCCCTTAGCACATGTGCATGTCCAGCCACAAAAAAATCACTGCTCCCTTACACATATATATCCTGTACCCAACCCAGAGCACTCCAGGCCCAACACAGTGTTTCCAGCCAGATCTCTCTCCCTCTACGCCCACTCCGCATCACACCACACATGTCTTGTACCCCACACACTGCGGCTCCATCTCTTCAGTCCTTACGTGCACCCCAGATGCACACACTACAGCCCTAGATGTGGGTTAACACCTCTAGGCCTCCCTGCCCCACACACTCAACCCAAACCTCGCACCCCACAGCCCAAGAAGTTCCACTTGCACCAGCACTGTGAACACTACACACATCCCCCCCCCCCCTGCAGTGGGCCCCCATACACTCCACAGCATCCCCCCAGGGCACAGATTCTGACTCAGAGATGAGCCAGGCCAACACAGCAGCAGCAGTCCGTCCTCTCGGACATGCACCCCATGCACCAAGAGGGTGGGCTGACCCTTCTCCCTTCCCAGAACACTCCTCTACCAGATCCAGACCACCATAGCCCCAGCAGCAGGGCCAACAGTCCCATCTCCTCCTCCTGTACACACACACTCTAGCACCCTGCACAGTATAGCCACAGAAATGGGGGCAGCAGCCCCACCTCCCCACACCCCACAGCCTACCTCTCCCTCAAACAACTGTCTTTATACACCAGCACTAGCCCACAGCTTCCCCCCATCACTCTCAGGCCCCTGCACTGCTCCACAGCCCCACTCCCCTTGATCTTCCCCCAGCTGGAGCACCCCACAGCCCACCTCCTCACTACCCCCACCACTGCCCCACAGCCTGATCTCCCCTCATTTCTCTGCCACAGACCACCTCCCAGCACTCTGTCCCTACAGAACTACCCCACAGGCCACCTTCCCGTGCCACCACAACACAGCCCCACAGCCTGGTCTCCTCCTCGCACGCACCTCGCCCCTGCCGCCCCACTGACCCCACCGCTGCCCACAGCCCCCCTGCCCTTGCCCTCCCGCACTGCCCCACAGCCCACGTCTCCATGAGCCACCCCCAGCCCTGCCCTACAGCCTCCCACCCCACAGCTGCCCTCCCCACGCCTCCCCAGCGCTACCCCACGGCCCTTGCTCCCCACAGACTCCCCTCTGCTTCCGCAGCCTCTCCTCGCAGCCTGACCCAGGGACTCATGGAGGTCACTTGGTCAAGCAGGGCCACCCACAGCCGGCTCCCCAGCACCGTGTCGACGACGACTTCTGCCGCGGCCCCTCTCCCCACGGCACTAACCCCCTCTCCCCCCTCCCCCAGAGCGCGGCCCCGGACTCACAGAGCTCGCAGTAGCGGTGGCAGCCCCGGCCCAGCCCCTGCAGGTATCGCTGCAGCACGTCGGTGAGGAGGTCGCAGGCCGAGACCTGCACCGAGTCCCAACCCAGCGCCTGGCAAATCTGCGCCACCGACACCCGCAGCAGCCACCTCGAATAGGTCTCGCACATGCCGGCTCGCCGAAGCGAGGCGGCCGCCCGAACCCGCCGCCCGCCCTGGGCCGGGAGGGCCGAGGGAGGTTCACGCACAAGCCGCCGTTGCCGCCGCCGCCGCCATCTTGGCGCCGCGCCTCCCCGTCGCCCGCGCCAGGCCGCGCCGCTCCAGCGCCGAGAGCATCGAGCGCGGGGGCGTGGCGCGGCGCATCGAGCGCTCGGCCGTCGGCAGGGCGGCCTGGTTGGCGGGAGGATGGTGGAGGGGGGAGGCGCTCGTCGCCCCCAAAACCCCAAAATTGGGGCTTTGTGCAGCGGTGGGAGGGAAGGTCGGTGTCAGGCGGCCTTTCGGAGCGGGGGGGGGCTTCTTCAGGAACTGCTCCCTCAGCTCCGCAGGCCCTCAGCGGCCGATCAGGAGCTGTGCTTGATAAACGGGATCCAGGCGCGTCATTTGCACAGGCGGCGATGCCACACGTTCCCCGAAAGCTAAAAATTCTCGCTCAGAATAGTTTATCCGACGCCTTGTTTGATTTTTTTTTTTTTTTCCAGCTGGGTGGAACGGCCAGATGCCAGCCCTGTGTCACCGGGTTTGCCCTTCACTGAGGGACGGAACATCCTCAGGCGGCTCAGACCCGCAGACATCAAATGTCGGCTGTCTCAGGACCTCGCCGCCAAATCTTTTGCGTGAAACCCTCTAATTACCCTTCCTGCTAATCCTGTCGGTTACTTTTCAGTTCGGAGATTGCAGATTTGGGCCCTCAGGTCACTCCCTGGCCAGACGGTCTCGCCACGCGCGGTTGCCGTGTGTGTCCCGGTCCTGGTTTGAGCTAAACAGAACCAATTCTGTTCAGTGGTTTGACCTTTCAGCTCAGCCTCTTCTGAGAGGCTGCAACTTTCTGAAGTTAAAGCATGTTTTTGCAGACAGTGTCCTCTACTAAAGGTCATACTGCATGACAACCGGTGGAACACGAGCCAGCAGGGTGCCCCAGTGGCCTGGAAGGCCAGTGGCACCTGGTTTGTGTCAGGAACAGTGTGGCCAGCAGGAGCAGGGATGTCATTCTGCCCCTGAGCTCAGCACTGGGGAGGCCTCCCCTCGAGCCCTGTGTGCAGGTCTGGGCCCCTCCCTGCAAGAGAGACCTTGAGGGGCTGGAGCGGGTCCAGAGGAGAGCAACGAGGCTGGGGAAGGGACTGGAGGGAAAGTCCTGTGAGGAGAGGCTGAGGGAGCTGGGGGGGGTTCAGATGGAGAAGAGGAGACTCAGGGGGGACCTTCTCACTCTCTCCAACTCCCTGCAGGGAGGGTGTAGCCAGGTGAGGGTCAGGCTCTTCTCCCGGGCAACCAGTGACAGGACGAGAGGGCCCGGCCTGAAACTGCATCAGGGGAGGTTCAGGTTGGGTCTCAGGCAGCCCTTCCTCACGGAGAGGGTGCTCAGGCACGGGGATGCTCTGCCCAGGGAAGGGGGGAGTCACCGTCCCTGGAGGTGTTTAAGGAGAGGCTGGATGTGGCACTTAGTGCCGTGGTCTGGCCCACGTGGGGGTGTTGGGTCATAGGCTGGACGTGATGATCTCAGAGGTCTTTTCCAGCCTCAACGATTCTGTGATTCTGTGATAGCTCCTCATGTTTACAGTTACTACCAAGGACTGGGATGCAGAAAGGCTCTTGCTGACACTTGCTCCTACAATGACCAAGGTCACTGCTGGATCTTGTGCAACACATTGAGGGTGCTGCAAAGAAATAAAATTCGGCACCTCTGGGAAGGAATGGACAGGACGGGTGACCAACAAGAGTGTTCCATTCCATTCCATATACATCAAGTTTAGTATAAAGCTGAAGGATCATAGGCGTTAAGGTCTCCTTGGATGGCCAGCGTTCGAGGAGGATTCTGTCCGATCCCTCTCCTGAGTTCCCAAATCCAGCTCCTGTATCCAGCTCCCCTCTGCCACCAAGTCTGGGGCTTCCCCGGTGCCACCTGCTCTGCAGCATCAGTAGAGATTGCTATAGGGAGGAGAGTCACGTTCGATACTATTTTTGTATATATTTCATTATTTCCTTATAACTGTTGTTTATTAAAGCTGTTTTAATTTATTTTCCAATCTCTAAGTCTCTCCTCCTCATTCCTGAAAGGGGCTAGAAAGCATCGGTGAGGTTTAGTGGCCGGCCCAGCCCAAAACCTTACTCGTCACACATATGGTTAATGATGCATCCGTGACGTCCTGCACTTACACAGAGGTTGTAGGGTTAGGCCCATGCTGTGAGGAGCAGGGATCTGAGAAGTGGGAGAGGAAATTTTGAGTGTAACAGAATCCTTGGATACTAAAGAGATTTCTCAAGAACATTGGAAGGAGCCTGTTTTAAGACATTTTAAAACAAAAATTACCCCAATGCCAGAAGACTTGTAGGGGATATTTCATCTTTGCAGAGGAAAAAGACAGACAGACAGGAGAAACAAGAAAGAAAAAGAAAGAAAAAAAAAAGGGAGGGAGGGAGGGAGGGAGGGAGGAAGGAAGGAGAGAGAGAGAAAAAGGAAAGAAAAAAGAAAGGCTGATTTGTTACAATTATCTCTTTTCCAACTTCAGTAATTCCTTTGGGAATTCACAACTTTTGCGAATCTCTTCTGCAGCTGCAGTTTTTTTTTTCATGTGTTGCAAGCACAAAAAAATGCCAATAATTTTTAAGAGTCAGTATGAGCCAAATTGAAGCAAAGTTTGGGTGATCTTCTAGGGAAGCAGAATCTTCCAAGGTCACCTTTATGTAGGCAGGTATATCCGTAATTACATCTAAGGCCAAGAATGCCTGGTAGTAGAAACATCAGCTTTGGGAACTGATGTAGCAACACTGGCAACAACGAGGAAAAAGTGTTTCTGGGTAACTTATTTATTTGGGAAAGAAGAAAGCAGGGGAAGATGAAACTATGGTGGCAAGAAGGAGGATCCAGAAAGAAAATTAATGTTACTGGGTGGTGTGGGAGGTAGAATAAGTAGCAACAGAGCTGTTATTCAGGGTGGCTGAGTCTACACTAATACAAGTGCTAAACTGTAACTGGGTAATTGTGTGCAACTAATCAGAGCGTGAAGGACAATTGTAAATAATAGCAGCCTATTATTAGAAGTTAATTAGTTCATGAATTAGCTCTTTCATTTATTAGACCATTAGTAGTGTGTTGATTAGTCAATAAACAGTCTCTTTTATCAGTCACATCTTAGGTCTGCAACGTGAGGAGAGGGGAGCTGGACCCACGGTGAAGTCCTGCAGCTCGTTGTTCATCAGGGCAGGTGGCTGCTCTTTGCTCAGTCCCTTCAGTCTATTGAGCAGCTTTAGAATCGCAGAACCACAGAACCGTTTCGGCTGGAAGAGATCTTCAAGATCGAGTCCAACCTTTTCCCAGCCCTATCAACACCACTAAACCATGTCCTTGAAGGCAACATCCACGCTTCTCTTAGGCAGGTGACTCAACCCCCTCCCCGGGCAGCCTGTTCCAACGCCTGACAACTCTCTCAGTAAGGAAATTCTTCCTAATATCTAACCTGAACCTTCTCTGGTGCAATTTACATCCATTTCCCCACATCCTATCACTCTCCACTAGGGAGAACAAGCCAACCCTCACCTCTCTACAATCTCCCTTCAGATAGTTGTAGAGAGCAATGAGGTCTCCCCTCAATCTCCTCTTCTCCAGGCTAAACAGCCTCAGATCCATCAACCATTCCTCACAGGAACTGGCATCCCACTTCCTTTCCTAAAAAACCCCTTTTTTTTTGAGTGCTCTGGAAAGCTGCAAAGGCACAGGCCCTCCACTTTAAAGGGAACTAAGGCGGGACTCAAAGCCCATCCCACTGAGCCCTGCAGTGTGGGGAGGCACAGCCGGCCGGGCAACCACAAAAAAACTTGGACACAGTGGGAAAGCTTTGGCCTGATGAGCATGTGCCTCGGTTCATGTGCCATCAGGTCAGGAGCATGGTGGGAAGTGCATCAGAGACCCTTAAATTAGGAAGAAATTCTTTCCTGTGAGGATGGTGAGGCATTGGAAGAGGTTGCTCAGAGGTGTTGTGGAAACCCCCTCCCTGGAAATGTTCAAGACCAGGTTGGATGGGGCTGCTAGCAACCTGGTCTGGTGGGAGGTGTCCCTGCCCATGGCAGAGTGTTGGAACTACAGGATCTTTAAGGTCCCTTCCACCCTAAACCATGCTGTGATTCTATGATGTAATTTCACATGGAGAAGAATAGAGAGGATGGATAAATTTACAGAGGAAAAGGGGAACCTAAATCACTTGACTGTCTGGTTTCTAACCAGTTGACTGAGGTCCAGCTCGCCCCAAGAGGTGGCTTCTTACTCCTGTCCCTGTGTCACACTCACAGCTTGCTTTGAAGCTCAAGGCCAGGTCCATTCTCTTCAGACCTCTTCTGCAAACCCTCTTCCCATTTGTCACGTACAGCACTGAGCCCTTCAAGGCTCTCATTTTGTCTTATGGGACCAGCAGCCGCAGCTTTCTACAGCTGTGGTTACAACGCAGCACTACTATTCCTTTCCCATACTGTCACTACACTCTTATTTTTTCAGATTTAACCTTTCTCTCCCTCCTGTTGCGCACAGCGAGGGCTGAGAACTGCGGTGTTAATGTTTCTATAGCACGCAAATACATATATGCACGCGCCGATCACGATACAAAGAGCGTGCATTCGAACTAAACACTGAAATGTGACAGGATCAATTCATTTTAGAATATGAACATCTAGAAACAGTAGCAATATGGTACTCAAATGAGCTGGAGCTCAGCATTCCAACTGCAAGGTGCCCAGAGGTTATTCCACAGTCTCCCCCTCCAGCACACGGTACAACACACGTAACAAACCAACACTTCACACACAAGGTGAAGACAGGCAGTCTCCTCCGCTCTTCAAATGAAGAAACTCCCACCCGTGTGTTTTTGCAAGCCAGATACATCACGAAACGCAGAGCTTGCAAAAATTGCGTTGCAAAGAATAACCAAGTCAAACCCAGATATTTGCTCCATGGACGACCAACAACGTTTGTTTCATGTAGGTGGTTTATTGTAAGAATTTAGATTTCTGGAGCTTTACCACTTCACCAAATAATAGAGCAGTCTTGTTAACATAGACACAGGCAGGTTAAACCATATGCTCAGAAGAGCTCTTCTTCACCTGTAAGGAAAATGGAAGCAAATTAAAACCTTTTAAAAATTTTTTATTTAAAACCTTTGTCTCCTCAAATTTGAACACTTCAACTCACTAATATTCTTCACCCCCCCAGCCCAAACTCCTTATCAAGTCTATTTTTTCCTTGAAGTTTTACATTTTGAATACGCTTATTTTGCTACAGAAACCTCTTTAGGTATGTCTTAGAGACATTGCATAAGGTCAGGGCACTATGAAAAAATTAAAACAGTAAATGAAGCCAATAACCCCAAAAAAGACCCACAGAAAGGTGTACCAATTGCAGATGTACACCATCATGGATATATTTTGCTTAAAATTATTGACACTCGAGAACTTTTTGTTCAGACAGTTTCAAACTAGCAACCGGCAGCTTATCAGCTTTTTGGGAAAAGAAGTTTGAGCAACAAATTCCGACTTCCTCATCTGACTTCAAGATTTTCTGTGTTAATTCATTTCAAAAGGCAAGCTAGTCTCTACTTCAGAACTTTACCTCTTGGATTTGGCTGAACCGCTTTTTCCGATTAATCCCTGGTTACGGTATTACGAGAAAAAACAGAACAAGCAGGTTAGGAAGCAACTCATGCAAATTCAGGCAAAACTATGCACGTATTTACGACCACAAATGTATTGTGAGGAGCACAATACAGCATGTAACTGGTACACAGAATGTATTCCAGGCATTTTGTAAACACACAGGATATCAACACAAATATTTGCATCTCAGCATAGCACAAATTTTTACCTGTTAGATGTAATATGCATTAGCTATATGCAGTTACAAGTTGTGGTCTAAGCCCACACATTTGTAACCTGCAGCACACGCCTTCACAAAACTTTTTTTCTTGGGGAAATAAGCGAAACACCAAACTTGCAAAACACCGAACTTAAAGTAAAATACACACTCGGTATCAACAGACTCTGCAAATTCCCTCCTCCTTCCAACCCCATCCCCACAGTCTCAGCTTCTGACCACCATCACAGGTTGATTTATCCAAAAGCATTTGAGTCACCTGAGTTGCTCTTCCCCACCCAACGGTACTGGGCTGTTTGAGCAGACAGAGCAAGAAAAGCTCAGGTAGAAGGGAGGAGGGAGGTAAATCCGCTCAAAAGCCAAAAAGGAGGAAAACCACTGCGTTCAGGCAAGGATGCATGTTGAGGCTAGAGATGTATTTACCAGCTTTTTAACTTTATCTGGCCAAAACCGACTGCCAAGCTTCACACTTGTTAGTAGAACTGCACAAGCTGAAAAACTTGGGAGTTGTGCCATGGATTGTCTCCCCTTCAGTTTTATGACCTACGTGCCCTAACCTTCCCCATTAACCTGACAGAAGCGGGACATAAAGCATTTGTAACAATCCTAGTTTGTGTTTGTGCAGGTACTCACAGAGCAGCAGCCCCGGAGATGATCTCAATAAGCTCCTTGGTAATGACGGCTTGACGGGTACGGTTGAACGTCAAGGTCAATTTGTCAATCATCTCAGCTAGAAAAAAAAATTAAGATTGGAATTAAAGCATTTAATCAGTTTTTAAATGCAGACAAAGAAAAGCTGTAGGAACAGAGTACCAAATAGTCTTGTAAATCCATGCAAACAATCAAGAGGCTTACTGCACTTATTCTTTACCCCTACAGATAACACTACTCGTAGACAATCTAGAAACTTGCTAATTTGGCTTGAGGCATCAGAGTTAATCATCTGAGGAACAGATGACAGCCTAGTAAATACCATGGTATGACATGGCTTATTTTAACATAACACAAGCATGCATTACTTGCTTTTAAATTCGATTTCCCTGTCAATTAACTACATCGGTATTTCCTTCAAGTTCCTGTTGCTCTGTCGGAGGGAGCCAGATTTTTTTTTTTAGTTTCTTCAATGTTTCTTCTTAAGTTTTTTAAACCCAAAAGGTATCAGCTCTTTTAAGATGAGGTGGTCAGCAGAGAGCCACACCTACAGTTCCAAGTAGCCCAAAACGCACGTCACATCAGCTTCACTCGGTCACCAATATCCTTTATTTCTTAGGACTGAAGTCTTATCGCCATGCTGCACCAAAAACTTTTACCTGTCTCCCACTAACACCAACTGCACACTCCGCACTGCCCTTCACTTGGACACCTTCCAGGGAATACTTGTATATTCTCAACTTGCTGCAAGACAGGTGGTAAAGCATTTAACCACTGTTTCAGTTTTCCCACCTTTAAATGGGTGCAGTATTAATTACATTGGGCTCACAAGTACGTACAGGCTTATAAAAACTTTAGAAATCCTCAGACCAGCCACATGAGGAGACTGTAAAGAGTATTTGGTCGTTACAAGATTAGTTTAGCATTTCATATTCTTATTAAAGAATCTGTTATTTCACTTCCAGCCACGTAATCTTGTTTCTCATAGACTTGACAGCAACCCCTCCCTGCAGGGACTAAATAAGGTACACGGGTTCAGAAAGGAGTCCCAGTTGAGCTGGCTCAAAAAAAAAAAAACCCAAACAAAAAATAAAAACAGACTCAAACTGGAATTAAGCGAGAAACCAGCTCACTTCTTATAATTTTGGGAGAAAAGAATTACACAAAGGGAGGTTGGTATTTTCATGTTAAACTACTGAAGTCCTGGGAAGGCCCCAGAGTAGACTTACAAGCATTTTTGCTAGCGTTGTCCATAGCGGTCATCCTAGCACTCTGCTCGCTGGTGGTGGATTCTTTCAGGGAGTAGTACAGGATATTTGCTAATGTAAATTCTTGGTAGTTTCTCAGCACATCAGCATCAATATCATCATAGATACTTAGGCTTTCTGTAAGGTATGAGAGAGCAGACTTAGAGAAATCCAAGCCAGCAAAACAATATAATCCCATGTCAAAGACTACTAGGCTAGCCAGCTTCTCTACTTAAGGCAGTGTGGAGGGATTTTCTCTATCTAGTATATGTACTTCCACAAAAAAAAAATAATCTAAGAAGCAGAGAGATTAAGTATGTCGTGTCTTTTCATTCAACACCAGGAAAGTCAGATTCTGACCAAAACCACACACATTATTGGTGCATTATGTTTAATCTTCCCGTACAATGCTGCAGAAACGTTTCAGGGTTATTTTTACCGAGTAGTGCAAAGTCACTGAGTGCCCAGGCAGTTCAGTGCTGAAAACACTGGGACTAATAAAGTTTTGCATGTCCATTCTTAGCTCTTCCTTGAGAGAGAATCTCAAATCAAAATAATTCAACTGTTCTTTTTAACCTCCCTGCCCCACAGCACCTTGAAAGGTCAGCTTTAGACTGCCAAGATAAAACAGTCTGTTAAACTTACGATACATGCACCACACTAAGATGTTTTAATACCATATTCTCATGTTCAGAGTACTTTTCCTGTGATTTATCATTTCACATCACCGGTGGTTTCTAGTTCACTACTTACCAGAGCCAGCAACTGTTTCAAGGGAGAAGATTGGTTTTTCATCGGTCTTGTAGGAGATGACAGACCTGTATAAAAACAGCATCATAAGGTCAGTTGAACTGAAGAGTCTCAATTGAGTGTTTACTATCAAATTAGGAAAGACAACTTCCCGCCTTCCAATTCCACAGCTTTCTGATACTCTTGACGAAGAGATCTCAGGTATCATGTGGGTATGACAATGTACTGACTAGACACAGCAGCACTCACTGCACAAATAAAAAGAGAATTCCAACCACAGCTAGTAAAAAAAAAAAAAAAGGCTCTGCACGCACAACAAAAAGTGCTCCCTCCTCAAGAAATAAAATAAATGTACAATTCACAGACAGTTCTTGTATAACTTCATTGGGCCGACATGCTCTCGCAAGCCTTCTACCCAGTATTTTTCCAGTGCAGTTCCAGTTTAATCTTACCTGAATCGATTGTAGATGACAGAGCCTTCATCAAATTCATACCCAGAGTTTAACAGCTCTAAGGCAATGATTGAAGCATCTCCAAAGCTCGGAGGTCTCCGTCCCACTTCTTTGAATGTCATCAGGAAGTAATTGCTATGTGTCCTGGAGTAATATCAAACCAGGGTTAGAACTAAGTGGATGCTCTAACGTAAAACTATGTGGCACCAAGAGGCAATGAGCTGCAGTAACTTAAGCATTCAGAACTAAGCATGTCACTGAATTAGGCCCCGAGACAAATTTTGGTTTTTTTTCTAGTTAAATTATTATGATAGATTCAGGATAAGCACACACTTGTAGCAGTGCTACAGTTGCTAACTTTCAGACTTATATTCCAAACACATAACAATCCTGTGCAGCAGCTTCACAAATGTCCAGACATTCAAAAGCCACGTTAGTGTATTTGCAGCTTTTTCTTTTCTTTTCTTTTTTTTTTAATAAAAAGAAACTTGAATTTAGCAGTTTTATTTCCACCACAGAAAACAGCCAAAATCCTTCTTTTTACCTCTGAAGCAGGCCTCTGATCTTATCGCCTACTCCGACCACCATAACTTCTTTTCCTGCATTTGAGAGGTTGGTAATCTCGTTCTTCAAGGTTTTAGCAATAGATGTGTGGATAGCACCACAGAGACCTCGGTCAGAGGACACACCAATAAGGAGGTGCTTCTTCTTGTCCTCAGGTGCCTTTATTTCTGCTTTCTCATAGAGAGCTAAAAAAAAAAAAATAAAAAAAAGGATAGGGTGCCAGAAAGCAAACAGGCCATATTAAAATACCTTTGAATTTTTCTGAATAAAATGATTTCTAAAGGGATTCCAAATCACAGCCAGATGAATTTTATCTCCCTCACAATCACACAAGCTTCCACGTGATCCGACCACTGGTGAGAAAGAAACAATTCCAAGCCAGCCACACCTCTGCATTGGATATCACACCATCAACGTCGTTAATTAGTTAAATTTACTGTGGAACTCTGCTGCTTCAGCAGCCCAAGAGTTTGCAAAGAGGTCTGGCAGTAGCTGTGGGTGCTACAGAGGTAGGACACAATTCCACTAACAGACAGAAGCAGGCCAAAAATTTAGAGTTATGGTGCTTTTATGATTAACGAAAACAACTACAAAAAGTTAAAAAAGTGATCAGGACTCATAAATTTCACATTCGAACTCTTTAACAATCACTTTCCGTCAACTACTTCGAAGGAATATTCAAGGTGGCCTAGAGATGCAGAATCTTTTGGGGAAAAAAAACCACAAAAAACTACCGAAAGGTTAAAAGGTCTAGGCATTTATCACCACCGGGAAAGTCTTCCTCTTCTGTTCCCACATCACTCAGTGCAAGAGTCTCCTCTCACCCAGCGCTCCCGTTCCATAGACTCTCGCGGGTTTCAGCTCCCTCTCAGCTCTTGCGTACTTCGCTGCAGAAACCATCTTCATGGACTTGGTAATTTTCTGAATGTTCTTGATGGACTTCAAGCGCCTGGTAACTACAAGGTGAAGAGTTGAAGGTCACGGACTGTACTGGGCATAATGACATCAAAACCGAGCACTAAAAAACTAGCAAGAGCCATCCCAAAACATCCCTCAAAGAAGAAAATTAATAAACAAACAACCGATGCACAAATAAGCCTCATAAAATTGTATTTACAGCAAGAAAGCAGTAAGAGTAGTAATCTGGCTAATCCAAATGCATCTTTAGAATCGCTATGTTTTATACAGAGCAT
Source organism: Trogon surrucura (assembly GCA_020746105.1). Taxonomy (NCBI): domain Eukaryota; kingdom Metazoa; phylum Chordata; class Aves; order Trogoniformes; family Trogonidae; genus Trogon; species Trogon surrucura. The sequence continues at coordinate 217,151,258 of CM036617.1, forward strand.
TTATTTAATATTTAGCTCAACACAAGATCTCTTTACTCTTCTCTTTCCTTCTGTGTCTGCATATTTCAGGAATATATCGTTTGAGGTATATTTTCACACTTTCCCTGACAATGAGGTTGAGCAGGGAAGACCCAACATTGTAATGAGACAGAATAAACTTCCTCCTCTGTTTAGACTGCAGTAAAATGAGATTCATAAAAATACTGGTGTAAAGAGAAAACAAAAAGGTGTCCTAAAGACAAGCACAATTCTGAGACAATATCCCTAGGAGGACCAGCTTAAAGAAGAACTATCTAAGTGGAACCGTTAAATCAGCCTTTTGCTCAATAAACACACAGGGAAATACAGAAAAAAAATTAATTCCTAAAAGCGAGCGAAAAATCTTCTTTAGCACGTAAGAAAAAGTTATTTTTAAACTATGTTTGGGTAAAACTATATCAGTTTGCTGAAATGACATCTAAACAAGTGCTAAAACCATTTTAAGCAATGTCTTTTCTGAAGGACACTTGTTTAAGATGTGCTGGAGGCTCATAGCATTACAGAGTTTCACCACCAGTTTATCCAAGAGAGGCTAACCAAAATTACATTTCAACGCACGTTTTTCCTGCAACCCTTTCCCTCTCTCAAAAGCAAACAAACCCAGTACTTACTATCTTTTAAGGTTGCCATATTCCTGACTTGGCCCCTGGAAAACGAATGCAGAAAAAATTAGGATAGTTCACTAGTTCTCTAGCAAAGCAACACCTGTCAAGGGTAGGTCCCTTTCAGAGGGATGGAAATTTAACAAGTGCCAGTTCTCAAAAAGCATCCGTGGCAGGGACAAGCCACTCTGAACCATGTCTTGTATTCAGACGTTGCTCCCTTCTCCTTATCTCCCGTGACATCACATATCATTTAATACATTCCTCACCACCTCAGGCAATGGCACAACGTAAGCAAAAGCCAGGCAGCGTGGCATCCAGAAAAGTAATTAGTTCTTAAAAATTATTTAAACAAGGCAGGAGACAACACCATTTTCTGACAAGACCAGAATCTCCTTGCACTGCCTGTCATCTCTGAAACCATCTTTTTTACTCCCCTTGCCTTGTCATTTAACTCCCTGCTCCCCATACCTCCACAGCCGAGTGCCCTTCCCCTCCAAGCTCCCATCTCTCCCTCACCCCCACTTCTATGGAGCAGCAGCCAAAGAGGTCATAGAATGGCTTGAGTTGGAAGGGACCTTAAAGATCATCTAGTTCGAACTCTCTGCCATGAGCAAGGACACCTCCCACCAGACCAGGTTGCTCAAAGCTGCATCCAACCTGGTTTTGAACACTTCCAGGGAGGGGGCTTCCACAACCTCTCTGGGCAACCTGTTCCAGTGTTTCACCATCCTCATAGTAAAGAGCCTCTTCCTACATCTAATTTAAATCTACCCTGCTTTAGTTTAAAACCATTGCCCCTTGTCCTATCTTCACACACTCTTACAAAAAGTCCCTCCCCAGCTTTCCTGTAGCCCCTTCAGGAAGCCCCCTACAAGGTCTCCCCACTGCCTTCTCCTCTCCAGGCTGAACAGCCCCAATTCTCTCAGCCTGTCCTCACAGTGGAGGTGCTCCAGCCCTCTGATCGTCTTTGTGAACTTCCTTTGGACCTACTTCAACAGGTCCATGTCCTTCTTCTCTTGGGGCTCCAGAGCCGGACCCAGCACTGCAGGTGGAGGTTTCACAGGGGCAGAGCAGAGGGGCAGAACCACCTCCCCTGACCTGCTGGCCACGCATCTTCTGATGCAGCCCGGGGCAGGGTTGGCTTCTTGAGCTGCCAGCACCCATGGCAGGCTCACGTTGAGCACCTCATCAACCAGCAGCCCCAAGTCCTTCTCCGCAGGGCTGCTCTCAATCCACTCGTCGCCCAGCCTGTGTTTAAACTCGGCATCGCCCAGCCTCAGCCGCAGGGCCTTGCATTCCGCCTCACTGAGCTCCATGAGGAGGGCACGGGCCCCTCTGATGGAGGTCGGAGCCTCCGTCCCCCGCAGGTCACCGCTATGACCCCGGCAGGCCGCTCGCCCTCCGCCTCACCGCCAGCGCTCCTCCAGCCGCCCCGCAGCATCCCCAGAAGCCGCCCCGGAGAGCGGCCCCGCCGGCACCGCCGGGCCCCGCACGGCTGAGGGGAGCGCCCCCTCCTCAGCTCCCCCGGGTCGGCCCCAACCACCCGGCCAACCCCGCCGCTCGCCCTCCACCACCGGGCCGCCCCCGCGCCGTCCCCACACGGTCCTCCCCGGCCCGTGCCCCCGCCCGTTACCATTGCGGCTGGTAAAGCGCGACGGCGGCGCCCCGGGCGAACATGGCGGCGGCTCCAGCTCAGCCCCGCTGAAGGTCAGCGCCGCCGCACCGCGCAGGCGCGCAGCCGGAAGGGGATGGGGGGGGCGGGAAAGTGCTTCCGGGGGGCGGAGGGCACCGCGGGAGGGAGGCCGGGAGGGAGGGAGGCCGGGCCGGAGGGTCGGTGCCGGTGCCGCCGCCATGGGGAAGTCGGATTTCCTCAGCCCCAAGGCCATCGCCAACCGCATCAAGTCCAAGGGGCTGCAGAAGCTGCGGTGGTACTGCCAGATGTGCCAGAAGCAGTGCCGCGACGAGGTGAGGTCGCCTCGGTGGGGGCTGGGCCTGAGGCGGGAGAGCGCGGCGGGCCCCGGGGCCTCGGAGGGGGCTCCCTGAGGGCACGTCGGGGGGTCCGGCCTGCCTGGTAGGGAGCCCCAGGCCCCTTGAGGGGAGCGGTTCTCTTGGGGATACACAGGGAGGTGAGATCCCCTCAGGGGGCGTCCTCAATCCTCTTCTGGGAGCTCTAGCCCTAGAATCAGGGTAGTTTGGGCTGAAAGGGACCCTAAAAATCATCTAGTTCCAACCCCTGCGATGAGCAGGGACACTGCACCCTAGGTCAGGCTGCTCAAAGCCCCGTCCAACCTGGCCTTGAACGCTTCGAGAGAGGGAGCTGCTACAGCATCCCTGGGCAACCTGTTTCCTCACAGAAAAGAATTTCTTACTAATACCTACCCTAAATCTCTCCTGTTCTAGTTTAAAACCGTTGCTTCTCGTCCTGTCACTACATACCCATGTAAACAGTCCCTCCCCAGCTTTCCTGTAGGCCCCCCTCAGGTACTGGAAGGCTACTACAGGGTTTCCCCGCAGCCTTCTCTCCTCTAGGCTGAACAACCACAACACTCTCGGCCTTTCTTTGTAGCAGAGGTGTTCCAGCCCTGCTGGCTCCCTTGTGAGTGTCCTCAGTGACACTGAGGGGACACGAAGGACCCCTTTTTGGGGTCCTGAGCCCTTTTAGGGGGAGCTGTCATTGCCTTAGGGCCTGTGTGGCCTCATAACCTTGTTGGGTTCCCCAGTTTCCTTATGGAGGATACAGGGCTGGCTTAGGTTCTGTTTGCAAGCGTCACCGGTCTCTTTGTGAGGGTTCAGACCCCATCTGTGGGGTGCAGTCTCTCTAGGGAGCATCCTGACCTCACTTGCCAGGAGCACAAGGAGCCTTAAGAGGACCTTAAGAGGACCGCTGAAGAGGGCTCTTATTCTCTTTTTATCATCCTCACTCCCTCTTGTACAGACCACAGTCTCCTTGGGGAGAGATTGGTGGGACCTGGAAGGTTCCCAGTTGTGGGGCAAACCTGTTGGGGTCCCTGATCCCCCGTGGGAGAAATCCTCATCTAATTTGGAGAAAGTGTGTTGGCCTGTACTGATGACTCCTTCCTTCTGATTCTGACCTAGTTTCTTCCCTTCTTCTCCTGTTATGAAGAGATGTTTTTTTCTCTGAAGCTTCCCCCTCTACTTTTCACTTGTCTGTTCACTTGAACACAGATGCCTGTGTCATATGAGTGTCCTTCCTTATTCCCACCGGAGTTGCACTCCAAAGTACCTCTGCTTGGGCTAACTGTGCTTTTAGTTTTCTGTTCTCCATGAATAGTTTCTTTGTGGTGCCTTAGAGAAGACAAGTAAAGTGTCCTGTGGATGTTTAATCCTATTGTTTTTGCCCCCCTCTCCGTTTCACCCAAGAAGCTCAAATCCTACTCTCTTCCCAACGCCCACAAGCAAAGAACCTCAGTACTTTACAACAAAATATTTTTGTAAGGGCTCCAATGGAATGAAACTTGCTGTATATTTAGTCACATTGTGATGAAAGGACATTATATTAGACAAAAAAAAGGATGCAGTCAGATGTCCTATGTTTGGGTACTTTTTGGGGATCTTTTTACTTCACTTCTGTGCCAGAGGTGTCCAGACTATCACAGTCCATGGCTTGAGCACTTCCAGGACACCATCCTCTCCTTGCACGTGTTTTGTGTCAGTGTTAGTCGGGTAGGGAGGGAGCCAGCAAATTCTTCGAGAGCTCTTGCACAAATGTCTGGGTGGACCTGGTGGTGCCACGTCTGTCCTGTTCGCGCAGGATGAAGAAACTGCTGCAATCATAGAATCACAGAATCATAGAATGGCCTAGGCTGGAAAGGACCATCCCCATCTTGTCTCTGGAGGCTTTTGGTCTTGAGAAGAATTTTGTTTCTGGCTCGCTTGGTCAGGAGGAACAACCACCCCGTGTAGCCTGTGGCTAAGTTAAGGTGTTTTCTATGGAGCTTCCAAGAGATTTCACTTAGAAAGTGTTATTTTTAATACTCTTCAGCTGTGTGACAGTTGCAAATTGAAACAAAGACAGATAAAGTATTTATTTTTATTTTATAGAATGGCTTCAAATGTCATTGCATGTCTGAGTCCCACCAGAGGCAGTTGCTGCTGGCTTCTGAAAATCCTCAGCAATTCATGGATTACTTTTCTGAGTAAGTTTGCTCTATATTCTTACCCAGATCTTCATTCCTGTAGGAAGCACAACCATACCTCTAAGGCCCAGTCGTGTCCCACTGAAGACACTTTCATAGAGTTGTAGAATCATAGAATGTGTTGGGCTGGAAGGGACCTTTAGAGGTCATCTTGTCCAACCCCCCTGCAGTGAGCAGGGACATCTGTAACCAGATCAGGTTACTCAGAGCCCCATCAAGCCTGACTTTGAATGCCTGCAGGGATGGGGCCTCCAGCACCTCTCTGGGCAACCTGTTCTGGTATTTCACCATCCTCATAGTAAAGAACTTCTTCCTGATATCTAATCTAAATCTGCCCAGCTCTAGTTTAAAATGATTGCCTCTTGTCTTACCCTGCTACAAGCCCTTGTGAACAGTCCCTCCCCAGCTTTCCTGTAGCCCCTCCAGGTACTGGAAGGTGCTATAAGGTCCCCCCTGAGCCTTCTCCAGGATGAACAGCCCCAATTCTCCCAGCCTGTCCTCATAGTGGAAGTGCTCCAGCCCTCTGATGATTTTTGTGGCCTTCACTGGACCCACTCCAACAGGTCCATGTCCCTCTTGTGTTGAGGGCTCCAGAGCTGGGCACAGCACTCCGGGTGAGGTCTCACCAGAGCAGAGCAGAGCAGAGGGGCAGAATCCCCTCTCCCGCCCTGCTGGCCACGCTGATTTTGATGCAGCGCAGGGTGCGATTGGCTTTCTGGGCTGCGAGCACACGTTGTTGGCTCATGTCCAGCTTTTCAACCACCAATACCCCACTTCATTCTGTTACATTTTAGTGCCAGCTCATTTTTTTGATATTTGAATTTGGCTGGTTTATCCCGTGTCTTGAGTTCTGTGTTACAAAGTACATCACCCTTCTGTCCCACTGAGTGCCACACGTGCCGCGTTACACAGAGAACCAGTGCAGAGAGAGAACGTGTAAGGGGTGTGACTGCTCTCGCCCAGTTTCCCCCAGTCCTTTGTCCAGCTGACCTGCATGACAGCGGGGTTGACTGGAGCTGTCTTCAGCACGAGTCTGACGTGAGCCTTTATATTCAAGCCCTCGAATTAACCACGAGATGAGTGATCAATCTGCCCCATCTACCCCCGCTGCCCTTTATCGTGCTCCGTGTCTTGTGTCACTCGGCTCGGGAAGATACCTGGTAACGAAATACCAGCAATTAGTGGGAACTGTTTAGATTTCATTCTTTCTATTTTATCTCTTTGAAAGGGTATTCTCCTTTTGAAGATTTAACTGCTGTGTGCATGTGCCATACTGTGTTTCTGTGTGCACGCGTGCTGCGTTTACTGCTGCTTTACTGAAGAAGGAAGCTGAATTTTGTCTGAATTTTGTCACGTGTAGTTCAAAAAGATAATCATTTATACTACAGAGGATGACAATATGACTACTGACAATAGAAAAATACTTTATAACTGTTGAAGTTTTACTAAAATACTTTCTTTTTATCCCCTAAGGGAGTTTCGAAATGATTTCCTGGAATTACTTCGGAGGCGATTTGGTGAGTATTGTACTGTTTGTTTGCTGGTTTTATTAGTGTCTTTTATTAGTTCAGTGCAAGGAGTTTTGCTTGCTTTTCTCCCGTGCTAACATTTAATAATAGTAATTCTGTATTTCAGGAACAAAGAGAGTCCACAATAATATTGTGTACAATGAATATATCAGTCATCGGGAACACATCCACATGAACGCCACACAGTGGGAGACACTGACGGATTTTACTAAGTGGCTGGGGAGAGAAGGTAAATGTAGTTGCTCAGGGTTGGGAAGTTTTGAAGTTACTGGGTAATTGCATTACTGATAAGTGATCAGTAAACATTTATGTTAGTTGGCCCACTTTCTTTTTCTTTCTTGCCCTCCCCTCCTGTATGTGTATTAACAGATGTCCAAATGTATTTCTGGGCTAAGCATTAGGAATTTGCTTATGAAAAATGTCAGAAGTCTGGGATAAATGCATCAATCATGAAGTTTTCCTTGCTTTGTCTGTTGGTTCTTTTACCGTAGGTATTGTTAAATTCTAAGTCAGCTTGCAATAGCTGCCATTCAAAAATTCAGGACTGTGGCAGAACTTTCCTGATGACTACAAAATCCTTCTATATTTAAAGTGATAAGAAGTGAGTGGTTGTGTTCGTTCCTGGCCTAGTGAAAGGGTTGAAGCACGAGATCTGCACTTTTGTGTTCAGTGGGTGGAGAAAAGATGAAATGGCACTGTGGTGTGACAGAAAGTTTACTTTGGCTTTGGAAACCTGTGTCCTACAGGATATGTTCATGAGTCATAGAGTGTTTGAAAAGTCCCTCTAGTGAGAGTTAGTAACGATAATGTAACATAGTGAAGTTTCCGTTAGCGTGATGCTATTAGCATGTGTTATTTATGTTAGAATTCTGATTTCTTTCTTGTTAAAACAGTGGGAAGGAAACATTTTCTTCAATAAGGAAAGTATTATAAACCACTCTTTCTACTTTATTATATACTCTGGCCTATTTCCAAATAGAACCATTTGGCTGAAGGGCAGAAACAGATACTAAGGATAGTATTAACTAAAGTCAATTTTGCCAGGCCAGTGAGGAGTATGTTGTCTTTGATGCTGCCATTCAGCAAGACCTAGACAGGCTGGAGAGCTGGACAGAAATTTTGTGAAATACAGCGAGGGCAAGTGTAGGAGCTTGCGTCTGGGAAAGAACAATCCCACGTGCCACTACAGGTTGGGGACTGCCCTGCTGGAGAGCAGCGCAGGGGAAAGGGACCTGGGGGTCCTGGTGGGCAGCAGGATGACCATGAGCCAGCAGTGTGCCCTCGTGGCCAAGAAGGACAATGGCATCCTGGGGTGGATTAGAAGGAGGTGGCTAGTAGGTTGAGAGAGGTCCTTCTCCCTCTCTGCTCTGCCCTGGTGAGGCCACATCTGGAATATTGTGTCCAGTTCTGGGCCCCTCAGTTCGAGAAGGACGGAGACCTGCTGGAGAGAGTCCAGTGCAGCCACAGAGATGACGAAGGGAGTGGAACATCTCCCTGATGTGGAAAGGCTGAAGGAGCTGGGTCTCTTTAGCTTGGAGAAGAGGAGGCTGAGGGGTGATCTCATTCATGTTTACGTGTCAGGAGGACGGAGCCAGGCTCTTTTCAGTGACGTCCAATGATAGAACAAGGGGCAAAGGATGCAAACTGGAGCATAGGAGGTTCCACCAAAACATTAGGAAAAACTTTTTCACTGTGAGGGTGACAGAGCCCTGGCCCAGGCTGCCCAGGGAGGTTGTGGAGTCTCTTTCTCTGGAGACATTCAAAACCCGCCTGGACGCGTTCCTGTGTGACCTACTCTGGGTGATCCTGCTCTGGCAGGGGGGCTGAACTAGATGATCTTTTGAGGTCCCTTCCAACCCCAGACATTCTGTGATTCTGTGAAAGTACCTGTATTGTTATACTGAACATGGACTGTGAAAAGGATCTTATATTTTTGTTGTCCTGTGTTTGCTTTTGTGAGCATTAATCTTACTTTATCCTACTTTTCAGGTCTTTGCAAGGTTGATGAGACTCCAAAAGGCTGGTACATTCAATATATCGATAGGGACCCAGAGACTATTCGCAGGCAACAAGAACAGGAGAGGAAGAAGAAGCAAGATCTCGATGATGAAGAAAAAACTGCGAAATTCATTGAACAACAAGTCAGAAGAGGTTTGGAGGGGAAAGAAATGGTGAGGAAAATTACACTGCACATCAACTGCCTGCTCAGAACTCCTCTTGGTTAAGTTAATAGCAGAGCTGATGCTGCTGGGATCCCTGCACTGGTGTTTCCTCTGCAGGCAGTTAGGTGATGAGTAAGCTTCATGCTTCAGGTTACAAGCTCATCACCAGATGTAACCGTGTAACAAATGTGGCTGCGTTGCTGTTCTTTTCTAAGCCACAAGGAGCAGTCTTCTCCCAGATAATTCTGATCGCAGCCTTAACTGACTTGTTTCTCTTGAAACTGCTGCTGGTTACATTTCCTTGACTAACCAACTTGCTGATGGTTTTTAGAACTGTTGGACATCAAGATCCTCTGTGGAATCACAGTTTAAACACCCCAAAAAAGTAAAAGAAAGGGGAGGTTTCAGCTCTTTTTAGATTTTTGTCTAATTTTGAAATCTAGTAGAATTCTGCCCTGTGGCCCTGGCCATTTCAGACTTTGATTAGACTGTCTTCTGTCCTTGAATCACTGCATCGATTCGCTTATATTCTGAATTTTCTGTGTACAGTTATCTTAGATTATAAACTGCTCTGGAGGAAAACTTGCTTTACTACTAAAGACCTGACTCGCTTTAGTACTAAAGGAGTAATAATTACTGGTCTTCAAGGGATTAGTGATTTTAAAATCACCTTGAATTTAGGAGTAAACAACACAGCAACCAGCACGATGTGTCTTCATTTATATTTCCCAACTTTTAGGACTGCAAATAACAAGCTGTACCTTGTACAGTGAGGAAGCTGAAATAACCAGGGGGAGCTGGCATAATCAGATCCACATGGTGAAGAGTTTTATTTCAAGAGTGCTGGTGTGGTATTTGGGATCTGTTTATCTGGCATCATTCATGACTTCCACACATGTTGTTACCTGGGAGTGGCACCTCTCATTTGATCCTGGGTATTGATAGGTATATTTAAGTGCTGTAGTAAACAATTATCTTTTTCTTAATTTAAAACTAATTGAAATTTAAATGGTCTGAGCCTTTGGTGGTAAAAAAATTGGAAAGATTCCAGAATTGCCTTCTTTGGTTATCAGTTTGTCCAGAAACCAGTCTAATCAAGCTGATTCAGGTAGAGAAAACCATTTCAGTAAGGCTTCTTTCCTTTCAGGCTGGAATCAAGCAAGTTTAGGCAGCATTTCTGTAGAGAGTGTTAATTAGAGAATTTTGCACAGGAGCCTGTAATGAGATAATGTTTTCAATTCATAATCTTCTTATGAATCAAGCCAGGTTGAATATTACAGGTACTTGTAATAATCCCGCAGTACTCTCTAAAACTGATCTAATCAATGATCACCAAAAAAATGGTCTCTTGGCTCCCTTCTTTGTTTGATTCTTGAAATTCATTTTGTGTTCTTTCGGCAGGAAAAGCCAGTTTATACTGAACTGAACAGAGAAAATGAAGAAGAAAAAGGTAACCAGATTTTGATATCTGTAATGTTCTAGAACCTACTGATGCTGATTTTGTGATTAAAATTAGATGAGCGCTGAGGCCTGCTTGGTGCTTTATAAAGTGCTTTGAGATCGATTATAAAGAACTGAAATATGAAAATACAGAATATTCTTTCTTTTAATGTTTAAAGTAATTTATTTTAAAAGCTGAACCAAAACCATAGATGAGTAAACATTTTCAAATTTATGATCTTTTCCACTTGCAGATTTTTAAAATTGTAACATCCTTCGATGCACTTATATTGAAAGATAGAAATAGAGTAATGTCTTTTTATTTTTTAGTTACATTTAATTTAAACAAAGGAGCAAGTACTTCAATAGCAGCATCTTCTAAAACAAGGTGAGAAAAGAATTTAAGGGCAACCCTTACTGTTGCAAAGCGCTTCAATGACAATGGTGTTTGTATGGGCAGGAAGATGTATCTAGTCCTGAAATATCTGGAGTCTAATAGCACGTCCTGCCACGTTATTCAGGAGGGGATGCTAGGTGGTTTTGTGTTTAAAATGGTTGGATGGGTATGTCTCAAATGTGTGCTCTGAGGAGCCTTCTTGAATTTACGGTTGTCCATAAACTCAAGAGACAGTTACAGGTTCCTCTGAGAAGATCCTGTTCTATGAAAAAATGGGTAAGGGATCCAGTCAGAGCGTTTGAAGTGAACGCCGTCTCGTCCCGGCTGCCTTCTTTCAAAGGGTTTTCATGACTTGTTCATTTGAGTTCCTGAAAGGTTTGATTGCCGTGTCTAATTGGAGGTAATACTCTCTCTGATCATCGTTTAAGAAGCTGAATCTACCCCGTGTAAATCTTTCTAGAGGTTACGAATTTAATTGTCTTCATATAGCCGTGAGGAGCGCGGGACAAAAAGGATCAATAGCGCAAACAATACTGACTTACGGCAGTCTGTGGAACTGTCGGAGCGGTACATCTTTTCGTGGGAGGCAATATTGTAATTAAATGGGTTGCAGGTAAAATGAAAGCATTCCTCTCATCATAAGCTCAGCTCTTAGATAAGGTATCTGATGGGAGGTACGCCAGGCAGAAAATGAGACAATGAAGTAGTTCTTTGCAGTAATAGATACAGATTTTAGGCTTTGAGCAAAACTTGGAAATTGTCCCCAAGCATTGAGTTGTGCTTAAGATGAGCTTGAAACTTAATTCAGATACTCACTTGAATGGTTTCAGTGAGGAGTCCTTAAGGTGCTTGCTAAAATTTGGCGGAATTTGAGATCCGTTATCAAGCAGTCTTAATTCTTTTCTTAGCATATGAGAGATACTTGCCTGGAAACTTCGTGATGGTAGCGTAGAAACAGCATTAGGGTAAAGCGACCATGGTTTGTGTGTCACTGCTCGAACAGGAATCGCTTCAGAGTCGCGTATGGAAACTGCTTCCCTGTGTCAGCATCAAGGTGTGTTCTGTGGCTGTTGGGGAGGATCGCTTGAGTTCAAACTGGTGTCCAGTGCCCCAGTGTAGGTGCAGTAGAGCTTCACAGAATCCCAGAATCACGGAATGTTCGGGGTTGGAAGGGACCTTGAAAGATCATCTAGTCCAACCCCCTGCCAGAGCAGGATCGCCCAGAGTAGGTCACACAGGAACGTGTCCAGGTGGGTTTTGAATGTCTCCAGAGAAGGAGACTCCGCAACCTCCCTGGGCAGCCTGTTCCAGGGCTCTGTCACCCTCACAGGGAAAATGTTTTCCCTTATGTTTTGGTGAAACCACCTGTGCTCCAGCTTGTAGCAGTTGCCCCTTGTCCTGACATTGGACATCACTGAGAAGAGCCTGCCTTCGTCCTCCTGACACTCCCCCTTGACATATTTATAAACATTGATGAGGTCACCCCTCAGCCTCCTCCAAGCTAAAGAGACCCAGCTCCTTCAGCCTTTCCTCATACGGGAGATGCTCCACTCCCTTCATCATCTCTGTGGCTTCCTTGCTTCCCTTCTCCTATGCTCACAGCACAAACTGCACAAACCTGGCGCTTGTATTTTCTGAGCAGGTGCAAATATAGGACTGGGAGATGGTAGGCGAAGGATGGCAGAGTTTCAAGGGCACGAGGCTGCTGGTACTTGGGTACAGAGGTGGAGTTAGACCCTTGCTGAGAAGGGGAGTGGGAAGGGGAGGTTTGCCTTCCCTTGAACGTCTGTGGGGCTGACATGAAGTGAGGAGCGACCAGTGCCTCTGTGGGCACAGCTTCTGATGTTGACTGCCCCTGAGCAAACTGGGAACCCTGGGCTTGCTTTTTTTCCCCTCAGGAACTTAGATCCTCAAATCCCTCCTTAACTCACTCAGTAAGATTAGAATTACTTCTAATTCAAGAATGATCAGAAGCTACTGTCAAGGTCACTGACAAGCGTACCCGTGTACAGTCCTGTCCACGCAGTGACCAGCCCCTGTTATGAGTCTCCCCAGCCCTATAATCCCAGTGAGGGTCTCTCCAGCCCTATAATCCTACGAGAAGATCCTTCAAAACCCATTTGCTCTGATGGTTAGGACCCTGTCTGTAATTTCCCAGGTAAACGTAGTCGTGGCCAGTTTATACCAGTTGCTCTCGTGTTGGTAGGGGTATTTAAAATCAGTAGTTCTTTTTCTCCCCGGTATTTGCTTTTTCAGCGATGTATGTGCAGAGACTCTGCTGTGCTCTGCAGGCACCCCTGCATGGCACTGCCTTCATCTTCTCATTCCCCTGATCCACTGAATATCCCTTCCTTGTCCTTGTTCCAGTTCCAGCCAATCTTGAACAGGGGAGCTGATCAAATTTGTGCATGCTGCAAGTGAAACATCATGGCTTAGATGAGGCACTAATGCCTGGCTGTCTTGATGCTTCCTGGGATTGCGTTTGACTCTTTCCTTACTGGTCCACACTGGTAGCTATCGTCTGGGATTATAACCAGGCCCCTTTCTGCTTTTGTTGTTCTTAAGCATATGCCAGTAGATAGAAGGTAATCAGAGTAAACTTTTCCAAAGTGTGGGAGCTTGAATAATGTCCTGTTAAATTTTATCACTTTTAAAACATAGTTTTCAAGATAAACCAGTCCCTTCTGGTGTCCAGTTCTTCCTTGTATCCTCCGCATTGAATTGCACCCCTGAACAGTGTTGGTGGTCTCTCTCTCTTTGTCCCAGGGTACTTAATGAATGTGTTTAAATAAGATTTGTTTTAGTATTTTGATGCCCAGGAGCCCCTTAGTAAACTCACGGCTAGACATGTTTTCCTTCTTAAGTGTAGGCAAAGTAGTTGTTATGTTCTAATCGTATGTTACCCTTCATGAGATTTTATTTTAAGGACTTGCTATCAGATTTGTGATTTCATGTGCTTTTTCTTCTAGAAGTCCACTGTGGAAATTATGCAACCTTCCTCTGAAATGCAATTATTTTTCTCTCAATTTTGTTTCTACTCCCATTTCTGTATCTTCATTCCCATTATGTTTCTTCCCTTTACTGGTATGTTGAATACCTTCACCACAGGCTGAACGTAGGATTTGTTGTAAGGCCATGCTAATGTTACCATATCGCCCACCTCGCAGCAGCCTTCATCTTTCCAGACGAGAGAACACCCAAAGTTATCTACCTCATTCAAATGTCTTCTGTAGAAATGACTTAGCTCACACTGCCTTTGGGCAGTTCTCACTTTACCTGGATGGTCCCTGATCCCTGAGGTGTAACTTTCTGTGCTGATTGCTCTTTTCTTTCATAACTCATAGGCTGTTTGCCTATTTTGATTACGATTGTGAAGGTGGTGTTTATTTGCTGGGGTGTGGAGCCCTTTTCTGCAGATTCCCATGTATTTTCTCCCTCTGAGGGATAGGTTGAGTGTCTCTGTCTGGAAGAAATTCTAGACGACTACCTTGTTTGGGAGTTGCTCTGTCCACATGGCTTCTCTAAAGCCACAAATTTGCCCTTTCGCATTTGAAAACCTTATTTGCAGACCTGCTTGAAGTCAAGTGCCTGATCAACTCTTTGCTTTTGCACTAGTGAACTCACCATGAGGTTGTTTTCGTTCTGCTGGACTGCTAGGAGCAAACATCAGCGGACGTGGAGTTTACACTTCAAGGAGCTCAGTTCTAGCCTCCAAATGAAGTCCTAGAGAAGGAGACATGCAGGGTCTGCAAAGTGACAACTGAAATTAAATAGATCAGCAGGCCTGTTTGCACAACCAGTTCTTCAGATGCTTCTTGGTAGAGGAAACGATGTAAGGTCTGCTGTGGAAACACCATCTTACTCTTCCAGCAGTGTCCTTGGACCAAACGCACTGAAGATGGTGGAAGGGGCAGTTAAAAGGAAAGAACCAGCTCATAGCTCGGGCCAGTCCAAAGAGAAAAAGAAGAAATCTGCACTGGATGAGATTATGGAGGTAATGATCATGCAGGATCTGTGTCTTTATAACCTCATGCCTATGGCAATGGCCACTTTACCACGGTGTCCCTTTGAAGTGACCTCAGACCTTCAGTTTGTGTGAAATTCAGACTTTCTTGTCTTATCACGCAAAATAATTTCACTTCCCCGTCAAAACTGGTTTCTGCTGCTCATCTCTGCCTTTTCTCCAGACGACTGAGACTTTGGAAGTAAAGGAATACAGATTTTGGAACAGAAGAAAACATTTAGAAACATTTGACAAAACCAAATACAAATCTCCATCATTTTTTCATGGATTCTTGGATCTCATCAGATTGATTTTTATGCAGCAAGCACACACTGACTCACCCTTACTTAGTTGTGGGGTTTTTTTGTTGTTTTTTTTGGTCTGAATTTTATTCCCCATTTGCTGTGGGCCTGGTTCAGCTTTTTAAAGGCATGGGAAAGCTGCAATGAAAGGAGAAAGTAAATGGTGATTATTTGTTGTTGTTCTGTAGCTTGAAGAGGAGAAGAAAAGAACAGCTCGAAGAGACTACTGGCTGCAGCCTGTAAGTGTCTTAGAAATTCTTATTATACCAAATACAAGCAACTCTGCATCTCTGAAGCTGCTATTGATGTGTGTAAAGACCCAAAAGCAGATTCCAAACTAAACTCACTCTTATTTTCCAAGCTGCCAAATGTGAAAAATTACATTATCTGGAAGGAATTACTCTTCTGGTTGAGCATGATTTGCAGTCTGATGCATCATATGGCTGATCTCAGATGGGGTGGAATTCTCTAAGTAAAGAGTTGGTACTGGGAGTCTCTACAGATTGTGTTTAAATCATGGTATTACAGCCCTCTTCTTTCTACATAGGAGTTGACTTGCACAGAAATGTGGAAGTCAGCGTCAGCCTTTGAGCTGAGAAACCTCATCTCAGCTTCTCCTTATTATTCAGTAAGGCCTTCTAGGTCAAGAAGTCCTGCCCTGCACCTGCTGTGGGCTGTCACATCATATCCTGAGTTTAATGTAACTCTATTTTGGGGTGAAAAACAGTAAAAGGCTTGAGAGATACTACTTTGAGGAAGTATTTTGAGGGTAAAGACAAGTTCTTGAAAGCGGAGTCTTTACTGTTGTTGCTTCCTGCGCTGGTCTGTCCAGTCTGTGGTTGGAGTCAGAGTGACCTGATTGTGCAATTAATTTAGATTATGTAGTCGTTTGTGTATTTTGGCATTTTATTTTATTTTATTTTTTCTCCCCTCAAATCTTGCAGGAAATCGTTGTAAAAATTATAACAAAGAAGCTTGGAGAGAAGTATCACAAGAAGAAGGCAGTTGTTAAGGTAGAGCATGCAAACGGAAGCACGGGACATGCGTTAGGCTTTTGTGGTATCGGATAACTTCTGAAATTTTGCGTTTTTTTCATGCTTGAGTCAACATTGACGGGGCCTGAAGTGTCACCTTAACTGTGTCGGGACTCGATCTGGGCAGGGGGTGAATCTCTGAATTGGTTTCATATCATTTACTCGGTGATCCTTTCTTAAGCAGTTCTGTCCTGCGTATTTTGTCCCTGTTAACACATCTATCGTGGAGAAGAGTCACTTTATCAATGTGATATGACCAAGAGCAGTCCATTTGTGCTTTCATCTGAGACTGGTCACTTCTCCACTGACAGGAGAAGGCTGCAGGCTGCCTTTGAACAAGATCTCATTTGCATACAAAATCTTCAGGCCTTGCTCTGTTATTCAGAAGTGCTTTCTTTTAGCCACTGCCAATGAAATCATAGAATCACAGAATGTTTGGGGTTGGAAGGGACCTCTAGATGTCATCTAGTCCAACCCGGCTGTCAGAGCAGGATCACCCAGGGCAGCCACACAGGAACACGTCCAGGCAGGTTTTGAAAGTCTCCAGAGCAGGAGACTCCACACCCTCTCTGGGCAGCCTGGGCCAGGGCTCTGTCACCCTCACAGTAAAGAAGTTTCTCTTCATGTTGAGGTGGAACTTCCTATGTTCTAACTTAAACCCATTATTCCTTGTTCTATTACTGTGCACCACTGAAAAGAGATTGTCTCCTTCCTCTTGACACCCACCGCTCAGATATTTCTATATGTTAATACGATCCCCTCTCAGCCAAAATGATGTTGTATCAGTAGTCCAAGGCTCAGCAGCCTCTGGCAGGAATGCTGAAGACAACTCCCAGGTGCATTCTAAATGATCAACAAGAGCATTTCAAGCTCTGGGAGGGTTTGTCAGTCCTGGTGGCTGCCTTCCATTGAGCTCTGAGCATGAGAGGTGGAACGTGGTTTGTACTGGACACTAGGATGATCAGTAACGGTTCATTTCACTGACAGGTACCATCCTACTTGTCACTGTGTGGCTTCCAGTCAGCTTGGCCTCCCTTGAGGGAAACACGCCTCTAATTTACTTTCCATCTTGGAGACAGTAGCTAAGACAGCCAACCCAAAGGTTGACAAAACCTTCAGACAAGCCTGACAAAACCAGCTGTCAATTAGACTGGTCACGGATGTTCAAGGGAGCCCCTTTAATCTAGCCTTAACTTCAGAGTGGGGCAAGTGAGGTGTTTGTGAAAGGTGGGTGCCTTTAGGCCAGCTCAGAACTCGTGGCTGCTTTTGGAGATGTAGAAGTACAGACTCGTGGTCATGAGTTTGTTAATTTTGAAATGTAAATTTAGAGAAATTTGTATGATTTTTCTGATTGGCCTCTGCCTTTCGCAACAGGAAGTGATTGACAAATATACGGCAGTTGTGAAGATGATTGATTCTGGAGACAAACTGAAGCTTGATCAGACGCATTTGGAAACTGTAATACCCGCACCAGGTATGGCTGTTTTGTTCCGGTTTTTGTCAGCGAGCTGTCACAGCAAAAACCCTGCGTTTCAAAAAGTACCATAACAAGAGCCGCCTTGCTCTTGGGGTGGCACTTCATAAGCTACTCAGATCATTTACCAAATATGCTCTGGTTACTTTCTATGGAATCATTATATTGCTTCTGCTTTGAGTCTTTACAGTCCCCTTCTTGTAAAAATTAGACTCTTTTCTGAGAAGACAGATGTGCTTTAAAAGGAATCGGTTCATCTGATGAGATGAAAGCATCGCTCTTCAGTTACCAGGAAACATCTCTGGGAGTCCTTACAGAGCCCTTGGTCATATTTATTCTGCATTTTCCTTCCAAAGTTGTGCCTTGAATTTAGCTGTGGGTGCTTGGCAAAGCTTACCTCGTCTCCTCTTTGGTTCACTGGTGTTTCTTTGGCTGGCACATACTATGTTTGTGCAGCATCTGAGCAGTGTTTCTGGGAATGATCAGGGTAGCAGGCAGCAGGACTATGTCAGTGAAGGAGGGAACAGACATAGGATTTTAGGATGTAAGTTTTTTCAGCGAATACAGCTTTGGCTTCTTTCACAGAATCACAGAATGTTGGGGGTTGGAAGAGACCTTGCAAGATCATTTAGTCCAACCCCCTGCCGGAGCAGGATCACCCAGAGTAGGTCACACAGGAACACGTCCAGCTGAGTTTTGAATGTCTCCAGAGAAGGAGACTCCACAACCTCTCTGGGCAGCCTGTGCGAGGACTCTGGCACCCTCACAATGAAAAAGTTTTTCCTAATGTTTTGGTGGAACCTCCTGTGCTCCAGCTTGCACCCATTGCTCCTTGTTCTGTCGTTGGACATCACTGAGAAGAGCCTGGCTCCGTCCTCCTGACACTTACCCTTTACGTATTTATAAACATTTATGAGGTCATCCCTCAGCCTCCTCTTCTCCAAGCTAAAGAGACCCAGCTCCTTCAGCCTTTCCCCACAAGGGAGATGTTCCACTCCCTTCATCATTTCTGTGGCTGCGCTGGACTCTCTTCAGCAGTTCCCTGTCTCTCTTGGGCTGAGGGGCCCAGAACTGGACACAAGATTCCAGATGTGGCCTCACCAGGGCAGAGCAGAGGGAGAGGAGAACCTCTCTCAACCTACTAGCCACCTCCTTCTAATCCACCCCAGGATGCCATTGTCCTTCTTGGCCACGAGGGCACACTGCTGGCTCATGGTCATCCTGCTGCCCACCAGGACCCCCAGGTCCCTTTCCCCTGTGCTGCTCTCCAGCAGGTCAATCCCCATCCTATGCTGGTACTTGGGGTTGTTCTTTCCCAGACGCAAGCTCCTACACTTGCCCTTGTTGTATTTCATAAACTCTCCAGCCTGTCTAGGTCTCGCTGATGTAGTTTCAGTATTTTCTGCTTGGAATATCAGCACACCCCGGAGCCATAACCTGGGGTGCACTTTGGAAATGGGCAGGCTGTAAAGAAAAGTTGGGTGCTGCATGGTGGAACTGCTGGGAGAAACCTCCTCTCCCTCAGCTGTTGGTGGAGTTGAGCACAGCTCTATCAAAAGAAGCTGGGGGCCCCGTTGTGTAACTGCTTTCCTATTTCTCATTTCAGGCAAGAAAGTGATGGTATTAAACGGTGGTTACAGGGGAAACGAAGGCATCTTGGAATCGATCAATGAGAAGAGGTTTTCGGCAACAATAATCATCGACTCTGTAAGTATCAAACACTGCAAGGTCTCATTAGCATAGAGCACTTTCCATCTCTACACTGGAGAGTTGGCACAAATAAAGATGATGGCTCACAGGTGGGATTTATGGTGTGCAAAATGCTCTGGTCACCCTCTACCTTGTTCCCAACTGGTAGGAAAACAGCCACATATTCCCCATTGCGGACTAATTCTCTGTTGTTTGCCTTTAAGAAGAGGCCACGATGCTGAATTTAACAAGTTTTGAACTTGAAAGAGACTTGCGTAGTATTTTATATGTTGATTTTGAATGTTGCTGCTGTTGTACTATTTTGTGGGAAGGTAAAAAATGTAAAATATGCAAGGAAGTGGAATATTTTCTTGCCTTTTCCAGACTGAATGTGGGGCTTTATGTGCTTATTTGTTGTCTTATTCATGGTTAACAATTATGCTTGAGGTTTTTTTTGGGTTTTGTCTGGATTTTTTTACATATCACCTTTCTCTGGGTTAAAATTCATGTCTGTGTGGCTACTTCTTTGCTCTCCTCTGCAAAACCAATCTTTAAACTTCATTGGTAGAGCAGAGAGGATATTGGCTTAAAGTTGAATTTCCTAAGCATAGCTTGCAGGAGAGAGACCCTGTTAGGATCCCAGTCAAAGAAAGGCCGCAGAAACTCAGAATATATTGAATTCTGGAGAATCTGCTTGGGAAGAGACTGTGGATATGTCCTAACCACAGAACGAGCTTTGCTTGGACCTAAGGATTGTGATAACATCGGTCTTGGAAAGCAAGGGTGTTTTTTCTCTGGTTCTTATGCTTGTAGGTGTTAAGATTTCCCCTTCCTGCATGAACTCTTGAGTTTATAGATTAAAAATGGATGAAACTACTGGAAACCAGTGAAGTCTGTGAGAATTTTGTTATTGATTGTGGGACAACCAGGATTTTTATGTACAAGAACGTTCAAAATTGAATCTTTTACTGCTTATAAGTTCACAGTGAATAAACTCAAACCAGCTGCTTGTGTGTGCCCTAAAATTGCGAGGACTTTAATTAATGCAAAAATTGTCCTGAAAATGAAAAGATTTCTGTGACGGCGTTGGGGCCCTGTCACATTCTCTGGTCAGGCTGAAAATAGTCAAACAGAAAACATGTCTAAAAAACCTCAGAAAAATGTCAAAAAGTGGTGAGATTTCCTACAGCCCCTTTAGCTATCTTACGTGAATATCTGCTGAGAATTTGACAAACAAGCAGGTTTATATTTTGATCTTATTTCTTCTGCTGTGTTATTCTCCAGGGACCTTTAAAAGGTCGCCGAGTTGAAGATATCCAGTATGAAGACATTTCCAAACTTGCCTGAGGTGCCAGTTGTGGATCGGAAAAGATTTTGGTTCCTCAGAACATCTTTCCGGCATCTTCCGAGCAGACACAAGACTCTACCACGTCAGAGTTTTGTGTGTGTGTGTGTATGTACTTATAATGTATATAGAAATTAATGACAAGCAAATGGGAGTTATTTAAAGATCACTATGGATTTGTTGCATAAAATGTGTGTGGAAATCTTATCAGTGGAAATATTTCATCTGATTCTATAGCAAGGTTTTAATATTTGGTTCCATTTCCTTTTGTAAAATACAGCAGATAGCTGCAAGCTGGAGTATTTTATTTACTGAAGTACGTTCGCATTTCCGTAAGGGAGAGAATTACCTACAAGTAGGTGCACGAGGCAGGCAGTGTGTGTTGAAGCCAGAGTTTAAACAATGCACGTCTCCATCTGCAGCAGAACTGAGTTCTGGCTGCAGGAGCAAGGGAGGGGATTAAGAGAATAGCAGGGAGGTGACAGGGCTGCAAGGGATTTATTTTTTTGGATGTTGTAAGAACGATCTGGTTTATTAAGTTATTTTTGGTAGGCACATCAGCGATAGTAGGATGCAAGTCATCGCTCCTCTGTCTTGTTTGTCAGGGTTCCTGATAGTACTGATACACAATTTGTCTTCCTGTGGACTCTAAAGATGGATGGTACGTGTGGGGTTTCTGGGATTCCAACCAAAGTTTGTGCTGATACAAATCGGCGATCGCTGTTTCGTTTTTCCAGAGCCTTTTCCTTTGTTCGCGCTTCCATCGGTGACATCACTCGCGCAAAACGATGTAACGTTCCCTTTTTATTTTTTAATAAAATGTCATATTTTGTACAGTTCTAAGTTCTGATTTCTGAGGGGGTTCAGGAATAAACATAAACCTTTCTTAGGTCAGCGTGTTTCTTACCAGCCTTTTAAACGCGCGAGGCATCTGCTGGTTCAGATCCACCCCAGAGCACAGTGAAGTGCCCAGCTCGTGCACTGCTTATTTGGGTTAAAAAAAAAATAATCTCAGCTGAGAGTTAAAGAGGACGGGATGCTGTGGTGATGTGTGCATCAGTGATGTTGCAGTTTAAACGTTCAAGGTCCCCAGAGGCAAAGGTCACTGTTCCTTGTCCCTTTCTTGTGCCTCAGATGTTCGCTGTGGTGTTGGTTTGTGGTTTCCAGGGGACCCCTGCAGGAACACGGCAAGACTGCAGAGGTGTAGTGAGAGCTGCTCTCTGGAGGAGCCTGAAATAACCTCACGCAGGATGTCGGGTGGCTTTCCAGTTTGGTGGAACAAATAAAAAAAAAAGAAACAGTAACGTGGTGTCTAAAGAGTGGAGAATCTATGAGCAGATAAAAGACACGCTTGTCTGTAAATTCAATCTTTGTGCAACCTGGACTGTGTGACAACTCTGCCTTTTCTCAAAGAACAGGTATGAACGGAGTGAGAAGTGGTATGTAGGAAAGTAATGAGGGTGAAGCACTGAGAATAATTACAGTTAACGTTCTGGAGCCTGACAAATTAGAGTGAATATAATAGATGTGCCTAACTTACACACTGTGTAGAGAAAACAGAGAATGGGTATTCACTACTTGTTTTCCCACACAAGCTGGGAAACAGTGGGATTACTGATTTAGTGATTTAAAACCACACTCAACGGGTTTTTCCTTCCCTCCTCCCTGAGACTGTAGTTGAACCGGGGAGTTCACTGGTGCAGCTTTTTGTGGAGGCTAAAGCTAATAAATGAGTTCAGAGAAGCAGTAGATGGTTTGTAGGGAAGCTGGTTACGCTTCCGAGAGTTACTTTGAAGTGACGCTTAAACCACATTGATCCTCTCGCTCGTAACACCAAGGCTGCAAGAAAGATTGTGTCCCAGCCTTTAGTTCATAAGTGGACGAAACTGAAGTTCAGAAGGGCAAGTAGAGTACTTGAGTCCCCTTCCTAGTTTAGGGTTGCTGAGAAGAATCTGGCCAACATTTTTTGATTTTTCCTAAGGTTGCTCGAAAGCAGAGTTTTAAATCCAGCTCTAGGTACTTACACGTGTATTTGTTTCCCTGCTGACCTCGTTCGTTGTTGAATACTCTTGAATAGGCATCTTTTGGGAGCTAATCCCCCTGGAGGGGAAGCTTTTAGTACCAGTGGTGACTTCTATATAGTCTGAATGTTTCCTGCTTTCCCAGATTTGGATCTGTGTGTGAACTCCACTGTCATGTTGAAATTATCACAAAAAACAGGCTGGAGGTTGGACTCATGTAATTTGTTTTCCTGCAATGTGGCAGCATCAGCTATTTCAGGGAGATTCCTCACGACTGATTAACTCTTAGAGACGACTCAAGATACTCCCTGCAGAGCCCATGTTCCTTTTCTGTTAAATTTCCTACACATCTACTGTAAAGGAAGTTTTAATTTTTACCTCAATTTTGCCCAGCCCAGTAGTGTATGAACTGACTTTTTCCCAGCAGTCTGAAAAAGCCAAGGGGTAAGTATTAAATCTGGTTGGGTGTGTGTTACCCACCCTGCAGGAGCCACAGTGCTGTTACAACTCTACTACAAAATGTGTATTACAAAACAGTTGAAGTTTTTAATGGGGTTTACTATCCAATATATTAGACAGGGCAAGAGCAAGACACTTACTACAACCCAGCACGTCACTTTATTACAAATTTTGGTTTTTTAACGGAAAAGGGAGTTACATTGCTTTGAAACACCGATCATTCATAAAGCAAATAGTGAAGTCACCTTCGGTTGATCTGGCTTGATATGCTGACAGCTACTGCTCGGTAGAGTTTGGGCATGAAGGAGCAGCTAAGAACTTTTTGTAATAAACTGTTTTTGTGTTGGAGCATTCAGGGTTTCTTCAGGAAGCTGTACAGGTGGGGGACGAGGTAATCTTTGTAGTGGCCGTCTATGAAACCTTTCCCGCTGTTGTGCACAAACCAGCACTGCACATCAGTCCCGAGCACACGGTCTGTCCTGTAGTCCTTCTGCAGTCCCCTGCGAGGAAGAGGTCGCCCAAAATGAAGTCGTGGCGTGTGACAGATAGGCAAGAAGCCATTGATAGTCATAGAATCATAGAGTCATAGAACGGTTTGGGTTGGAAGGGACCTTAAAAATCACCTAGTTCCAACCCCCTGCCATGGGCAGGGACACCTCCCACCAGACCAGGTTGCTCAAAGGCCCATCCGACCTGGCCTTGAACACTTCCAGCGATGGGGCTTCCACAACTCTGGGCAACCTGTGCCAGTGTCTCACCACCCTCACAGAGAAGAATTTCCTCCTAATACCTAATCTAAATCTACCTTCTTTCAGTTTGAACCTGTTAACCCTCATCCTGTCACCTCACTTTCTGATAAAGAGTCCCTCCTTATTTTTCTGTAGCCCCCCTTTAAGTACTGAAAGGCTGCAATAAAGTGTTAGCAGAGACTTCTCTAGGCTGAACAAGCCCAAATCTTTCAACCTGTCTTCATAAGGGACGTGCTTCAGCACCCTGATCATCTTTGGGGCCTCCTCTGGACTTGCTGCAGAAGGTCTGTGTCCTTCTTACACTGGGGGTCCCAGAGCTGAGCACGGAACTGCAGGTGGGAGAAGAGGGGGAGAATCACCTCCCTCGTCCTGCTGGTCACTCTTCTTGTGATGCAACCCAGGGTACAACCCTGCTCACCCATGGCACTGCTCTGCCCAAGTGGTGAGATGTGTGTCTCCCACCAGCAGAAAGCGGAAACATCCTCCAGATGCAATGAATTTTACAGTTCTGTGGCCTTGTGAGTCCTTTTGTGGGGGTCTCAGGCACTTTTACACAGCCTGTCTGAGGTGAGATGCTGGCAGCTCTATGGTCAGAACTCTTCACGTGCAAATATAGAAGAACCCAATTTGTCCCACATGTCTTGGCAACTGCTAAAACCAGTTTATCAGCAGAGGTCAAATAGGGATTTTCCCCTCCCTCACCCCACGGAGATCCTTGAGAGTTACTAAGCTTTCAGTCATTGATGCCCTTAAAAAGAATTCAGATGTAGAAAAAGAGCAATAAAGCTCATTATTCTTACCTGGTAACAGTGAGCTTGTTACCTTTCACTTCCATGGTGGCTTGTGGTTTCTCTGGATCTTGCCCAGGTCTTTGGTGGTGGATATAAACTTCTGGTTCAGATGCAAACTGACCTGATCAAAGAGAGGTTTGGAGCTCTTGGTGTGTCCCAACCTTCAAGGCTCTCACGTAAGCTGCTGCCAGGCAGTTTTGGAAAATCAAACTAGCTGCAGCAGGTAAAACCCTCCTGCATCAATCACAGGGCACCGTGTCTCCAACGCTACAGGATCACCCACACTGGGAGGGTAGAAAATTCTGCTTTTCAGCCAGCAGACTTCTAAGAAAGCAGACTGGAGCTATGAAGAGTATTTGGGAAAACAACCTCTGCTCCTCAGGATTCATATCTTAAAAGGAGCCTTGGGTGGGTCCAGGGCTCAGAGAGCTGATCTTCCCTGTGAACTGAGCCCTTGCTGTTGTTTTGTACCATTGCCAGAAAAGGGGCTGTCATTCAGGGGAGACCTGAATTACAAAAGTTTGCGCAGAAGCCTTCTCAGAAAGGTTTGAGGGATTTGTTTCAGTCTTTTTATTTCCAAAATAAGTTCCGTCACACTGTCACCAGGTCTAGTCAGACCTGTTTTGAAAATACCCTCCCCAGCTAGGATGAGGAATAATCATAGAATCATTTTAGGTTGGAAAAGAGTCCAACTGTTAACCTGGTAATGTGAGGTCTACCACTAAACCATGTCCCTGGGCACCACATCTACATGGCTTTTAGATACCTACAGGGATGGTGACTCCATCACTACCCTGGGCAGCCTGTTCCAGTGCTTGACAACCATTTCCATGAAGAAATTTTTCCTGATATCCAACCTGAACCTCCTTTGGCACAACTTGAGCCCATTTCCTCTTGTCCTGTCACTTATTACTTGGGTTAAGAGACTGACCCCACCTCACTATAACCTCCTTTCAGGTAGTTGTAGAGAGCGGGAAGGTCTCCCCTCAGCCTCCTTCTCTCCAGGCTGAACAACCGCAGTTCCCTCAGCTGCTCCTCACAAGACTTGTTCTCCAGACCCTTCGCCAGCTTTGTTGCTCTTCTCTGGACGCTCTCCAGCACCTCAATGTCTTTCTTGTCCTGAGGAGCCCAAACTGAACACAATGTTTGAGGTGTGGCCTCACCAGTACCGAGTACAAAGGGATAATTTCTTTCCTAGTCCTGCTGGCCAAACTGTTTCTGATTTCAGAAAAATAATCCTGGTCCTTGATGTTTCACAGTGATTGTGGGGCTTCCAGGACATTACAGGAATCTCCTCCATGTACTATTTGAACAATTTTCACACCTTTCCCATCACAACACGGACACCCACAAATTCACTCAGAGATCTAACAAAACTCTTCCTAGTGCCCCACTATTCCCACCACCCAACCCTCATCTCTTACCTATCAGCCCATGGGCTGCCGGAGAGAGCTGGTTTTCAGGGGGGATGTAGATTCCCAGGAAGTCGACATTAACTGGGTGCTTCTTCCACACACGGTGCAGCAAAACCATGAAGGACATCTCCTCACCCACGGTGATAGTGACGTTGCTTTCTTTTTTCACAGATATGAGGAGCCTAGCAGAGAAGAACCAAAGGAAGGGTTCAGTTCACCTGCCCACACATAAGCTCTCAGGTCGCTTGAGATGCTCCCAGGCATCCAGCACAACTGCACAGGTCTGGTAGATATGACAAAGCATTCATCAGAAACCCACAGCCTAGGGAGTGGTACCCAGAGGTCTGGAAGGACAGTGCCTAATAGGACAGACACTTCATGCCCATATTCAGGCAACCGAATCTTGCCCTGCAAATTGAAGTTCTTGCTAAAATAAATGGAGAATTTCGAAGTGAGCCCGTTGCCTAAACAGGTGTCTAGTGCTGTAGGGTGTCCAACATGGCTGCTAGCTGTTAATCTGCAGATGAAAGTCTCCTGGATGTTTTGAGTCACATCTACCAGCATGTCAGGAATCCCGAAGGTGGCTCAAATAACGTTAGGTGCTTATATTTAGGCAACTGAATCCTCGCCTTAGCTAATGCTGTGAACAGTAGGAAGAGGAATTCAGCTCTTTCTGTTTGTATCTGGTCAACTGAATTGTTCCCTTGGTCCTGCTGCTTAATTTCATTAACTGCAATGAATACTCAGATAAGCTGGCTAAGATTTATGTGCCTGTATGTAGGCACCCTGTGATCTGGATTCCACTCATAGCTGGATCAGTCCAATGCTGTGTTGCAAACGGTTTCTGTAGGGCAGACAACAAATGTACAACTTACTGTTTCCGAATGATGTGCCCTGTGTCAGACCAGGTCAGTGTGATGCCGTAAGATCCATCTTTCAGTGTTATCGTTTCTGTGGTGATCTCTACTTTCAGGCCTTTGTTTTTGAAATAAAACCCAATTTTGCCGAAGTATGTGTTGAGTTTCTTATTCTCCATTTTCTTGGCCCCAACGAGCTGCCCATTGACCACAACTCCTGTGAAAAGCAGAGGAAAAGACGTTACCCAAATCTTGGCGCACCACCTAGAGACTTGAGGTTCTGATCTCCGCAGGGAGTACCATGGGATCAGCAGAAACAGGACCCCTTCTGACCCCCAGCTTTTCCCATCTTGCGAGACAAGAGAAGAGGATAATGTAATAAATCACCTCCTGATGCTACTCTTCACCCCTTAGCATATTAGTCTGGTGGAACCGATGGTAGATCTTGTTGGTAGTATGAGCTGATTTATCAGCTGATCGGTCCCTTGCTGTCTGTGAAGGGCGTGGGGTGGATGGGCAGAAGGGGAATAGTACCGCGGTTTAATCTGCCTGCAAATGCTTTTCACATATATCCCAGAAGTTAAAGAAATGCTGATAGGCAAAGCCCTCTGAGAAGAAATGGCTAATTCCCTTTGGTTCGTTTGGGAGTACAGTTACACAGTTTTTCTGCCTGCCACCGGAGGTGCCTCCAGTTTCATTTCTCTGTATTTATCTTCTACTTTTGTCTTTAAAAGTACAAATCACAGAGGGGAATCCTCACCCATCATGGAATATTCCTCACCTATCTTGATTCCCTTCCCAGTGTTTGGCTATCCTCTTGGTGAAAAAGTTTTTCCTAACAGCCCACTCCTACTCTAAATTTCACCTGTGCCCTCTTCTACTTTAGCTACATATCTTGGAGATGTGTCTGGCTCCATCTTCACCTTCTGATTAGGTTGTAGACAGCAATGAGATTCACTGTGGGTCCTTTTTTCCTTAAGACTGACCAAACCCACCTGTCACAGCCTGTCTCTGTGCTCCAGCTCTATTATTATCTCAGTGGCCACCCCTGAATTTGATAGTTTGTCAACATCTGTCTTGTACTGGCAAGCCTCAAACTGGACACAATACTCCAGATGTGGAGGGAATTGACCACTTCCCTCAATCTGGCCACACTCCCGTTAGCACATAGTCCTCCCTGTGGGCATTTCCCCTGCTCCCCCTGAACCCCTTTCAGGCCTGAGAGAAGAAAAGTGTGCTGTGAAGTAAACCGTGGTTTGTTGTCTTACCAGTAACAGGATCAGAAACCAAGTTTAGGATCTTTCCAGGCTCTGAGTTGATATTGAAGCAGATGTTCCTTTGGCTCTTGGGCAGGTGTATGATGAAATGTGGGTCATTGTCAACTGGGACGTAGAAAAGAGACAAGCATGAGAATCAGGTTGGTACCTGCCCTGAAGTGACACAAAGACTGAGACACTTTCTTTGGAGGATTTTGTAGTACTTTTTGGATCTCCTCAGTGCAGGACAAGCCCCTTTTACCTCACAGTAGCTAAGGAAGTTTATTAATGCTCCTTAAAAATGCCCCTCAGACACTTCCTCATCATATATTTCCACTGTTTGAGGAAAGGACATGATATTATTGGCTTGAGAAGCACTGCAAAATCCAGTTAACTACTGGTTTAATTTGTCAGCTGCACACTGGGGTGCCATAGGCTCAACCTGGAGTCCTACAAGTCAATTTTCACCTCCAGGGGAGACCAAGGACCCACCTGGACCCCAAACAGACAAGGCTATATCTTTGAGGCCTAGATCTAGGAAAGGGCCTAAGGCATGGAAAACAGAACTTGAGTGACACGTCTGTTCATAAATAATATCCAATCCCATCCAAACCCAGCTGTTGCCTATTTCTAGAAGTGACACAGTTCTGGGACATCACTCTCTCAAACTAAGAAGCTCTCAGACACGTTACAAGTCTGTATCACCATTCTGATGTTGGGTGAAGGTGCTTCCTGCCTACCCACTCCCCTGAGGAATGCAATCCAGGACTCGTTCTCACAGTATGTTTAACATCCTGGTGGGGTTGAGCTCATCTGAAAGTCATAGATTTGTATTAAAAAGATCATGTAATTTATCTAAAATTTGTCCCAAATGAGACAAACTCCTATTGCTGAAGGCAGATGTCTCCAGTCTTGTCTTGAAGTGCAAAGCACTGCTCGGCTCTTGCTGGTTTGGTGGTGGTTGGCATCTCCCTGTCAACATTCAGAGACATTCTCATACTTGATGTTGCCTACGGGGATAGCCAGGGCAGTTTTCATTCACCGGCGTTCCTCACCTTTTGGAAGTATTTAACTCTTCCTGTGCACTAGACAAATTCTAGACCAGGAATGTCTTCATAGGAAATGGTGGAGGAGGTACCCTCCAATGGGTGAAAAAGATTTGAATGTCTTCAAAGTTTTGAGTATTTCAAGTCCCTTGCACATAGTCCTCAATCATTCTTCCTTATTCTCACCAACTACTTGATCTCTACCGACTTGATACCAAGGTCTTGTCTGATCAATATTTCTGGGAACAAAATTCTAGTGCAAAATGCACGTATAAGTTGGACGGACGACTTTGCATCGCTCACCTTCTTTTCCAAGCAGTTCCTTGACTATCCAGACTCTTAGACTAACCTTTGAGCTATGCTGAGAAGGAGTATGATAGCTTTTTGCTGGATAGCTACGTAAATACACACGTCCACACACAGGCGCACTCCCAGAGCTATCGCAGTGACTCTGTTTTTACAGGCGCCGATTCCCACAACTGGTTTGTTTAAGTAGGCACTAAACTGTGGTAAAGGTCCAAGCATTAACAACGTCCGTCAGTCATCAGAGTGTTCAGAGGTTTTTATCTACCTGAGAACATTCATCTGTCATTTATGATGGCAGCACCTTTACATTAGCTTTGCTCCTGCAGGGAAGCTGAGTGTGAGCCCCGTGAGCAGTTGTAGCTGCAGGGAAGCAGAAGCTGGGGTCACTGGGGTCCTCTTAGGATCTACACTAATCTCATATTTGTAACATAGATCGTATTTTTACACGTTCATCTATTCATAGAATCATGGAATCATAGAATCATAGAAAAGATCACCGAGTCCAACCACTAACCTAGGAATGCCAAGTCCACCACTAAACTGTGTCCTTAAACACCACAGCTGCACATCTTTTAAATACTTCCAGGGATGGTGACTCAACCACTTCCCCGGGTAGCCTGTTCCAAGTTAAAATGACTCAGTATTTTATAAAGAAAAGCTTAGTCCTTAGGCGCTAGGTGGATTTGCAAAAATTGGGCTGAGGTGGCTGTGATTTGGGTTGCACGGGATCGTGCCCTGCTCAGACATTCAGCAGGGGCTGCTTCAAGGACCTTTCACATCTGATCACAGCAGTCGATTTATTCTCTCGTGGACTAGACGCTGAATAAAGATACAGATTTTACAACAAATCATAAAATTCAATAGTAAAAATGAGGACAACTGATAGACTCCTCCATCATAATTGAGCTTAACATCTTGTCACAGAAGCTGAAATCCCCACAGTGCCCAATAACGTTAGTTATATCACCTTTATTTGCTTATTAGGTGGTGAGTGCTGCTGACCAGTGTTTCTTTGCAGAGAAATACTGTAAGTTTTACCTCTGTTTATGCTCAGAGAGGACACAGGAGGACTTCTTTGCTCAGGCATGAAGCTGACTGGTTCCGCTGTGATATTGACCCAGGCTGGGATACCTTTGTTGTTATTAGGTGCATTTGGAGTTAATCCAAGAGTGCCTGTAAAATGACAATCATAATTAGCTTTTTGTTAGTGCTGCCATACTTAATAGTGCAATTTTTAAAGTAGTGCAGTAGATCAGAATCTGCTGTCGTTATACCGAGGTAAAGCAGGCACACCACCATTTACAACAGACAGATTTGTGTAATGATGGTAGGATGGATTTACTCCAGTGTCCTCCACCAGAGGAACATGACTTACCAGGGCAATTGAGCTGACAATTGGTGAAAAATAAAACCTAACTTTTTAACTCTCAATCACGTGAATAGGCCCCACTTCAGCAAGGGCTTAAGTACTTTGCCAAATAAAAATAAAAATTGTGTTTTAAAAATATTGCATGTGGTAAAAGCTTTGCTGACTTGGGTCCTGAGTTCGAGGTCACATTCCTTCTGCATACTGTAGGACTGCCCACGTGAGTGATGATTGCAAAAAAAGTGCAAGCATTTAATACAGAGTCCCTTAATGTGTCCCCTTCTGCTAGAGGTCTCCCTGCCTTTGCCATGATGGAGACAGAAGAAAGTAACACGTACCCCCTCTCTCTTTTTTTAGTTCGTAAAGAAATGTGATCTTAAATGATCCATGAAACTCAGTTTATTTTAATATGTTGGGTTGAAAACATCAAGAGCAGAAGTGGGGCACATACTCACACCTGCTGGCCCTACTCTCAAGAGGAGTAAGGAGAAAAAGGAGCTGGTGGACAACACCAGGACAGAAGATTTCACAGGTAGATCTTCCAAATCTCTGTTAGCATCTTCTTTCCCGAACCCCTACTTCAGACCACAGGCTCTTTTTACCCAGGCAGTGTTAGCACAGTTATATGTGAGGTCAGCGCAGATAATACAGGAACGAGAAACTGGAAAAGACTTCTGCATTTCCAAGTCATATTGATTTCACAGACTCTATGCATGAGGAATCTCTCCCATGCGCAGTCGACTTTTGCAATGTCTGTGATGATAAAAGACATGAAAACAAGGACAATCTTTTGAAAAATGAGTGGTTTCGGTGCAAGAGGCACAGTCTCTGTCTATAAAGACAGACAGTGCAGCTCCAACGAGAGTTACGTGAGGACAGACAGAAAAATCTATTTTGGATTAACCATTTCGTGCCTTGTATATGTTACCTTTCTGTCACAACCCACGTGTTGCACAATCCTAAGCGCAAATTTACTTTGATGTTATTTTTACAAGCTCTGTCCTCTGCTACGATTCAAGCATCACGTCCCACTGTGCCCGAAATCCACAGGGGCTCTGATCCTGATTTCCGTGCTGTTAAGTTTTGACTATTCCATCTACCACAGAGACACAAGAATCTGTGCTAAAATCACTTAAATCCTCTGCATCATCTCAATCACTGTAATTTTGGTCTCCTGGTGCCATGTGTAATGAATTCATTATATGTGAATTCAATACATGCTATTTCTGCTCTGAACTCTGGCAGTTGTGCGTTGCAGTATGTGATATATAAATAACTATTTAGTTCCTCTTTGGATCTCAGCTGCAGACTTCAAAATGGCAAAGAAGAATTAATGAACTTAAAACCAACAACTGACAGACGTAAGAACCTCATTTCATTGACCCAGAATCAGGACTTTTTTATAGCTATCCAGAAGCATGAGGACTGAGCATGCAGAACATGCTTGGAGTTACAGCAAAACCTCAACCACTTCCAGTGCAAAGTGCTGGATGGATGTCGTCACCTCTTGGCATAACATTTATAAATAGGCTTTAAATCATCAGACCCAGTTGCTCGAGGAGTTGATTTTTCCTTTCAGCACTTCCATTGCACCACACTGACAGCAACAGTCGTGCTTTTCCAAATCGCTGACTGGTGAGGGCGCAAAATAGCTGCTGTTAATTTTCATTGGAAGCAGAGAAGACTCTGGATATGCTAGACACCCATGACATCTATTGCTCTGAGACTGACTCTGCCATATAATGCCAGAAGAAGCCAACCCCACCTCACCTGGGTGGACATGAGGTTGCTGTAACAAGGACCCTGAAACACATATTGAAATAATGGATTTATATCCTGAAGTTTAATTAATAAGGGACTTTGTTGCTATGACAGCTCAGGTTCCACATGAGTTTGTGTCTGATAATAATCTTAGGAAGCTTCCAAACCTTAAAAGTGCTGAGAAAAAATGGTTCAGTCAATTCTACTGTTTCAGTGTGGTGAACTAGACATGTCTGTCACAGTAAGAAGATGTTCAATCTGTGACACTGCAGGCTTGTTAGAAACCTGATGCATTCAGTCCTCACTGAAGCCTATGGCTCCAAAGGGCACTTCTATAACAGGATACTTTCAAACAGGCTGGGCATTTGGTCAAGTTTCACTGAAAAGACAGACTATCCTGTAAGCACAAACACCTGGAATGAACACAGTTGTTCTTCCAAGACAAGAAGAACAAAGCCAAAATAAGACATAAGAGTAATGGATGGAATGAGACACTGACCTGGGCAGCAGCCCCTTCTGGGGTCTTTGGGCTGGTCTGCCAGCATTATCTCATCCTTTTCAGGGTTCTCTATCAGCATAGCTGTGAAGGGGGTAACAATATGATGGTCAAGAGACATCTGTAGGATGGATTTGGTGATGTTCCTCTTCAAAGCTGCAGTGGGGGCTGTGTTTCTGGGTGGAAAATGAAACAGAAGGCATGGTTAACAGCTCTATAGGGCAGTTGCTATGACAATTCCTCCACAGAGTGGTCATAGAACCAAACTGGTGGGTATTGCAAGGAGGAAAGACTGAATCATAGAATTGCAGAAACATTAAGGTTGATAAAGACTTCTAAGATCATCAAGTCCAACTGCCTACCCAACACTACCGTGACCACTAAACCATGTCTCGAAGTGCCAAGTCTACACATTTTTTGAACACGAGGCTGAGAGCCTTTGTGAATCCACTCTCCATAAAAAGACTATTTGTGGCTTCTGGGGGCTTTGGCCTTGACTCAAAGAAGCCCAGTCCATCTCCTGGTCTCAGCAGGAGATCTCTTTCTACTTCAGAGAGGATTCATCCTGAACTTCCCCATAGCTTTTCCTCAGGCTCTGTAATGCAAATTTCCCATTCATTTTATTCACACAGCCCCATAGCTAAGTCTGTTTTACCCTTACTCCTCTAATTAGCTGCTCCCAAACTCTATTCCCTGATGTCTGTGAGTGCTAAAACCAGAAAGAATGTGGCTGAAGATATCACCTACCTTTGTTTTGATTTGTTTACCTTCTCTGAAAGTCTGGGGGCAGCCTCATGCTCTCAGAGAGAACCAGATTGCTTTAAAGCTTCTCTTCTCTCCCAATACAGACCCCATTTCTCCTCACCTCTCTGCCATCATCTGGTTGACAGTCAGATAGGCCCACAGCTTCCTAGTGAATTCGGGGTCTGCATACTTGTCTTTCTTCATGAAGCCTTCCAGTTCTTCAACATCTCGCAGGGTTTCCATGACGAGTTCTGCATTTGCCTACGCGGTCAATGAGATGTAAAAATAATGGAGGGTGAGCCAGGAGAATGGGGTGGCTTTGGATTCCCCTCTTAACGAGGTTGGCCTTAAGGACCTACTCTGGTTCTGTTCATGGTCATTCCCAGCACCATCAGCCTGACTGCCATGGGAAGGGGAGCTGTAGCAAAAGGGTCTTCTCTCAAAGACACTTTTGTGACAGTGGATTAAATCACATTAAATCAGCAGTAGCCAAAGAGGGTGCTACCACACGCCAAAAGAAGAAGCTCTTAACAGAGCTCTGCTGCCCTCTCCTCAGCCTTTTTTATATCCAATTCCTGCTGAGGACCAGGAATCAAATTCTACTTTCCCTCAGAGAGTTGGACTGTATTGTGTTTTTGTAGGAAAGAATAGTGAAGGTGTTCAATTTTTTTTTCCCAGCAACTAACAAATGGCATCTCCTAAGCCCATAAGGGTGCAGATATTTTGGTTTCTCTTCAGAAAAAGGGATCTGGATGTAGTATTTCCATGCCATCTCACTCCACCTGGAAGAGCAGCCTTGAAAACTCAGGGGAAGTCTCATACACCACAAGGCAGAGCACGAAAGGACAGTGCTAGGACTTGACAGGCTGTAGACCCACCAGCTTCAACTCCTCAACAGAGGGAGGTTCAGCTGTGAAAGGAGCTTCCTTAAGGGATCTCCCCTGCTCCTTCGCAAAACATGAAGGAGGAAGCCATAGTCTTAGTTTGGTTTGCAAGTGAATTTTATACAGTACATTTATTAGAAGGAATTTTCTCCAGCAGGCTGCAGGATCCAGGTAGTGATGAGCCATGTCTGTACTTGAAGCCATTGTGAAACACTGTTGGGCAAAACCCCCATGAGCTTCCCAACCAGAACCCAAGGAGACAAAACATTCTGCTGGCAGTGAGGAGGCTCTCCAGCAAGGAGAGTGTACACACGAGTTAAGGAACCAGTCCAAACCCCAGGAACAGGTACCCCAGGGACACCTTCACTCACTGCTGTTGCTGTGACGATGCTTTCCAAGTGCTGCAGGTTTTCTGTGTCGACCTTCCCAGCCACTACTATCTCTGAGCCACCAAAGTAGTTGTGGAAGCTGCTCTGGGTGACGTCTGACACTGACTCCTGAGGGTAGTTGAACTGAATCTTTTTCAAGAGTGGGGTGGAGACCTGGTTGTAGAAATTCTGAGATGGAAGGAGACAGAGAAGTGATTCTGTTGTACCTGAAGCAACCCTTCCACACACATCACTCTTTCTGGAAGGACAGGAGGTGACAAAATCTGGAGCCCTAATGGGCAAGTTGGACTTTCTTTGTCCCAGAGAATCCAAACTTCTTTATACTTAGACCTTAGTACACTTGTAACAGGGTACAGCAAGAACCAATCAATCGTAGAATCATAGAATGTGTTGGATTGGAAGAGAACTTTAAAGGCTGTCTAGTCCAACTCCCCTGCAGTGAGCAGGGACATCTTTAACTAGATCAGGTTGCTCAGAGCCCCATCAAGCCTGACCTTGAATGCTTCCAGGGGTGGAGCCTCCACAACCTCTCTGGGCAACCTGTTCCAGTGTCTCACCACTCTTATAGTAAAGAACTTCTTCCTAATGTCTAATTTGAATCTACCCTGCTCTAGTTTAAAACCATTGCCCCTTGTCTTATTGCTCCATGCCCTTGTAAGCAGTCCCTCCTCAGCTTTCTTGTAGATCCTCTTCAGGTACTGGAAGGCCGCTATAAGAAGATCTCTTCCAAATCTGATGGAAGTCAAAGAACAGTCAGAAGCCCATGGGCTGTGTTCTTCCTAGATCTAAAAGGCCTGAGTGCAGATTTGAGTCTATTGTCAGGTTGGTCACCTCTTGGCTACTGTGTAAGACACACAGCTGCTACCCACTTAATTCTTGTGTTCACTTTATGGCCAAAGAGGGGCAACAAAGCTGGTGAAGGGAGAGCAAGTCTGATGAGGAGCATCTGAGGGAACTGGCATTGTTCATCCTGGAGAAAAGGAGGCTCAGGGAAGATCTTATCGCTCTCTGTAACTACCTGGAAGAAGGTGGTAGTAAGGTGGGGGATGGGTCTCTTCTCCATTTTAAAAAGTGATAGACCAAGAGGAAATTACCTCAAGCTGTACCAGGGGAGGTTTAGATCGGATATTAGGGAAAATTTCTTCCCCAAAAGGGTTGTCAAGCACTAGAACAAACTGCCCAGGGAAGTGGTGAAGTTACCACTGCTGGAAGTATTTAAATGTGGTGCTCAGGGACATTGTTTAGCAGTGGACCTGGCATTGCTAGGTAAATGGTTGGATTAAATAATCTTAAAAGATCTTTTTTAACTTAAATGGTTTCGTTCAATGATTCTGTGCTGCAGACTGTCTACCATTTTCTGACCCTGTTGTACCTGGCTGATGGGAACTGGGATGTGTGTACAGCTGGGTTTAACATGATGGTGATACAAAACTGGGAGGGGTGGCTGACACACAGGCAGGCTGTGCTGCTGTCCAACGAGATCTGGACAGGCTGGAGAGATGGGCAAAGGGGAACCTCATAAAGTTCAGTAAGGTCAAGTGTAGAGTCCTGAATCTGGGGAGAAATAACACCAGGCACGAGGACAGATTAGGGGATGTCCTGCTGGAAAGCAGCCCCTTGGAGAAAGACCTTGGAGTCCCAGTGGGCAGTGAGTTGTCCATCAGACAGCAATGTGTCCCTGTGGCCAAGAGGGCCAATGGAATCCTGGGGGGCATTAAGAAAAGTGTGTCCAGCAGGGCTAGAGAAGTTCTCCTGCCCCTCTGCTCTGCCCTGGGGAGACCACACCTGGAATCTTGTGTCCAGTTTTGAGCTCCCCAATTCAAGAGAGGCAGGGACCTACTGGAGAGAGTCCAAGGGAGAGCTACGAGGGTGATCAAGGGACTTGAACATCTCTCCTGTGAAGAGAGACTGAGAAAACTGGGGCTGTTCAGCCTTGAAAGGAGACGGCTGAGAGGGGACCTTATTAACGTATAGAAATATCTGAGGGATGGGTGTCAGGAGGAAGGGGACAATCTCTTCTCAGTGGTGCCCAATAATAGAACAAGAAATAATGGGTTTAAGTTAGAACACAGGAAGTTCCACCTCAGCATGAGGAGAAACTTCTTTACTGTGAGGGTGACAGAGCCCTGGCCCAGGCTGCCCAGAGAGGGTGTGGAATCTCCTGCTCTGGAGACTTACAAAACCCTCTCGGATTGTTCCTGTGTGACTGCCCTAGGGGATTCTGCTCTGGCAGGGGGTTGGGCTAGATGATCTTTTGAGGTCCCTTCCAACCCCAAACATTGTGTGATTCTATGATTCTATATGGGACCTGTCAGGTACCTACACAGAACTATGGGTGGTGGCTGTCTCATACTGAGGGGCTGCTCTCTCAGAGTTGCTCTGTTAGGCAGAGCAGCGCGTAGTGTGTCCTGGCACATCTGTGTGTGTCCTATCACACTTGTGTTGGAAAAGAAGTGTGAGAAGCCTGCGTAGGTCATGAAACCAGTGAATAGAAAGAGAATAAGAATGTAAGAGTTTGTTCGTCAGCAATTGCTGCTTACAGATTTGGAGCTAGAGTCCCCTGGAATTGAATGTTTTCTTACATTGGCAAAATTTTATCGTTTAGCATTTATATTTAGGCCTTTTGTCAGTGCTGAAGTGACTTGAGGTAAAATCCAGGCCTTATTTTTAATTCAGAAGATCTTTTTTTTTTTTATCATTAGGACTGTTTTATAGAATATTAATCCTACACAGAACAGTAAAGTACATACAAAAATTGTAACTAGGAGAGCTTAAGAAAATACATGATTGTCATCTTGCATTGTCATCTCGCAGGACTCTCCAGAAAAAAATGATGCCTTTTGTAACACCCCTACTAACCTACTGTAACTCTACCCTTGCTAGTGGAGTTATTCCACAGCTGTGAACACGCCTGGACATTTTCAGAGGCAATGGGCCAAGAACATACCTTCATTTGGGCAGAAGTCTCCATATTTCCAAAAAATCCTCTGGGCCATGCCACGGTTGTCGGTTGCGATTCTCTGCAGGAAATCGTAATCTACATCAAACCCAATCCCGAGGCAGAAGAGAGAGAATTCGTCCTTTATGCTCTGCTTGATGTTCTTCTGGATCGTTGTCAGCTTTAGCTCACCTTGGAGACACACAAAGGGTGACACCCATCTGAGCAACGGAGGAAATCTCCATCAAGGTAAGCACATCCATGCTTTTCCAGTCTCTGCTTCTCTCAATATAAGGGAAAACTAGGCAACTAGCTCAGATGCCGAACCTCCACTTTGCAGTGTCTATAGAGACATTTAAGCTTCTTCTAGAAGGAGATGAACAAATTGTTTCCACTGAAGAGAATTCCTGTGAATTCTTTTTTTTTTTTTTTTAAATATCTGATGTATATTCTTTATACATTCAGGGCTGTTACTAACTTCTGAGGGAGTTTGTAATTGCACCACATCTAGGCTTCTCCTAGAATTCCTGCTTCAAGCTCTCTACAGGCTAAGACATCTCCATAAAGGTTTTAGTTTGTTTCTTGTACATAAGGTGTTCTCTGCCACCATTGGGACCAACATTTTTTCTGTCATATTTTGAATGGCAGCCTCTTCTGGGCTGCTACCTGGTATGCAGTAAGCAATTGCTTTCAACCTGTACCATATCCAATCTGAATTAATTTGCTTTCTACTTTATTTTTGTGATTTTGGTGTTACACTTCGGACTGTATAGATCTATGTGTACTAAGGTCATTGGAGGAGGAATTTTTTTTTCCTAGAATTGTGATCACCTCTCCTACAGGGTTTGTGCATCTGTAACTGCAAAGAAGTGCATAATTGGTGTAACACAATCAGCTCATATTTTGAAAGCTTCTGTGCAAAGCCCCACGGCACCTACTCTACTTGGCAAAAGAGCAGCACAGGCATTGGAAGAAAGGGGAACAGAATTTTTTAATCTTACTGTCAAAGTGTCTACATGTTGCATGCTTTTCTCAGGCTAATCCCTCTGGCTTTTCTCCTCCTCTAAAGCAGGATCCTTACCTACTGTCGGGTCTCCATCAGACACAAATACAATCATGGAGACTGAGTTAGGGTCCAACATGCCTAAGCTCTGGGCTTCGTTCAGAATGAATGTGGCTCGGAGAAGAGCTTCATTGATATTTGTGCCTGTGAGAGACGCAATGAAGAAGTTAGATTCTTGTTGAGGCTCTTTTTGTATCCAAATCAGTCCTGAGATTCTAGTGGAATTAATCAGCATGGACAAAAGGTGACATCAAGACAGCAAAACCCCTTCTCTGTGATGTTTATGGTACATCTGCTTGAAATTTGGTTCCCTTTTTTCCACCCCAGGTTATGATTTTCATGTGCTCCCCCTTCCCCTTACTAATTCCCGGGGGACCATTTGTGGTGTTGGGAACCACCTGCTGTGCGGAGAAGTAGTGGGTCTGCAGGCAAATGATTGAATGAGATCATGCAGAAACATTGTCTTCTGTCATGAGTCTGGTCCTTGGACATCTTGTTTGGAAAAGAAGAGGTGTATGTTTACTGAGCCTATCTAAAACTTTGGCTTGTGGCACAGAAAGAACAAAGTAAGAAATTAGTATGAAAGGAACAGGCTTAGGAGGGATGAGAAGTCAGAAAATGGGTATTTTCTTTGTCAAGAATGAAAAAAAGTTAGCGGTTCCAGAGACAGGAAAACAAAATGCTGCATTGCAAACTGGCTTTGCTAGATGGGAGCAGGTCTGTTTTAGGGTGACAAAGTCAGGCTTGTGAGACACTCATATTTCCAACATGGTTTCCTATTCTGAGCACACTGATAATCTTGGACAGGTCTATAACCTCATGTTGATTCTACCTTATGGGTTACCAGTGAGAGCTTCTGGAAATGAAAGTGCCACAGTACCAGAAGGCTCTGATGCTGGGGAGAGCCTCTACACACTATTGGTGCCTTCTATGAGGATGTCACAACATCAGCAGACAAGGGAAGAGCAACTGACGTCATTTACTTGGACCTGAGCAAAGCCTTTGACACTGTCCGGCATGACATCCTGGTCTCCAAGCTGATAAAATATGAGATTGATGGATGGACAATTCAGTGGATAAAGAACTGGTTTGATGAGCCCTCCCAGAGAGTGGGTGTCAATGGGTCCATGTCCAAGTGGAATCTAGTGGCAAGTGGAGTCCCTCAAGGATCAGTACTGGGACCAGTCTTGTTTAACATCTTTGTCAGTGATATGGGCAGTGGCATTGAGTGCACCCTCAGCAAGTTTGCCGATGACACCAAGCTGTGTGGGGCGGCTGACATGCTGAAGGGTAGGGATGCCATCCAGAGGGACCTCAACAGGCTGGAGACATGGGCCCAGGCCAATCTCATGAAGTTCAACAAGATGAAGTGCAAGGTCCTCCATCTGGGTCGGGGCAGTCCCAAGCACCAATATAGGCTGGGCAGTGATTGGCTTGAGAGCAGCGCTGAAGAAAAAGACTTGGGGCTGTTGGTGGACGAGAAGCTCAACATGAGCTGTCAGTGGCACTTGCAGCCCAGAAAGCCAATCGTGTCCTGGGCTGCATCAAGAGGTGCGTGACCAGCAGGGCGAGGGAGGGGATTCTCCCCCTCTGCTCCACTCTCGTGAGACCCCACCTGGAGTCCTGCATCCAGTTCTAGAGCCCACAGCACAAGAAAGACATAGACGTGCTGGAGCGTGTCCAGAGAAGGGCCACGAGGATGCTCAGAGGGCTGGAGCACCTCTCCTGGGAAGACGGACGGAGACAGTTGGGGTGGTTCAGTCCGGAGAAAAGATGACTCCGAGGAGACCTTATTGTGGCCTTCCAGTATCTTAAGGGGGCTACAAGAAAGCTGGTGAGGGGCTTTTTAGGATGTCGGGTGGTGATAGGACTAGAGGGAATGAATTAAAGCTAGAGATGGATCAGTTCAGACTGGACGTTAGGAGGAAGTTCTTCCCCATGAGGGTGGTGAGACCCTGGCACAGGTTGCCCAGAGAGGGGGTGGAAGCCCCATCCCTGGGAGTTTTTAAGGCCAGGCTGGATGGGGCTCTGGGCAGCCTGATTTAGTGGGGGATGTCCCTGCCCATGGCAGGGGGGTTGGAATTAGATGATCTTTAAGGTCCCTTCCAACCCTGACAATTCTATGATTCCGTGAAATAACTGAACAACTAAACCAGAACTGCAGTCCAAAGAGCAAGAGATTAAAATGATTGTTATATCCTTCTGTGTAAAGAGCTCAAACACTAACAAATGAAGCATCCAAGGTGTCATAAGGCCGAAAAAGGCAACTGTCCCTTTTTACCAGGCAAGGAACAAAGGCACAAAAAGGATGAAGAGTTTGCCCAGGGTGGCATTTGGTAGATCATGGTGTAGTCTACAACTTAGAGCCAGTGGAAACCCTGGAGTTGCGCTGTTTATGATCTGCTTTACAAAGGCATGAGATGGTCTTGGTCTTTCAAGAGTATTTGGGATTTATGAGGCTGGAGGTAGGACCTATAGATTAAAGGCAGCTGTTCTATGGGCTATGTTCTGTCTGTCATAGTTTATTCAGACAAAAGAAATGCCATCCCGCTCCTTAACATAACAAACTATAATCCCTGCTCTCCTTTAGCCTCAGGGCTTGCATTTCCCATCCTGGGAATCAGATTTTCTGTTAGGAATGCCCAGCCAATGCAAAGGTTATCTGAGGTACCCATTCCCGTGATATCTAACTTCCATGAGCACCTTGCAATCAAAACCTCATACCCCCGTTGGGATGGATTGTCTGGATGTACTTCTTAGCATCTTCAACCTGCGCTGGGGTGGCTGAGACCAGGTTATCTCTCCAGCATCGGACATTGTGGTTGAAGTCGATAAGGGAGAACTGATCAGCAGCACGGAGCTCACTCAGTATTGCCTTCATGGCCTCAATGGTCTGAAAAGAAGAAATTTAATAGAAAACAAATTTATGCTTCCTGTTGCTGAAAGCATATTCTTCACTTGTGACAATAAGCAAACAAATGCCTCTGATGAATAAGAACAGGAGCACTGGGAACCAAAATAGCATTTGCAATCCAAATCCCTCCTTTTTTTGCACTTCTTTCATAAAGCTGAAATTTTCACTGGAGAAAAATATGCAATTAGCAAGCACAAAGCCATGTGACTCAACTCATCCTTGCTTAACTCCTGCTAACACAGAGTGAGGCGCAATTCGTGAGAAGTCGTGGTTCAGGAGAGAGGAATCTCTCGCATCAGCTTGGGAGACTTAGCTCAGTCTGCCATGCTGTCATTTTAGGGTGGGTAACGTCTGTTTGAAGATGTATGGTTTAGACAAGCGACAATTACTCTGTATCCCAGTTTTGCAGCATTGATTCCCCCAGGAAGCAGTCTGCCAAGCCTTAGTACTGTGCTGCGAAGCAAACTCAGGTACACCTAGATCATCCCTGACTAATGTTTGTCTAGACAGTTCTTAAAAACTTTCAGTGACACATGATCTACCAATTTTTTCCTAGTATCTAACATCAATCTCTCCTACTGTAAACCCATCTGATTCCATCTTATTCTACCCTGGATGGGTATGAATGTCAGCTGATGAGTTTCTCTTTTAGAACAATTATTTGCATATTTGGAGGCTGATTATGTCTCTCCAAGTATTTTCTTTTGCAGACTAAAACTCTTTATTTTTTTTTCCTCCTGTGGGTTATGTTGTCTAAACAATTCTTATGCTTCTCAGTGGGCTGTCAACAATTTGTTCACATCTTTCTGAAAGCAGATGTGTAGGATCCTCACTGACACTTTTCCCAGGATTCAGCAGAGGAGATCAGAGAATAAAGGGGGTCAGAGCCTTTGCAAAATGTTTTGTTAATTCAAATTTTAATTAGGAGCTAAGCTTCATATTCTGATGGCATCACCTCTTCCTGAGGTGCTCCTTGACTGAAGGAGCATTATAAATAAAGTATAAAATCATGAAGTCTTTGGTTCACCAAATATTCTCCAAATTCAGTGAGTCCTTCAATGGACTAAAGTGTAAAGAACTAGGCTGGTAATTTTGAGTGCCTGTGTACTATATTGGAAAAGTTGGCAGGAGTTCATTTTGCAATAGAGGTCAAACACTTACTTGTTTCATTTTCAGTCCCCACATCGAGCCACTGACATCTATAACAAATAAAATGTTTTTGGGCAGAGGATCAAGATTTTCCGGAGCAAAGAAGTGAATAAAATAGCCGTTAAATATCTGCAAAATAAATTAAAAAAAAAAACACACCACAGTGAAGCAAGAGATAGTAAAGATGTCAGAAAACTCAAGACAATAACAGCAGAAAGTGTTATTCTTTATGGCTCAATTTTAAGTTTCAGCTCTGCACGTGTCTGCAGCCTTACACCATTTGTACTCCATAGTCTTTACTTTTTATCATGGAAAGCAGAGCCTGGTTCTCGAACAACTGCCATGCACTAACATAGGGAGGAATGAAAAACATTTTAAAAAAGACTGTTCTATTTGCAATAATTCAACCTCATAACTCCACTTTATGTTAACACAAAAATAGTGATGTTCTGGTTGTCTCCTTGTGACGTATTGATACAAAGTCCAAGAACTCTGTCCTCTGACTCAACAATAAATTACTGGAGTCCCACTGGGTGTAAAATACACTGGATTTTGGACAAGACAGGAATCTGCTCCCAACTATATGTAAGACCACATTGCAATCATAAATTAAGTAAATCCATTCTGCCCACTTAAAATCTCTCCGTTCTTTCAATTGGATGCAGAGCTCTTTCTCATGCTTGTTATCCTGAATGATGAAGTTTATTGAGCACAGTTTGCTTAATGAAAACGATTCTTGTGTTCACAGATCTCCTTGTCCCAGTTAAACAGCAACACTTACTTCCAGTTCTCCACCTGTGGTTTCTCTGTTCACATCATATTGCACCACAAAATTCCCATCTACTGCCGTGGATGAGCACGTAGGG
The DNA here is from genome assembly GCA_020746105.1 of Trogon surrucura. Lineage (NCBI taxonomy): Eukaryota > Metazoa > Chordata > Aves > Trogoniformes > Trogonidae > Trogon > Trogon surrucura. The sequence goes on from CM036617.1 coordinate 217,194,904, forward strand.
CATTTTCGTTGCTGAGCCATCGTTGGCTTGAAAGAAACATGAGCCTTGAAATGAGAAGTGATCATCAGTCAATCAGATGTTGTGTGGAGAATGACTCATTGAAACAAAAACAGTTCATCTGTTTGGGAAATATCTTAATTTTACTGAATGCTTTTCTTCTTTCTTTATCTGTCCTAGTTTAAGTGGCAAATGGACTTTGTCACTTCAAAAGAAAAACAGCACTAAGGTTTGCCTGGACGTGTTGATTCAGTAGTAACAGCTGTGACATAAACAAGATGACCCATCTAGAGCACCAAATATTTTAGATAGAGTTGTGCAAACCATTTCTAGTAAATAATATGTTGGATTTTTAACATTTTCCTAATTGAAACGATCCATAATTTTAGCAAGACTTTTAATACAATTTTTTTTTTCTCTCAAACAAATGTGAACTTGTAATTTTTCTGTAGACTGAGTACTAGGAATCATTTCAATTAGTCACATGATTGGTTATACAGACTTTATGATATTGTTTTTCTGCTTTGACTGGATAACTTGAAATTTCCTGAGAAGATATGACGTAAAATATATAGCCACACACTACCTCTGAAATAATTTTCTAAACTAGGAATGTGGGTGAATGAGACATAAAATTGAGCCTGAATATTAAGAAACAATACCTGTGTTAGATATCTATGGAAGAGTGAAGAGAATTGTACCCTTCCAGAGTCACTGCTTGAAGTTTCTTGAGAAAAAAACTCTCTACTGTTGGTGAGTTTACCTGTACCCAAGAGCTATGCTGGAGAAAGCTAGGATAAGAATGTTAAGGAAAAGAGTTGTCCTAAAATAAGACCCTATGCAGATGTTCTCAGTTGAAACTGAGATTGTGGAGTTACTCCAGAATGATTTTTCCACATGACATTCATCGTCTACCTTTTTCACATCCAGCTATCTCAGTGCGTTGCTCTTTCAGAATTACAAGTTAAAAGCTTTGCACAAAGATTGACTGTGTACGAACTATTTCTATACTGCTCTCACTGTAGTATTTGAGTATCTTGTCCATACATTTAGGTATCAATAATGAAGATACTATTTATTTTTTTTTGCTGTATTTTTGCACTCTCCCAGCAGGTAGGAAAAAAGTGCCATGACTGCATAGGAACAAGCGTGGCGACTGAAGTTCACGTGCTATCTCCAATCTGTGACGGTTACCTTTTTCTCTCCCTTAGAGATGGTGGTGATTCCATCAAAATGATCTCCAAGAGAATTGGGAACATGCACATAGCGAATTCCCTGTGGCTCGACAATGCGGACATCCACCTGAAGGCAAGAAGGGAAGACAATTTGGTCTGGAGCAGTGCCAGCGTTGTACCAGGATCTTATGAACCCTCCACAAGCAAACTCCAGCTGGGAGGTGGATTGTCCTTGAGAATGCTCCAGTCTCATCCGTGGTGGGGATCCGTGCAATGCTGAAAATGGAGCACAGTGGAAAGGCAAAAAAACACAAAAAAGATATCCATAGAATAGAAAGAATTTGGTGGAAATGCTCATTCCTCCTCTCTCGCTCACCTCCTATGGTAAGTAGTGGGGTGGGAGTCAAGGGTGATACCATTGTTTATGCTGAAAGTATTGAAGAATTAAGTGACTGTCTCAGTGCTGCTTTGAGTTAGGAGGGCAGGAGCAACACTTGGTGATGAAGTCTCTCCCTCTCTACTCAGGCTGTTGACAGGACAGATAGTATTTTTGCTTTTTTTTGGGGTGGCTGAGATGATTTTGAAAATAAAGATTTTACCCTGTCAGCCTGAGATAAGGCCTTTTTCTGGTTATGTTTCGAAATAGTAAGACTACTAGGAGGCACGACATGGTGTCCTTTTTAATAGGTCTAACTCAGCCCTTTGGACAGTTTGAAACAGATCATGGCCTGCCCCAAGGAAATGCCAGCAACAAAATTTCATGTACAGCTTGTGCTGAAGCCATTGAAAGCTGAAGAAAACATTTATGAAAGAGGAAAGTAAGAATGGCCAGATGGAAATGTCCAGCTAGCCCTGCATCTTGTGTCTGTTGATGGATGACAGACAACACCTCTGGATGAGTGTAAGAAAGAGAGTGAGAATAAAACAAACCATCTTTTCACAGACAGTTTTGGAGGGACTGTCATTTAGAGAACATCTGCTCTCATAAGACACTATCTCATGAAATTGGGATTATTGTGAAAAGCACCGTGCTTATTTTCCTTCAGACAAGGCGAGTTTACACAAGGTTATGTATAGCCCAAACTTGTCTGTCCAAGTGGTTCTGATGTGAATCAGTCATGATTCAGGAGATGCCCAGCTGTGTTGGTATGAAAGGAGGCAGAACACATTTGCTCCTCATTCATGTAGCTCCCTACCTTCGTGTTTGAAGTGTTTCATGATGATCTACACAGTGGCCTTGAGACTATTTGTACCAAGCCCATATGAAAGGAAGGAGCTGTAGATGAAATGTTCTTGGCTGCTTTCTCAGTGTGAATCCACCCGCGGGGCACTGCCTACATACACCAGCTCTACTTTACCTCCATGTGCTTTGCCAAGCGTCCTGGCTTCACAGAGATGACGTGCTCGTAGGAGCTCAGTCTCCTTCGAATCATTTCATGGTAGTGAAGTTCAAACTGGATCCTCATTCCTGGGGGCACATTCACTTCGGTTTTGAAGTTTTCCATATCCAAGGCGTTGCTCCTGAAAAGTCAGCTGTGGGGTTATTTTGAGAAAATACACAGAGGAAAAGAGCTTCTTTGCATTTTGGTTTAGGGTTATGCATTTGCTGGGTCTGATTCTAACTGGCCAGTATAAGGGAACTGCAGATGTGCGTTAGCACAGTATGTTTTATCAAGCTGAAAGCTGAAGCACAAGTTAAATCCTTAACAATTAAATATCAGAGTTGCTGTAAGTAAAATGGGTTGCTACCCATTTTCCTTCCCAGGGTTCACCCTTCATCTGTCTCCTCCTGGGATGGGTCACCTCAGTTCTCCTATGAATAAGTTCAATACAACACCCATACATCAAAGTCTTTATACCTTACTATTCCAGCAGCCTTGCCTTTGGCTTTTGCTTGAGCGTACATTTTTCTGGCTTCAGACTTTTCATGAATTCGGCTGGTAAATGTTATACCATTGATATCCCTAGGAGGGAGAAGCACAGTCAGTTTGCAAAAGAAACAACTTTACAATCGACGACTGTTTCTTCACTTTAGAAAAAAAGACACCAGTGAAATCTAAGCTGGTGGGAAATAAAATAATAAGTCTTTTGTTTAACCCCGAATTCTACTTTCCACTAGATTGGTATCTTTTTCCCTACCTGCTTTTTGTGTTTCAAGTAGCCAGCAGTCCTGTACTCTGAGGAGGATCTGCTCTCCCCCACCTCCTTCACACTTTCCCCATTCTTTGGGCAGGGCAGGCAGTTACTGATGTCATGGATCAGGATGTGTCTCCTGAGCAGCAAGCTGGCTGCTGCCTCTCTGAACGGATAGTGAACCAGGCTTGTTTCTTTCTGTTCAGTGAGAGATCTAAATTGGGTCTCCCTCTCCTTTGATCTCATGCTAACTTGCACAAGACAGGCAGGAGTTCAGTCTATTTGAGATTTCTGTCCTTCTGTCAAATTTTGTTGATGTTGGCCAATGGCCCAATATTATTGGAGAGGAAGAAGGGGACAGACAGTATGACGACATGAGCCTTTTTTCTTGGAGAAAGCCTGCTAAAATTACACTGAACCTGGAAAATAATAATAAATGTTTTGCTTTTACACGTACTTCCCTCTCACCCCGTTCTGCCACCACACTGAAGCCTGCCAGAGCACAACGCTGATGCCTGCCCACTACTTACATAGTAAAGTTGTCAATAAAAGCTCCTTTGGGGACTTGTACATCAAACACTATGTTCTGCGTCCGTTTTGCATTGTTCACCATTTTGGCTTGGATCATTGTGTTGGCCAACCGTGACGTTATAGTGGATTGAACTTTGTAGCTGTAAAGACCTATCTTGTCATCATCGTCCACCTGCAATTGTCAAAATTACTTTATAAACTTAGGACAGAGCTTAAAAAAGTGTCCTAGAGGGCAATATCAAACGCTTTTGTAGTCTCAGTGCGTTTTTTTCAACAATATGGTAGCTAGATGGGGCAAGAACTCATGTTCAGGACACCTCCACATTTACCTGGCAATTGTGGCAAGAAGCTCATGTGAATATAGTTCATTATAATATTTTAGCTGAAAGGGAGAATTATTGTGCTGGAATGTTTTCCTTGTTTTCGACCATGCAATCAGTCATTGGAATGACTTTATTGGTACAATCCAATATAGAAGGGTGCACAGTTAATCCTCAGCATCACATCCTGAGGAGGAGAGAGCTTACATTTTGAATAAAAGCCCTAAATAAAGGAGACCTGAAGCATTGATTATAAATCTAGTCTTGTAAATGGTTAAACCAGGGCAGTAGAAGAACAATATTAAACTAGTATATTAAGATATTGTCTTTTCCTAATTACTTTTGATGCTTATTTCTTCATATTTACCATACTCTTCTCCCTCCGAGAGCAGTTGTACAAACAGCATTGTGCAAACAGTGCTCTGTTTGAAGAAAATAGGTTAATACCCAACCGATGGTAAAAACAAGGAACTGAACAAACAAAAGGACTGATTTCAAAAAAAAAAAAGGTTAACTAGAAAATAACTTTGTTCAGTATTATTTTCCACAGAAGAAGAAAAAAACTCACCAGATCTCCAACATACCCCCAGTCGGATGTGCTTCGCTGGAAAAGAAGAATATGGAGAACATATTTCAGCAAAGTTGGGGACACAGGTTGTGGCTGTTTCAGGACAGGGACCAGGCAGTGGCAACATCTAAAAGCTGCTTTCCAAGATGATGAGAATTGGTTTGAGTTCTCAGTCTCTGTGTGTGTATTCCTTTTGTATTTTTCTATATATTTATACAACATGCTACGTGGGATACTGGAGCACATGATGTCCAAGCCGTGACTCAGAGGCTATTAAAACCAGGATGACAGCTCTCGTCCTCTGTTTTTTTTTTTTTTTAATAGAAAACATTCTTTTCTAGAAAAAAAGTATTCTTCCTGCAAGCAAACCTTGCTGTCAAAAAGTCATACACAGAAACCTTAAATTTAACAGAAAATTTATTGTGGTTTTTGGTTGTTTGGTTGGGGTTTTTAGGTTTTTTTTTGGGGTTTTTTTTTAGTTTTTTTTAGGAAAGGTGGAAGAACTTCAAAACCTAGATCTTTTTAGTTAATTTTCATTTACATTACAGAATGTATATTTGCATTATTGAATTATATTTAACATGTATGTATAAAACATATTACATATTATTATAAAACGATATTACTTTTCTCTATTGTATATATGTAAACTTAGTTATGTATGCACCTCTTAGAAGAGCTGAAACTGCTCATTAATGGTTGGGCGTTTTGGCTCTGTCCTATGAATTAGAAAATGCTATGAAGAGCTGGTGACATCTTGTGGCCATTTGAATCATTCTGTTTAACTCCCTGAAAGTTAAACTTTCCTTTAGTGTTCCTGGGATGAGATTTTGCCCACCTAGTTCTAGTGGGAGAGGCAATTGCTTAATGCAGGTACCTACTCCGGTGTTATCATCACGACTAGGCAAGCTCAGGTCTTCACAACCAACGGAGGGATCCCTTTCTTCTGAAAGCAGAGATCCCCGTTTGGATGGACGAGTCTTACCCTAAGATGTGCTGATGGTACTGAGGAGTGGGCACCCAGTTCCCCTGGCAGTGCCCAAGGGTGCCACCCTGGCCTGCAACTGGAGCTCCAGGAGGTCATGAGGACTCTGTAGGTTTTGCGTATCTGACACCCAGTGGGAGGTCTGGGACACTTGGATCTGTACGTGTCAGCAGCTAACTGAGACATTCAACTCCACTGCTAATCATAGAATTGTCAGGGTTGGAAAGGACCTTAAAGATCACCTAGTCCCAACCCCCTGCCACGGACAGGGACACCTCCCACCAGACCAGGTTGCTCAAAGCCCGACCTGGCCTTGAGCACTTCCTGGGATGGGGCTTCCACAACTTCTCTGGGCAACCTGTGCCAGTGCGTCACCACGCTCACGGAGAAGAATTTCTTCCTAATATCTAACTTAAATCTGCTCTCTTTCAGTTTGAAACCATTACCCCTTATCCTATCACCATGCTCCCTGACGGAGACCCTCCCCTTTTTTCCTGTAGGCCCCCTTTGAGTGTCGGAAGGCAGCTATAAAGTGTCTTCAGAGCCTTCTCTTCTCCAGGCTGAACAAACCCGACTCTCTCAGCCTGTCCTCGTAGGGGAGGTGCTCCAGTTCCCTGAACATCCTTGTGGGAGACTGATTTAGATACTGATGGCTAAATTATAAAAATGTACCAAATCATACTGTCCTCAGGTTTCAGTAGCACTTGAATCCAAGAAGACCAAAAACCACAGAAGATACTTACGAAAACTGCGTTAGTCCCATGATCCCTATAAGGCTTGCTGTACATTTACTAAATTCATTTGAAGCTAACTAATATACTGCTACCAGGAAAATCTTGGGCTACATAAGAGATGACACATGTTGTAGCAAGATCATTTTAATGAGATGGTTTTAAGGACCATTTAGATCCAGATACACAGACTACAGGATTTCTGTCTGCCTGAGAACAAAAGCAGAATTTTATTTACAAGCTATACAGGCTCCACCTGAAACATTCAGGCTAGCAGTTCAGAATCTGGTCTCTAGAGACCCTTTCCAAAGCCTGATGGACTGATCCTGACTCAGTCCATCCTGACACCCCACAAACATCACTCTACAGTGAACTGGACCCTTTACATCTGATAAAGAACCAGATTGAAGAATGACTGCTGTCCCCACGCATACCCTTGGCATAGGAAGTATCACCAGCATGAAGACAAATAAAAACTAAACCAGCCTTAACTGAAACAAATTTAATTTGAAAAGTTGAAGGCCAAGATTTTAGCACAGAGGGGATTTATTTTATTGTGATACTTTTCTGGTTCTCAGAAGAGCTTAGGGACACCATTCTCTTTATGAATGGTGTTTAAAGCCCTCAGGATGATCAGATTTCCTTCCTGTTAGGTTCTGAGACAGTGGTGGAGAAGGTGAAGGTGCTGATGGAGACATGAGTTTATTGCTTGCACATGTAGTGACTCCCACTGCTGCCGCTAGAGACTAGACATGGAGTGGGCCAACCATTTGCCCAGGATCTCAAAGGTTGGCAGAGGGCAGCCACCCCAACAAGTCAGGAAGACAGAACTGTAGATACCTGTACTTCAAATTCGAGTATCGGTGTGATTACTGAGGATATGGGCTTTGTAGGGACTTCTGTGGCACGTGAGACTCATGCTCTTTCTGGCATGAGGGTTCATGGCTGATCCTTGCCTGTAAACCACATCCAGATTTACTCGGGACTGCATTGTGTAGAAACAGAATCTTGTGCAATAACTAATGTGTGGCAAATTGTTAATTAGGGTGGAGACAACAAATGCCTCAGGAACCATTTTAAGAGTCTGGTCTTGATAGATGCTGGGCCCTATCTTCAAGAACTGAGACTTGTCTTCTCCTGATATTTGTGCAGGCTATGGATATTTAATCCTCCATAAGGATCTTTGTTCAACTCACTGTGCATGAATGTTGCAGCTACTATGCAGTCTACCATCAAGAAAACATTGGCTGCTTCAAGCTAACTTTTACCCAGCGCTGCTGGCTCTCACTCCTCTTGTCCATGGAGGAGGAGACATAATGTCTAAGTGAGAAACAAATTACAAGAAGGAGCACATTACAAGAGATTGCAGTTTTTATGTCACTTATGTGATGCCTGGCTTACCATTGCTTTCAAGTTGCAGTCCACGTGCTACTTCTGAGGTGTGACTTAGTAAAACAAGGAAAGCAGATTCAGAGATGTTACACTGCATTTAAAGGAAATTGCTTTTTTACTGGGGCATGGAAAATGTTGAAAAGCAGATGCCCAGCATGAGAAACTAGAAAGAACATGATATCTACCTGACATGCCCTTCCAGTTCTTTCAACTGCTGTTTCCTCATAGATTCACTAGTTTTCACGCGAGTCAGTTCCTAAGCTGTTTTTAACACACTGCAATGTCATTGAAGCCTCTCCAGATGCCTTTGGGGGATCATGACCCTTACTGTGAGATGCAAGGAGAGCAATTTTAAACCTAACGCTTGGCAAAGTTTTTCTTCACAGTGCTGAGGATGGATCCCAGTCTCCCTGGTTGCGTTTATGCCCTGGGAGCCAGGAGGCTTTCCAGCCAGCATGATTCTACTCTCTCTCTCCTTTCATATTTCTTTCCTGTGCTGGTTCTTGTGGACAGGAAACCAGGTAGGAAGAGCAGCAAGGAAATAGATGTGGCCATACCTGGCTCTGGACAGACAGATATCAGGATCAAGACTGGGTGGGGGATTTGCTACAGAAGATCTTGCCTTGGTCTAGACACAAGCTCTGTTATCTATCTCCAAAACAGAGATAACAGCAATGCACTGTCGTGTAGCGGTTCACAAGGTTACCTGCATTCCAGCCCTGCGGTCACAAGGACCATTCAGAAACCTGAGAGTATTTTTGGAGTTACTCAGGAGCAAATACTTTTCACCACAATACCTGGTTTGTACCTAAACCCCAATTCTTTCTATTCAGAGCTAATCAGCGGGGTCTGCAGAGAAGTTCTGCTGTCTTGTTGCCAGTAGGTTAGTGATCTCACTATAGAAAAACACAGTACTGAACCAATAATTTGGAAGACAACCTTCCTCTAGTGATCCACAATAAGTAACTGTGTGCCTGCTCTTGGCCAGAGCTACCGTCTCAAGATGCTTCATGTAATTCAGTTTCATCTCATTTACTAATACTTTATTGTGGCTCAACTAACATAAGGGTAACTCATCCTATAGCTGAGGTCTTTGCTCCTCTGGTTTGCAAAGACTCGTTTGATAGGTAAAGGATGGGAAAATAACACAGAGGAATATAAGGAACAACTGGTGTAATAAAACCTCTAGCAAAATTGCAAATTACTGCATCCATGTATCTATACCACTACATATCTGGAAAGCTGGGGAAGAGAGGCAACATATTACAGACATGTTGGAAAGAAATGATGCCCTGAAAAAGCGCAGCTAGAGAGAATTTCTGCTTAGATTATCATTAAATTATTTAAATACTGGTCTCATGAATGTGAGCTGGTTTGATTCATACTTATGCTGAAATCTTCCATTTTTTTTCTGGCAGTGTAACACCTGATTTAGGTGCAAATAAGCTACATTTACACTTTGCATGAGGCTCTGATCAAAAAACTTCAGGATATAGACGAATCATGGTTGTCCATGCTTAACTTCAAAGATGATGGGAAATCCAACTTTATTCAAGAGGATCTTTTGTTTCCCTGTATTGAACAAGCTCGAGAAAGGCAGCACCAGAGCTTGGTGGAGAACAAGGTCTGCTCTGATCATCAATTCTTTCATGCAGTGTAATAAAAGTTAATACCCTCAAACAACGGATTTCATGATTGTTATCATTAATTGCTACCATGTAAAACATATGAAAGCTCCTACAATGCTGTTTTAAATGTTTCCGTTTCAGAAGCTGACAGACTATAATAATCTGAGACCCCTCAGCATCCTGGAAACATTTTCTTCCCTGGTCTCAAGCTCCACCACCTCATTACCCATGCAACACTGTGCTGCGGTCTTCTGACCTGAGTTAAATATGAATGAATGGGCTACCTGCAGGACTGAAAGGTTTCAGCCTACGTTGCCTGTGTCTGAAGTCCTATGCCATTTTCTCATGGAAAAGTGTCACCAGGATCAATGGGATTTCTCCCATCCACAAAGTTAAAAAGAAACTATCTCCATTGTTTAGCATCTGTATCACAACTCTTAAGAGCACAGATACAGAGTAAAGCCTTCCTGTGCCAGGTACTCCATAAGGGATAGCAGCAGTTCTCATCATGGAGGTCTCAAGGCATTTTAGGACCTGCTTGTCCCACTTGATTGCACACTCACAAGCTTTGACATGGCACAAGCCACCTGCAGAGAGCTCCCAAGCATTCTTGTTTCTCTTTTTATGAAACATTTCTGGGTGCTGTACCTGGTACCTGCCGTTTCTTGTCTTGGAGCTTGAAGGAAATCCATCGATTTCTAGGTCTATCAGGTTTTCCACTTCCTATAGGAGAAAGAGGAAGAGAGAAAGAGATGTTGCTGCTGCCTTGCTGTTTGATTCGTCACTTGATTTGTTATTGATTAGCACTCTAACAGAATTCCAAAGGGAATTTACCTCCCCTTGGTGCAAATGGGGAGCAGAGGCACAAACCATCTCAGACTAAGATGCTGGATCTTCACAAATTCAGTTTCCCTCTGTGGCCAGTTAGCTCTGTATACTCCTATAAAACCATGACCTTTACCACTGTTTTACAACCTTTCCTTCTGAAAAAAAGGAATAGTATTTAACACACTGAAATGACCATAAAGAACAAGAGGCAGATTACCATCAGGATGGATCTAGTGATGGTAACTACGGCATTTCAAACCCTGGTCTTGGTTAAACCAG